>CM042350.1:2400000-3067770 GCA_023558445.1 Drosophila pallidifrons | reverse complement strand
ATGCTCATATGATTTTGGGCTTTCAGTATCTTAATGATTTTTACTGAGATTCAGCCGCAATGTTGTTCGGTTTTTTTTAAAGCGATTTGCACTCGCTATGCACACACTTGCACTTCTATTTTTTTTACATTTGTTATTTTATTAATAATTTAATTTATTATTTATTTGTTGTCTGCTCCCTGCTGCTGCTGTCGGTCGTCGCCTTAGCCAGTTGGCTGGTAGCAAAGATTATTTTTTCCTCTGTATATATAAGTGGACACCTTGCCTGAACGGCACTTTGAAGTATTCTGCTAATGCCAGCGTTTTGCGGCAAAAGCGGCGGGGATGGACAAAATTATCCAAGATTAATAATTTTTTTTTTTTCTCCTTGGCCACGAGGCCTTATTTCTTTTGATGTTCTGGGTGGATATACAGAATTTCTAGGACGTCTGCTTCCTTTGCGATCTTGATTGAAAAAGATCTAACCTTGATAGTGCAGATCTTAACCAGCCCAAGTGAGAGCGAAATTCACCACATGGTGAATTTACATCTGTCACTTACAACGCTGTAACTCTCCACTGTCACCCACATATCTACGTACGCCTATGCGCGCCTAACTATTTAAATTCAAATCCTAACGTATTATTTATTTTTGGGGTTATTTTAAGTTTTTAAATTTTATTGTTGTTTTTTATGTATGTATGTACTGTATGGGTCCATTACAGCCATCAGCTGATTCTCATACAATTGCTTGCGCAGAGCTTTTCTGTTTAAAAGATAAATCATGTTTGCCTATATTTATTGAGTTTTTCATCATTCTCAATGATTCAAAATTTCAAATTTCAAAATTCTTAAAGTATTAGTAATTTTCAAACCCAAAAATAATTAGTTATATTATATTTATGCAAGATCATATTTTATATTTATAGGTTAATTATTTTTAGTTTTTCTTTATTTATTTTTTTTTTCTTTTTGCCTTATTTTAATAATTTCCGCCTCATACCCACTTACTATGTTAGTCCGTTAATCTATTTATTTATTTATTTTTCTTGTCATTTCATAATGTTGTTAATATTAAAAGTATTTTTGTTATCTGTTAATAAATTAAGTATGTTCGCTTAAGTGCCTATTTTTATTTGGAACCATGCATCACCAAGCAGGAGTAGGTTAGCCGAACCACTGTCTTTTAGGGATCCTGCCAACTTTTAGTTCTTGGCAATGAATGCAGGATCATGGTAGGGTGGGCGTCTGCACGCAATAACAGCTGTGTTGCATTAGAAAGTGGCTCCGTCTTCTTTGTTAACCTACCTTCCTCTCCTTCCCTTTCTCGTCTCTTTCACTATTGTTTTTTGTAACCTTCCCATTACACTCCTTCTTCTCTGTCTTCCCTTATGTACGCGAATTTTAAATGTATTATTATTATAAGTGGTGCGTCCTATTAGTTGGCCCTTTCCTTGAACCCCATGCTATCTGAGCAAAGCCCGGAGAAGCCAGCGCGTACGCCACACTAATAAACCTGACACCAGCACCAGACGAATACATCCTTGGTGATTCGTTACACGGCGTTGCGTGATACCACTTTTCAATTCACAACTACGATGCGAACAGTCAAAACCCAAGAACAAAACAAAAAAAACTCGACCAGCGAAAAGAAATTTCTCTTCTTGCGGTGGACCTCCAACCTCGACCAAGAATCAACCTCGTGAAACCACTCAGACAAAAAAAAAACAGTCAAGATCGTCCAGCACGATCTTTCGGCCGACCGTCTCCAACCTCGATCCAAAATCAACTCCCAATCCAGCAAAATCCACATGCTCGACTCCCGAAAAAAATTGACGTTCTTTTTTCAACTCCTATTTAACAGGAGGAGCAATTTTTTTAATTTTCCTCCCCTGGAGTTGCCATTTCCTATCTGCGATATATCGCCTCGCGGCCTCGCGGCCGAATGGTCTCCTGCATCAGCTTCATCATCTCCAGGAAGCCTGCGCGAATCTCATCGCGTATCGTTGCTGCAATACCCTCCAGCAGTGAACTCCTGTAGGTCTCATGGGCCTGCGCAATAGATGCGTCCACGGTCGACTTGATGACTGAATCCATCGACTCCGGTGAATAGATTTGTCTGCCCGTATCCGTCGAATTGCTGGCAGTTGCTGATACTACCTCAGATGCTACTGCTGGTTCACAACTTTCTGACATTTTAATTTTTCTATTAATCTACTGCTACGTATAAACTCGCTTAGTACCAACAAACTCCTATAATAACTATATAAATACTTTAAATAAATACGATCCCTAACAAATAAATAAATAACGCAAACAAACTAACAACACAATTTCCTTTATTCATTCTATAACATTAACAAACGGAAGGGAGAGAAAATCTTCACACTACGACCTAACCAACACTTTACTACGCACATTTCAAACTATGGACAAACACTTAAGCACTAATCAGATGCTCTATCCATCGCTCTCGTGATGGCATCCAAGGAGCGCTACCTGAGGTCTATTTCAATTCCGTCTCGCTTTCGAGCTGCGCAAGTATGGGTTACTACATCGTACCACATAAGACATCAGATGATCACAATTTCACTCGACAAAAGGACATACACTACATCGATGGAACTATCATTTTTATTTTTTTTTTTTAAATTCAAATTTCAAGAATTGGGCGCCATATTGTTTCGGACTGGTTGTCTTCCCTGGGGCCGGGCCGGCTTGCTCATCGGTACTCAGGTGTAGTTCCATCCCTGGCCCGCAGTCCGCACAATCGATAAGTCCACCGATATTGACAGCTGTTTTTTTTTTTTTTTAACAGAAAAACACACCACTAATAGGAAAACAAAACAGCTGCCGCGCAATTAAAAATTGCGCTAAACAAAAAGGAAATCCAAAACATACTGTTGACGACGGTAAGTAAAGAAAACGACAATAATACACGACTCACTGATCCATTTGTGTTTGAATAGGGCCACAGATGGACCCCGGCGTACCCACCCTGCCTGAGATGGCCACATCGGCGCCATCTCCCTTGCGTTGGCCACTATATCAGTGGCTGCTCCTCATCCGGCGTAGCGCTGTCGAATCCCCCTCCCCTCCATGCTGAGAAGACTCACACAACCATGTTCATCGTAAATACTATTATACTGCTTCACAGCAGTTTGTTGGCGGTTGTTGTTGCTCCAAAAATCAAGTAACGTTGAATAACAAGACGTAAATACAACTGCAACATTAAGTTTTGCCGTAAATCGGGCAAAAATGTTAACCACTATTTGATTGTTAACAGTTTGATTAATAACATTCAGATTTAATATTGCCTCGACCGGCCTAGACGCACTAGATACACTCCACAGAAACACAAATGCATTTGTTACCAGGGACCTAAAAACATACCAACAACATATTGCACGATTGGACAATATATTTATTTGGACGTTGACGTACTAACGGCAGTACCATCAAGTGGCCCAGCGATACCAAGCACGGGCTTGTTGATGCGCGGACAAAACAAAATAAATTTGTGAACAGCATGCATTAAACGAAAACCGCAAATAAATATTAAAAGACGCTGGACAGCTAATTAAATTAGATTAAAAATATGTTAGAATAAATGTATAATAGTATAAGTAACAATTAAATACTCGATAAATAAGCTAATAATAAGGTTTTAAGCAAAGGAGCAAACTACGTTATTGAGATTATTATAGTTCACACACATGTACTAAAAATTTAGTGCCAATAATTAATATTACATACCTTGACGATTAAATATCATAGTCAAGCTTTTTTGTTTGATTTAATATTTGAATATAAAATTGACAGAAAAAATCACAAATTTTCCCGCCAATTTTTTTTTTTCAGAGGGTCCAGACCATAGTCTTTAAATATAGGCGAATAACAAATTACCAACGAAGTCTAAAATTTTTAAAAAATATGTTTCACTATTCTTGAAGTATTCTAATTAAAAAAATAAAGTCAATTAAATGATAGCGAACACAAAAAAAAAATGTAAAAATGCCGCACTTTTCGACTTTTTGCCCATAGTGCAATCCAGCTCCAAGCGCACTTGCTGCGTGGCCAGCTAACATCAGCAGCAAGGATCACGATTGAGCAGCCCAAGTGATGGCTCTTAATCACACTCAACAGCAGCCAGCAACTACAAAATGAGAACATATTGCAGTGTCAGTGTGCACACCTGTTACGTGGCCAGCTAACATCGGCAGCAAGGATCACAATTGAGCAGCTCAAGTGCGGGTCATATTCGTGCTCACGTGCAGCCAAAAACTACAAATATTCCCCACGTGCACTTCTTGCTCAGCCATCACTATTTATTGGCAGCACTGAACTGGACAGCGGCAGGCCTTGGATGGGGCGTATGGATAGCGGTTTTGTAGTCGCCGCTGGGAGTCGTCATCAGCCAATACATGGAAACATCTGTTTCCATCGAACTTGCCCAATACGCCTTTTGGCGCCATGGCGGCTTATTCCGACGATGACGGCAACCGGCCGACTCCGGTGTCGCGACATTCCGAAAAAATGAAAATGCACCAATTTTAGCAAAAATGTACCACAATTTTTTTTAATACTATATTTCGTTAACGTTTTTTTTTTTTAATTATGTTTTATTATTTCATATTTCATTTTTTTAGTATAGTATTTACTATCAATTATACTTTTCAAACATAAAGAATACAAAAACAGAACTTTAACTTGAATAATAATAAATCAAATTTAAAACTATCTTAGTTAATTTTTAAAAATGAACAGTCTTTTGTAGACCAAACATAGTGAAGGTCTTTACGATCAATCAATTCCTTGCAAAACATTATGTTATTTAGAGTCTTAAATTGTAATTTATTTGGTAATTTAGTTTTCATTAACGAAATTTCAAAAAACTTTCGCTCTGCAGCACCAGAGCTGTGTGACAACAAAATCAAATTTTTTTACTTTCAATGTCTGTCCAAACTTTACGAATATCTTTTCCTTTTCCCTGATTTAAAGAAAGTCGGAGTTGGTTCCAATGGTATATTATATCATCAGGATCACCATTGTATACATTTTCAAAGGTTTTCATTAGAGGTACTATGGCAAGTTCTTCTTCGCTTAGAAATTTGGCTGAATCTCAAATTGCGATTCACAATATATAACTGTTTACATAGTGATGGACCTTATATAGGCGCATACATATTTTATCAATTGACACGAAACATCGCAAGTCGACTGTATGCGATATTTTACAGTGCTTGTCATGGTTCAATTTCTAACTGTCTTTATTCTGGTGAAACAGAGCCATTTGTTAAAAAAATATCTGTGAACATAAAATTTTATGAAATATTTAAATACTAGAAAATGTACCAATATGAAAAAAGGTGATCCAATGTACCAACGCATAAAAAATGTACCAGTTTTGGTACATTTGTACAGCAGTCAGCATCTCTTTCAGCAGCAGTCAGCATCTACAAAATGAGAATATACAAATGAGAATATATTGTGATGTGCACCTGTCAAACGGTTGCATACTTACATATTTCCCTGCCACTATGCTACAGGCGCAAGCACCCGGCAGTAATTAATCTCGACGAGCAGCCCAAGTGCCTGCTCTTTTTGGGATTCACCACCAGCCAGTAACTACAAAACGAGTATATTTGATAACATATTGTGATTTGCACCAGCCAAACGGATGCATACTCACGCATATAGTTCTCTGCCATTACGTTACAAGCGCACCTGTTGCGCGGCCATCAAACAATCGGCAGCTATGCCTTCCTAATCGCACTCATCAGCAGCCAGCAACTACAAAAACGAGAATATACAAATATACATATTGCTTCAAGCACACTCGTTGCGTGGCCAGCAAACACACCCAGGCGGTATTGATTCTCGACGAACAGCGGCAGCAGCCGCGCACCTTGGAGACGACACACGGACATTGCGAGCGGCAGACACGGGCGAAGGAATCATCAGCCACTACATTGAGTAATCACGAGCTATTACTCATCCAGCCATTGAACGGCGCTGTGGGGAGGCCGATGGTTGTTGGAGACAGCGGTCTGCGACACCACATGCACTGGACGCTCCGTAGTGCTGCCGGCACGTACTGTCAGATCATCTCGACGCGGCGGCACATCCGATGACGCACCATCTGGATGCGCGAGATGCAGCTAAGGTCGGAATTTCAATAGCCGGCATACCTGGTATCCATGCTAGGTTTGTGCCGCATACAATTTTCGGCCGGCATGCACATCCAGCAGCATGGTATCGACTTTCCGCAACACTGACTAACTAGCACATGGACACAGAGCAGCGGACACCAGGAAGGAATCACAGCCAATACACTGAGACGCGCCGTCTCAACACAATACATGTTTACAAAGTGATGCCCACTGGATGATTTGGCAGCACTGTACCTGGAGACGTGCCAATTGTTTGCTGATAACCGGAATTATGACACGTGCTAGACAAGATGCTAGGCAATGGTCGCGCTATTCCAGCGCTTCATATCCAGCAGCGTCACGCACACAGATAATAAAAGCAGCATACACCACGACGCAACCCAACCAGCCATTACACGGAGTCTCACGATGTCTCCAACAAACATGCAATTGCACATTATCGAGGTTTGCCGACTGGAGAATTATGCAGCAACACATCTGTCACTGTACTAATGGACATTTATACTAGGCTAGTGTCGTCTGCCATGCGTAGAAAAAAAAGCTCTTCAGTTAAAAGCTCTTTTGTCCAATGTATGTATCAATCGAGCTACAGTGTTTATCGTATGCTAGCAGTTCGCACAAGTACATTCATAGCCACTATGTAAATACACACTCAACTGCATGTGTAACACAAGCTGCCAACACAAGCACCAATACCAGCAAGCAACCGTCGCACACGAATATGCATACAATTCCGAATTCGGACAGCATAGCCAACAGCCTCTGGACATGTCGACCACTGTCTGCACATCCTACGCAGCCCACAATGCATCACATCGTTGGACACTCTACTCCTGCACGCAGGCGTGTAGAACTGCATTGTGGCCCCCGCACCACCATCAGCTGCCACTACGGATCCACCTGACGTCATCACACACACACACTTTGGACCATACACATACACGTAACCCCTGGTCTAGGCTGGACCTGCGTCAACACCATGTAAGCGCCATCTGTCGCAACCACCACCACCACTCAACAATGGCGGTCTTTTTTTTATTATATTTATATGGTCCTATGGCCAGCTGGCAGACTGTTGCAGTTTGCGATCTATTTTTGGCACATTTGGACGTTGACGTACTAACGGCAGTACCATCAAGTGGCCCAGCGATACCAAGCACGGGCTTGTTGATGCGCGGACAAAACAAAATAAATTTGTGAACAGCATGCATTAAACGAAAACCGCGAATAAATATTAAAAGACGCTTGACAGCTAATTAAATTATTTTAAAAATATGTTAGAGTATATGTATAATAAGATAAATAACATATTATAACAAATACATATAAATACTCGATAAATAAGCTAATAATAAGGTTTTAAGCAAAGGAATACATCTACTAGAGCAAACTACGTTATTGAGATTATTAAGTTCACACAGAATACGGAAGGGACTATGGCAAGCAAAGTTAGTTAGCAAAACTAATTTGACTTAACAAATCCAAAGAGTCTATTTCACCATAAATTAGTCTCTGTATAAAAACAGCACCTTGCATAGCTCTACGGTCAGAAAGAGAAGGAAGGTCTAATAATAAAAGTCTACTGCGACTAATCTAATAGTAGGATTCCAATTTAAGCTACGAAGAGCAAATAATAAGAATTGTTTCTGCACAGATTCAATCCTATCTTGATAAACCCTATACTGGGGATTCCAGACAAGAGATCCGTACTCAAGAATAGGACGAACCAGTGAGACGTACAAAGTCTTAGTGATGTAGGGATCGTTGAACTATTTCGACCAGCGTTTTTTAAATCCCAGAACACCCATGGCCCTATTTACAGCAGACAGAATATGTTTATCGAATTTTAGTTTTGCATCAAGCAGAACCCCTAAGTCATTCACACCTTCAATTCGCTCAAGAGGAGTATCATATAACACATAGCATCTGCATTCGATGATTGATGCACTCGCCAACAGTTGTTAGTAGATTAATTATTAATCGAATATTTGCAGTGAGTTGGCAGGATCACTTTTTCCATTCACAAAAGTATCGTATTAAATAATATCGATATCGAACTTAGATTAATCAAGCAATATCGATATCCACGCTTAATCTAGGCTAGACCATCTCTTTTCAATTCAAAAGCTAAAGAGACAAGTTGTGCCGCAGCAAAATATTAAAATAAATCTGACGGCATCCGTCACAATATTAAATATTATTATTATTGGTGTTGTTCGGGAGTGCGCACTTTTCAAAGTGCATTGTTTTGATTTTCTTTGGCCCTCTCGTTGGTTTAACAAGGTACGTAGCGAGATAACCAAACTTCATAATTTTCATTAGTATCTTTTTCCTGGTGTAGGATATTGTGTGTGTAATCACGTGGCATCGACCACTATACAGCACACACCAACTGATCTGCAACTGCAGAGGCCCCGCGCCAAAAAGGCGTGGCAACAACTTTGCAAAGGGAGTTGCCACCAAACGCTTAGATATTTGCACTTGCGTCACCAGTTTAGTGACGCCCAAAACAGCAGGAGGCTGTAGAAGCGACGCCATGCGTTGCTAAAGCGGTTCCAGAAGGCACACAAGCTTCGGATAAACCTTTTGAGAGAGAACGGATCAGCATAGAGCTGATCGTTGCCACTTCTCGTTATCAGTGTGGAAGTTGCGCCATGCGCTGCTGAGGCTGCGCGTAACGCAGACTCGTTGCTACGACTCGCTGCTATGTGTTGCCTAGCCTGCACCACTCGTCGGCATTGAGATATTTGCCGCCACTCGTCGTCGCATTTCTTATTGGATGTTGTGTTGACAGTGCGATTGCCACTGGAGGCCACTGCCGATTTACTTCTGCTTCTTACGCCGCCGATAGTGCTATTGCACTCGCTGCCGCCTTTGTTGCCGTTTCTTTTCTCGTATATAATTTTTCTTTGCCATATAAAATGTTCAACAATATAACGTAAATTCAATTAAAAATAGTATTTGTGTAGGGGGGGCGTCTTCCAGATAAATAATAACACTTGAACTTTCGAATTATTAGAATTTGTAACTTCACAATTACTTTTATTGCACTTGAAAATATACACTTGTTGTGCAGGTCAGCAACTAGTAGGAACATATGTTGTAGGAAAAAGCACTAAAAGAGGGCAGGGTGACCAACATGAGGATAAACTAGATCAGTGTGACCTTGTCACACGCACAGTATACTAGCTTTGTCACTATCGGTATCAATTGATCGCGACCACACTGTCAGTTGTTTTGAGTGGTCACACCTGCCATCATCTGGCATCGACATCCTCCCCCCCCCTTGCAATGAGTTGCAAACGGATTTATTGTCCACATGGACCGGACAGAATCCAACTCAATGTGGAGTTCTGGGCCATTGCAGAGACAGTGCAGAGCACCAGGGAGGTGAAGTCGTTCGGAGAATCGAGAAGAGGAGCAGAAACATCACGCCATGAATCCCTTGGAGTAATCGCATTCGTAGAACAGCAACTGGAACTGATGCGAAAAGATGGCCACGAATTGCAATCTTTGGAAGGTGGCCAAGTACTTCTTCCACCAAATGAATTCTTGGTACTCGGGTCCCATGGCAGCAATCATCTAGTAGAAGTACACCTCAATGTGTACGAGCGAGTTGAGGCCCATCCACACGGAGAAGGGCATGCAACATGGAACGAAATAAGAACAAATGATTATTTCAGTAGCTTCTTTACATTGTCACATGGAACAGTATACAGTATAGGACGGCACAGGACGACGAATAGAGAAACGAAGTAGGTTATTCGTCTTTGTGTCGGTGCCTATCTGGTTTGAATGAATGATGAGGCAGATAAAAATTAGGAGTGGTGACGGGCTTCCGGAATGGAAGAGTCACCCGAGATCTGCCACATCTGCTGCGTGAAGTTGTGATTTCGCAGCTAACCAGCTTCGACGGAATATCCTCCGCCTCCCAAACTTTGGAGCTTAGTCTGTCGAGTTGATCGTCTGCTTGATAGCGACTCTTGTCGAAAACGCAGAGACAGTTGTCGACACATTCTGGGAGACGGGGCCGGTGAGAATCCAACCAAACACGGTTTGTTGGCCAAGGAGTGAGCCACAAATGTTTGGCCGGGAACCGCTCAGGATGACTGACGGAAGGATATCCGCGCCAATTAAGATGTCAATCTGAGCACCTTTGTAGAAGTTTGGATCTGCCAGTTCAATCGCTGGTAGATACTTTAGGAAGCCTTTCGGCACACGGAATGATGACAGCTTGTCTGCCAGTTGTGGAATAACGAACGCTGAGGTCTCGATGTGGAGCCTCGGCTTCGTTGGACAACCAATGCTGAAGTTGCATAACTTCTGCGGTTGAGCCGCAATTGCATGATTCAGCCCAGATACTTGGGCTTGCACGGATTGGAATGGCAACTTTATGCGCTGGAATAAACGCTCAGAAATGAAAGTCGCTTCGGACCCTGAAACGATTAGTGCTCGTGCGGTGTATGTAGTACCTAGATGGCATACATTGACAACCGCCGTGCCGAGAAGGATGTTCTGAGCGTTAATGGCAAAGTAATTTTGCACATTTGTTGCCGATTGATTCGGAGTGGACTATATGTTGGGAAGTGTGGATGGAGTGGAAGAGGAAGAGGCACCATTGTGGGCACTGTCGCCCCGATGGAGAAGAGTGTGGTGCATGTCAAACAATTGTGCGCACTCGTACACTCTCGGAGTTGGTGACCTCTTGCGAAACAGTTTAAACAGAGACTTTTCTGTTTGATGTAGCTCATCCGATCATTGACCGACATTTCAAGGAAGCTTGGACGAACCCGGACAGGGTGATTCTCTTTTGAGCACAAGTCACACGATTTGCCTCTCTGAGTGACTCGGGTCTTGAAAGAGTTAATTCGCTTTGAACTCTGCTGTGGACGGGATGGTCCAGCGGTAGAGTTCTGCGAGTTGTTTTGCTTCACGTCCTCAACAGCCTCGAGCGTTCGATAGCGCTCGTTGAGGAATGTGCTCATGTCCTGCCATGCGGGAATCTTGGACTTGTCCACCAATGATTGCTCCCATAGTGAGAGTGTAAGTTTGGGGAGCTTGGATGAGCAAAGAAAGACCAGGATGCAGTCGGCGAAAGGACTAGAGACTGAAATGTCTGAGTGGTCAAGAGCGGTCAAGCACCGCTGAATTGTGCCATGCAGCTCCTTAATCGCTGCTCCAAACTCTTGCGAAACCGTGGACAGGTTGAAGAGAATTTTTAATTGGCTCGTTATTAACAAGCGCTTGTTTTCGAATCGCTCGCAGAGAGCACTCCAAGCCGACGCGAAACCTTCGTTCGTCAGCGGAAATTTGGCTACGATCTCATTGGCCTCATCTGCGGTTTTTGAATTGAGATGGAATAGTTTCTCAACCGGAGTCAACCTCGGATTGTTGACGTAGATGGACGTGATGGACGTCGGCCACCGCAAGTAATCCTTACGGAATACGGAGGAACACAGAGGGAGCCGGCAGCCACTGGAGTACACAAGAGGAGCGGATGCTTCTCTCTTGGTTGATTCAGAAATTTGTGTAATTTGCCCCTTTACATGGGCGAGACACCGCTCATACACTGCATAGCAGTGGTCATATTTCGCCTCCATGGCCTTTATGCCTTTGTTGTCGCGGTCTCGATGCAGTGCATCAGCGCACGTGGCATAAGCGGTCTCTACACTGTCCCAGAGGGCTTGCAGGCGGTCACGACGGATCTCGTACGTGTGTACATTGTCGTCTTCGGCTGCAGGCCCTCTGACCCGACTCTCAAAGTGCACCAGTCTGTCAGAGACGGCGACGAAGTCGCACGGGTGTTGCTAAGTTTAGCCTGGACGGATCTTGTAGTTGCAGAAGAAGCAGACGGCGACGGACGATCAACTTTGACTCGGAGTTGAGCGGCAGGAGTGGCGGATTTGGATCCCGAAGGAGCGGGCGAAGCGGACGACAGGCGACGAGCTGTGGTCGGAAGCTTTAAGGAAAGTTTAGAGTCCTTTTCACTCTTTTGGCTTTTGGACATACTACGCTTCGGCACCCGAGATCAAGCACAAAAAATGGAAAGGAACTTCGGCTATCACAGGATAGTGAACAAAGCCGACTTAACTATATACGGAGTGTATATTGAATATATACGGAGTGTATATGGAATATATACGCAGTGTATATGGAATATATACGCAGTGTATATGGAATATATACGCAGTGTATATGGAATATATACGGAGTGTATATGTGTGTAAGTGTCGTGTATGGAAGTGTTCGTGTATGTATGTGTGTCGTATGTGGATGTATATATGTCGTATATATATGGAGTGTAGTGGATCTACGCGCGTTTGTTTTTAATAGAGTGCAACTTTAGAGTAAAATAACACGAAGAGGTTGCATACACTGGAGTGTGTCAAAAAAGCAGACAAACGCGAAACGACAGAAACGTAACAAAGTACATACAACAGCGGCCAAATCGTAAAATATAAGCGAACTCTTTTAAACTGTATACATACATATACATATACATATAAGGATATATATATATATATATATATATACGTACGTGTGTACATTGTCGTCTTCGGCTGCAGGCCCTCTGACCCGACTCTCAAAGTGCACCAGTCTGTCAGAGACGGCGACGAAGTCGCACGGGTGTTGCTAAGTTTAGCCTGGACGGATCTTGTAGTTGCAGAAGAAGCAGACGGCGACGGACGATCAACTTTGACTCGGAGTTGAGCGGCAGGAGTGGCGGATTTGGATCCCGAAGGAGCGGGCGAAGCGGACGACAGGCGACGAGCTGTGGTCGGAAGCTTTAAGGAAAGTTTAGAGTCCTTTTCACTCTTTTGGCTTTTGGACATACTACGCTTCGGCACCCGAGATCAAGCACAAAAATGGAAAGGAACTTCGGCTATCACAGGATAGTGAACAAAGCCGACTTAACTATATACGGAGTGTATATTGAATATATACGGAGTGTATATGGAATATATACGCAGTGTATATGGAATATATACGCAGTGTATATGGAATATATACGCAGTGTATATGGAATATATACGGAGTGTATATGTGTGTAAGTGTCGTGTATGGAAGTGTTCGTGTATGTATGTGTGTCGTATGTGGATGTATATATGTCGTATATATATGGAGTGTAGTGGATCTACGCGCGTTTGTTTTTAATAGAGTGCAACTTTAGAGTAAAATAACACGAAGAGGTTGCATACACTGGAGTGTGTCAAAAAAGCAGACAAACGCGAAACGACAGAAACGTAACAAAGTACATACAACAGCGGCCAAATCGTAAAATATAAGCGAACTCTTTTAAACTGTATACATACATATACATATACATATAAGGATATATATATATATATATATATATATATATATATATATATATATATATATATATATATATATATATATATATATATATATATATATATATATATATATATACTATGCAAAGTATACACAAAGTAGAAAAGATAGCGGAAAGAAAGCCGGTAGAACGCTTATTTACTTATATATATGCTGTGTCACATATGTATATATAAGGTACTAGGAAAAAGAACATGGCGCGAACACGACACTTGCACAAAATATATGGAGAAAAAAGTGTATTACTTATCTTGACAACCAATTGCTTGCTGGGGTCGAGCGATATCCAAATATCCGGCTCGAAGGACCAAAATGTTTAGGGGGGCGTCTTCCAGATAAATAATAACACTTGAACTTTCGAATTATTAGAATTTGTAACTTTACAATTACTTTTATTGCACTTGAAAATATACACTTGTTGTGCAGGTCAGCAACTAGTAGGAACATATGTTGTAGGAGAAAGCACTAAAAGAGGGCAGGGTGACCAACGTGAGGATAAACTAGATCAGTGTAGTAGCAGTAACTTTGTCACTATCGATATCAATTGATCGCGACCACACTGTCAGCTGTTTTGAGTGGTCACACCTGCCATCATCTGGCATCGACAGTATTGAAATGTAATTCATATTTAAATTTAAAGTTGAGTTTTATATTTAGTATTCTATTTTAAGTTAGATATTATCGAATAGTAAGTCCTCATATGGGTATGGTATGTATATAATATTATATCAAAGCTGTTATATATTCTAATCCCTTTTGAAGTTCCACCCAGCTCATCAATCATCACAGGCCTGTCGATATCGATGCAGTAAGAAACAAGTAAGAAAGCTACAGTTGAGTGTACTCGACTGTGAGATACCCGCTACCCAATTTGATTAAAAGCAATATATTTTGCGGTATTATTCTTAAAATATACCGAATTTACTGCAAATATACTAAAAAATACTAAGAATATACCAAGTGGTATGTTTGGTATATCGATATAGTACACCATTGTACAATGTGCTAGATTGTCGGCCAAAGCAACTCAGACCCCTAGTAAACCAAATTTTCAGGAATCATAACTACTATAGTAGTTATTGTATATATCAAAATTCGCAGCTTTAGCTTTAAAATTACGCTTGTTATTCGATTTTTTTGATTTGCGGGGGCGGGAGTGGGCGTGGCAAAAATTTGAAACAAACTTGATCTGCGTGCAAACATAACAAATGCTGTCGAAAAAAAAATAGAGCTCTATCTCTTATAGTCTCTGAGATCTAGGTGTTCATACGGAGGGACGGACAGACGGACCGACACACAGACACACAGACGGACAGACGGACATGGCTAGATCGTCTCAGTTGTTGACGCTGATCAAGAATATATATACTTTATAGGGTCGGAGATGCCTCCTTCTTCCTGTTACATACATTTCCTGTCGGCACAAAGTTATAATACCCTTCTACCCTATGGGTAGCGGGTATAAAAACAGCGTATAAAGAGTATGTGTAAGTACGGCATAGCCGCACAAAAATCATTTATAAATCGTATATGACAGCTATTATTATGATTATTATTATTCTTATCAGTATTATATTCATACCCATCCTGTTAGGAAATACTAGGCAAAAGTAATATAGAAGTTTTGTACATGCATTATAGTATTTTTGAAGTCTTTTGGTCTTAACCTCATTGAATAATCATGAAGTCGAAATAAATTTATAAAGTAATGGGCACCTGATATTACTTGTTGTTGCTTAATATGGGTAAAGGCATAGAGCCAGAAGCTTTTACAGGTTGGGAGGGTAAAGAAGAAGAACATAACCATCTTCGTTCTTCATATTTATTTATTGAATGCATATACTTCTTAATCGGTCTATCGGTTGATAGCCTATCCTGTCTGTTTCCGTCTTAACTTTGTCTACCTTCTTTTATCTGTGTTGCACGGTAGCTTACTAGGTGGCAAAAGACCCACCCCACTTTCCCTGAGCTTTAGTCGACAATGTAGGCAGAGTATGCTTAACGTATGCTAACGGGCCGTCTTATAATAAGATGACGCCCTAGACGTGTTCGTTACAAGAAGGAAGATCATTTATGAACAAAGTGAACAATAGAGGACCCAAATTACTGCCCTGGGGCACACCAGAAGTGACTTGGGCACATTTAGATACAAAACCATTATAATAAAAATTCTTAATTCTTTTGGAAAAGTATGAGGATATCCACTCAATTAGGCTAAGAGAAAACCCTAAAACATTAAGCTTATACAGTAAGAGGTGATGATAACAGAGTCAAAAGCCTTACTAAAATCGGTGTAAATGACATCCGTTTGCATTTTATTCTCGAATCCTTTAATTACAATAGAAGAGAACTCCAATAAGTTAGTAGAAGTGGATCTAAACTTCACAAACCCATGTTGGTAAGGTGAAATTTTAGATTTACACAGATGTTGCAGTTGAGAAGTTATAATTTTTTCAAATGTTTTCGGAATCGCAGACAATTTAGATATACCGCGATAATTTTGAACTTTTGATTTTCTACCTTTTTTTAGGATTGGTATAATGAATGATTTTTTTCAGATTTTAGGAAAAGAACATGAGTTAACGGACAATTCAAACAATTTAAAAAGCGGTTTACAGATACTACCAGCACAATACCTTAACACACAACTAGGTACTCCATCCGGACCAGCCGAAAAAACAGGTTTATAGCCAATAGTTCCGTTAAAATAGCGCTTTCAGTAATTAAAGGACCAAAAATAAAATTAGATGAATTTAACTGATAAGGATAAGAAAAGGAATTTTGAGAACTTGGGACAGAATATGTCGTTTGGAAAAAGTCCGCAAATAAATCGGCAACATCATGACCATTAGATACTGTCATATACTCCAAAGACATAAATGCTGGTGATGACGCGGATCTACGCCTCGAGTTAACGAAGTCGTAAAATCGCTTTGGATCACGCTGAAATCTTATTCTGCAGCTACTCAAATAATTATTATAACACTCATTGTTATGAGTGCGAAAACCAGCTTGAGCAACAAAATAGCGGAGAAAATCAAAAGACGAGCCAGTTCCCTTGATTTTTTTGTAAAGTCTCGACTTACGATTTTTTAAATTCGTTTTAATTAAATTTTAGTAAACCATAATGGTTTATCAGACAAATGTGGAATACTTGATGGAACACAAGCATCAAATAGCGAGTTCAAAATAGAATAAAAAAATTCAACCGCTATATCCAAGTTCGTAGACAAAGAAAGTTGGGACCAGTCAGTTTGAGATATAAGCAGAGCAAGTTTCTCAAAATCGGTTTTACGAAAACAACGAGAAAGCTCACCACAACGTACACTCGACTCTGACGCAATAAATGGGAGCTCCAACATAATTTCCAAAGTGGGATGATAAGGGTCTTCAGGGGAAGATATAGAAGATATTCTCGATAAAGAACATGAATCTGGGTCTAAAACAAAAATAAGGTCTAGAGACCTGTTTAAGCAATTTGGAATACCATTAATCTGAGACAATGATACCCCGAAGAGACTATCAATAAAAACATGGGATACAGAGGGTGTTGGCACCGGATCCGTGCCTTGGTTGGTGTGCCGTTGCTCGTACTTCGAGCAATCCACTACTCGAAAACAAATACTTGTAGTGGATCAAAATTTGCTGAAATCTTTATTATTCTCATTATATTTCGTACATTTCATTTTAATTTCATATTTTTACTTACATTCGTGCTCTGCGCACACCTTCAAATCCCTATTTTATTTTCAACAATTTTTTGCCTCTGCTTGGGCTCAAATACAAATTCAAAGTAAATCACGCTGCCGAAATTTGCAGCTTTACTTCTAGCGAACGTAACGCGAAATTTAGTTCGCCCGCCAACATTCCCCACCCCGTAATTCACTAGCATTCGCGTTGTGTATTACCAATTTTCAAATCTAATTTGGCTAGCTTTACGGCGGGGCGAGTCACAATACCTTCTGGAGTGCGCACTACGGCACTCCGTACCTGACCGTCTCTCGATCGGTGAACATCTACCACAACTCCTTTGGGCCAGCTGTTTCGTTTGCCATTCTCATCTGCGATAACAACAAGGTCATTCACGGCGATCGAATCTGGCGGCGGTTGGAACCATTTGGTACGGCGCGTAAGCGTCGGTAGATATTCTCGAATCCATCTTTTCCAGAACGGATTGGCTAACTGGCTCGAAATTCTGAATCCTTTGGCAAGCTTGTTACCGTTTTGAATTTCGCTGTCTCGTTCACGAATTCCACTAGAGTGGCCCAAGAGGAAATGGTTCGGTGTAAGCGCTTCTGAGTCTGCCGATTCCAGTGGTACATATGTGAGTGGGCGTGAATTGAGAATACCCTCCACATCAGCCAACGCAGCACGAAGCACTTCTTCTCGCAATCCACCAGGCGGCAAGATTTCCGTTAGAATGGACTTTGTTGAGCGTACCAATCTTTCCCATGCACCGCCCATGTGCGGTGAGCCTGGCGGAATGAACATGAACTCCATTTCTGGGTATTTGGTCTCCACATCCCTGGTCGATATACGCTCCACTTCATCTTTTAACACTCTACTCGCACCTCGGAAGTTAGTCCCATTATCGGACATCATCCGTCGCGGGCAACCACGTCTCGCTATAAATGCCTTTAGAATACAAAGAAAAGAGTCGGTTGACAGTGACGTTGCGATATCCAGGTGTACGGCACGAATTGTGAGGCATGTGAACAGAACACCCCAGCGCTTCTCGTGCCGTCGTCCAACGATGATGTCGATGGGCCCAAAGTAATCCACTCCTGTATAGGTGAACGGCGCCATGTGATGCGCCAAACGCTCACGCAGTAGACTTCCCATTTCTGGAGGCCTAGGACGCGCGCGCCTCATCCGGCATGCTGGAAAAGTTTGAGAAACCTCTCTCACCAAGGCTCTCAGACCAAATATCAGGAACTTTTGCCGTAGTTCATTGACCACGATCTCGTCGTACAGATGATGGTACCGGCGATGATACGAATCAACCAGCAGAAATGTAAATCGATGTCTTCTTGGTAGGATTATGGGTCGCTTTAGGTTTACTTCGACTCCTTCTATTAGGTCGATTCTTCCTTTGACGCGCAGTATGCTCAGCTCGTCCAAGTACGGAGAGCATTTGAATAGCTTGCTCTTCCGATCCATAATACTGCTTCCCGCTTTCAAGAATTTCATCTCGCTGAAATACTCGGTTTTCTGGCACACTCGTATTAGAATGATATCCATCTCGATTGGCCGCTCAAGTAATAATAACTTCTTTAATTCCGATCCCATGCTCTTCTTGACAATAGATCGCAAGAAATCCAATACTCGCAACTGTGCGGCTCGTAATCTCTCCAGCTTGCTGAATCTTTCTGGGTCTGGTGAGATACAGCTCAAAGGTGACTTGGCTTCCAATTGCTCTTCGACGTGTTGCAGAATAGTATGGCTATGTTGGCTCGCATCAATGATCATCTGCGGCTACTGAGAGTCATCCGAATATAGAAATTGAGGCACTCTGAACCACCTATTCGCTTCGTTAATGACAGGCGTTCTTGTCCATTTGGTACCATCGTCGGCCACATTTTGCGCTGACGGGACCCATCTCCAGTTACTCACATCTGATCCTTCTAAGATTTCGCCAATGCGGAGTGCAACAAATTGGTGAAATTTACGAACATCCGAACGTATCCAGAATAGAACGTCTCTAGAGTCTGTCCAGAACACTTTCTTGTCAACGTGTACTGACATTTCAGACTCGTTACATCTGGCCAACCTCAGCCCCAAAACAGCAGCCATGAGTTCCATGCGAGGTATCGAAATTGGTTTTAATGGAGCAACCCTTGTTTTTGACGCTACAAGGCTGCAATGAACTTGATCGTCTACTTCAGCTCGGATGTATACGACGGCAGCGTATGCATTAACACTTGCGTCTACAAATGTATGCATTTCCAGACATCTAGCTTCACTAACTCCTTTCAAACATCGGGCTATACGCAGATTGTTTAACGTTGGCACCAAATCCAACCAACGACGCCAGTCTGACTCGTCTTCTTCTTTAAGCGGCTCATCCCATCCGACTCCACTCCTCCATATATTTTGCAGAATGATTTTTGCACGTATGTTGAAAAATCCAACAATTCCAAGGGGGTCGAATATGGTCATAATCATGCTCAGGACGCGGCGTTTAGTTGGCCGACCATCCAGAGCCTTTGCGATCGTATCAGGCTTCATCATAAACGTTAGACAATCTTCTCCAGGTTGCCACCACATGCCCAGAACATTTTCCGGACCAACATCTGGGTAACAAATTGGCTTGTCCAACATGTCATGTCTATTTTCGAGACCACTGTTTGAAAATTGGATGTCCAGTGTCGCATGTCAAATCTTCCATCAGCATGAATTAGTTTTACAGCCTGGGCCAGATTTGTCATCTCAGCTACTGAGTCCACAGACTGAAGCCAGTCATCGACGAAAGTGTTGCCGCAAATGGCTTTTACGGCCTCGGGATATTCAGCTTCATAACGTTGAGCATTGCGTTTTAAAACATAACTCGCCAAGGAAGGTGAACATGATGCTCCAAAAGTCATAACTTGCATGACGTATACTTCCGGTGGCCGTTGCGAGTTTCCATACGCCAGAGGAATTTCTGAGCTGCCTGATCCTCTGGTCGCACCCTCACTTGGTGGAACATTTCGCGGATGTCACCCGAAATAGCAATTGGGCGTTCTCTGAAGCGTATTAGAATGCCCATCAATGATGCAAGTGTGTCAGGACCTTTTAGCAGGCAGTCGTTTAGAGACACTCCTTGGATCTTCGCTGCGGCGTCCCACACTAAACGTGTCTTCTTCTTGTTAGGGTTGGTGACTGTAAAGATAGGAAGAAACCATGTTATATCTTTACGCGCCAACTCACTATCATCCAGGCGTCTGATGTAACGATTTTCCTTATAGTTTTTTATCGTCGTTAGCATGAAGTTGCGTAACTGCGGATCTTTCGACATTTTTGATTCGAGACATTTTAGTCGCTTAAGACACATTTCATAGGAGTCAGGCAAGACCACTTTGTCGAATCTCCACAGTAGTCCAGTTTGCCACCTTTTCTCGTCTGCCAAGAACGTTGTCGTTGCTTCCATGATTTGCATCGATCGCTCATCGTCTTTGGATCGTAATGGATTGATCGTAGCGACAGTTCCCAGTGATTCCAAAGAAAAGTACTCTTTCAATGCAACATCCAAACTGCCAGTCTCACTACATTGGCAAATATGTAACAGGCGTGGAATCGATGAGTATTCCTTTGCTGAGCGGCCGTAAACAGCCCAGCCAAGCCTGCAACGTGCTGCAATAACATCGTCGTCTTCACTTTCATGCAACTCCAGCGGAATAGTGCACTTAATGTTGTCGAGTCCAATGATGATTCGTGCTCGTACGTTGGAATACGGATCTATAGGCAACGTACAGAGGTGACTCCGAGACTCCAATAATTGCTGGTCGAGGCTTTGCTCTGGTAGGTCGAGATCAGACACTGTTCGCACACTTTTCAGAGTGTATCGCTGCGATTCCATACTCGTAGCTGATACAGTGATGTCCAACGATTGCGAATTGTTTTCAACCTTAGAAACATCACCTGTCCATTTCAGACACAATTGAGTTGCCGGTCCTTCTAGCTCGAGCTCGTCAGACAAGGATCTTTCAATTAGAGAACAAGCAGCTCCTTCATCGGCCAAAGCAAATGTTTTCACAGATTTGGTTTTGCCGTGGATCGTTATCGGGATATAACGAAAGAGAGGGCTACTCGCAGTCTTTCCATGTAACATGATTGAAGACTCCTCCTTGTTGGCAGATCGAGGCACTGTTTGCCCAGTCAGCTTTCTGCCATCATTGCCTGCGGCGGTATGCAGCAGTACGTGGTGAATTGATTTACATCCATCGACGCCGCAGGTTTCTTTAGCTATGGAGTTTCGTAAAAGATGCCGCCAGAAACAGCAGAAACATAGCCGTTTCGATTTCACAAACTCCCAGCGCTGTTTAACGTTCAATGCTCGAAAGTCGACACATTCCGACAATCGGTGCGTGCCTCCACATTTTGGGCATGTAGTCTTCTCTGATTCTCCATGATGCTGTCGCTGTTGAGTCTCCTTATTGTTGTCGGTAACACTGTGTACAAACAACCTTACCTTTGAAGCTTTGGCTGAGGTCGTTCGTCCGACATCATACGGAGTTACCATACTGGCACACATTGCCACATTGAAAAGCCAATTGTCGAATGTGGCCATGTTGACGCTTTGATTTTCCAATCGGTGTCGACCCCAGTCCAACTTCATACTGCTCGGCATCTTTGCGACCAATTCGTTCAACAAGACAGGATCATGCAAAAAGTCTTGAAGACCCAATGCAGACATGGTTGCGCAGTAATTTTGGACAGCAAGGGCAAGTCGAATGACGGAGTCCAAATTATCTGCCTTTATCGCTGGCTCGTCTCTCAGTTTTCCTTGTAACGCTGCGTGTACTATTTTTGGTCGGCCATACAGCATTCTTAATGTTCCAATCGCATACGGCACTGTATCTGGCACCATCAATTTTCCGCGTACCGCTTCCAGTGCCTGGCCCTTAAGACACTTCTGCAAGCGTATAAGATTTTCCTCGTTACTGAATCCACATCTTTCCGTAGACTGCTCATAATTGCTAATGAACAGCAGCCATTCGTCAGGCTTTCCAGTGAAAGTAGGTAGATCTCGGCTGATGACATGTCGTGCACTTATTTGAGCGGCCGTCAAAGGCCCACTCCTAGCCAATGAATTGGCAGCGTGCATGTCATTTGGTTGTTGAAGATTACTCGGCAATCCCATTGATCCCGGCTGTGGCAATCCATTGATTATACCACCCATCGCTGCTGCAGTGTTCGCTTGATATGGCATTGTCAATCCTCCACGAGATGAATCCATATGGAGCTTGTTGACCACCGTGCCATATCCCGAACTATCAAAGTACATTTGTGTGTTTGCCGGCTTATGCTGGATAGGAGTTGATGAACTCGACGATGCGCTGATTCCATATGACGAAGATGAGCGGCCTATATTCGCTGCTCCGTTGCGCTCAAAACCCGCGACAGCTGCCTGCACATTAACGGCTTCATGCAAACTGTGGGAATCTGCACAGAGCAGCGAGATCGCCAAGGAGAGCGACGATGCTAGCAGCGGACACGAGCGATGAGTGTCAAGAGAGACGAGAGTTAGTTCAACATAAGTGAGCGAGCACGACAGACGTGCGTGAAGTAAAGAAATAAAATAAACGAAATTTAAGTACCACAAAGTGCGTGTTTATTACTTGATATCACGGGTCTTTACATTGGCGACGAGGTAAATTTACTATCTTGTGCAAAATAAATAGGAATTGAATTTATAAGTGCATTTTGAAATTTACTATTTCTAAGTGAAACTCAATTCCAGTGAATTGGAATATAATTCCAATGTAGGTACATGAAAACGAACGAAAAAGGAGGGCGAAAGTAGAACACAAAACGAAAAATAACGGCTTTTGTGTCTATGTTGGCGTGAGAGGCTTCGCTCTCAGAGACGATGTTCTCCACGCAAGACGAAATCTCTAAGCATAGAGTAAAAGGAAAGAGAAGGAGAAAATGATGAAGTGTTAAATTTAACAAGTCCATCGCGGCAACGTACACACGTTTGTATGTGAGCCAAAGAGAGTGAAATTATTCTAACAAAGAGAGGCTGGGTGTCATACAAGCCAAAATATTAAGAGAGACATTGTATATGGAAAAGGCTGAGTGTGGGAGATAAACCTATGCAAGCTACATATACAGATGCAAATAAGTACGAATATACATACATATTTACGTACAAAGAGAAGGCTGTGCGAAAGTTTCGTCTTGCGTAAGCCAAATATTAAATCGATCGTGTATAAAATACAAGTCGACAAAAAGAAAACATGTAAAAGGCTGAGTAATAACAAGCCAACATTTACTTATAATAAAATCTTGTGTTTCAGATAAGATGACTGATAATATTCTTAAACCATTTCTATGTGACACGATTGAAAAATCGGTGCTCAGAAATGAATGGGAAAAATGGTTAAGAGCGTTCACCATAGCTATGGAGGTTGACCAAATTGAGTCACCAAAAACCAAGAGAACAAAACTACTTCATTTGGGTGGAGTACAGTTGCAGACTGTTGCATACTCACTACCAGGCGCAATAATTGAATATGATGAAAAGCTGGACAATGATGTTTGCGGTATTTTAATTGAGAAGTTAAATGCCTATTTTTCACCTAAGCAAAATTCCACGTTCGAACGACACCTTTTTCGCAATTTGGCTCCACAGGAAGGGGAAAATTTCTCGAAATTTATTCTTCGGCTACGACAACAAATGTATAAATGCTTCTTTGGCGAATCGAAAAAGGAAATCGAGGAATTCTGTCTTAAGGACAAAATACTGGACTCGTGGGCATCTCCTGAATTAAAGAAGAAACTTCTGAGTAAAGAGCACTCCCTAGACGAGATTATTGAGGGGTGTCAAGTCGAGGAGCAAATTAACAAACAAGCCGAATCCATGCAGAAGCCAACCGTTGAGGCAATAAACAAAATTGTGGCTCGTAAAGCAAAACCGGGAGTGGAATGTTCTAGGTGTGGTCGGATGGGTCATGGCATTAGTCATCCCGTTTGCCCGGCGCGACTCGCCAAATGCAATAAATGCTCGAAAATAGGGCATTTTGCACGCAAATGCAAGTCGAAACAATATCCTCAGCCTAAAAATGGAAACCTCAAGCGTCGACTAGATGACGATTGTGCTGGAGAGGGTCGACCTGATTTCAAAAGGAAGAAGGAAAGCTCGAATTGCTTTAGAATATGCAGCGACGAGGAAGAAGAGCTTATCAGCTGCAAAATTGGAGGCCAAGAAGTTTCTCTTATTATCGATTCTGGTTCGCGATTCAACCTCATCAGCCATATAGACTGGGAAACACTGAAAAGGAAAACCCCGGCGGTGTTTAATGTGAGATCACATTCACAAAAACAATTCCGAGGATATGCTTCTAATCAATTACTAGAAGTAATTTGTGTTTTTGAAGCACCGATATCAGCGGTACCAGATGTCGAGGTGATTGCTACATTTTTTGTTATTAAAAATGGACGACAGTCATTACTGGGGCGTGAGACAGCCATAAAGCTAAATGTTCTTCGTCTTGGCCTAAGTGTCAATCGGGTTGAAACGACCGCACCATTTCCCAAATGGAAAGGTGTCGAAATAAAGCTGTGCATTGATCCACAAATCAAGCCTATTCAGCAGCCGGTGCGGAGGATCCCAGTGGCACTTGAAGATAAAGTTGCAGCGAAGCTGGATGAAGCTTTGAGGCGAGACATTATTGAATCTGTTACGAGTCCGAGTCGATGGATCTCCCCAATTGTCCTGGCGTTTAAGGAGAATGGCGATATTCGACTCTGCGTGGATATGCGTCTGGCGAACAAGGCAATTCGTCGAGAAATGTATCCATTACCAACATTTGAATCTTTTATGACCAAACTTAAAGGTGCACGATTCTTTTCGCGCTTAGACTTGAAAGACGCTTATCATCAGCTGGAACTGGATGAAGACAGCAGGGAAATCACAACCTTTATAACACCAATGGGACTTTTTCGATATAAAAGACTGATGTTCGGAGTAAATTCTGCTCCAGAAATTTTTCAACGTCGTCTCGAGCAGCTGTTAGTAGATTTTCGAAATGTTATGAACTACATCGACGACGTTATTATCTTCGGAGAAAGTCAAGAGGAACATGACAAAACCGTAAGAGATGTCTGCAAGGTATTCAGGGAAAACAACGTACTGCTTAATGACCAAAAATGCGTTTGGAAAAGCAAAAACTTAAATTTCTTGGCCACATTCTTTCCGATAGAGGCATTGAAGTCGATCCCGATAAAGTTGATGCTATTAAAGCATTTCGAGAGCCAATCAATAAAGAGGAGATACGAAGTTTTCTCGGTCTGGTGACGTATGTAGGGAAATTTATTCCTGATCTAGCAGACTGTACGGAACCTCTATGTCAACTTTTAAATAAGGACACGAAATTCAGCTGGGGCGAAACAGAGAAAAACGCTTTTCTCAACTTAAAGAATCGACTGGCATATGTGCCAAATCTTCAATATTTCAACCCTGGAAATCGCACCCGTCTCGTAGCAGATGCCAGTCCTGTAGCACTCGGAGCAGTTTTATTGCAGTTCTCGGCTAACAATGATCCCTTAATTATTTCATTTGCAAGCCGAGCATTATCGGATGTTGAGAAACGTTATTCACAAACGGAGAAAGAAAGTCTGGCCCTAGTCTGGGCGGTAGAGCGATTTTATTACTACCTGGCTGGACTTCGATTTGAACTGGTGACCGACCACAAACCTTTGGAAGCAATTTTCAAACCAACATCGAAACCACCAGCTCGTATAGAGAGGTGGCTCCTACGTCTGCAGTCATACGATTTTAAAGTAGTGTACAAAGCAGGAAAAGAGAACATTTCTGATGCGTTATCACGACTTTGTCCGCTAACACCACCCAACACTTGTGAAAGAGAAACCGAATACAGTATCCTGCATATCATCGAAAACAGTATTCCAAAATCGATGACCATCTCGGAAATTGCTAAGGACTCGGTGAAAGACGAAGAAATCATTGATGCGATGGCCTGTGTTGAGAACGACGAGTGGAAATCGGAGTCCCCAAAGCAATTTTATCCATTCCGGTATGAGTTGTCAACAATAGGACCTCTCCTTCTGCGTGGTAATCGTATCGTTATTCCAACATCACTTCGAAATCGGATTCTTGAGCTGGCTCATGAAGGGCACCCAGGAGAATCGGCCATGAAAAGGCGGTTAAGATCGAAAATTTGGTGGCCTCGGATCGACCGCGACGCTGAAAAATTCGTAAAACGCTGCAAAGATTGCCTCCTGGTTTCTCAACCAGCCAGACCAGCGCCCATGGATAGAAATCCATTTCCAACTGGCCCATGGATTTGGGTAGCGTCCGACTTGCTGGGTCCTTTACCCAATAACGAGTTCATCCTGATTTTTATAGACTACTAGTCTCGCTATATGGAATTTAAATTTTTACGCTCTATTTCGTCAGCTAGCCTCATTGAAGTAATGAAGGAAATATTTTGTAGATTAGGTTATCCAAAATACTTAAGAACTGACAACGGTCGACAATATATCAGCTCAGAATTCGCGGAATATTGCAAAATTTGCGGAATAGAGCAGGTGAAGACACCACCCTATTGGCCTCAGGCTAATGGGGAGGTAGAAAACATGAATAGATCTTTAGTGAAACGATTAAAAATCGCGTATTCAAATTCAAATAATTACAAAGAGGAGATTCAGAAGTTCGTACTCATGCACAACGTGACGCCACACGGGACTACAGGAGTAGCTCCAACTCAGCTTATGTTCAATAGGGTCGTTCGCGACAAAGTTCCATGTATAGATGACATTGATGAACAATTTACAGACTCGGCTGAAAGGGATTGAGATTGTATACTAAAACAAAAAAGGAAAGAACAGGCAGACAAAAAGAGAGGGGCTAAAGAAATCGAAATAAAGGTGGGGGATAAGGTGTTTTTGAAAAATGTAATTTTCACAAACAAATTAACTCCAACTTTTGGCGACACCGAATATGAAGTAGTAGAAAGAAACAATAATATTATTAAAATTACGGCAGAGGGTAAGACACTTATTAGGAACGTGTCCCATGTCAAGAAGATTCCAATAACGACAAGCGAGGCAACGGCATCTGTAATTTCTCCTTTAGGTAACGCTCGAGATAATAGGACATCGGTACAGGACTACCAGGAAGATGAGGAAAACAAGGAACATCGAACGGAGCGGTTGGCGGAAAGTTTACATCAACCGTTGAAGCTGAAACTTGTTAATAAAGGAGGTATGTAGGAATCTGCACAGAGCAGCGAGATCGCCAAGGAGAGCGACGATGCTAGCAGCGGACACGAGCGATGAGTGTCAAGAGAGACGAGAGTTAGTTCAACATAAGTGAGCGAGCACGACAGACGTGCGTGAAGTAAAGAAATAAAATAAACGAAATTTAAGTACCACAAAGTGCGTGTTTATTACTTGATATCACGGGTCTTTACACAAACCATTGGCAGGTCCAATTGGATCTTGAGGAGCAGCTCCATCTAATTGCTGACCATCACTCGTCATCTCTTTTCCAGGCACGTGTTCCTCCCTATTTGCCATAGTCGTGGTTGAGGTTATGTCACGACTCCAATTGCAAACTTTCAAAGTGTTCCACACACAATATATGTATCTTCAAAATCCGAGAATATTCCAAATTGCGACGGATATTCCAAAATAAGACTAAATATTCGAGTCTTAGCAAGAATATTTCAGAATGTTGGCACCGGATCCGTGCCTTGGTTGGTGTGCCGTTGCTCGTACTTCGAGCAATCCACTACTCGAAAACAAATACTTGTAGTGGATCAAAATTTGCTGAAATCTTTATTATTCTCATTATATTTCGTACATTTCATTTTAATTTCATATTTTTACTTACATTCGTGCTCTGCGCACACCTTCAAATCCCTATTTTATTTTGAACAATTTTTTGCCTCTGCTTGGGCTCAAATACAAATTCAAAGTAAATCACGCTGCCGAAATTTGCAGCTGCATTGCTACTTCTAGCGAACGTAACGGTGAAATTCCCATGCGCGAAAGAGAATCACCGATTACAAATGCCCAGTAGGAAATGCGCTGGCGAAGCCCCAGTAGAAAATTTAGTTCGCCCGCCAACAGAGGGGCAAACTCCATTTAGATTCTTGGCGGAATGCCATGACACCCCAGCAATAAAATCACCAATGACTATAAAGTGATCATGATCAGAAAGCATATTAGAAATGTTATTAATAATAGAAAAATGAGCTAAATATAAAGCATCATCTGAAGCAGGGGGATATATGAGCAAGAAATAAAAATGTTAAAACTACCAAAGGATAATCTAACAGCCACTAGCTCAATATCAGAAGTGTGATCAATCAACTCTGAATTTAATTTTGAGCATCTACTGCAATTAACATAAAACCCCACCACCGCGACGTACCTTGCGGTCACGTCTATATACGGAAAATCTACTAGAAAAGATTTCCGTATCAAGGATGTAATTTTTTAACCAAGTTTCAGTAAAGGCAATGACATTGAAAGGGAAAGATACACTATTTAAATATAAGTCAGTAAGTTTACTACAAATACCTCTTACATTCTGATAGCCAAGAAGTAAAGAGGATGTTAGTTTTTTGAACTGACAGACATAGAAGAAGGCTTTGAAATAGAATTCTTGCCACTACTAGGAAGAGAAACCGGAGACCGATTTTTCTTTTTAGCAACAAATTCTTTGACTAATAGGTGTTCCGGCCAAAACTCTTTACTGCACATCATGCTAAATTGTTCAGCGGGAACACTTATTTTATAAGATGAAATTTCTCATTTGTACGAGAAATTAAATTTATCCACTTTAACCCTAGCTTGAGATTTGGAGTTAATAAAGGCTCGAACATCGTATCAGGGGAAAGCCTTGAGACAAAAATCTGCTTAAGAGGTGGCACTGCAACTAATGTGTTGCGGACAACTGAGGTAGGAGCTGGAGGCGATTCTTCTATCGTTGCAGCACTAACGATCTCAACAGAGGATGGTGATGGTTGAATGTCTTCAACCGTCTCCATCTCAGTCGACAACAAAATCGAAACCGAAAATCATGATGTGGAACATCCAGAGCTACCAATGGTAATGGTAATCGACAGACGCGTATTGGCCTTTTGACGCTTCGGAGACTTGTAATGTACCAAAACCTTATCAGGCTTTAGAATGCACTGATTGTCCGTGATCGAGCTTGGTAGGTTGCGTATTCTTGCTATGCTCGGTTCTAGCTCATCGTATTGGTCGGGGTTCTTCCTCACTCGATCACTTGCGGCTTCGCTAACACATGCAAATAGTTAATACGCAAACGGAATGTACAATAATATACACAAAAAGAAGCTTAATAGAAAATAAAATGCAGAACAAAAAGAGATTTCGCGCCGACACACGCTTCAGTGGAGTTTCCTTCTAAGAATTACCTAGTAGAGGAATCTAGGTGTTAAGTTCCTCATCTCTACCCTCCCGACCATGGTAACTTTCGATTTTTTTTATAAGTTACCCCTACTTTAAATAATATTTAAGTTTTCTATATATTCGACAACTTCCCTTCGTTGACTCGACAGATCATATTAAGCAAAATTAGCAAAACATTATTTCATTTATCACTTCATGTGAATTTTTAATTATAAAAAAAATTCATGATACTCCGTTTGTTATATACATATGGGATATGATTACCAATATTTACAAAATTAATTCAAGTCTGAGACGTACTCGGGATAATTTCATTCGATTAACAATTAGGCACATTTATAAAATCATTTGTATCATTAAGGTTACCTTTTGTAACTTGTACTTTGTTTAAGTTAACTTACTCAGATGTCGTTTTCTTACGGTCGTGGTACCATGACGAAGATGAGTGACGTTGATAATGTTGTATTGATAATGTACTACATGAGAAAATATACAGATAATAAATATAAATGTACCAAAAATTAGAACTGTTTCATTTTGTTGTATCCACGAGTATGCCTCAATAATTTTCCATCAGAATTATTAATTTTATGTTTACAAATTTAATACAAAATATCTAGAAGACACAGACGATGTAATTCGTGTCGCTCTCAGCAAATCATGGCAGCAATGAGGAAAGATTAATACAATAAAAATGAACTTATTGTTGTTGCATTGTGGATTTTGGTACTTGTGTTGTTCTATGCACTACTCATTTAGTGTATTCTTGGTCTTCAGGCGTATGCGCCTGTATGTGCTCCGTTAATATTCAAATCAAACTTGGCCGTGATCTTGGGTGTATGTCGGGGACGGTCAGAATCAGAATCTTTGGTGCTCCGCTGAGCAGCCAACCTTGTTGTGATCTCCGACCAAATTTGTGCACCCAATATATAGTTGTTCACTAGGGTCCACGGCGCTCTATAGTTGTAATAGAGGTTAAGCGGACCATTAGTCGCCCACAGAGGCTACCATCCGCCAGTGCCAAGCTCGATGTGCCGAATTTCTGGGGATTCTACGCCTGTATTGGAGAGATATGTATGGTTATAAACTACACTCACAATTATTTCCACTTCATACCTGTATTAATTAACGAATTTTGCACTATATATTTGTATATACACGTCTATCCTCACATACATATATTCTCGCTTGGGGTTGATCTGGTATTTTCCTCTGCCAGATTATATAATTTGCAGATTCACGTGGGATTATAAAATTCGTTGACAATATAATACGTCTGCTTTGTCAAATTGCTTTTTCTCTTCTGTTAAGCTCGCTTCACTTCGACTGTACTCCACTGCACCGCATGGTAAGCCGAGCTTTTGCAAGAGCTTTGCGAAGACAGTGATAAGCAAGTGCAGATAGTGAGATGACTAAGTTAGGGTGCGTCAATATTTAGAATACAAAAAAAAAAAGTTGGGAAATTTGGAACTTCTTTTATTACAATATATTTTTCGCTCACTATAGACTCGGTCTAGAGCTTCATACTCTTAAACCCGGAATCCAAAGCAGAAAAGCTATCCGAGAGTTTTTTAAAGGCCGCCAATATATATTTAAAAACAGTTCGCGTTTGCCGTATAAACCCAGCAATATCGCGTTCAGAGTCCCTACAGTGTTCACAAGTCCGTCTCAATCCTGACTTGGCCGAAATCAAATCAACAATACGGCCGTCAAAGCCAGCACATTTGTCATGTGCCACGTTGTCGCATAACCAGCAACAAACAAAACCCATTTTGGCACCAGCCGGCCACCTGCATTTTTTGTTATAGCACACTAGCATATTGCTAAAAACTATAATTACATCAATCAAGAAGTAAAAAATTCGAAATATAAACAAAATAGGTAAGTTAATTGCAAACTAATATGATCTGTTCTTACAAAGAGCACAAATACACAGAGAGTAAGCACAAATCGAGCGGGACGCAAGATAAACGATAGCCCATGATACAATTATAGAAGGTAGTCTCGTCGGAAAAAGCTTTCGTCAGTACGCATTCGTGTTTTGACGCAAGAGGTTGTCTGCGGACGAAATTTTTAGCGCAATTAACCCTTATGCAAAATGACTTTTTGCCATGTATGCCGTAGACACGGATAGAATCAAAACATTTAGAGAATTAGAGAATACTCATATATATTATTAATATTGTTCGTAAACAATTTACATTTTAAAAATATGTTTAAGAGACATTAATATCAGCTTCAAAATATGTAAATATTAAATGCATCGTCTAAGGGTTAATGCGCATTTCATTGTCGTCTCCCTCACACTGCTGTGCTGGGACTCTTTCACTCGCACTCATTGGTATGATTATGGAGGTTGTGCTTTTTCGGACGAGACTACCTTGTATAATTGTATCATGCGATAGCCAACTACAACACCAAGAGAGGGAGAATTACTATTCTAAACTTCGTTGAGAGCACAAAGCACAAGCACAGAGAGTAAAGCGCGGGTTGAGCGAGACGCAAGATAGACGATAGCCAACAACAATACCAAGAAAGGGAAAGTTAACTATTGTAACAGCGTTGAGCGCAAAGAATAGCAAGTGAACAAAGAAGAGCGCGAAAGTAAAAAAAATACAAGGCAACGAAAACAGAATTGTTTTGCTAACAAAGCAAAGCAAAGTTTGACCACACAATTTGTTGTTATATTTTCAGAAAAATGATAATAATATTATATAATAAATACAAGAAAGCACACAGCGATTTAACGATCTATAGTAATACACAAGTGAGATAGTAAAATTAATGTTATATTAATTGTAAATAAATAAAATGAAATTCGATGAAAAATCACAAAGTTTAAGAGGGAAGGAAAAAAACACGTCGGACTGCGACTGACATACGGTCATCACCTGGAGTTTTCCTGCCATAACCTGTCAGTACGATTCGCAACATGTGCGAGTTGCTCGGCCTCTTTTCATTAAAAGAGGAGACATGACAAGAAGGAATTGGCGAATAGAATTCTTGATGGGGCGACGTTGGACTAACGGCAACTCTCTCTCTCCACTCATGTCACACTAACAACAAGGTAGCTGTAAAGCACATCCCTATGCTTTGCACAGCCTAGCCCCTGTGGCCATTGCCAAGTTGGCTCCGCCCCCACGCGCAGTGCGACAAACAATAAAGCTACGCCAAGCGCGCGCATTACTAAAAAAAAAAAAAAAGACAATTAGGAATATGGGCAAAATGATGTATTAATTAACCTAAACGTTAACAAAACAGCCCACGTTCTATATACAATAAAGAAAGGTGCACCTAACCTAAGACCAAACCCTCTCACAATCAATGGACAAACAATAACCAATAAAAGCAGACATCAATACCTAGGCAAAAGACTAACGCTCATTCATCATGTCACTAACTTAACCTCCAAACTAAAATCAATAAATAAAAAACTAGCCTGGCAAATAGGTCCTCAAAGCAGACTTCAAAATAACTTCAAGGCAGTCATTATAAAACAATTAATATACCCTCAGAGGCAATATGCCTTACCAGTCTGGGGCTCATTGGTATCCGACATCCAGCTTAAAAAAATCGAATCCCTGCAAAAAAAGAATAATTAGAAAATCACTCAAAGCTACACAAAAAAATTTTACCCTATTCGACAAATTCAACCTTAAAACAGTTGACCAAACATTTTATGATTCAAGTCACAGGTTCTTCTCCTATTGACTTGCCATCCGAATCCATACTGCAGACTGCTTCTCTCGGATCCTTATATCCCTTGTCGCCTGGCAAGACCCAGGTATTCAAAGCAGTTTCAATCGTGCTGTATTCCCATTCAGCCCCAACAAGCCGCTCCGAGCTCAAGCCATCTCGGCTCAATCACCCCTGCTCCGTCTGGAGCAAGAAGCATCCCAAAAATGGGAATTCGAGTTAGCTGCCACTGCAAAAAAAGCAAAAGAAAAAATTAATGAGCCGCCCAGTAGCATGTGCGAGATGTTAATTAACCACATCAAGCGTAAATATAACAGAGGAGAACTTAGCCGAGAAGCAGCCATAGATATTCTTCAAGGTCAACCTCTAGCCATACAACAAATAATTATATCTGACTACATGCCACACGAATCTCTTACGACTACACCAGATCAAACTCACAACTTACAACAAACAGAAACTACCGCCACACTGCCGCACACGCAATCAAATACTGACACATCAAAGCCAAACATTACAACCGAAACCATTCTTAATCAAACACCCGAAGAACAAAAAATAGCACACAATGCAATACATGCAACCAACTCAATTCATGATATACACAACCTACTACAAAACACAAGTCATAACTGCTTAGCTAACGCAGTAAAAACAGAATACCCCACACCTTTTCGGAACCGCTGTTCCAACACACCACCTATAAAATGAAAGAACAATTATTAATATCTAATGAATCTTAACTAATAATTAAAATCTTGTAAACTCAATTCCTTTTCACTTACCCTGTGTCTGCACCTGCTGTACCCTCCCTTCAATCCCAAATGTTTACAATCTTGTCGATTTCTTCCACTGTTGTACACACTATCTGCAAATATTAGAACAAAATCAATAAATATGAAATACTTAAAAATGTTCAATATAATAATTCAAAATCACTGTAACTCACCCTGTTCCCGCACTCGTTGCATGCTCCTCCGATCTCTGATCTACCACTCCAATTGGCCACAGTGCACGGTTTTGCTGGGCACGCTGTTCCTCGTCTGTCTCCCTTCAACACAATGGATCTTCTACAGGGTGGGGACGGGGCGGTTGGGGGGCGGCGTGCCTGGTTAGATCCTGCACTAGTGTTGGGTTGCTCATGAGTGAGTGAACAAAAAAGAGTTGTTCACTAGGGTTGTTGATAATATTGTTACGTTTTGGATATCGTTTGTGCCAGCAATGTTTGGGGGTTATCGATATATCGCGAAGCGATATATCGGAGAGAGAGAATGGCAACTCCAGGGAGGAAAAAAATTTGAAAATTGCTCGAGGTGTAAAATAGGAGATGAAAGAGACACGTCAAATTTTTTCACAGGAAGAAAGAACGTGAATTTTGCGGAGTCGTAGGGAGTGGATTTTGGATCGAGGTTGGAATCGGTCCATCAAGGAGATAGAAAAACGGCTGTTCGGGAGTTGAATTCTGATGAAGTAGTGACACGAGAGTTTGGTTACGTGCAGGCAACAGATTGTGAAATCGTGGCAGAGCAAATCAACAACTGCAACAAGCAGCGGCAACTGCAACGAATATAGCAAAAGCAGCAGCAACAACAACAACATCAACTGCAACGACAACTACAACAAGCAGCGGCAACTGCAGCAACAACAGCAAAAGCAGCAGCAACAACAACAACAACCACGACTGCAACAACAACAACAACGATAGCAGCAATCACTGCACCGACAGCTACAACCAGAGTATCACCGCTGGACAAGCGCGGGCGACCGCCGCCACGAGAAGGCACACAGCAATCCTACGACGTGGAGAAGCATCGACGGCGTGGAACGGCGAACGCCGAACAACGCATCCAGCGACGAGCAAGAGGAGGAGCCTGTCCGAGTGCGTTAGTGCGGCGGCATCAAGCCGTTCCCTGTACAATTTTAATGCGACACCGTCAACTCTCGATTGTGGACGACTGTCATCGGCGATCGTAGATTCCTCTCTCTAAAGAATTCGTAATTTAGTCTGAAAAGAAACCAAATTAAAGTATTAATAAAAATAGAAAGAGAATATAATTTGAAAACTTACCTAAAACTAAACAACAAGAACTTAATTTTGAAGACTAGGGTGATATTTAAATTAGATTAAATTGAAGTGAAGACTGTAAAAAAGAAACATATTATTAATTTAGCAGAAAACATAAGAAACATATTAAAAGACAAAACGTATAAAATCATATTAAAGTAAATTAAAATTCCAAAGTCAATTAAATAAAAATTTAAATTAAAGTAGATCAATGTTTTGCTGTAAAACGACAGAGTAGGTAACAGACAGAAAAAAATCATTCAGATCAACATTCGCATCTGCGGAGGAATAGATATATGCACACTTATAAAGATATACACGTATATGCATTAAAGTATCCCCTATCGCCCCTTCACCAAACCTTAAGAGCTCTTAGGCAGGTCAAGGTAGATATTTAAGCGAATCAAACATAAATACATTTATATACATACATACACCCAAATATGCGTACATATTTAAACATAAATGCACATATTTTTCTTGATCTTACATACCACATATAAATCGTTCCTACTCCGTTGTTATTTCTTTTTGTTCTTCTTTGTTTTGATGATTGCTTCTGTTTCGAATCCTGTTCCGCGTAGCGATAATGAAATTGGAATATCTGTAAATAAAAATAAATAAAGTTAAATGTTAGTTATTAAGAAAAATTCATGAATTATATATTAGTAATTACGATGAACATGGTTGTGTAAGTTTCTCAGCATGGAGGGGAGGGAAATTCCACAGCACTACGCCGGATGAGGAGCAGCCACTGATATAGTGGCCAACGCAAGGGAGATGGCGTCGATGTGGCCATCTCAGGCAGGGTGGGTACGCCGGGGTCCAGATGTGGCCCTGTTCAAACATAAAATGGATCAGTGAGTGTGTTTATTATTGTTTTTTCTTGGTACTTACCGTCGTCAATAGTTTGTTTTGAATTTCCTTTAGTTTTGCGCAATTTTTAATTGCGCGGCAGCTGTTTTTGTTTTTCTGTTAGTGATGCGTTTCTTCTGTTATAAACAGCTGTTAATATCGGTGAAATTATCGATTGTGCGGACTTCGGGCCAGGGATGGAACTCCACCTGAGTACCGATGAGCCAGCCGGCACGGCCCCAGGGAAGACAACCAGTCCGTAACAATATATCAAAATATCAATATATCGATATTTTTTTTGTAAAAATAAATATTTATATCATGATATTTTTTCCCCTGATATATCGAATATCGCGATTTTTTTTTTTATATATTTTTGATATTTCGTAATTGGTCACTTTGATTTGACCTAACTTCCTGTAAAGATGAGCGCGGCAAAAAGTTTTTTTTCGGAAGTTAAAAATCATTCTGCAACCTGCAACATTTGCAGTAAAATAAACAAAATATCGATATTGATTTGTATCGAATAACTTCCCTCAAAAGTTTGCACCTAAATTGGAACGACTTGCATAACGTTTTCAAAACAAAAACCGAAAGTAAAAACCGGAGCATGCCTGTATATATATGTTTTTATGCAGATGCATATGTTGATATACACAAAAAATATAATTATGTATTTATTATACATATATATAATTTTTGAGTAAAATTTTGGTTAATGAAAAACAAATAAATATATAAAAATTAAATATCAAAAATACTTGATATATCGATATTTTTGGGTGATAAATATTTTTATCAATTTGATTTATTTTTGAAAAACGATATATCACTGATACGATTTTTTAAATTTGATTTTTTAAATATCATGCAACCCTATTGTTCACTCAACTGAGCGAGCGAACATGTTCCTTCCTTTTTGTTCTTTTTTGCTCACTTGCTCATTTTTGTTCACTTGTTCACTTGCTCCCTTATTCATTTGTGCTTAGTTACTCTTTTTTGCGCATTTTGTTCCCATTCAATAAGTACAGAATTAAAACCGAAAATGTGCAAAAATGAGCAAGACGTTGCGCAAAAATGAGCAAGAAGTTGCTAATTTTTGCGCGTTTTTGAATTCTGCTTTGTACTTTTATTGTGATTTCTTTACTTCAACATTTGTATTACCGCCAAAACTGTTTATAATTTAAAAAATAATAATATGTCGTGCCTAAGAAAGTTTAGTGACATTTGGAATCATTTCGATGATTTGGGAAACCAGCAGGCCAAGTGCAAATTTTGCAACTCCATTTTAAGCTCCAAATCTCATTTAATTTAACTATTTTTAAATGCCCAATGAAGGGAGCAAAAGTTTTGCCACAAATTAAAATGTAAAAATATCGGTAAGTTTGAAAATTAAATATGAAACATAATCTATTTTTGAGAAGTCATTGAGATGCAGTGTTCATTGGCTTGGTAATGCACTGAACAACCAGTGAGCAACTGAGCAATGAGCAACTGAGCAATGAACAGTGAACAAGTGAGCAACTGAGCAATGAACAGTGAGCAAGTGAGCAACATGAGTGAGTTGACTCTTTTGAAAAAAAAGAACAAGTGAACATGTTCACCTAAGTATTTACACAACACTATCCTGCGCAGACCCATTTTCACTTAAATGTCAGCTGCTTGTTTAGTGGTGAGCTCTTTTTCATTGTCATATCGATAAGATATCGCGTAATTACACAAAAAATGCGTTCGCTACTTCTACGTAGCTCGCGAACGTAGAAAAATCGCCATTTTTTGTTATGGGTTTTTACATGGGGCGAACGTAACATTCGGCCTGAACGGTAAAAAACCAAAGAAATCCGAGGTTTTAGGTGCAGTGGAAATAGGCTATTACCTATTAAACCAAGCCACTGAATTAAACACACCGACAAACGTTAATTTTAGCGTTACCAATTTATTGATAGCGGCAGAGTTGTAACATGCACATAAAAACAAAAATTTTTAATAAAATTAAAACAATAAATAATAATAATAATAACAATAAGTTCTAATGTATCACTAAAATAATCTAAATTAAACCCACCTAAACGCTAAAACTAAAACTGTAACATATGATCAATACTTTAACTACAACTGTAATTTCCTAAAAAACCAATTGTACCTAAACCTAGCTTTAAAGAAACAGCCAATACTTGTAAAACTACAATCGCTTAGGAACATTTGTTCCTTAACCTTAAGTAATGTAACGGATACCATTTATCTAGCTTAAATTAATATAAAAGTTAAGCCAATCCCCTCAGGCAACAAGTACCTGTAAACAATATCCCTAAGGCCAAAAAGATCACCATCAGTCATTGTTTTAGCCTGTTTGGACATACGCTATCCAGCTCTGGGGAACAACTAGCAATTCAAATATTGAAATACTTCAGCGCTCCCAATCAAAAACATTTCGACAAATTGTTAACGCTCCACTTATGTAACCAATGCAAATATTCAGACAACAACAAATTGTTAAAGTGAAAAACTCTCTCAATACAGTGAACCTTGACTTAATGTCGTCCAACGTGAGTGTAGTGTCTTTATATGACTCCGACGGCACCACCCGCTCGCTGATCCACGCCTCTCCTGACATGGATGTGCCCAGCTCTGACGACGAATACTTCTTAGAAGTACTCTCACCAAACCAAACCGTCCTATTCAGAGAAACAAAATCCTCCAGAAACCAGCTGCAAACACCGGAAAATCTCCCACCCAAATCCAACACAACGACAAGTGCCATCATTAAAGGCATACACATTCAACACCAACAACAACCACTGTTGCCAACTTCTCCCTTAGCAACAGCAACCTAGCAACATACAAATACAACCAACAGACAGCCAACACAGAAAAGCAGCAACAAATTATAACCAACTGTAATAGGCCGCTTGTCGTATCTGAAATTGACTAAGCCTAAAAGTATGCAACATTTTTTCTTCTTTTTCTGCACACCTACATATTTCTATCTATTATTTATTATATTATTTATTTATATGTGTATTGTCATATTTAATTTGAATTATTTAATTTGTTTAGTTGTATAAAATTATTTGTAGTCTGAGAAAATGGTACTAAATGTCTTGTCATGTTTTGTTCTGAGAAGCGGAGCTTTATTTAGCAATGAGTCTGAAAGCTCCAAAAATAGCGCCATCTATTGGTGGACCACGATACTTACAAGCGTGAGTTACAAGATCAGCTGATCGTGTTAAGTCCACACCAAAAGAGACAACGATTACCTTTTTGAGTAGGATTAGTTGTCAAATTCCGAAAAGAGGTTTTTGTTGTTGGTTTTTTTGTAACACCATTGTTAACAGGTTATGTGAAAAAAACCTGAGAAAAAATGTGTTAAAGTGCATGTGTCTGAAAAAAATTATCTCAGTGAAGTGGTTGGCGAAGCCTGTTGCATACATCTTTGCACCATTGCCGTCCACTTTGCACCTTTGCCGTCCACCCAACACATGCAATAGATGGTTGTCCACTTCAGGAGTTTGTCGTCCCATATCAAGTGCCGTTTTCCAGTTTAGGATTCGGCACTTAGTCATATTGTATATAAAACCCGGTATTAAGCTGAATATAATGACCCAGTTATAATTTATATGAAACCCGGTATTAAACTTAATCTAATGACCCGGTCATAAATTATAATAACCCAGTCACAATTAATATAAACGCCGTAATAATTCATATGAACGCCTTATTAAGTTATATAAAACGCCGTAATAACTTATAATAAACCAACATCCAAATTTGAAGGTGGTCGGATTTAAAATTCGTTATACTGAAAATTCACCACACACAAGGGAGGGATTAACGGCCATCCACCCAAAGCTCGCTGTCACAGCTTTGCTGGCCACATCAGCTGTTGGTACGCCACGAGCAGATGATCTGCTGTTGGTTGCAGACTCTCATTGAGCAAAACCAAGCAGACTGAGTTTCGGATGAAGGAAAACATCTGCGGCCGACGGCCTTGCAATCTCCATCTACGGATTGCTATGTTCTGTGGTGTCCTCAAGGCGAATATCAGCGTCACCCAGTAGGAAGGCGAACAGCTGAATAGCAGCTAATGTTTTTTTTTTTTGGTTGTATTATTGTTAGCTTATTTTTCTTGTTATCTTATTGTTCGTTATATTATTGTTAGTTTAGATTGTTTAGTGTGCATTTTTAAGTGAATGTTTGTAAGTGATGTAAGTGTATTATGATGTGGCGAGAAAATTGAAAACAACTTTTCTTTGGCCCGCCTAGTACAAATACTACTGTTTAATTGTACAAGATCACAATGAAATAGGGAAGATTTCATTGTATACTTGTATTTACTTAAAAAATTTAATGATTTTGTGTTGCCGCCAAGCAGATACAACCATACCTACATACGTGTGTATGTATGTATGTATGTTTGTTTTGATCGTCTTACATAGCAAGTAGCTTGCATGCATGCGCAAAAGCTCGGAAATTATTATTTCTCCACAGCTACACCACAGACAAGCACCAACACAAGGAAAGATCTTTCTGCGTGGGAGTCGCGACTGTATGTAAGTCTGATTCATTCTAATTAATTGATTTCTTATGAGCTAGAGCTAAAGCTTTCGTTTGCTTGTGGTCCCTCTGACCATAGCGCTGCTACAGCTGTTTGCAGTCCCAGCGGTCAATGACCTTGCGAGACTGGCAATAGCATGTCATTTATTTGAGTGACAGCCATCAGCTGATCCACATTTAATTTTCATATAATGTTTGCCTATATTCTAAATGCTAGCAATGCATTCTAAATGAACCAATATTAGTTAATTTTAACTATCATTTTAGTTTCACTTCATTTTATTTCCATTTAATACTTCCAAAAATAATTATTTATATTATAATTATGCTAGATCATATTTTATATTTATAGGTTAATTATTTTTAGTTTTCCTTTATTTATTTATTTTTTTTTTGCCTTATTTAATTAATTCCGCCTCATAAGCACTTACTATGTTTGTCCGTTAAATTATTTATTTATTTATTTTTCTTGTCTTTTTTTTTGTCATTTCATAATGTTATTAATATTCAAATTATTGTTGTCTGTTACGTTTTGGATATCGTTTGTGCCAGCAATGTTTGGGGGGTTATCGATATATCGCGAAGCGATATATCGGAGAGAGGGAATGGCAACTCCAGGGAGGGAGAAATTTGAAAATTGCTCCTCCTGTTAAACAGGAGATGAAAAAGGAACGTCAAATTTTTTCACCAGAGAAGAACGTGGATTTTTGCTGAGTCGTGGAGTTGATTTTGGATCGAGGTTGGAGACGGTCGGCCGGAAGATCGCGCTGAACGGTCTTGAGTGTTTTGTGTTTTCTCGTCGGAGTTGTGAGTCGAGAGTTGATTTTTGATGAAGGTTGGAGACGGTCCACCTGTAGAAGAAAACTAAAAAAGAGAGAGGAAAGTTTTTGGTGGAAAGACCTGGCGCCTGTAGAGGAAGTTGTGTGCTGATGAGTTGAAAAAGCAACAACAACAACATCAACTGCAACAACAATAAGCCACGGCAACAAGCAACGGCAGCAACAACCAGAGCAACGCCACAAAAAAACAATCAACAGCATTTTGGATGCGGCGGTTGCAGCTGGAAAACTGTTACGCAGAGCCACCGCAGCTCATCCAACTCCACAACAATACAACAGGAGCAGAAGCAGCAGCAGCAACAACAACGGCAGCGCCAGCAACTCTGAATCGGGCCGCGACGGCAACAGAGAAAGAGCCGCAGCAGCCGAGCATCGCATCTTCAGCTTCTTAATCTTGAGAGGGCAACAGTTGAGCGTAACCCAACTCCGCTTGGAGCAAACAATCTGCGAGGGAGCGAGAAGGAACTTGGTCAAGCGACACCAGCGGCCACAATCACCGCTGGATAAGTGCGGGCAACCATCCGCGAGACACACGGCGCTTTAACGACAGGAGCGGCATCGACGGCGTGGGACAGCGAACGCTGAACAACGCATCCAGCGACGAGCAAGAGGAGGAGCCTGTCCGAGTGAGTTAGTGCGGCGGCGCCAAGCCGTTCCCTGTCCAATTTTAATGCGACACCGTCAACTCCCGATTGATGACGACCGTCATCGGCGATCGTAGATTTCTCTCTCCAAAGAATTCGTAATTCAGTCTGAAAAGAAACCAAATTGAAGTATTAATAAATATGGAAAGAGAATATAATTCGAAAACTCACCTAAAAACTAAACAACAAGAACTTAATTTTGAAGACTAGAGCATATTTAAATTAGATTAAATTGAATTAAAGACTATAAAAAAACATATTATTAATTTAGCAGGAAATATAAGAAACATATGAAAAGACGAAACGTATAAAACCATATTAAAGTAAATTAAAATTCCAGTCAATTTGAAAAATCACAAGAGTTTTTGCAATTATAAATCCGCTTTATTGCGAACACAAAGACTGGACCTAATTGTTGTTGTTACAAACGACGAAAACGAAAACGGAGTAAATGATGACGCGCTGATAAGTTCTCAATTTCAACTGTGTTTATAATTCAATGCTAAGCTACATTAAGTCTAACTTAACTAGAGCGGCGAAGCGAGGCGAATTCGCTCAGAGAGCAACAAACGAAAGCTTTATTGCGCTCTCGCTTCGCCCTAATTCTAACAACTTCATGATACTTCATTTACTACTTCTTGCTCTTAATTATTATTATCAAATGCGCCAACACCGGCCCCGATGAACGGCTGTGCCTTCATACGATTGGCAGAGGCGCCAATTTGTGTACTGGCCGTTTGTACAGCCCTCCTGCGCTAGTTCGCACGTCTGCGACGCGCACCGCCCCGTCCGCTCCTGGATACACCGCCTCGACTCGACCCACTATCCACTGCATCGGCGGCTGGTTGTCCTCTGCGACGACGACGAGCCCTCCGATTCGCAGATTTGGCTGCAACCGGTCCCACTTGGCCCGTGCCTGCAGGCCCAGCACATACTCCCGGGACCATCGCTGCCAGAACGCTCGCTTGAGCGACGAGACAGCTCGCCATCGCCTTAAGCAACTCAGACCCTCCTGGTCCGGGGTCCGCGATGCTGCCGGTGCCACCAGTGGACCGCCCACCAGTAGATGCCCTGGGGTTAGTGCCTCGCCGTCGTTGGGGTCGTTGCTTACGGCTCCTAGCGGGCGGGAGTTGAGCACCGCCTCGACCGCCACGACCACTGTCTGCAGCTCCTCGACCGTGAGCAGGGCGTTGCCCACCGTCCGTAGGAGTAGGTGCTTTGCAGACTTCACACCTGCCTCCCATAGTCCTCCGAAGTGAGGAGCCCTCGGCGGTATGAACGCAAATTCGCATCCGCTTCTTGATGCGAAGTCGCGAACTGCGTTCTCCTCGGCCTCGACTCGCCTCCTCAGCTCCTCCAGATGGCGACTTGCTCCGACGAAGTTCGTCGCGTTGTCGCAATGGACTCGGCTCGGGCATCCTCTTCGACCAACAAACCTTTGGAAAGCCATTAGAAATGCGTTAGTTGTCAAATCGGATACAATTTCTAAGTGAACCGCTTTTGACGCAAAACAGACGAACAAAGCTATGTACGACTTGTACGGCGGCTTTCCGCGAATCCTATAGGTTGTCTCAACCGGGCCACAAAAATCTACGCCACAAATTGAAAATGGGCGGAGCGCTCGGAGTCGATCAGCAGGCAAATTTCCCATTATTTGCGTAAGCAACCGAGGTTTGCATTTAAAGCAACGGATGCATGATCGTACTGTCTGACGACAAAGCTCTTGAGCATTAACTAACCAAAGTCGTTCTCTGAGAATGCTCACGAGCGCTCTTGGGCCAGCGTGACAGTTGGTCAAGTGAAGGTACCTCACATAGCTACGAGCAAATTGTGAGCGCTTCGACAAGAGGAGTGGAAACTTAGCATCATACGAAATAGGAGCATTTACCAGTCGCCCCCCGACTCGTAACAACGAAAACGAACACCAAGATCCTTCATACTCATGTATGAAAGGATTGAGTCGTTGTAGACTCGAGCTCACACGTGTACTCTTACGAACCCTTTCTATATCGTCTCTGAATTCGAAATCCTGCATTACTTCTATTATTTTGCTGAATGCTTCTTTTAGTTCTGATGCCGTTGGAACCAGTTCAAATTGGACTGTTTTGTCTTTGCATCTTCGAATGAAGCGGAACACATAAGCGAACACTCTCAACAGACTTGTGTGCGACGAAAAACTTTCGATCGAGTCCACTAGATCTGACTTTACCACTATAGCTGTCAGTCCAACAGCTGTTTTGCGCACTTCCAAATTGCGCGTCTCTTCAGAGACGAAATGGTGGTTAACTGGCCATGCGTCGTGTGGTTCCATCAAGAATGACGGACCACTAAACCACATTGACGCGCACAGTTCAGTCACATCGCAACCTCTCGATACAATGTCTGCGGGGTTCTGCTTAGTTGGAACATGACGCCATTCCACGCTCTCTGACCACTCTTGAATCTCGGCCACTCGATTCGACACGAATGTCGCGAGAGTGGAAGGATGTGACCGGATCCAATGAAGAGTGACTTCCGAATCTGACCAAAGAACCGTCCGTTCAATTGGTGATCGGATCAATCTTCGTATGCGGTGGCAGAGTTCTGCAAGAAGGTGAGCTGCACACAACTCAAGTCTAGGAAGAGTCTTAGTCTTGAGGGGCGCTACTTTTGATTTTGAGGTTAGTAATGATACTTTACAACCTTCTGCAGTTTGCGTACGAACGTAAATACACGCCCCATACGCTCTTATTGAGGCGTCGGCGAAGCCATGTATCTCTATCGGTGACGTAGGCTCTGTGAACAAATATCGTGGCACTTTTATATTTTGCAATTGTGTCAAATTTGACTTCAATTGCTGCCACGATGTATCCAAACTCAATGGTATGGATTCGTCCCACTCCAACTTTTGAAGCCAGAGCTCTTGAAGCAGTATCTTTGCTTTTATAATTAAGGGACTCAATAGGCCAAGCGGATCGAATAACCGCGATGTCACCGAGAGAATGTTCCGTTTTGTCGCTTTAAGACCCATGAATGAATCGTCGATCCGGAATTGGAATACGTCTTCATTTGGCAACCAAATCACACCTAGAGTCTTGGTTGCGTCAGTCTCGGAGATCGTTATCGGCTTTGGTGTACTGTCTGATGCGGAGAACCCAGGAACATTCGAGAACCACTTCGCAAGTTCAAAACCTGCTCCTAGCAGTATCTGCGACACTTCAGACTTAATTGTCTTCAGGTCCTCGACGCATGCGGCACCAGTCAACATATCGTCAACGTAGAAGTCTTGCCTGATAACTTCAGCTGCCATGGGGTGCGAGGATTTCGCAATCTCGCTCAGCTGGATCAAACACCGTATGGCCAAGAATGGCGCTGGCGCAGTGCCATATGTTACAGTATTTAATCTGAATAATCTCAACGAGTCTGATGGATCTTTTCTCCACACTATGAGCTGATAGTTTCGATCTGCCTCGTGCACCATAACTTGGCGGTACATCTTTTTGATGTCGGCCGTTAATGCGTATTTATGCAATCGAAAACGAAGCAGAGTCGAAAACAGCTCTTCTTGAATGGTCGGCCCGACCATAAGAATGTCATTCAACGCCTTATGTGTCGAAGTGCGACACGAAGCATCAAATACGACCCTCAGCTTTGTCGAAGTGCTTTGGGGCCGTAATACACATTGGTGCGGAATCACATAGTGTGGTGTACTTGGAAGGATGTGACTCACTTCGGACATGTGGCCCATCTCTACATATTCTTCCATAAATTCCAAGTACATTCGCTTTAACTCGGGATCTCGAGTTAAGCGTTTTTCAAGCGACAAAAATCGCCGTTTAGCAACTTCAAATGAGCACCCAAGCTGGTGCGAATCTGATTTGAACGGCAGTCTTACTTCGAAACGACCAGACGGCAATCTTCTCACATTATTTGTGAAATGATCTTCACAACTTTGTTGTTCAGCGGAAAGGACTTTGGAGGGAGAGCGCACATCTTCGACAGTCCAAAACTTCAGCAAGGTCTTGTCAATCGAGCTCAAACTTTCTTCCTGATAGCTCAGATTGACAGTCATCTTCTGGTGAGATTTTTCACCAGGAGTGTACCGCCCCGAGACAATCCACCCAAGGCTTGTCTTTTGGAGGATTGGACACTCTGGACCTTGCTTGATTTGGCCAACGGACAATAGGTCAAAGAATGTTTCAGCGCCGATAAGAAGATCAATTTTCTGCGGTTTGAAGAAATAGGGATCCGCTAGCTGAATATTGTCAGGTATCTTCCAGCCACTGACATTTACAGTGTGATCTGGCTGATAACCTGAGATCGATTTGAGGATCCATAAATCGATCGCGTATTCATTGCAGCCAACTCGCGACTTCACCACAGTGTGTATCTTTTTCTTAACTTGAGAATTGGATTCACCAATGCCAAGCAAGCTGATGCACGAGTCTTCTCTACGCAAATGCAGCCGCTGAGCTAGTTCCTCAGTCACAAAATTAATTTGTGACCCAGAGTCCAGCAAAGCTCGGGCTAAGACGAAATCGCCTGAATTCGTCTTTATTTTGATGACTGCTGTGGCCAGGATCACTTTATCCGACACGGTCGCATGCATCGCATGTGAAGTGGATGGACGATCAGGCTCAACAGCGGAGAGACTCGGGGGTGGTAACGCTCTACTATTTGTAGTCGCAGAATATATGTGCAGCAACGTATGATGTGAACGGCTGCACACACGACACTTTTTTGCCTTACATTTGGCGACAGTGTGACCCTTCCGAAGACAATTTATGCATAATGCAGTTGTTTTCGCGTAGTCGAATCTCTGTTTAACTGACAAGGCAGCAAACATCGAGCAACTCACGATGGAATGATCTTCGGAATTGCAATATTCGCATATTTGGGTCTTTTGATCAATCTTATCTTTGAGCGTCGTACACGAAAACGAGCTTTTATTAAGCTGTTTAGTGGAAACGGCTTGACTATCGGACTTTGTCGAATTCTCAGCTGACAAGTGCTGATATCGACGATTAAGCACAGTTTCACACTCACTCCATAATGGAATTTTCGTGTAATCTAGCTGCTCATCCCACTTCTTCTTTGTCATTGCATCAACTTTGTGCATGACCAGGTGAATAAGGATTGCATTTGCAATCTTCTTATCATCACCTATCGACAACAAAGATCCGTATATCGCAGAGACAGTGTCAATCAAGTTTCGCAACGCTGAAGCGGAGGGCTGCGAAATCTTTGGCAAATTGAAAAGAGCAGTGATATTTTCATTAAATATCAGACAATCATTGTCATATACTCTTTTCAAACTTGCCATTGCTTTCTCATAGTTGTCCTCGGTGACTTGAAACGCTCTCACCGTTCCAAGAGCCTCACCAGAGAGACAAGAAATGAGATGATTGAATTTCTCAATGCGCAGAATTGCATGGTCATTGTCAACAAGAGTCTCAAACAAGCTAATGAAATTTTTAAATTCGGAATACTTTCCGCTGAACTTTGGCAATGAGAGTTTAGGTAGACGGGTACGAGGAGCGGCAATCGGCTGAATCGATATATTGGCGGATGAAGTATCGGTCAACGATTTCACCATCGCCTTCAGCCTTGCCTTTGCAGTAATGCAAATCTCTTCTAACTCGCACCGGTAATCGTCATATTCGTCAAATGTCTCAATTCTGCTTTGATATTTGAGAGCATTTTCAATATGCGACGACAACATCTCAAGCCTGCACTCTAGCTCTGTCAAATCTCGACCGATCGTGTCATCGAGAATTTGATTATTAACTCTGCAAATGCTCTTCACGCAAATAGCAAGTTTCTTTTTAGAGCCTTCAAGAGTTTCTTTCGAATTCATTTTTTATGTAGGAGACGACAAAAAAATATAAAAATAAAATACAAAATAAATCTTGTTGCTTCCAAAAACAACAACGAAAACGAAAATTAAAAACAAAAAAAAAAAAAAAAAATTTATTATTATTTTTTTTTGGGAATTATTATTTTGAACTATTTTTTTATTTTTTATTTTTTTACTTAATTTTAAATTGTCCTAAGCTAACCACTAAGCTTTCTCGGACAATAATAGGGGAGTACACAATTCGAGGGAGCAACGAGATATCGCACTGATATGCTCAACCAACGAATGTAGGGGAGCGAGTTCTAAGCGCTGCAAAGCGCGCGACAACGAAAAGTGCAAGCAACAACACAGACTACAGAGCGCAATGCACTGTGCAGATGCTGGCTTGCTAACGTACGTATGTGTGTATGTGCGCTGTTTCTAAGCGCGCGAAACGAAAACGAAAATGCAAGCAACAACAACACGGAGCCGAAATGCACCGGTGCAGTGTTGGCTTGCGGGTATATATATGTATGTATATACGTATGTGCGCTTAGCAACAGCACACAACTTACAGCGGCTACGAATCTGGTGACAAAGGGGGCGACGAAAGCGAAAATTGCAACGAACTAAGAGAAGAAGTTCGATGCAATGGAAATAAGAATTTCCCCTAGTCACTTTCACTTAGAAAACAAAAACAATATTCTGCCTAAGCGGTTCACTTTTTTAAATTAAAATATAAAATTTAAAAACAAATGCTCTACTATTACGTATGTGCCAAGAATTGAAAGCGTCACTAGAATTTTGCAACTTGGCAACCAATTCAGTTTTTCGCTTCCAATTTTTCGCACAGTACCTGGAATTGGCGATCTTTAATGATCCCAGCCACTTTCCTCTGTGTGTTTCTGCAGGTGCAGGGTATCCTCCAGCGATGATGCAAAGAATCCAGCGATGACACCAACACAAGAGAAATCACAGCACTGGCACAGTCAATAGTTTGTTTATATTTTTAGAAACGACCGGCGCGAATTTGTTTTGGTTTGTTTTCTGTTTTATATTTTAAATCAAGCACTCGCGTTCAACAACAATTAGAGTCCACCCGGGGGCGCCATGAAAAATCACAAGAGTTTTTGCAATTATAAATCCGCTTTATTGCGAACACAAAGACTGGACCTAATTGTTGTTGTTACAAACGACGAAAACGAAAACGGAGTAAATGATGACGCGCTGATAAGTTCTCAATTTCAACTGTGTTTATAATTCAATGCTAAGCTACATTAAGTCTAACTTAACTAGAGCGGCGAAGCGAGGCGAATTCGCTCAGAGAGCAACAAACGAAAGCTTTATTGCGCTCTCGCTTCGCCCTAATTCTAACAACTTCATGATACTTCATTTACTACTTCTTGCTCTTAATTATTATTATCAAATGCGCCAACACAATTAAATAAAAACATAAATTAAAGTAGAGTACAAATTAAAGTAAAATAAATCAATATTTTGTTGTAAAATGGCAGAGTAGGTGTTGGACAAAAATTCATCCAGATCGACATTTGCCTCTACGGAGATACAAATGTATAGTTGTATTTGTAAAAACAGTATATACATGTATGGACTATATTATCACCTATCACCCCTTCACCAAACCTCAAGAGCTCTTAGGCAGGTCAAGGTAGACATTTAAGCGAATCAAACATACATTCATTTATATACATACATTCATTTATATACATACATTCATTTATATACATACATTCATTTATATACATACATACATAAATATACTTATCGGTGATCTCTTTACATACCATATATAATTGTCCCTACCCCGTTGTTATTTCTTTGTTGTTCTTCTTTGTTTTGTTGGTTGATTTTGTTTCGAATCCTGTTCAGTGTAGCGGTCATGAAATTCGAATAGCTGTAAATAAAAATAAATAAATTCAATGTTAGTTATTAAGAAAAATTCATGAATTATAAAATAGTAATTACGATGAACATGGTTGTGTAAGTTTCTCAGCATGGAGGGGAGGGAAATTCCACAGCACTACGCCGGATGAGGAGCAGTCACTGATATAGTGGCCAACACAAGGTAGATGGCGCCGATGTGGCCATCTCAGGCAGGGTGGGTACGCCGGGGTCCAACTGGGCCCTATTCAAACATAAAATTGGATCAGTGAGTGTATTTGTTATTGTTTTTCTTAGTATTTACCGTCGTCAATAGTTTGTTTGAATTTCCTTTAGTTTTGCGCAATTTTCAATTGCGCGGCAGCTGTTTTGTTTTTTCTGTTAGTGATGCGTTTCTTCTGTTATAAACAGCTGTTAATATCGGTGAAATTATCGATTGTGCGGACTGCGGGCCAGGGATGGAACTCCACCTGAGTACCGATGAGCCAGCCGGCGCGGCCCCAGGGAAGACAACCAGTCCGTAACATGTCATATGTTAATAAATTAAGTATGTCCGCTTAATTGTTTACTTTTATTTGGAACCATGCCTAACCAAGCAGGAGTAGGTTAGCCGAGCCACTGTCTTTTAGGGATCCTGAAAATTTTTAGTTTTTGGCAATGAATGCAGGATCATGGTAGGGTGGGCGTCTGCACGCAATAACAGCTGTGTTGCATTAGAAAGTGGCTCCGTCTTCTTTGTTAACCTACCATCCTCTCCTTCCCTTTCTCGTCTCTTTCACTATTGTTTATTGTAACCTTCCCATTACACTCCTTCTTCTCTGTCTTCCCTTATGTACGCGAATTTTAAATGTATTATTATTATAAGTGGTGCGTCCTATTAGTTGGCCCTTTCCTTGAACCCCATGCTATCTGAGCAAAGCCCGGAGAAGCTAGCGCGTACGCCACACTAATAAACCCAACACCAGCACCAGACGAATACATCCTTGGTGATTCGTTACACAACATGGCGGCTCCAGTCGACACCTCCGTTGGCAACATTAAGCCAGATAATAACAAAAACAACCATCAGGCAGCCACTTCCAATCTACAACTACAAAAACAGACACTAAATCTCGCGCCATTACCAGCACATACACCAACACAAGCCAACAACTGAGCAATGAACAGTGAGCAAGTGAGCAAGTGAGCAACTGAGCAATGAACAGTGAGCAAGTGAGCAACATGAGTGAGTTGACTCTTTTGAAAAAAAAGAACAAGTGAACATGTTCACCTAAAAGAGCAGTATTTACACAGCACTAGTCTATGATGGTATTAATGTGCTCAACATTTCCTTCTTTCAAGAGAGCGTGAATGTTGTTGAGTTTCCTTAGTGTTGGGTAACGTTGCCGTACAGTATCGTATTTCGAACAGCTGAGGATTGCATGTGAAGCGTTATCGATAATTCCACAAGTATCGCACAAGTCGTCCAACGTGACATACACTTTGAAAAGAGTGGCCTTATCGAAGCCGTTACCACTTAATAAGCGATTGATCGTTTTTATGTCTTTTGGTTTCATATTGAATTTATTGTTGGAAAACCTGGGTTTATTCATTAAAGCTGTAAAGATGTCGCAGAAACCTCGAGGTTTCCGAACTACGAAGGAGTTATACTGCTCTTCCCATTCCAGTTTAATGCGTTTGTATATTTCGTTAATTGCGTCTTTGACTGACCAGTTTAGCAATGTGAAGCTGCCTTCTGTGGGTGCGTTTTTGGCTGCATTATCGGCAATTGTGTTTTGTGGGATGTTGGAGTGTCCCGGAATGTAATGAATTTCTATGGACTTGATTTAGCGCAAAGACAGTCTTCAATATCCTTAACAGGGATAGAAAGCCGCAGCCACTCTTTAAGGTTGAGCTCGAGCCAGACAATAAGCCCCTGAAGAAATACGAAGTGCACCCTATATACAATCTCCAGTTCCTGCTGCATCGCCGAATTACAGTTGAGGAACCGCACAAACGCAATGGTCCGGTACAATGTGCGAACTGCCAAGAATATGGTCATACAAGGTCATACTGTAAACTGCGCCCGGTGTGTGTAGTTTGTGGAGAGCTTCATGACTCCGCACACTGCCCAGCGAGCAAAGATGACTGCAACTCGAAAAAGTGCGGCAACTGCGGTGGCAATCACACTGCTAACTATAGAGGTTGCCCAGTTTATAAGGATCTGAAAAGCCGCATTCATCAAAAGGAATTACCGCGCGCACCCAAAACAAAACGTTGAAAGTTTCCAGATCAAACCCTGAAGTCTTCTTCTCGACTGCAGCCAGATCCTCACTAGGACCTATTAACTCTGACAAAAGTGTGACATACGCAAGCGCTTTAAAATCAGGACCGGCTATCCCTGCCTCAAAAAGATCATTTCTGCAATCAGCATACCAAGAACCGAACATGGCTCAGCAACATCAATCGCCGGAGCAGTCAAAAAGCAACTTCGAAGCTATGATATGCAGCTTACAACAAAGCCTTACAGAATTTATGTCATTTATGCGCACAACTATGCAAGATTTAATGCGAAACCAAAATCTATTGATTGAAATGCTGGTTTCACAACAATCCAAATAATGACTCCCCTACGGATCTCTACGTGGAACGCTAACGGCGTTTCACAGCATAAACTTGAGTTAGCTCAATTCCTACTCGACAATCAAATCGACGTAATGCTGCTTTCAGAAACACACCTTACAAACAAATACAATTTTCATCTACGAGGATATACTTTCTACGGAACAAATCATCCAGATGGTAAAGCACATGGTGGGACTGGAATTCTAATCAGAAGCCGTATTAAGCACTACTATCATAGCAAATTTGCTAAAAACTACCTACAGGCCACATCTATAAATATAAAACTAAATACCGGCAACGAACTTACACTAGCCGCCGTATACTGCCCCCCTCGCTTCACTATAGCTGAAGATGAGTTTATGCAGTTTTTCAACTCACTAGGAGACCACTTCATAGCAGCAGGAGACTACAATGCCAAGCACACACACTGGGGATCTCGTCTCGTGACTCCAAAAGGAAAGCAGCTCTACAATGCCATTATCAACGCCAAGAACAAGCTCGACTATGTTTCTCCTGGCACACCAACATACTGGCCGGCAGACCCAAAGAAACTGCCCGATTTAATAGACTTTGCGATTACCAAAAACATTCCAAAAATCTGATAAGCGCCGAATGCCTTTCGGATCTTTCATCTGACCACTCGCCTATACTGTTTATTCTACTCCGGCATCCAGGAACATTGGAACAATCACTAAAATTGACCTCACAGAAAACTAATTGGATTAAGTACAGAAAGTATATAAGCTCACACATTGAGCTAAGTCCCCATCTCAATAATGAAGCCGACGTAGACAGCTTTGTTAATTCACTGGAGTCTATACTTGTCTCTGCAGCCCAAGCTTCAACACCTCAAACCATAAATACACAAAGCAATCGAAAGAAGACAAATCTACAAATCGAGCAGCTCGTCCTCGAAAAGCGACGCTTACGTCGAGAGTGGCAATTCCACAGATCGCCATCTTCTAAGCAACGTTTAAGACATGCCTCACGTGAACTTTCTAAAGCTCTACAGCAAGAAGAAGCATATGTCCAACGCCACTACATAGAGCAATTGTGTACTTCTAGTACGAAAAACTCACTATGGAGAGCTCACCCTACTCTGAGCTCACCGAAAGAAACCGTGATGCCTATAAGAAATCCCACAGGAGGCTGGGCGCGTAGCGATGCAGACAGAGCCAGCACGTTTGCCAACCACCTTAAAAATGTATTCCAACCAAATCCTGCCACGAGTGCGTTTACTCTGCCGACTTTATCAAACGAGCCTCAGCTTCAACGTGAGCCAATCGAATTTCGCCCAAATGAAATCGTTAACATCATCAAAAATCAACTGAACCCGAAAAAATCCCCGGGATGCGACCTCATAACTCCCAAAATGATCATCGAGCTCCCATATTGCGCCGTTTGCACTATCACCCAGCTTTTTAACACCATCGCAAAACTTGGCTACTATCCAGTGAGATGGAAGAAGTCAATTATAATAATGATAGCAAAGCCGGGAAAAGACCACACAGTCCCCACGTCGTATAGACCTATAAGCCTACTTTCATGCTTATCTAAACTCTTTGAAAAATGCGTTTTGATTCGGATAAACACATACCTAAGACTCCAGGAAGGAATCCCGTCACATCAATTTGGGTTTCGTGAAAAGCACGGAACAATTGAGCAGGTCAACCGGATAACATCAGAAATTCGGAACGCGTTCGAAAAACGAGAGTACTGTACTGCCATATTTTTAGATGTCTCTCAAGCATTTGACAGAGTCTGGCTAGAAGGTCTAATGTACAAGATCAAGACAATGCTCCCCAGCAACACCCATAAGCTTTTAGAGTCTTACCTTTACGACAGAAAATTTGTTGTGAGGTGCAACTCTGCTATATCTGATGTTTTCACTGTTGGAGCTGGAGTTCCTCAAGGTAGTGTGCTAGGGCCAACACTATACGTCCTCTACACAGCAGACATCCCGACAAGCACACGAATAACAACATCTACGTTTGCTGATGATACAGCTATTCTTAGCCGCTCAAAATGCCCGAGGCAAGCAACTGCGCAGCTAGCTCTTCATATGGTCGATGTTGAAAAATGGCTATCAGATTGGCGAATTAGAGTGAACGAACAAAAATGCAAGCACGTTACATTCACCCTGAACAGACAAAACTGCCCGCCGCTAACGTTAAACAACACTCTACTCCCGCAAGCAAACGAAGTGACATATCTAGGAGTACACCTCGACAGAAGACTCACATGGCGCCGGCACATTGAAGCCAAAAGAACACACCTAAAGCTAAAAGCCAGCAGCCTTCATTGGCTAATCAACGCTCGGTCTCCCCTTAGCCTTGAATATAAAGTCCTGCTGTATAACTCGGTACTAAAACCTATATGGATGTACGGCTCCCAATTATGGGGGAGTGCCAGCAATAGTAATATTGACATAGTCCAGCGAGCTCAGTCGAAGATCTTGAGAACCATCACCGGGGCACCGTGGTACGTTCGCAACGAAAACTTACAACGCGACTTAAACATCCTACCAGTCAAAGAAGTGATCGCAGAACAGAAGGAAAAGTACTTTACCAAGCTACTGTTGCACCCTAACCACCTGGCGAGAGGTCTAACAAGGTTGAGCAACCAATCACGTCTTCGTCGTAATGACTTACCTACCCAGCGACCGACCTGAGGGACGCGCAACCAGAATGCAGTTTTAACACACTGTTAGCTAAATTTTAATGTTAAGATTCGTAAACTTATTGTTAGTCTCAAAAACAAGAGAAGATTCAATAAATAAAAGCAAAGTCCTCGAAAAAAAAAAAAAAAAAGATGGTGATGCTGGTTTATTTTTTCAATGTTGCTGGCTGCAATATTGCTATCCGTAAGAATAACGACACGAAGAAGATTGTTGGATAAGGCGAAGTCAAGTGAAGACAGTACATTGTCTAATAACTGGCTATGTGCTTTGACTTCTCGTGCAAAAAGGCTGCACTCGAATGTGTTTTTGTAACAGAACCGTCAGTAAAAAATAGATCAAAATTATTGTTTTTTAAATGTGAAATTTTTTCATTAAATAGAAGGAGAATACTAGAATTGCAAATTGATTTTTTGTTCTTTGCGGAACCTTTAAAAAGTCAGTAAAGCCGGTCAGTTTTTTGCAATGGATAACAGAGGATTCGATTTCCTCGATATGCTCAAACACGTCTGTGAACTGTCTGTATGTTTTTGTGTAACTTGTGTTTATGTGATCGATTGGTCAATGTGCGCTGACGAGGAGCTAGACGCTGACACGACTCTGTCAAGGTATTTAATTTGGCTGACTTCTTTTATAGGCCTGTTTTGATGGAAGATGGGTAGAGGTCTTCTGTGAGTGCTAAAGTGAATGACGTTGGATTTGGCTGCGTTGAATTGAAGGTCTAAGCTATTGCAAACAATTTGAAATTTATTTATTTTTGTTGAAGTAGATCGGATGCTGTATTGAATTATTTGTGAAAGCAATTAAACAAAAAGTGTGCAATTTGGGCCATTTAGATCGTGGAGTCCTGCCGTGTACAAATTAAACAGAGTTGGACTAAGGCAGCTACCCTGACACACACCTTTACCAATTGTAACTTCTCAATTTCCCTTGACTAGAGTCCTCCTGCGTAAAAAGCTAGCAATCCACTCGACCAAATGCCTATCAAAACCTAGTTCGTTTAGCTTACACTGGAGGATGTCTATGTTTACGCAGTCAAAAGCTTTTTTGAGGTCTAGACATGCTGCTAAAACTTGATATTGCATTGACTTCAGTGATTGAACTTTATTTATTAGATAATTGATGCACAAGGCTGAATATCTATGGCGGCGAAAAGCGTATGATCTCTCTGGGATTATTAAATTCGCGCGAATATGCTCCTCCATTCTTTGTTTCACTAGCCCCTCTAGTATTTTAAAAGGGACACTCAATAGGCAAATCGGTCTGTAGTTGCTTACTATTGAGGTGTCCATACCTTTCTTAGGGATGGGGATTACTCCAATACTTCTCCAGCTTTCAAGAATGACGGCTATGGACCATTTCTTGTTTAGCATGTAACGTGTAACGAAGCTTGTTCGTTTAGGAAGCTGGTGGACTTGTAACGATACGAAAGGCGTACGCGATCGCTACGGCTGTTGTCTGGTCGGATGGGTGTGGGCAAAAGAGAAAAAATTCTTTCCGCTACGTGCTTCCGTAGATTAATTACATTATTAATAAATTCGCGTACTTAAGGAAGGGGGAAAATGGGGAAGAGACATACAAGGACAGTAAACAAAAGAGTTGAAAAGTAAACTAGAGAAAAGACAAGTTAGGGATCTACCTTCGTCTTGGAGCACTTCTCCTTTACGGTGCACTCATTGGTGCAGACGCCGCCCCTACCATGATCCTGCAAAGGCCAATGTAAAAATCAATTTAAATGACAGGATCCCTTAGAGAAGCTCCTCGTCACTCAACCCTCCCCATACAAACGCTGCATGGTTCCAAATTTGAAAACTTACTAGCACATACTAAACATTATAACAAATTTATTTAAATTAAGAAACATAAAGAAAAGGCAAATAAAGCAACAAAAGAAAACATGGACGGAATATGCAATAACGACGTTGAAATATTAAAGCTAAATTAAATCTATTTCATAAATACTTAAAAACTAAATAAATAGATAAATAGAACAATTATGAGTAATAGAATTAGTTAGCCAATATTTCATATTGCAATTTGTATATGGATCGCTAATTAACAGAAAGTTTTTACGTGCTATAAAACTATTTAATTAAGAATCCATATCATTATATGGCAATGGACCATCGGCAAATGCACAGCCCTAAGAAACTTAAGGTTTCTCAGGCGCAGCGAAATGAAGCTGCCAGCAAAACAAAAAAAAACAAACTTCTTTTGGACTATAAACTTTGCATTCGACAGATTCAATGCAAAATCTCTAATGCGTACAATATGTAAATAAAAAGTTATGTATGTTATAAGAAAAGCTCACTTACATCATTCTCCAGCGACGAAAGATCTTTCACAGCCGGTGATATGTGTGTGTGTGTTGTTTTTGTTGTTGTTGTTTCAGCTGTGGAGCAAAAGTTTAAAGCCCTGACAAAAGCTTTATGCTAGCATGGTGATCTGAGCTTTTAGGCCAGATGTTCCATTGTTTTGGTAAACAAATATGACTTAATTTTTAAAATTGCAAATCTTGACAGAAAACATAAATATTGACGGACAAGATATATGTAGGACAACTTATTGTAACTCATGAAGTTTATTTACCTCTGATACATAGTATGTTATACCACGTAATCATATGTAAATTTACAACACAGTTTGTCATTCAACATATATACATGTACGCAAACAATACATTAAATGAACAAAATATAATACAAAAACGATCTAATTAAATGGCAGAAGGCCCAAAAGATATAACGCAGATATACATTAACTAACAAAGCAAGACATCTATAGGCGCGGACATCAGCTGCGCCAACTCTCTGGGTGGTGCCAAGACACTTTTGCAGGTGGTCGCACGGTCACTAGCACAAATCCAACATCCGTGGTAATGCTGGCGTCCTCCTTGCTAGTCCTCTTAGGGACAAATCTCAACGAAATTTCAGGTGGCGGCTGAGCAGTATCGCTGCAAAACGCTCCTCCTAATTTTTGCCAGATGGCAGAGCTTGCCTTTCGCTGGTAGCTATCAGCTGATCCGCTGTATACCAAAATTCGGAACTCTAGCTTTAAAATTACGCTTGTTATTCGATTTTTTGATTTGCGGGGGCGGAAGTGGGCGTGGCAAAAATTTGAAACAAACTTGATCTGCGTGCAAACATAACAAATGCTGTCGAAAAAAAATTATAGCTCTATCTCTTATAGTCTCTGAGATCCAGTGTTTCATACGGACAGACACACAGACGGACAGACGGACATGGCTATATCGTCTCGGCTGTTGACGCTGATCCAGAATATATATACTTTATAGGGTCGGAGATGCCTCCTTCTACCTGTTACATACATTTCCTGCCGGCACAAAGTTATAATACCCTTCTACCCTATGGGTAGCGGGTATAAAAATCAGAGCGTTAACATGATATTTGTAAATTTTACATCTGCCGTCAGTAATATTTACCCTGCCTTATTGGACGGCACCATAGAAAACTCCAAAAATTCTATCCGCCTGTCGCCTGTTGGCTGCTGGCCGAAAAAGTGGGGTGTGTTTTCACACAATTTCTTCATTCGCACTATGCACTTTATATTTAACTGAATATTTATATTTCGTCGTTTCGTTAACGACCGTCGCACTTATTTCTCAGTTTATATATATTTTTTCACCTGGTGCAACTTGTCACGACCAAGTCAGATAATGACTTGCCAGATTGCATGACCAGCGCGAATCAGAAAAAAAACTGGCTTGTCAATAGGGCGTTAAACTGTGATGCATTCTTCACTTCCCATTCTTTGACATTCACTGCCTCCAGATGCATCTATCGCAAAAAATCTTTTAGCGATGTTGCTAAGCCCCACACACAGAGGGCGCTAATTAATATTTCCTAACAAAATACATATATCCTACAAGTTTATACTAACATTAAACAATTATTATACATCTAACATTTAACTAACAAAAATTGGGTTATTAACATATATAAACATAACTTTAATAAATATATTACATTAACTACTATTTTCGACATCTAGTGCCGTGGCGCTGGCATGTTTTTTTTTTTCTACTGGGCAAAAAAAACCTTTGCCTACTTTAAGGCCCAACCAATAAATGTTGACGGTCCAAGCGACCACTACAATCCCCCCTGCCAAAATCACACTTTGGGGTCATCACGCCAAAGAGTGATACTCGCTTGGACGAATTGCTTGATATGCGATTTATTGTTTTTAAATCTTTACCATGATCTTTTAAAACGAGTCGCCATTGGGTATCTCCTAACTCATAATAGCTATTGCCCATCTTATGCTTAATGCGAGATTTCACCAGTGTTAGAGCTAAATGCGCATTAAAGCCTTTTTCCAAATTATCTTGTTGAAACCTTCGTCTATCAACTTCTGGACCAATTCTAAAACCTCTCGACTTCTAAGATTGTACTGTTCATCTTTTTCTTCGTGCTGCCGTCGTATACTCTGTTGAGCCGTTTGCCTTATTTTAACAACGGAATCCGCTCGATGAAAACTATATGTACGGTTTTCTACAAGTTCTACATTTCTTAGAAGCGGATAGGTATTGCCATTAAGAATCATGTGTTGCCCAAATGCAACACAATATGGACTGACATTTTCTGCTGACTGCCTGCTGGACCGTAACGCACACCTAAGCTGCTCAATAGATTGAATCTGCTGTTGCCTGGCTGATGACGATTGCTGTAACGAATCACTTGTGTAATATTCGTCTGGTGCTGGTGTTAGGTTTATTAGTGTGACGTACACGCTGGCTTCTCCGGGCTTTGCTCAGATAGCATGGGGTTCAAGGAAAGGGCCAACTAATAGGACGCACCACTTATAATAATAATACATTTAAAATTCGCGTACATATGGGAAGACAGAAAAGAAGGAGTGTAATGGAAAGGTTACGTTAAACAATAATGAAAGAGAAGAGAAAGGGAAGGAGAGGAGGGTAGGTTAACGAAGAAGACGGAGCCACTTTCTAATGCAACACAGCTGTTATTGTGTGCAGACGCCCACCCTACCATGATCCTGCATTCATTGCCAAAAACTAAAAAGTTGGCAGGATCCCTAAAAGAAAGTGGTTCGGCTAACCTACTCCTGCTTGGTTAGGCATGGTTCCAAATAAAAGTAAACAATTAAACGGACATACTTAATTTATTAACAGATAGCAAAAATAATTTGAGTAATAACAACATTATTAATTGACAAAGAAAAATGACAAGAAAAATAAATAAGTAAATAAATTAACGGACAAACATAGTAAGTGTGTATGAGGCGGAATTAATTAACTAAGGCAAAAAAAAGGAAAAAAATAAATAAATAAATACTAAAAATAATTACCCTATAAATATAAAATATGTGCTAGCATAAATATAATATAAATAATTATTTTTGGATTTAAATGTTGAATAAATTAAGAGATGGAAAAAAAAAATTAGCTAAAATGAACTAGTTTTGGTTCATTTAGAAATGCAATGTTGGACCATCACACCGAATATAGGCAAACACTAAATGCAAGAAAAAATGAGGATCAGCTGATGGCTGTCACTCAATGCAATGTTTTGCTATTGCCAGTCTCGCAAGGTCATTGACCGCTGGGACTGCAGACAGCTGTAGCAGCGCTATGGTCAGATGGACCACCAGCAAAAGGGAAGCTTTTGCTTTAGCTCAGGTATTATTAATTAGTTAGAGTGAAACAGACTTACATACATTAGAGACTCCCACGCAAAAAGATCTTTCCTTGTGTTGGTGCCTGTCTGTGGTGTATCTGTGGGGAATAATAATAATTGCGAGCTTTTGCGCCTGCATGAAAGCTGCTTGCTATGACCGGTAGCGTCGATCAAAACAAACATGCATACATACAAGTGTATGCAGGTATGGTTTTACATGTTTTTCAGGCAATACAAAAACATTAATTTTTATATCTAAACACAATTTTACAATAATAATTTGCCTATATGTGTCGCCTTACATGCATTCTTAAATGATTGCCACTTCTATTTTTATACAATAGTACAGCGGTACTTGTATTATGAGGGCCCAAGAAAAGTTGTTGGTTCAACTTTCTTGCCACATCATATTACACTTACAACATTGATGGACTATCACTTATAGTTGCATAATTGAACAACATAACGTAAATTAACAATAATAAACAAACAAACAAAAAAAATATAAGCTGCTAGTCAGCCGTTCGCCTTCCTCCTGGGTAACGCAGATATTCGGCCTCGATGCCACCACAAGTGCGGAGCAAATAGCCAACGTAGATCACAAGGCTGCCGGACGCAGGTGTTTTGCAGTAGAAACACAGCCTGCTGGGAAGCATTTCTCCTGTGCTCAATGAGCGTCTGCAGCTAGCAACAGCTCATCTGTTTGCGTAGCCCAGACAGCTGATGAGTCCAGCACAGCTGCGACTTGGAGCTTTTGGTGGTTGGCCGTTAGCCAGTCATTTGTGTGTGTTGAAGTTGCAGTTTAAATTAATTTAAAATTCTACCGCTGGGTTATTATATAAAATATGGCTGGGTTTATATAAAATATGACTGGGTCATTCGAGTCAGTTTAATACCAGGTTTTATATAAAATATGACTAAGTTATTATATAAATTAGGATTGAGTTATTATAATTTATGACGGAGTGCCGAATCTAAAAATAAATAGACAAAACTAAACTTAGAACAACAAAAAAACGAAATACACGTATAACAAATATTTACCCTAATCTGGAAAACGGCACTTGGTTTATTCACGCCAGTTGGCAAATTCCTATAGTGGACAAACATCTATTGCATGTGCTGGGTGGACGGCAAAGGTGCACTTTTGCGAGAACAAACACCATTAATGTATCAGTATAACAATTATACATTGCAGTATCATTGTATACTTACAATTAAGATATATGCATCAGGCTTCGTTAACCACTTCACTGATATACAAATATATATTTTTTCAGACACATGCACTTCTCCACTATTTTTTTACTTAGGTTCTGCACATAACCTGCTAACCATTTTTCTTCCAGCCAAAACCAACAACAAAAACCTCTTTTTGAAATTTGACAACTAATCCTACTCAAAAAGGTAATCGTTGTCTATTTTGGTGTGGACTTAACACGATCAGCTGATTTACTAACTCACGCTTGCAAGTATCGTGGTCCACCAATAGATGGCGCTATTTGTGGAGCTTTCAGACTCACTGCTAAATAAAGCTCCGCTTCTCAGAACAACACATGACAAGACATTTAGTACCATTTTCTCAGACTACAAATAATTTTTATACAACTAAACAAATTAAATAATACAAATTAACTATGACAATACACATATAAATAAATAATATAATAAATAATAGGTATAATTATGTACGAGTGCAGGAAAAGAAAAAAAATGTTGCATACTTTTAGGCTTAGTCAATTTCAAATACGACAAGCGGCCTATTACATTGCCTTGGAGCAGAGTCAACTCTATAGTTTCCAACTTGAGCCGGTGAATTAACTGAAAGACTGTGAAAGCCATCCTCACTCGCTTTCGACAAGACCTGCATATGCTGGGTTGCTACGTCCTCCGCAATACTCTGCTGCAAACTAACCATTGGTTGCATAACTATTGCTGGATCTGAATTCTGCTGAAATGGTTCGGGTATACGAGTCGGTGCACTATTGTTAACGGCTGTGATTAACACATCTTGCGCTACTGCCTTTGCTTGCTGAGCTGCACTTAGTTCTTCTGCCAAACTCATGGATTTGCGTAACGTTGTCTTACAACTTGGGCAAACTTCATTATTTTCAGACGCAGTACTGAAACACATATGATGAAAATAGTGATTGCAACTCGTTATTAGAAGTTGAGCTGGATACTCTACTTCTTTTGAGCATACACCACAGAAAGTCTCTCCCGTCATTCTCTGATATAGCGGATTACAATTTCCACTAACGGGTCTGGCCATTTCGAATATTTATAAATTGCTAATTAAACAAAAAAAAAAAACGATTTTGGCTGCTTCACTACCACTTACACTCGTATCCACGCAAAAGATAACGACCATGTTCGTGTGTAGTGATCAACACAGAATCAAAAAGTAGGTATTGGAAACAAAAGAAATAGGAAATTCGAAACATTGTTCCAAATATAGATCGATTTTGGCTGCTTCACTACCACTTACACTCGTATCCACGCAGAAGATAACGACCATGCTCGTGTATAGTGATCAACACAGAATCAACAAGAAAGATATTTGAAACAAAAGAAATAGGAAATTCGAAACATTGCTCCAAATATAGTAACAAGTTAAGTAATTCGGAACCACTTACTCGTTCCAAGCAAATATTTAGAAACAATGTTCAACCACCGATAGATTTTGGTTGCATCACTACCACTTACACTAGTATCCACGCAAAAGATAACGACCATGTTCGTGTGTAGTGATCAACACAGAATCAGAAAGCGGACGAACTCCATTGTTTACTTTGTATTGACTGCTATGTTTCTATCTAGCGGCAAGTTGCAGTTTTATCCGCAAGAAAACTTGGCTCCAGCTAAGACTCCACATAAGCACCAATACAAAATATTTCGAAAATATTTTTTTCGAAGACAGGCTAGCTAACATACAACAGTACAATAAAACAATTACGCTAACCTGGCCCCACGTTGGGCGCCAAATAATATAATTAAACTGTAACGTGTAACGAAGCTTGTTCGTTTAGGAAGCTGGTGGACTTGTAACGATACGAAAGGCGTACGCGATCGCTACGGCTGTTGTCTGGTCGGATGGGTGTGGGCAAAAGAGAAAAAATCCTCTCCGCTACGTGCTTCCGTAGATTAATTACATTATTAATAAATTCGCGTACGTAAGGAAGGGGGAAAATGGGGAAGAGACATACAAGGACAGTAAACAAAAGAGTTGAAAAGTAAACTAGAGAAAAGACAAGTTAGGGATCTACCTTCGTCTTGGAGCACTTCTCCTTTACGGTGCACTCATTGGTGCAGACGCCCACCCTACCATGATCCTGCAAAGGCCAATGTAAAAATCAATTTAAATGACAGGATCCCTTAGAGAAGCTCCTCGTCACTCAACCCTCCCCATACAAACGCTGCATGGTTCCAAATTTGAAAACTTACTCGCACATACTAAACATTATAACAAATTTATTTAAATTAAGAAACATAAAGAAAAGGCAAATAAAGCAACAAAAGAAAACATGGACGGAATATGCAATAACGACGTTGAAATATTAAAGCTAAATTAAATCTATTTCATAAATACTTAAAAACTAAATAAATAGATAAATAGAATAATTATGAGTAATAGAATTAGTTAGCCAATATTTCATATTGCAATTTGTATATGGATCGCTAATTAACAGATAGTTTTTACGTGCTATAAAACTATTTAATTAAGAATCCATATCATTATATGGCAATGGACCATCGGCAAATGCACAGCCCTAAGAAACTTAAGGTTTCTCAGGCGCAGCGAAATGAAGCTGCCAGCAAAACAAAAAAAACAAACTTCTTTTGGACTATAAACTTTGCATTCGACAGATTCAATGCAAAATCTCTAATGCGTACAATATGTAAATAAAAAGTTATGTATGTTATAAGAAAAGCTCACTTACATCATTCTCCAGCGACGAAAGATCTTTCACAGCCGGTGATATGTGTGTGTGTGTTGTTTTTGTTGTTGTTGTTTCAGCTGTGGAGCAAAAGTTTAAAGCCCTGACAAAAACTTTATGCTAGCATGGTGATCTGAGCTTTTATGCCAGATGTTCCATTGTTTTGGTAAGCAAATATGACTTAATTTTTAAAATTGCAAATCTTGACAGAAAACATAAATATTGACGGACAAGATATATGTAGGACAACTTATTGTAACTCATGAAGTTTATTTACCTCTGATACATAGTATGTTATACCACGTAATCATATGTAAATTTACAACACAGTTTGTCATTCAACATATATACATGTACGCAAACAATACATTAAATGAACAAAATACAATACAAAAACGATCTAATTAAATGGCAGAAGGCCCAAAAGATATAACGCAGATATACATTAACTAACAAAGCAAGACATCTATAGGCGCGGACATCAGCTGCGCCAACTCTCTGGGTGGTGCCAAGACACTTTTGCAGGTGGTCGCACGGTCACTAGCACAAATCCAACATCCGTGGTAATGCTGGCGTCCTCCTTGCTAGTCCTCTTAGGGACAAATCTCAACGAAATTTCAGGTGGCGGCTGAGCAGTATCGCTGCAAAACGCTCCTCCTAATTTCTGCCAGATGGCAGAGCTTGCCTTTCGCTGGTAGCTATCAGCTGATCCGCTGTAGCTTTCGAAGCTTTCGCGCAAGCTTTTGGCTGCCGGGTGACGATGCGGCGTGGATGTAATTTGTTTGGGTGGCTTAACTTAACGCCTACACTAACAACATCCAAAAGAAAATTTTAACACTGCGTGCCGTCTGATTTTAAGAGAAAAAATCAGAGCGTTAACATGATATTTGTAAATTTTACATCTGCCGTCAGTAATATTTACCCTGCCTTATTGGACGGCACCATAGAAAACTCCAAAAATTCTATCCGCCTGTCGCCTGTTGGCTGCTGGCCGAAAAAGTGGGGTGTGTTTTCACACAATTTCTTCATTCGCACTATGCACTTTATATTTAACTGAATATTTATATTTCGTCGTTTCGTTAACGACCGTCGCACTTATTTCTCAGTTTATATATATTTTTCACCTGGTGCAACTTGTCACGACCAAGTCAGATAATGACTTGCCAGATTGCATGACCAGCGCGAATCAGAAAAAAAAACTGGCTTGTCAATAGGGCGTTAAATTGTGATGCATTCTTCACTTCCCATTCTTTGACATTCACTGCCTCCAGATGCATCTATCGCAAAAAATCTTTTAGCGATGTTGTTAAGCCCCACACACAGAGGGCGCTAATTAATATTTCCTAACAAAATACATATATCCTACAAGTTTATACTAACATTAAACAATTATTATACATCTAACATTTAACTAACAAAAATTGGGTTATTAACATATATAAACATAACTTTAATAAATATATTACATTAACTACTATTTTCGACATCCAGTGCTGTGGCGCTGGCATGTTTTTTTTGCTACTGGGCAAAAAAACCTTTGCCTACTTTTAGGCCCAACCAATAAATGTTGACGGTCCAAGCGACCACTACAAGCATCTTCAGAAAACAGAATTTCCTTCTGTGATCCAGCTTTTGGATCATTTTGTATGATCATCAAGACCTCTGGCAGAGTTGGGATTTCTAGCATTTACAAATTCATTGAAGTCCGGTAAGTCGAAGTGTAGATCTACGCTGTTGCCAACGATTTGTGGTGTCTACTACACTTTGAAGAAATTTTTGATCCTCTTCTTCCGTCCATTTGTTACCAATTCTTTTAACTTTTTTGTAGTTTTTTATATTTTTAATTTTGGCCCAAATATTTGAAGCTGAGCAAAATTCGTTCACAAATTCTTGGAAGCTGGACTTTCTGCGATTTTTAACTAGATTTTGAAAGTTTCTATCTGCTTCAAAAGCTTTCAGTGCGTCTTCTTTCTTTTTGTGCTGTAAACCTTTTTCCTGCAAGCATTTCTCAATCTAAACAACCTGTCTACTTCTGAGTCCCACCATTTCTTTGGCTTATATCTATTTTCCGAACTAATTATAAAAGTTTGCTGCTTTGTGAGTTTTTTAACACTCTCGCTTAGGTCCTCTAGGCTGGTGAATTCACACTCAGCGAAGGCATCTGCGATTTTGTTATGTAAAATTTTCCTATGTGATGTTGCTGAGGGAAGAGATTATCAAAGCAGATGAAAATTGGGAAATGAGGACTGTTTGTAATACGCACATCGTGCGCTGACCATCTAATACTGCTAGCTCTTGAGTTGGTAAACGCTAGATCTAAGACGGAAGATTGGTTTAAGCTACGGGAAAATGTGGGGGAACCATCATTAAGGCAAATAAAGCCCGCGTCCATGGCAGCATCTTCCACAAGTTGGCCTTTGGAGTTAGAGCTTGGGCTACTCCAGGATGTTGACTTAGCGTTTATGTCTCCCGCGACTAGAGAACGGTTATTAAGACCTGCTGCAAATTGAAAGATACTCTGCAAACCAAGTCCAACGTCCGCAGCTGAGGTGGAGGGGGAGGAATAGATACTAAAGATATTTAGATTATGTTTCAAATTTACCGTTTGAATACCAACGCATTCGATTTTGTTAATGGGATTTAGTATCTTAAAGGTTATGTTGCTTCTAATGTATATTACCATCCATATCCGTCCTCCCTAGGCTTGCAATAAAATTTGTAATCAGGTATGCTCCAATCGCTGTTGTCCATAACACAGATTTCTGAAATAATAGCTATGCCTATGTTGTTGTTGTCGAGATACATATATTTGAAACAAAAGAAATAGGAAATTCGAAACATTGCTCCAAATATAGTAACAAGTTAAGTAATTCGGAACCACTTACTCGTTCCAAGCAAATATTTAGAAACAATGTTCAACCACCGATAGATTTTGGTTGCATCACTACCACTTACACTAGTATCCACGCAAAAGATAACGACCATGTTCGTGTGTAGTGATCAACACAGAATCAGAAAGCGGACGAACTCCATTGTTTACTTTGTATTGACTGCTATGTTTCTATCTAGCGGCAAGTTGCAGTTTTATCCGCAAGAAAACTTGGCTCCAGCTAAGACTCCACATAAGCACCAATACAAAATATTTCGAAAATATTTTTTTCGAAGACAGGCTAGCTAACATACAACAGTACAATAAAACAATTACGCTAACCTGGCCCCACGTTGGGCGCCAAATAATATAATTAAACTGTAACGTGTAACGAAGCTTGTTCGTTTAGGAAGCTGGTGGACTTGTAACGATACGAAAGGCGTACGCGATCGCTACGGCTGTTGTCTGGTCGGATGGGTGTGGGCAAAAGAGAAAAAATCCTCTCCGCTACGTGCTTCCGTAGATTAATTACATTATTAATAAATTCGCGTACGTAAGGAAGGGGGAAAATGGGGAAGAGACATACAAGGACAGTAAACAAAAGAGTTGAAAAGTAAACTAGAGAAAAGACAAGTTAGGGATCTACCTTCGTCTTGGAGCACTTCTCCTTTACGGTGCACTCATTGGTGCAGACGCCCACCCTACCATGATCCTGCAAAGGCCAATGTAAAAATCAATTTAAATGACAGGATCCCTTAGAGAAGCTCCTCGTCACTCAACCCTCCCCATACAAACGCTGCATGGTTCCAAATTTGAAAACTTACTCGCACATACTAAACATTATAACAAATTTATTTAAATTAAGAAACATAAAGAAAAGGCAAATAAAGCAACAAAAGAAAACATGGACGGAATATGCAATAACGACGTTGAAATATTAAAGCTAAATTAAATCTATTTCATAAATACTTAAAAACTAAATAAATAGATAAATAGAATAATTATGAGTAATAGAATTAGTTAGCCAATATTTCATATTGCAATTTGTATATGGATCGCTAATTAACAGATAGTTTTTACGTGCTATAAAACTATTTAATTAAGAATCCATATCATTATATGGCAATGGACCATCGGCAAATGCACAGCCCTAAGAAACTTAAGGTTTCTCAGGCGCAGCGAAATGAAGCTGCCAGCAAAACAAAAAAAACAAACTTCTTTTGGACTATAAACTTTGCATTCGACAGATTCAATGCAAAATCTCTAATGCGTACAATATGTAAATAAAAAGTTATGTATGTTATAAGAAAAGCTCACTTACATCATTCTCCAGCGACGAAAGATCTTTCACAGCCGGTGATATGTGTGTGTGTGTTGTTTTTGTTGTTGTTGTTTCAGCTGTGGAGCAAAAGTTTAAAGCCCTGACAAAAACTTTATGCTAGCATGGTGATCTGAGCTTTTATGCCAGATGTTCCATTGTTTTGGTAAGCAAATATGACTTAATTTTTAAAATTGCAAATCTTGACAGAAAACATAAATATTGACGGACAAGATATATGTAGGACAACTTATTGTAACTCATGAAGTTTATTTACCTCTGATACATAGTATGTTATACCACGTAATCATATGTAAATTTACAACACAGTTTGTCATTCAACATATATACATGTACGCAAACAATACATTAAATGAACAAAATACAATACAAAAACGATCTAATTAAATGGCAGAAGGCCCAAAAGATATAACGCAGATATACATTAACTAACAAAGCAAGACATCTATAGGCGCGGACATCAGCTGCGCCAACTCTCTGGGTGGTGCCAAGACACTTTTGCAGGTGGTCGCACGGTCACTAGCACAAATCCAACATCCGTGGTAATGCTGGCGTCCTCCTTGCTAGTCCTCTTAGGGACAAATCTCAACGAAATTTCAGGTGGCGGCTGAGCAGTATCGCTGCAAAACGCTCCTCCTAATTTCTGCCAGATGGCAGAGCTTGCCTTTCGCTGGTAGCTATCAGCTGATCCGCTGTAGCTTTCGAAGCTTTCGCGCAAGCTTTTGGCTGCCGGGTGACGATGCGGCGTGGATGTAATTTGTTTGGGTGGCTTAACTTAACGCCTACACTAACAACATCCAAAAGAAAATTTTAACACTGCGTGCCGTCTGATTTTAAGAGAAAAAATCAGAGCGTTAACATGATATTTGTAAATTTTACATCTGCCGTCAGTAATATTTACCCTGCCTTATTGGACGGCACCATAGAAAACTCCAAAAATTCTATCCGCCTGTCGCCTGTTGGCTGCTGGCCGAAAAAGTGGGGTGTGTTTTCACACAATTTCTTCATTCGCACTATGCACTTTATATTTAACTGAATATTTATATTTCGTCGTTTCGTTAACGACCGTCGCACTTATTTCTCAGTTTATATATATTTTTTCACCTGGTGCAACTTGTCACGACCAAGTCAGATAATGACTTGCCAGATTGCATGACCAGCGCGAATCAGAAAAAAAAACTGGCTTGTCAATAGGGCGTTAAATTGTGATGCATTCTTCACTTCCCATTCTTTGACATTCACTGCCTCCAGATGCATCTATCGCAAAAAATCTTTTAGCGATGTTGTTAAGCCCCACACACAGAGGGCGCTAATTAATATTTCCTAACAAAATACATATATCCTACAAGTTTATACTAACATTAAACAATTATTATACATCTAACATTTAACTAACAAAAATTGGGTTATTAACATATATAAACATAACTTTAATAAATATATTACATTAACTACTATTTTCGACATCCAGTGCTGTGGCGCTGGCATGTTTTTTTTTTTGCTACTGGGCAAAAAAAACCTTTGCCTACTTTTAGGCCCAACCAATAAATGTTGACGGTCCAAGCGACCACTACAAGCATCTTCAGAAAACAGAATTTCCTTCTGTGATCCAGCTTTTGGATCATTTTGTATGATCATCAAGACCTCTGGCAGAGTTGGGATTTCTAGCATTTACAAATTCATTGAAGTCCGGTAAGTCGAAGTGTAGATCTACGCTGTTGCCAACGATTTGTGGTGTCTACTACACTTTGAAGAAATTTTTGATCCTCTTCTTCCGTCCATTTGTTACCAATTCTTTTAACTTTTTTGTAGTTTTTTATATTTTTAATTTTGGCCCAAATATTTGAAGCTGAGCAAAATTCGTTCACAAATTCTTGGAAGCTGGACTTTCTGCGATTTTTAACTAGATTTTGAAAGTTTCTATCTGCTTCAAAAGCTTTCAGTGCGTCTTCTTTCTTTTTTGTGCTGTAAACCTTTTTCCTGCAAGCATTTCTCAATCTAAACAACCTGTCTACTTCTGAGTCCCACCATTTCTTTGGCTTATATCTATTTTCCGAACTAATTATAAAAGTTTGCTGCTTTGTGAGTTTTTTAACACTCTCGCTTAGGTCCTCTAGGCTGGTGAATTCACACTCAGCGAAGGCATCTGCGATTTTGTTATGTAAAATTTTCCTATGTGATGTTGCTGAGGGAAGAGATTATCAAAGCAGATGAAAATTGGGAAATGAGGACTGTTTGTAATACGCACATCGTGCGCTGACCATCTAATACTGCTAGCTCTTGAGTTGGTAAACGCTAGATCTAAGACGGAAGATTGGTTTAAGCTACGGGAAAATGTGGGGGAACCATCATTAAGGCAAATAAAGCCCGCGTCCATGGCAGCATCTTCCACAAGTTGGCCTTTGGAGTTAGAGCTTGGGCTACTCCAGGATGTTGACTTAGCGTTTATGTCTCCCGCGACTAGAGAACGGTTATTAAGACCTGCTGCAAATTGAAAGATACTCTGCAAACCAAGTCCAACGTCCGCAGCTGAGGTGGAGGGGGAGGAATAGATACTAAAGATATTTAGATTATGTTTCAAATTTACCGTTTGAATACCAACGCATTCGATTTTGTTAATGGGATTTAGTATCTTAAAGGTTATGTTGCTTCTAATGTATATTACCATCCATATCCGTCCTCCCTAGGCTTGCAATAAAATTTGTAATCAGGTATGCTCCAATCGCTGTTGTCCATAACACAGATTTCTGAAATAATAGCTATGCCTATGTTGTTGTTGTCGAGATACATATATAGAAGATGTTTGTTGTTGTTGTAGGTCAGGCTTTGGATGTTAAATTGGAGGATCTTCATTATGATAATACGTTTCCAAGAGAGAGTTGGCTAGCTATTTTATATGCATCTATCTCTGCGTTGGCTGAATTTATAAAATCTCTAAGCTTCACGAGAAAAGCTGAAAAAAGACTGGTTGTGGTGTCTTCTCTGCACTCAGTTACAAAGGCAGCAATTTTGGTGTCTAACTGACTGAGTTTCTCCTCAGCAAAGAAATGGTTCGGGCTGGCTGCTCTCACTGGTGTAGGATTTGAAAAGGATTGGACTGGCGTACTCTGAAGTGAAGAATTATAGGATCTAGCTGATCTGGGGTTGCTTATTTGCTTGGGTAGCTATGGGAAGTTCAACGCATCGAGCGGAGGGGGTGAAGCATTTTGAAAAATGGAGGGGAATTTAGTTTTTGCATATTTTCGGAAGCCATTATTTTTTTAATCGAATATTCTATTATCATCGCTGGACAATTTGGGTCAGTCGCCACATGCTGCTCCTTGCAGTTGAAGCATGAGATTGGGCCGCAAGGAACCTGCATGTCATGTGCAAGGCCGCACCTAAAACATCTGGCCTTGCTCTTGAAATGTTTAGCCAGGTGACCGAACCGGAAGCAGCAACCGAACCGGCAAAAATAAATGAACGGCTGAACAGACTGTCTAGAGTACATAAGCTTTATCTCTTTAGGAATCTCTGCTTCATTAAACCACAGTTTTACTCGTCCAGTCGGGATAAACTGTCCGTCAATTCTAGATTTTTTCATTATGCGTTCGACTTGGTCTATTGTGATGTCAGATTTAATGTTTTTCAAAATATCGAAATCTGAAAGGTTTAACGGAATATTGCAAATAATGCCAGCCGTGTTTACTAGGTGGCGAGGGATCTTTGGCTCGTAGCAGCCTGTGAGTAAATCGCCACAGTAAGCCAAGTTATTAGCGGCCTGCGCCGAGTTGCAAGAGACTTTGCACCGTCCGTACCCCATCTTTGTAATCTCCTCTATGCCCTCTATTCCTTTTGAGGACAGAAAAGCCGCCAGCTCGATGGAGTTTATGGCTCCGCCATTTCCATTTAAAGTTTTTTCCAGATATACCGCTTAAGGACCCTTGTTGTGGTTGTCGTTGCAAAAATATCCATTTACATTTTCCTTGCTAGTTCCGGTATCCATGGTGATTGTTTGTGTGTTTACTTTTTCCGTTTTATTCTGTTTTGTTGCTTTGACCGTTATTTCTAAGCGCGTGGCTTCAGAACTGGTCATACTTTTTTATTGGTTTGTTTTGCAGTGTACATTTTGTTGGATGTGCTTTACAATTTTGAATTATTAATTTTTGAAGAAGCCGAATTGATTGAAGAGGCAGTTGTTTGCCTGGTGGTGATTCTCCCACTTGAGTTGGACGTGCTGGCCATGATCGCTCCTCCAAATTCTCTTATTTTTTGTGCCTGTGGGCTAGAGAAAATAGTGGGAAAGTAGGGGAAAAAACCGCTGAAATGATCGAAATGGGCTGAAAAGGCACCGAAAGAAAAAGCGTCCGCACAGGATGAAAGCTAAACGGAGACTGACTCTGTGCCTTTGATTACATTTTTCATCAATTTTGCTCCGTGTGCCAACCAGTGTTGCCTGATTCTTCGGAGTAAAAGTTGCTAGATTTGAGAAAAAAAGTTGCTAAAAATTGCTAAAAATTATAAAAAAATTGCCAAAAAAGTTGCTAAATCTTTTCAAGGTTAGTTTTGATAGATTATATTCATTTTATATGAATGTAGGAATAAAATATTGAAATTAGAAATAAAATAATTAAAATTAATAGGATTTTATATCTTCTTGTGTTAACACCTATTACAAAAATATCAGAGTACTTTTCATTTTAGTAAGTACTCATAGAGAAGAACATACAACAACAACATTTTCCATGCTTATTTATGTAGCCCATACCTGTTTATATAAATATATAAAAATAATTTTTTTTAATTTGTTTTATTTATATTAAAAATATTTAAATTCCAAACTAACCTTATAAATGTTGTTTATATACTTTTGTTATCTTCATTTAATTTAAAACAAATAATAATAAAACAAGTAAAAAAGCTACAGTCGAGTGTGCTTGACTGTGAGATACCCTCTACCGTCTTTTGAATAAAATCAAAATATTGAGGTTTTATTTTCAAAATATTCCGATAATTCTACAACATTCTAAAAATATACCAAATTGTATATTTGGAATATCGATATAGTACCACATTCAAAATATACCATAGGCAGCTCAGTATATCAGATTGTCAGCCAAAGCAACTAAGACCCCTAGTAAGTAGGCGTTTTTGGTCATACAAAAATATTTCTTTAATAACTTCCACAATTCTTATATGATGCCCAACTTTTCAGGAATCACTATTTTTATTATTGTCTTAACCAAAAGTCGCAGCTGTAGCTTTAAAATTACGCTTTTTATTCGATTTTATTGATTTGCGAGGGCGGAAGTGGGTGTGGCAACAAATGCTGTCGAAAAAAATTATAGCTCTATCTCTTATAGTCTATGAGATCCAGTGTTTCATACGGACAGACGGTCAGACAGACAGACGGACATGGCTAGATCATCTCGGTTGTTGACACTGATTAAGAATACATATACTTTAGCATTCAGTTAAATAAAAATATCGATTTCATAGTGAACTATTAATCGCAACTTTTGCAGTGAATGGCAAAAATACAAAATAAAAAGGCTTTATGTAAAATATAAATGTAAAATTGCTAAAATAGCTAACAAAAAATAAAAAGTTGCTAGATTTGTAGCTAATAGCATTTTCAAAAATAAAGTTGCAAATATTTTGAAAAGTTGCTAGATCTAGCAACTAAATTGCTAAGCTGGCAACACTGGTGCCAACCTCCAATTTTTATCGATAACTACACAGCACAGAACTGCAAGCGTATCTTTTAGCTTTTTTCCACTACCATTGCAGTGAAAACAGGCTAATCCACTAATTTCTAAAAATAAATAAAATAAATTTAAAATAAAAACAAAGCAGCTACATATAATTTTTACTACAGGCTCTAGTGACATCCGCCAATTAAAAAATATTAAACTTCTCTATCGATTACTTTATCGCGCGTACCTCATTGCTTACTTCCACTGACACTGCCGTGGAAACAGACTACTACACCCACAAAATAATATTTGTTGCAGGGACTAGTGCCAACTGCCAATTAAATAAACTAAAATCGAATGTATCACACTTTAATTCTCCCATACCTCCAACATCATAAAACAACTTTACACCATTTAACTTCGGCACACTTTCTATCCATAACTTTAACGCGCAAATTTAAACTAATCAAATTAAATTATTTCCCCCCGCCCTAACACTGAGTACACATGCAGTCTCGTTTACCCTACTATTTACCTGTCAAATTGCCCACAGAATTAATTACACTGACAAATGTTAGCGGCAAAGGTGCAATATATTTATTAGAACTAAAAATGTAAGACATATTAAACATGTACATAAATATAAAAATAAAAAAGAGAAAAAAATAGCAGTAATAAAATTTTAACACTAAATTTTGATTAATTATATATTACTAAGTCTAATTAAACCCACCTTAACGCCTAATCTAAATTTGATACTCGTTTCGTAGCTTCATAAGATCCATTGTACCTAAACCAAGCCTATAAGAAACAGCAATTTCTCTAAAACTTAAACTTGTTTATGAACATTATTCCTTAACCCTAGCAACGTAACGTTCAACATTTATCTAGCTTAAACTAAATGTTAACGTAAAGTCAATTCCAGCAGGCAACATGTACCTGTAAACATTATCCCTCAAGCCTAAAAATTTTTAATGTTGCTATAGGAATAATAGAACAATAAAGATCACCATCAGTTGCTTCTGACTGGCGGGACATTACCGTCTGAAATCGGCAACATTGATTTTTTGTGCTCTGGAGCTGAGGTTATCGTACTTTTCCTGAAATATCTCAAAAACAACCTAGAATAAATTTATGATTTTTTGAGGGTATATTTATAAAACAATACTCTATACGATATGGCAGACAACTCGTCAAAGATGTTGCAACGCCAATTTTCCATTCACGATTTTAGTGCATAAATACTGCATGCAATTTGACGAGCATGCATTTAATAGAAAGATAATTTAATTTTTAATTGTTTTGCATTTCAACTTTTTTAATTTAAGATTAAATATCACGTAAAAAGACGAAAATAAAAAAAATTTTTTAGCCGATATTTTTTTATTGATATGTGACGCTAAAGTTGCAGAGCTATCTTGACGCACATAATTGAAACTGCCACTAATAGGCCATTTCCAATGCACTCATTTTTTTACGTTTTTAAAAGTCCCGTTTCGGGGTTTCCAATGGCAACGGTAAATTGCTCAATATGGCCGCTCTGGCGAACAATTCAAAAATCAGCACGCGCATTTTAAAACGCATTTTCCTAAATTGCAAGATTTTGATGAGGATTTTATCGAAGTGTGGGAAGTTTGGGCCTATGTAAGTAGAATTGTTGGCAACAATGTAATATTTGCATAAATACATTTACTATTAGCAACGGCATGGGTGTTTTTGGGAGCGCGATATTCCTAGAAACATTTTTTTTTTTAAGATAATTTTCAATTGATTGAGATTGAGATTGGCATCCTTGTGGAACACCTTCGTGTATTGCCAATAGAGACATTGTGTGTGGCTATCGATAAATACACACCACGTTTACCGACCACCGTGACCGAACTGTGTATTTTAAATACTAAAATATTATTTACCCCTTAGCGTTTGGGTACTTATTATCTCTACATTCAAATTCACTGATTTTTATACCCGCTACCCATAGGGTAGAAGGGTATTATAGCTTTGTGCCGGCAGGAAATGTATCTAACAGGTAGAAGAAGTCATCTCGGACCCTATAAAGTATATATTCTTGATCAGCGTCAACAGCCAAGACGATCTAGCCATGTCCGTCTGTCCGTATGAACACCTAGATCTCAGAGACTATAAGAGATAGAGCTATAATTTTATCGACAGCATTTGCACGCAGATCAAGTTTGTTTCAAAATTTTGAGCCGCCCCCTTTCGCCCCTGCGGCACTATATTGATACACCACATATACAATTTGGTACATTTTTTAGTATTTTTGCAATATATTTGGTATATTTTTGAGAATAATACCGCAAAATATATTGCTTTTATTCAAAATGGGTAGCGGGTATCTCACAGTCGAGTACACTCGACTGTAGCTTTCTTACTTGTTGTGTTGTGTCGAAAAATTCTTAAAATGTATAAACAAAAAGATCTCGATGCTTGGTTGGAGGATCCCCACTTTAAGGACGTAAAATGAATGCAGTTACATTCTAATTAATTAATTTTCTTTTTTACATCAGACTTCCAGATAATTTTGAAATCTTGGAAAAATACATTGGTTTGGAGTAGATAATGTTTTAAAACCAGTTATTGAATATTTTGAAATTCTAACACGCCTACCGAAAACATCGATTTTTTTCAGATATGGATGGTGTTCTCGTCAAATGTACAAACTAGAAGTCAACTCCAGATGGAACTGAAAGCATTTACATTTGACAAAAAGCGTAGTGCTGGAAGTACTGATGGTAATAGCGGCGACAGCAAGCGAGCCAAAATTGTGTGCCACTTATGCAAGAAACCAGGACATAAAATGGCGGAGTGTAAATTAAAGCGGTCTGGATCGGAGAATAAACAGCATCGCGATTTGCAGAATGTGACCTGTTACCGGTGTGGACAACTTGGGCATCTTGCGAATCGGTGCACGAACAATGCAGCTAAATCTGGAGCAGTTACTGAGAAGAAATGTAATCAATGTTTTGTGGCTGAGGCAAAAGGAGTTTTGACACATCAGGGTGAGATCTTTCCTATTTGCTTTGACTCTGAAGCAGAATGCTCGCTTATTCGAAGTAATGTTGCCGGTAAATTTGATGGCAAACTTATTAATAATATTGTCATAATACGAGGTATTGGCGACGCTGGCATTTCCAGTAAGCTACAAAAACTATGTAAATGTATTATTAATGGAAATATTGTAGAAATACTGTTTCACGTCATAGCAGATAAGTATCTCACAAATGATATTGTAATTGGTAGGGAAATCCTTAGTCAGGGATACGAAATCATCTTGAAACCTGATAAATTTGAATTTGTTAAGTCTAAATCTGTAAACGTTTGCAAAGTATCTGAGCCATCTGCCTTGTTACTTAATGTTGATACTGAAATGATTGGTAATGACAAGGAAAACTTAATTAAATTACTTGAAGACTATTCAGCTGCATTTATTGATGGAATCCCTTGCACAAAGGTTAATACGGGTGAAATGACTATTAGATTAATTGATCCAAACAAAACTGTGCAGCGGCGTCCATATCATTTGAGTCCAAATGAAAAAGAAATTGTACGTGAAAGGATAACGGAATTGTTAAACTGTAACATTATTCGACCTAGTTGTTCTCCCTATGCTAGTCCTATACTCTTGGTTAAAAAGAAGAACGGATCCGATCGACTTTGCGTTGACTATCGTGAACTGAACAACAATACTGTTTCGGACAGATATCGCTTACCACTTATTAACGATCAGATTGCTAGACTAGCGGGTGCAAAATATTTTACTTGTCTGGATATGGCTAGTGGATACCATCAGATACCCATTCATCCCGATTCTGTTGAATATACCGCGTTTGTTACACCTGATGGGCACTATGAGTATCTGACAATGCCATTTGGCCTCAAGAACGCCCCGTCTGTTTTCCAGCGAGCTATTATTGGGAAATCTTGCATATTCTTATGTAATAGTCTATATGGACGATATAATGGTGGTGTCATCTACCATAGAATGAGGTATGCAAAGATTGAGGATTGTTTTGGATGTATTGACTGCAGCGGGATTCTCTTTTAACATAGCAAAATGTGGATTCTTAAAAACTACTGTACAATACTACCCTAAGTAGTGAGGAACGAGCTGGAGAGTTAAGGCCTAATCCGCGAAAAATTCTTGCGTTAAATTCCTTGCCACCACCGCAAACCGTTCGTAGCGTAAGACAGTTTATAGGATTGGCGTCTTATTTTCGAAAATTCGTGCCTCGGTTCTCACAGATTATGAAACCGATATATTCCTTAACTTCGAGTAAAAGTGTGTTTAATTGGAATAGCGAGTTGGAAGATATTAGAAAAAATATTATTGCTATCCTTATAAATGAGCCTGTACTTGTTATTTTTGATCCACAACATCCAATAGAGTTACACACAGATGCTAGCTCTTACGGTTATGGTGCAATGTTAATGCATCGAATCAATGGTAGTCCTCATGTAATAGAGTATTTTAGTAAAACTACTTCCCCTGCCGGGTCTAGATACCATTCATACGAATTAGAAACCTTGGCAGTGGTAGAATCCGTTAAACAGTTCCGTCATTATTTAGTCGGTCGTACGTTTGTAGTGTATACTGATTGTAATTCTCTTAAATCATCGCGGACGAAGATTGAGCTAACACCAAGAGTGCATCGTTGGTGGGCGTACTTGCAGTCGTTTGATTTCAAAATCGAATATAGAGAAGGAAAGCGCATGGCGCATGTGGATTTTTTATCGAGAAATCATATTCAGAAAGCAACCAAAGTTGAAAAGTCTTTAGTCCCTGAAAAGCGTGTAAACTTAGCAGAAATCTCAAGTGACTGGCTTGCTGCTGAACAGCGCCAGGATTCTGAAATCACTGATATCATTAACAAACTTAACTCTAAAGAGTTGACAGATGATGTTGCACAGACTTATGAGTTGAGAAAAGGTGTTTTGTTTCGTAAAGTTCAGAGAAATGGAAGAACCCGTTGTTTGCCAGTAGTGCCCCATGCATTTCGATGGTCAGTAATAAATCAAGTGCACGAGTCCATCATGCATTTTGGATGAAAAAAGACTCTTGACAAGACTTATCAATATTATTGGTTTGCTAAGATGAATAAATATGTTAGAAAGTTTGTCGATAGCTGCATTACATGTAAAACTGTTAAGGGTTCATCTGGAAAGATACAAGCCGAGTTACATCCAATTCCAAAAGTGAGTGTGCCATGGCACACGGTGCATATCGACATTACTGGAAAATTAAGTGGGAAGAATGATCTTAAGGAATATGTGATAGTACAAATTGATGCTTTAACAAAATTTGTTTATTTGTTCCATACTCTAAGATTAGATTCTGACAGTTGTATTCAGGCAATGAAATCATCTATTTCTTTGTTCGGAATACCGCAGCGTATAATAGCTGATCAGGGTAGATGTTTTACTAGTGGGAAATTTTCAGAATTTTGTACATCACAGAAGATTAAGCTTCATCTTATAGCTACAGGAGGAAGCCGTGCAAACGGACAAGTTGAACGTGTGATGAGTACACTGAAGAATCTACTGTCAGCGGTTGAATCAAGTCACCGATCTTGGCAAGATGCTTTAGGTGAGGTACAACTTGCCTTGAATTGCACAGTTAGTAGTGCAACCAAGGCAAGGAGGCTCGTCCTTTGGGCTTGATTCCACCGTATGATACAGAGATGGAGGTAGATAAAGTTAATGCTAGAGATAGGGCAATTGAAAATATGAATAATCAAGCTAGTAACGACAAAATAAGGTTCGATAAAAATAAAGCAGCAGTTGAACGACATAAAGTTGGAGATTTTGTTTTACTGAAAAACGAAGAACGGCATCAAACTAAATTGGATGCAAAGTTTAAAGGACCGTTTTTGGTTAGTGAAGTTTTAGAAGGATATAGATATATCTTGAAATCATTACATAATCAGAGAACTTATAAATATTGTCATGAAGATTTGAGAAAGATGCCAGATGGTTATGTTCCGAGTGAATTGGAGTGCCCGCCTGAGAATTGTTGAAATGGTTATAATATATCCGTGTGAGAGGATATGTTATGTGATTAACAAAATGTCCATATAGAGTATGGAATGGTTGAAATGAAGTTGCAATAGACTTCGATAAGAAAATGTTTGTGAATGGCGGATGTGTTTGAGAATTCGAATGGAAATAACCTGGCGGATGCAAAGTTTATGCATGGTTGATGTGACAATATTTGATTGAGATGATTTAAAGAAATGGTTTTGAGATTTGAGCTATCTACGTCATTGGGCAAGCACAAGTGAAAGACGAAAGTTGGAACATGGCGTGTGGCGCTCTTGACGGGACTATGCTCTTAATCAAAAGGAAATCATAGTGACGATAACTAGAGTCGAATTTTGAATTGTTGAGAAGCAAATGTAATGAATTTAATGTTAACATAAATTTGATTATGTAATGAGAATAAGAATTGAAATTTGTTTATAATGTTGCGAAGAATGTAAAATATAGAAAGACTATAAAATAAGAGAAAATGTTAAGTGTAAGGCAATATATCGAATAAATAAATGGTATTTGAAATTGATGAGTAAAAGAAAACACAAGCTACGGGAGTTGAACCCGGACCCACAACACGTTGGGCTTGCAAACTACCAGCAGAGCCAACGCGGTCCTTGTGCAAGTGCCATTTAACTGCAAACATATAGAACGCGAGCAATTGTTGTTGTCCTCTTCTTCGAGACTTTCGTCGCGGCAAATCAAAATTGACGTGCGCTAGCTGCTCGTCAGCGAGGCAACTGCACGTTGCAAAACTTCATATGCATACACATACTAATATAGGCGAGCATGTAGATACATACACGCATACATAGAAACGAAAGCAGAGTGCAACGAAATACGCCCGTGCTCATCGCTCCGCATTTGATCTGCGACTGAAGTTCAGTCACTGAACTCAACGCTGCGCGCTGCGTTAGAACTTCGAATTTTCGAATGAGCCGAAGAGGCTCGGTGTTCGAATCGCAGCGCACGGTTCGACTGGGGTTGATGATACAAAAATTGTTCTGGCTGAAGCATCTGTGTATTGTATGGTTAGTGGTTCTATGTACAAGCCATGCACTCTTGTTTAATTTCCCTTAGCCATAAATATTGTATAAGTTGGTCAGCACCCAATAAAACTTTTGTCTTGTGCCGGCTGTCGGATCAATCTCCCCTTTGTTTATTAAAAATCATTGAAGATTTGTGCTTTATATTCATTTCAATTTTTAATATGTTGTTCGTTCATTATGTATAATTAGTTACGTGATTGTTGAATTTTTTATTTTACCTTATAATATAAATATCTATTTATGGTAAGTATATTTTATATAACATTTTATATGCAAATATTTGTAACTTATATATATATATATATACACAAATATATGTATATATATATATATATATATATATATATATATATATATATATATAGGTAAAGTTTCAAATGCACATACATATACATATAGATAGGTTCATGTGATATTTAACTGTTTAATAATAAATCTCTACTTACAGTTAGACCTATTAAAATTAAATGGAACAATTAACCAATCAGTTTAGTTATTGACTAAGATTATTTTTTATAAATATAATAATTTAAGTTTGTTTGTAGTTTTACTAATTTTGCGTGCATAAGAGTTAAAAAATTAAATATTAAATAGTTTAAATATATTCAAATTATAACTTTTGGCTACATGGTTGCCAATTGACAAATATTTATTTTTCTTTGTATCAATGTTTGGTTTTAACAAATAAACAAATAAATAAAAGGAAATTGGTGGATTTACTATAAAGTATTTCGATTCAGGTTATTTTTTGTAAGTTTTTTTATCTTTAATAGTTATGAAATATTTTGAAATCAGAATCGGACAAAAAATGCCTATATATTTTCAAATAAATGTAAACTAAAAATATTCATGAATTAAAGAGTATATATACATGTATTTATGGGTAATTCTCTGCTAAATGTCGCTTGCGATCTTTACGACAAAAAAAAAAATATAAGCTAAAATAATTTTAAAAATTAGTGAAGGTTATTCTTAAAGCTTTCGAATAGCTCTATTTTTAGAGCTAAGATTGATTTTAGAAACTTGTTCACAATATATAAATTCGTTCATTTTTTGGGTTTACGTACGAATTTGTCAATTTTTTAAATTACCAGAACAGAAAACAAAACAGAAAGAAAATTCCAAAACCATTCTTAGCTCTAATTAAAGTACTAATCTAGAGCTATAATAGTAACCTTTTCTTATCTTTAAAATTGTTTCAGAATATGATTTTTTTTGTTCACTGAAAAGTTAGTCGCACGCGACATCCGTCAGAGAATTACCCATATGTCTTTATAAATTATAATCCATATACAAACATATGTGAATATAAAGCCCCTCTTACGTATTTGTAAAATGGTGAACTAGTTACTTTTTTCATTAGCTTAACTTAAAGTTAATGGTAATTCAATAAATAAATCAAAAAATATTGCAGTCAGAGATATAATTGCTTAGACATAAATAAAAACACAGAAAAATTGGAAGCATTGGAAGTAAATTTAAAATTGTAACTTTTGATTAGATTACATTTCATTAGAACTATGTTAAGTATGCGATGTAACATACGTATTTTCATGATGTAAATATTTTGCGCATAAAGTCATAATTTAATTTGCAGAAAATGTATTAATTTATTTGCATAAATAATTATCAATGTGTGATAAGTTTTGCAAATATTATAATCTAGATACTTGCACTGTAAGTTTTAATGTCTGAATGTATCTGTTCTTAAAATATAAATTTTTCACTTATAAAATAGTTTTAAATATAAATAATATTTAATTATACATTTGTTTGTTTATATGTATTCACGTTGTGTATTCATTTGTATGTACACTTATAAATATACTATTTCATTAACAGTCTTTATTTTTATACATATGTATACACGTATACTTATGATTGGCAATGACTATAAATATGAATAAATATAATATTCAAATATGTACATAACATACATTTTTACAATATACAAAATGTTTTTTATATCTAAGTTAATTTTGAATTTATTTTCATCGCCCACTGTTTTTAAATTTTTAACGCTTAATATTTAATTAATCATCAATTTATGCCTTTATGTGTATTGAAATATACATTTATACTTGAAAATTCGATAAAAACAAATAATTAACTTGTCCAGGTATTTTGCTTGTGATAAATCGACGAAAACCCTTACTTACAGATAAGTTTTTAAATTTTGTGTTAAGTAGCCCAATTAAAAAGTTGCTGGAACAAGGTAAAATTATTAAATTACTAGCGAGCTGAGCCTGCAGCTTTGCCTGCGTTGAGTTTTGATATATGTATGTATGTAAATAAATTTCATTTTAGCTGCTTAAAAACTGCGTATAGAAATATTATTAAAACTAAAAATTAAAAAATATTATTGTGTTCGTTTTTATTCGATGAGCTTTTATTGTGTGAAAATTGTAGACTCACGATAAGAGCAGTAACGAGTATAAACGCGATATTTCAATTTGAATGTGACTTATGTTTTTAAGGCATTCGCAGACTAAAAAAAGACACTGACCAGAACTCAAATCTTAAAGTTAAACGAAATACACATCTGCAGCAAAGTTTGTATGCTTATCATGTCTATCAAACACGCACCCACCATAGAATTTACTTTAGACTACCGATTCACCAGGTAGATCAAATAACTTTAAATATCCACATATTTTAACATAATTGTACAGTTAAATCAGTCGTAAATATGCTGTATATATATATATATATATATATATATATATATATATATATATATATATATATATATATATATATATATATATATATAGAATACATATATCTGTATTAAATTTGTATTATATTTTTATCAATTCGTGTTTTTTTGTAAATATTTTCCTTGCATATAATGATACCATGCCAATTTATCTACAGACATAAAAATGGAAGTTATCAAATTGTAATAGTCGCTATCAGGTCAATGGTCAATAAATTCGTACGTTTTACTTTATAAATGTGTGTATGAACCTACAAAGTGCTGCCACTGAGTATATACAATATACGATCACGTATGTTCGCAAAGGTATAAATAATATACATATCTACATTGTGTACATTTGTGTATCTATAAATTCATACACATTCTTAAGTAAATGTAAAACTTTATATCATATTTTATTAATTTATTTCATGATCTACTTGGTTGTACAAGTAGAGTAAAATGCCGCAAAATTCTATTACAATTGAACAGAAAAAATATCAAAATTATTCCCAAATTATTAGTCATACAAATTTTTAACCTTATCGAACTCAAGTTTTAGTAAGTTGTTAATAACGAAAACTCATACCTAAGGCAATTTTGTTACCCATTATAAAATTACACCACACAATCCAAATATCAATTTGAGATGCTCTTGTATGATGTAACCTTATTTCGTGAACTCTGAATATATCTGTAATCCTTGTTATGGGAGACGACTAGTGTACACTCCAATATAGAATTAATCAATTAATGATTAATATATATATTTTGGTACACATGATACTCATAATTATGATGACAGTACTTTCTTGTTTTTTGGCACTTTTTTAATAATGGCCGCAATTTAAATATTATATTATTTTAATGGCAATAGTGAGAAAATGGCAAATAACGCTTCTTATTGCACGTTTATTGTTGGTGATTGTTTTTGTTGAAATACATTGATATTTATATGTTAAAACATCAATTAAATCACAAAACTGCTATGAGACGCTAATGGCTCCAGTATCCGAGGTACTGGTTGTCGCAGCAGCATTGCCAGATGCTGTGGATGGAGTATCAGATGTATTGCGACGTTTTATACTCAAGGTGGGGGTATCAATTGGAAGTACAGCTGTTTGGAGTCCGATTCCGATCTCGTTGAGAGTACTGTTGCTGGTTGCTGCGAGATGATTACTTAATTGTTGCTGAAAGTGCTGTGTAAAACTGCTGTTGAATAGCGAATGATGAGGATGCGCTGCGTGAGGATTCATATACGGACTATGACGAAGTGATGCTATCGACGCTGCTGCCGATTGAGAATCATAATTAGCCACGTCATTTAACACAATATTGTAATCGTCTCGTCTCTTTGTCAGTTGATTAATGCTCAAAGGATTGTTAATGTCGTGCGGATTAGCACCAATTGGATTGCGATGTAATGATGATGAAGTTGTTGGTAAGGAAGTTAACGATGTTGAGCTTGAGGTTACTACCTTACTGCCTGACGTCGTTGCATTAACAGGCGCGTTATAAGTGTTAAATCCATTTGTTGCCAAAGAGGTAGAGAGGCTGTGGCTTTTACTTGAGCTGATGCTGGTATCCGTGCACGAGCTCGTGTTAAAATGATAGACGTTCGATTGAAAGATTTTTTCCGTAGACAGACTTAAGCCCATACCTAAATGACTGAAACGAGTGCCAAGCATCGTGGCCTTCTCATTAGCTGATGTTGTCGTCGGTGCTATACTGGTTCCCATTCCGTTTCCGAGTCCCGACGACGAGGTCGCTGACGATGAGGCACTTGAGGTATTTGGCGTGTTAATTATGATACTTGTTGAAACGCTACTCGACGATCCACATCCTTTCGTTTGCTGAGTATTCGTAGCAGTCGACTGCTCAGCATTGACTGCAAGTGAAAGCATACTAACTGTAGCCAGCGTCTGTGGTGTTGCCGGACTAGTTAACATATTTATATTCAGAGGACTGGCAAGGCTCGTCGTCGTTGAGCTTTGTAAGCTCGACAAGCCACTCAGGCAACCCGGACTTGACATTGACTGATTTGTTGACTCTTCTGTATCCTCAGTATCTGCCATTTTATTGGTTTCCGCCTCATCGCCGCTTCCCCCACTGGCACCAGCTAGATCAGCGTCAACATCGTCGTCGTCGTCCTCATCGCTCAGTTGACTCATGTTGCCAATATCATCCATACAACTACCGTCATCCTGCCTCCCACTTCCGTTCATCGCCTCCATGTATCTGATGCACTTCTTTTTACGCCTAAGTAAATAAAAAAAATATTAGCAACATTTATTAATTGAATCATGCACAACCTAAATACCAAAATACATAAGCATTCCATAATATAGTACATGATTATAATTTCTATAAATCATGCACAGGGTGCAAGGACCCATCACAACAAAGTAACAAATATCATATAAAACAATAATTTTTAAAATACATATTGACCGTGCAAACTAAATCAAAAAAAAAATCTTTAAGTTCTATCTTATGCATTGTAAAAATTATTTATGCCGATAAGTCATTACATATCATGGGTATTTTTTATGAAGAAAAACAAATAGAAATATCTTTCATTTAATAGCACAATAATTAAAATTAAATCCGCTAAATGATTCTTGAGACAACATTCAATTGGTAGTGATTAGTTTTATTATAAAATTAACCTAACAGTGTAAATATATAAAAATTTCATATCAATAACGTGCTTACTGAGAGTTAAGACTCTTTAAAATGTTTCAATGATAAAAAAGGTACAGGATTATGAACAGATAAAGCAAAGAAAACAATAAACGGAATGCAGAAGAGTAACAAAAACAAATTTTTGAACACGATTGGAACAACTCAATTAGATAGAAAGCTATTCATAAAACAATAAATAACTGTAAGTAAAATATTAATTAAAACTCAATTTCATATTGACTTTATGTTGTCTATTGCAATTCTAGACTTCATTATTATGTTATCGAGAAATAAAGCAATATGTTGACACAATATTATATATTTAAATATGGTTTTTGTAAAACTAAAGATGGTCACATATTCAAATCAAAAAGCAAACAGCAACAACAACAACAATAAGAACATTGATAAATAGCTCTTACAAAATAGCTATCATAATATAAATATCTCAATTTTTAAATGTATATAAGTTCAAATTTTTAATTAGGAATAAATATAATACTTTTCATTTTGTATATACAGTTTAAGTATGTATGCACATACATACATACAAATGTAGACCTTTAAGAGATATTTTCTAAGTTCGTTTGTTTTTATGCCACATTAGCAAAATTGTCAATAACAAATTAACTTTAAAAGAAATATTAAAACTTTTATTGGATTTCTTATTGAATTTTTCAAATTTCCACAATTATAAGTCAATTGGTCATTGCCCAAAAAATTCCAAATTCTTTTTTAAAGATATTCACTTTAATACAAAAATAAAAATGTTAGTGAAAAGTATGCTAATATGGGGTAAGCTATTTATTGAAAGAGCTATTTTCTTTTTATTATTTGAAAATATTATTTGATAGCAAATTGGTATACACTGACTTAAATATGTAATTGTAATTTATTTACTGATTTTTTGCAGAGCAGAAGCTCGAAGGTCGAGTGTACCAAGCAGTTCAGTTTTAATTGATGTTATCCTGGAATTTGCCTGCTCATTTCAACGTCATCATATCCAATCTTTACAAGTTGACGTAAGTTGGAGGTGCTTGGGGAGATAATTGTTGAATACTTGCTGTGGTCGCAACTATTCCACCTCCATTGTTACTACTACCAAGAATGGAACCAATAACGGTCTGCTGTGCATGTTGTGTGTTTCCATTAATAGTAGATTGTATTGTTGATCCATTTCCATTGCTATTGGCCAGTATTTGTAAGTGTGTTTGTGCTAGCGATGAAGATGTTGATGAGGACGAAGAGCTCGACGAGGAGTTTGGTAACATCACTGTGCCTCCTACACCAACTATGCCGGTCGTAAGCATGCCGACACTTATGCTATTTACACCTGAGCCCCCGACAATGCCGCTAGCGTTGTTGTTGGACACTGATGAAATGGCGCCCAAGCTCATACTTGGACTGAGGGAAAATCGCAAGTGGGCAATATACATTTTATAGGATAATTTAATAGTCCAATATATATTTGGTATAGCATTAGAAAAAAAAACGATAATACTTAAAATTATCCTTTGACATTGTAATCTCAAATATAGAAACATTGTCTGTGGGTATGTGTGCGGGACTTATCAAATCTAAGTAAATGCTATCATAAATGCCTACAACCTGAAGATTTTAAAACACCATCAATAGCCAAACCTAAGCTGTTTATACCTGAGCCCCCATTATGTCACTAGCGTTGTTGTTGTTAACTGGTAAGGCCAAAGCTCATACTTGAAATTAAGTAAAACCCCAAGTTTGCAATATAAATTTTGGGTTTAGAATCATTTAATAGTCTAATAAATATTAAGTATAGCATAAGCAAATATAAAAATACGACGGGAGCACGGGAGTAGTGCCCAATCATTGCTAATAACTCGAATAGGAATAGCTCTTAAAAAAAATGTCCGAAGTCTGAACATTTTAAAAACAACCATAATTAATGTGTGACAGCCTAACATTAAAAAAATACGTTTAGAGTTACTCTATATTATAGAATCTATTAAACTCTTGAACTTGTATTGTAATCAACCTAAAGATTAATATTACATTTTAAATTTGAATCATTCTCGATTTGTACAGAGAAATGTGTTGTCTGTGTATACCCCTACTCAAAGAAGGAAGGTAACAGCAACTCATTAGCCATTAATATAAAAAATATGAGAAACTTCAATCATGTTTATTCGAATTTGAAACAATTACTACCATGAGAAGTAATAACTGAGTGAAAAAGCGACTTTGTCGTCAAAATTCATTAAAAGCTTTTTACAATGATTTCTAGTATAACTTTGGTGATTGTTCGCTCCAACCGCATGTCAACAAATGAAAATTTAAATAACAATAATTACTCTAAAATCAGTCTCATTTAAAATTTGAAATCTTAACTTTTCACTCTAAGTTTGTAACAATTTCAAATATTCTTAAAATGTTCCCAGCATCACGTCATTGAATTGAAATTTTAAACTTTAAATAATGCGTATAAATTTAAAGAATGCTCAAAAATGGTTGGCGGCCATCGCACAATCATTCATTTTGTAACTTTCGTATTTGTTTAAAATTAGTATACATTGTGTATACATTTATAATTAAAATATATGAACTTCATTTTAAACAGTTTGTATATCAAAATCGTAAGAAAAACAGCATTGTATTTATCGAAATTTGTCATAAAGTTGCACAAGTAACCTGGTTTTATATCAGATATTGATATTAATTTGATGTTAAATTTTATAATCTATAGTATCGCTTTAGATTTGACCATCCGCTATCAATGTCAAATATAAAATCCAATGTATTATTCCTCTTTAACAAAGTACAATTAATACATAGTGTCGAATATTCCAACATTTTTTATAGTTGCACGCTGTTTAAATTGGCTTTAGATATTTGCAACACCCGCTTCCACAGGAAATAAAATAAAATTTGAATAGCAAGTGGAATTTTAAAGCTAGAGTCACGATTCTTGGTACAAACAATAATAATAACAGATTTTATGAATAATTTTATATTGCAAAAAACGGATGCAACTGTCATGTCTTAATTGCTTTGGTAGATAATCATGAATATTTTATATTCTATGTATTCTGTATTCCTCTACGCATAGGGTAGAAGAGTATTATAACTTTTTGCCGACAGGAAATGTATGTAACAGGCAGAAGAAGCCATCTCTGACGCTATAAAATATATATTTTTTTGATCAGCGTCAACAGCCGATCTAGCCATGTCCGTCTGTGTGTCTGTCCCTCTGTGTGTCCGTCCGTCTGTCCGTATGAACACCAAGATCTCAGAGACTATAAGAGATAGAGCTATTATTTTTTTCCGACAGCATTTGTTATGTTCGCAAGCAGATCAAATTACTTCAAATTTTTGCCACGCCCCTTTCCGCCCCGCAAATCAAAAAAATCGAATAACATGCGTAATTTTAAAGCTATAGCTGCGAATTGGTATATACAATAACAATTATAGTAGTTGTGATTTCTGAAAATTTGGTTGCGATCAGATAAAAATTGTGGAAATTATTGAAGAAATATTTTTGAATGGGAAAAAACACCCACTCACAGTCGAGCACACACGACTGTAGCTTTCTTAATTGTTTAAATATTGTACTGTATCAATATATGGGTAATTCTCTGAAAGATGTCGCGTGCGACAATCTTTACAGTAAACAAAAAAAAAGATAACCTGCAACAATTTTAAAATAAGAAAAGGTTATTTTTAAAGCTCTAGATTAGTACTTTAATTAGAGCTAAGAATAGTTCTGTTTTGATAATTGCTAAAATTATTAAATTCGTACGCAAAACCAAAAAATTAACGAATTTATATATTTTATCGTAAAACAGAACAAGTCCCTAAAATCAATCTGAGCTCTAAAAATAGTGCTAGCTCAAAGCTTTAAGAATAATCTTCACTTATTTTTAAAACTGTTTTAGCTAATTTTTTTTTCACCGTAAAGATGGTTGCACGCGACATCCGTCATAGAATTACCCATTTATAAAATATCCTTTGGTTTTATTTCTACTATTTTTATTATTTTTGCGGTATATTAACTCGGTAGAAATTATAATTTATACCACAATATTTTGCTTTTATTCAAAATGGGTAGCGGGCATATGAAAGTCAAGCACACTCCAATGTAGCTTTTTTTACATATTTAAATATTTTTCGTAGTGGGATATATGGATATTTTTTATTTTAACTATAATACAGCTGTTCCATTAGTTTGCTGTCATAGGGCAGCAGATATCTTTCAGACGAGCACAATCGATTGAATATATTTAAATTGTTAGTATGCCTACACCGCATAAGAACATTTTTTTTTTAGGAATACCTACAATTTATCCACAAGTGCATGAAAAACCTTCAAATTAATCACTGATCCTTAGAGCTTGATTTTAATATTATATTTTATACTTCATTATGGAAAAGATTTCACATTGACGAACTTATAATATACGATATTATTGCTTGTTGTTGTTTAAAGTTTGGTGTATGGTGGACATTTTTTTGTCGTGACTATTTTCTATTTATTTCTCATGCCCGCAAATTCTCAAATTGTTCCCGGAATATGTTTAACGTATTTTCAACTAATGAAATGTTTGTAATGTATTTGCATTTATAAGCGAGATTACTATTAGATAAATTTAAGGCACTCGAGAGGTTTACATATGAATGCTAATACAATGCAAAATCATAATGATCGTCGTATAAATCATATAGTAATTGGGGAAGAGCATATGCAGTGTGTTGTAGATTTGATAGTGATTTGGAAAAATAAGAATTATGGGAGGTCTGGAACTATTTACGAAATTAAGAATAGCACCACTTTTTAAAATTTGTTTTGTTTATAAATATCTAATAAAAATAGATAAGGTGGAAAGTCTTTTAAAGACTATTGGTATGATATATTTAGTCATTTATTTTAATTTTTAGCGGGAAAATTGACGAATAAAATAATAGCATAACTTAGAATATTATCGTGAAAATAAATTTCAAGCTTGCGCTAGTCGTACGTACTCTCCTTAATGTTCTCGCTAAAACCATTTAAAAATAAGCAAAGTAGTAAACCAAATATAAAAAATTATGCCATTTTTAATATTAATAACTGAATATCAACTGTTCATCAATGAACTTAGTAATTTTGATGACATATGTATGTATATAGCACCTATTGACAACATGCGTTAAAATATTCATTTGTATATGTCTATGTATATGCATATGTAGATGTAGATGTAGATGTTGATGTAGATGTATATGTATATGTATATGTATATGTATATGTATATGTATATGTATATGTATATGTATATGTATATGTATATGTATATGTATATGTATATGTATATGTATATGTATATGTATATGTATATGTATATGTATATGTATATGTATATGTATATGTATATGTATATGTATATGTATATGTATATGTATATGTATATGTATATGTATATGTATATGTATATGTATATGTATATGTATATGTATATGTATATGTATATGTATATGTATATGTATATGTATATGTATATGTATATGTATATGTATATGTATATGTATATGTATATGTATATGTATATGTATATGTATATGTATATGTATATGTATATGTATATGTATATGTATATGTATATGTATGCAAATGAATATGCATGTATTAATTTGAATGTACTAATTGTTTATATGAGTGCAGGTTTGAAAAATTAGGAATACGTGAAAATTTAATTCATTGGCCTTATGTTCTTAAACTAAACTGAAATCCTACATTCAAAAATTCATTGACAATTACATCGGACTCTTCTGCATAAATAACGTAGGCGCAAAGAACCAAAAGTTTAAGCTTCTTATACGTGTGTTTTTTACATATTTGTGTAAGAAAAAAATGTCACAAACGTTCTTTTGAAAGACGGAGCTACAGTTCGCAGTTCAAAAATTATAGTTTGGTTTAATGATAGGTGTTTTTGCACCAATCGACCTGCAAAGTTTTATGCAATTTAATCACGCATATTATTAATAGGTTATTATTCATTCGACCATGTTCGCCTGCAAGATAGCTGGTTTCCATATATTGAAAATATATTTTTAACATATATATATGCATTTATCATAAAAAAATAATACAAGTTAATTCAAATAAATTGTGCAAGGACTGTATATCTTTAGTTTAAATTTATGTTTTCGAATTGACTAAAATATAAAATATAAGGGAATCAATTTGCATAAGGCAAGTGTTATCTTAATTTCGAATCTCTAACCAAAATATAAAGTAGATTATCGTAAATTGTCTTTCTGTATGCGGACTATAAAAAGTTGTAATAGTCATGTTATTTCAAGTTTTCAATCTTCACGCATTTTGTAGTTTTTCAAGCACGTTTGTATAACCATACGTAAATGTTTTTGTGCGTATTATAGCTTTTATGTATGTGGGTAATGAAGTAGTATATGTATTTTAGGCGAATACCTACCTGCAGGGCTTGCACCATTGATTTTGCTGATCCAGACCAAATCTAGCACGACACTTTTTCATATTGTTACCTAAGAAGAAATTTTTTTGTAGTTGTTTTTGTTTGATAACGATAGTTGAACAGTTATAATTAAGTATTATATTGTATTTTTTTAGATTTTATGATTACAAATTAATAATTTATTTGCAACTTTTGTTAGTTTGTTAGAAAATATTCAAAGCATTCATTATAGCAAAACAAAAAACTAAAAAAAAAAATAAAAATGGAAGTGAACTACGTAGTACAAGTTTTATGATACCAGCATACTATATTTTTGACTGACGATAAATAAAAGGCAGTATGTAGATCTTACCCTTGAATAATGAACTTAATAATAAAAAACTAATATATGTACATACAAATATACTTAACGGTTCACGCTCGATTGAAGCTATATCTATAATCAGAATTTAAATAATATTCAAAATCCTGCTATCCCATTCAAAGCTATTATTAAAATGTCATATAATGAATACCCTGAACAATAAGATTGTAATATTTATTTAAAAAACGTCAATTATGCAAGATCTGGATTATTAGTAAATCTAATTGTGTAAGAATAAGAACTGTGATTTTGACGAAATTGGATGTAAATAAATAATATAATAAATATAAAACATAAATATGCATGCAATAAATGGGTATGAAGAAAGGCTATATATTTTGCATATATATAATGCCTTATATATATGTGTATGTATATATAATAATTAGGATATTTCTAGTTTTCAATCTGCACGCCTTTTGTAGTTTTTCAAGCACGTGTGTGTATATATATAAATGGCATTATATATATGCAAAATAATATAAGCAACTGGGACAATTTTATATATACTAACGGTGCAGCGTTTTTTTTTTAAATTTACATTGCGTTTTTGGATACTCAGACAAAGAAAACACATAATTCGGTGAATGGGTGAAGAAGTTGGAAGATTAGATTACCACACTTATATAAACAATATTTTAGACAATGTCAAATTGTCTTTATTTGTCGAAATGTATAAGTTACCATATCTACTAATTTTTTGTTGGTCAAAATAGTATTCATTTATTGTATTATTTTCCGATTTATTCTTAAAATCTATTTAACATCACTCAACCTGCCTTCAATTTTGAAGCCTATGCTGCAACGTCTATATATTGTAGTTATTTTTTATACATACATATTAAATAGTGCGTGATGTGACTTTTTTTTGTTGCCTAATTTGGAAGCTCTTTTCAATTTTGTGTCAACACAAATTGATGACATACATATTATTAAGGTTTATATAATTGATTTTTAATTGAATAATTGATATAGTACATACATATGTATCGTACAAGAGAGTTTAATAAAGTAAATCTAACCTCCTCCGTCGTTGCTCGCCTCTGGCTTCCGCTTCCGCTTCTTTCCGCGTGTGGTGTTCGTGCGTGAACTCCAATCGGGATACATTTGCATGTGCAGTTGGCGTTCCCGTCGAGCCAACTCGTAATATTTAGCCTGCTCCTCACGCCCCAATGCATGCCACTGGGGTTGTGAGATGGTCATATGCGATTGCGAAGGTGTCGCAAAAATTGAGAATTGTAGGTAATAGTAGTATTTGTATTCAGTACAATCGATGTGGATTGATTATTTTAATTTAAGTCGAGGCGATTGATTTAATTATATTATATATTTTATATTATTATAAGTTATATATGTAATAAATATTTGGGCATATCGCAATATTAAATATACCTTTATTATAAGTATTATATAAGTATTATTTTCTATATTAAGGTAGAGTATATTGCGTTATGCGCAAATAATTTTTTTTAAAGTAAGGCAATATAATAATAGATAAAAATAAATACATTATTTAAATATGTATAATAATAACGCCAAAAGGTTAAAGTCCTGTCAACGAATATATCACGAGAACACGTTCGATTATAATTAGATGATATTCTGCGTAGATACATATTATGGAAAAGCTTTGACTGATCGATCTTATAGACGGTTTCGGGTGCATGCATTAGCCAATTGAAAGTTCACATGTTTAGAGATTTCTAAGTTCGTATATATATTTTGTGTTGTTTTAATTCTTATACTCAAAAATCTATGGAAATGAAAGCATTAAATAAAACGATATTATCTTTTAATATTTTTTCCTCATTTCTAGACATAGATCGCCAATTTTAACGTAAAGAAATATTTTTTGTATTCGTGTCATCGTAAGTGTATTATGTTGCCAATAATTTCTGTACACCTATTACTTCAGACAAACCCTTATCAAATTTTTAGTCCGAAAACTTTTTCTACGCACAAGGAGCATACGACGGGGGAATTCTAATCAAGGTAGAATTGAACGCCAAGTGTAAATCTAAAAAAGCTAAGACATTCCTTTTAACCGAGAATACAATAGTTAAAATAACAAAATTGTTTAAGAAAACAGAAACTTTTATCAATAAATTTATTAATTTTGAACTTCAATCCTACTAAATAATATTTAATTTTAAGGTCTGCCAGACATCATTGTAAAGAATATTATAACTCTTTTGAAACTTTTTCTATTTTTTTGGAACTATTTTATCAGTAAGATAATATACGTTAAAAATTAAATTCGAAATCTTTTCAAATGCAGTTCTAGACAATATGACACTATGATCAATTTTATATTGCAGTTAATAATGCACTTCTAATTTCTGCATGTTATAGGTGCAAGCTGTAAATAAATAATTTATGCTATTTGTGAGAATCATACAATCTCCTTTTCTAACACTTCGAATTTAATATGTTCAAAAGTTTGTTGCGGTTGTTGATGTTATTTTAATATGATTTTAATGTAATTTTTGATAAATAATATAATATTAGGTACGGTACGAGAATAAAATTTATTCTAAGTATTTACACAAATTACATTAATAGGTGTTACTTGAATTAATTAAATGTTATTAGTTCAAATTGTTGTTGGTGGATTAGTAGCTGATGTGAAATGTGTGTGCTGTGTGTGTTATTGTTAGTTATATGTGTCGTATGTAAAAATATGCAGGGTTTTATCAATGAAAGATTTTTTAACAAAATCGAACACAAGGAAAAATAAAAATTGAATGCAGTTGTTTAAAGAATAAAATAAGAAATATAGAGAGAATAAGTGTTACAAATTTGACAATTTTGTGCAATACCTCCCGAATCCGCAGTCGATCTGTCTTTTTTACGCTTTTTCTTTTTTGACACGTAACCGTAGTTATCTCGTGCGCTCCACCCCGGATACAACTCCATATGCAATTGACGCTCTTGGCGCGCCTTTTCGTAATATTTGCTTTGTTCTTCGCGGGACAGTTCGTGCCACTACAAAAATGCATCATTAATGTTGGAATCAGTAAATTTTTTGGTTTTATTGTACACTTTATACACTTTACATATATATGTACGAGTATATGCCTTTTATATATACATATATATGTATATATATATATATACATATATACATATATAAGTTGGACGGCAAATATAAGGTCAGTCAGTGTGTCAATTACGTTACTTTGTTATTTATCAAATAATTTCCTATTATTTATTTTTTAATATCCTGTTGTGAGTCGAAATGATAAAACTCTGAAAACTTAAAGGCAGATTGTTATTTTGGTACAACCTTTCAAAAAATACTTAAAACTGCAGCTGAGTTGCGAAATTTATAATTTATTTTTGTTGTTCTTTATTAAATAACTTACCCGTCTTCCTAAAATCTGATTGATGGCTGCTGACTCTTTCAATGTACATTCGGCAACTACTTTGGCACGCATCTCTTTCATGTAGAGCATAAATGCATTTAAAGGTTTTTTAATATGTGGTTTCTTCTTATCATTCGAACTATCTTTACAGTCATTTGACTGCGAGTTTGATGAGCTTTTGGTATCCAAGTTTCTGCAAAATTTAAAAATAATAAATAATAAATTAGTAAAATAATAAATAAAATATAAGATGAAATAATACAAAATGTATCACAATTAATCTTCAAAATCATAAGAAAAATCATTTTAAAATTGACTAAAAATTAAGAAAGAATGTTAAAGAAAATAATTATTGGTTATTACATATATAACTATGTAAATAGTTTATTACATTAAATAGTACCCGTAAGAACAGTCATCGCATTCTGCAATTGTTTATGGGATAACTCTCAAGTTTTTATTCGATCGCAACATTAAGGTAATAGTAATAACAAAGCCCAAGGTGGTCACTTTATATACTCGCTGCTCATAGATTAGGAGGCCACAGAAATCGCTAGCGGAATTGATTCCGCTGACAGTAATTCCACTTTTATCGTTTTCGATCCAAAGGCGTTCATTATACCCGCTACCCGAAGGGTAGAAGGTTATTATAACTTTGTGCCGGCAGGAAATTTATGTAACAGGTAGAAGGAGGCATCTCCGACCCTATTATTGATCAGCGTCAACAGCCGAGACGATCTAGCCATGTACGTCCGTATAAAACACTGGATCTCAGAGACTATAAGAGATAGAGCTACAATTTATTTGCGACAGGATTTCTTGTTTGCACGCAGATCAAGTTTCAAATTTTTGCCACGCCCCTTCCATCCCCGCAAATATAAAAAATCGAAAAACAAACGTAATTTTAAAGCTATAGCTGCGAATTGGTATATACAATAACAACTATAGTAGTTATTATTTCTGAAAACTTCGTTGCGATAAGATAAAATTTTTGGAAGTTATTCAAGAAATACTCTTGTATGTGCAAAATGCCTACTTACTAGGGGTCTTAGTTGCTTTGGCTTTCAATCTGGTATATTGTGTCGTCTATTGAACACTTTAAATGTGTTACTATATCGATATACCACATTAAATTCAGATTAGAAAATCTGGTCGCTGACCTTAACTCAATCTCAATCAAATAAGTGGCAGTACTTAACGCAAGCGGAATAAAAGCTGATTGATAGCGGAATCATTCCGCTCAAAATTTGTCTGTGAAATGAACTATGTCACCGTGGAATTGAGGCGGAATTGCCGATTTTTGTGACATTCCTGATATTCTTGATCAACGTGACGATATAGACATGTCCGTCAGTCTGTCTGTTTTGCCGTGTGCTCGTATAGGTACAATTTTATTGTATAGGAGTTGATATTGTTGCACCCAGATAAAATTTGTAGATTCATATTTTTGCCACGACCACCACATTCGCCCCAGAAAACTGAACAAAAATATCGAAAAGAAAACGTAATTCGAAAGTTTTATACAAGATTGTTAATCCAATAATAAACATAGTTAGTTTTAATGATTGATTTGTTGGTGTTTGGTATAATTTGAATTTATATTTGCAATATCGAAATATATCTTTTGGTATATTTCAATATTTTATTGGTTGAAGTTGGGTAGCGGGTATCTCACAATCGAGCAAACTCGACTGTGGCTTTCTAACGTTTTTTTTGTTTGAGCGAATGGAAAATAACTATAGGTTGCGGTTAAAAATAATGCTTTAGCTTCTATACCCCAAACATAAAACTTTTATTTTACTTTTTAATTACATTTTTTGTAGACGGCTTCCAATGCTCAAGTCGTAAGGGACGTCAAATACAGTGATACCTTCACAATTATTGCTAGGAGCACCGGATTTAGTAGTAACAATTCCAGCTGGAGTATTTCCATTCGTAATTTTAATCTCATTTGCCGTCGTCAAGGAGTTATGTTGAGTCTTTAACACATTAGAAAGCGTGCGGTCTTGAAATGTAGATATAGTTGCTACTGTTGAGGAGGAAGTGGCGATGGTTGTTCGTGTAGCGGCCGAAGTTTTTGAACACACCGGCAGATTGGCAATTGAAACGACAACGTCTTGAAATACCTTCTTATTATTCGTTGCGCTGATATTTGGTAATAATGTTGCAGGTATATCAATGCGACGCGCAAATCGCGATTTCCGGCGATTGTGATATCCACTGTTGTTTGAAGTAGAAGATGCACCAAGCGGACCCGTTGAGCAACTACTGTTGCTACTGGTCGGTGGCGTCGATGGCGTTGGAGGGAATTGAATGTCCACCAAATAACTGGGATCGCTAATACAAGGAACAATGTTTTCTGGTTTAAATGCATGAGCAGTTATCGGCGATGAGTTTAAAACTGGACAATTCTTTGTCATGCCATCTTTTGGATTTTGAACAGGAGCATTTGTTTCACTTATCATGGTATTCTGAAATCGAGATTTTGATGCGAATTCCAATACAATTTCCGCAGCAGTACTGCAGCCAAGATGAATTGGTTCTGAGCGTTGATCAGATATAGAGCTAGGATGCCAAATACACAGAGGCGTCGCCTCTTCATCGCTATTACTATCAGTATTTTCACCTTGATCATTGCAAGAGGTTTTTTGATTGAGCACCGTTGCGGTTTGTGCCAGTATGATATTTTCAATGTCGTGCAAGCTGCGTAAATTTATATCGGGATCTTGCGTGTGGGATGCCGACGGATTCCAAAAATTTTCGTGCTTCACTTCCCGTCTATCACATTCAGCAGATAGAGCAATTGCTGCTAGTGCCATCGTATCATGTGTAAGCTGACGTGGGTTTACTCGATCTACATAGCAAGAACCATTTCCAATATCCGGTGAAAGTCCAAGACGTTGCAAGCTTCGTATATAGTAAAGTTCTGCGCTGCTCCACTGCTGATAAAGCCTTCGCACTTGCAATATCATATTATCAATTTTTTTCCGATTACTCTTTAATTGCATTTGGACAGTAAGTTCAAGTGCTGTGCTTGAATCTTGTAATTTTCGTTGTTCATCGTCAACATCATGATCGTTAGCATTGTACGAGGATCTAAATGCTTGTCGGGACGCACTCAGATTTAATTGAAATTTTTGCAAAGCAATGCCCACTTTTCCAAGCCCTTCTTAATATCAAAAAGGATGTTCTTTTGCTCCCGAAAAAAGTTACTCCTGGAGTCAATGTACGTTTGTTTTCCTATTGGACTTTTCGAATACTTTTCTCTCTGATCATCGAGGATATGATTAATGTTCTCTTCCTTTCGATCACTTTGAAGGCTATCGTCAGGAGCAATATCACTAAGAGTTCTAAAGTTATTGTTGTCGTCCTGCGTAATTTTCGACGGTGATGATGACGATTCAGTTTCTATTGACGTTTTTTCCAATCCGGGGAACTCAAACAAATGAAACCTAAGATCTCTTCCCATCACTTCATGGCGTTGTTGTTGAGGTTGCTGCAGAAATTGTGCATACATCAACTGAGATGCCAATAAATTTTGATGTTGTGGTTGTGAAGAGCAATTATTGCTGTAAATACGAGTCAATAATGTATCACGATTGTGATTCCACGAGGATTGCCCACGTGTCAGGTCCACGTCCAGTTTCGACCACTGCTGAAATAATTCACGATACTGTTGTTGACGTAATATATTTTCAGACTTCAATGTCAAACTCGTTGCATTATTAATCAAAGGATTATTGAATATGTGCTCCATAATAATCGAATTTGCATTTTTAAAGCATTCATTCTCTGATTCATTGCAGTGATTATCCAATTCGCTAATGACTGTTGGACTATGCTTTTGTTGTTGTGAAACTGATGGGGATTGGCAACCAGATTCATTCAAAACCTCTTCTGGAATCTTAGTTTCAGTTCTAATATTTATATTTTGTTTCGAAATCAGTTCCGTATAATCAAGGGAATGTAATTTTACAGGATCATTAATGCAGTCCTTATCCATAACAGCTACAGTGTTTATGTAGGCTAATATTTAATATGTTTATTAACTACTTGGAAAGAATTTTTCGCGTGATTTGCAGTTTAACAGGTTATTTCACTGTTTACAGTTTCTTACATTTTACCTATACGCACAATACATAAGTTCAAGAAACACTAAATTCAATTTATTTAACCGCTTTAAGCTGTAAATTTTAACTGTCAACTGTAAATTTTAAGAAAATGGTAATTTTATTTATATCTAATTATTTCATTATTATATAATATTTTTTTTTTACAGTATGTTTGTATATATGTATGTTCCTATATAACCACCAAAAACAGAAAGTAACAAAATTCTATATATATTCTAGTTTTCAGTGAATGGTCTTACTTGAATATTAAATAAAAATTCTTGCCTACATGGAGTTTGGAGAAGTTATTTGGAGACATTTTTTTCCAAAGAATACTTGCTTATGAAATATGTGTTCAAAATCGAACAAATGCTTTTTGAAAAGCTAACATTTTTATGTGTAAATAGTATTTAAACTTTCTCTTTCATTCTTGACCTGCACCATACAACTTTTTTTTGGACTTGGTGTTGCAGGCTCTCAACATGTATGTATGTATTCTCTCCGTATGTCTGACATTCTCTCTCTCTCTTATGCTGTTATGCTAGTGGTTTTAGTTTAATGTTATCCAGATATTTGCCTCCTGCCTTTGTCACAATTGCTTTGAAAATATGATTTTAGAATAATGGAAATTTGTGTATGTATAGTACATCAACATATTACCTTTATGCATATGCATATTTAATATGTGTATAAACATACTATATATACACAAATATACATACATTCCTTAAATGCAGATATACCTAAACATACATACATTGTTTTTTACATTTTTATTGTTATTTAAATTTCTATTATTATTCACAAAACAAATATACACATTTTTATAGGCAAAAACATTATTTAATATTACACTAGTACCAATTTCATTGATAGCAAAGAAAAGTTGTTTAGATTGTGTGTTTCGCGTTAAAAAGCTTCTCGCAGTGCTTGGCAAGTTGACGGGGGTTGACGGAAATGGCTAATTGTTGCATATCGAATTTTAATTAAAACTTATTGCATTTCGGCCAAGTTTTCGATATTTTATTGAAATATTTGATTTTCTAACAAGGATATACGCATCCTGGCTCAACAATTTGACGAATTACTTCCGACTTTCGTAGCTTCAAAGTTAACCATTTTCAGTGGTTGTCTGGCCACGATAATACCTACGTTACTCTTCGTTCTCTCTCTCTCTCTCTGCTCAATATGGTTCTCTCTGAGAACCTGCGTGCGTTTAAAATGAGAGAGAAAACTTGCGTGTCGAGAGCGTAAGCGCATTTTTAATTTCTCTACTCTGAGAATAAATTATTTATTTTTTTTTACTTGGAGTAGCAGAAAGTTCAATGTGTAATTATAACTTGTACCAACTACCCGGTTACCAATTTTCTATGCTTTTGATAAAATATAGATATTATGGATAAATTAGTTGTTGGTGATCAGATTAATTGACATTGATTTCTTGTTATGGCAGGAACCAAGTTATTATACGACCCGACGACTTTTATCGCAACACTTAAATAAAAAATGAATAAACCTTATATAACATATATCAGTAATCGTAAATCAATAAACGTATGTGCGGTAGATATAAGTATATAACAAATAACAACATTAAAATGTGCAAAATCTAAAAAAAATTAAATTATTATTAAGGGAATCACCGGAAAGGCACCCTGATTCTTCAACTATCAACATATCGTTCAGTGCAATAAACTGTTTGGCAACTGTTGTGCAACAATGGCGCCATCTGTGTTCAGAAATTGAAATAGTGGGATCTTTTTGTAAACGTTCTTAGCAAATTCATCTAATATAATAGGTAACTAAATTTGCTTCGAAGTGTTTGGCAATTTAATTTGCAATTAATTTATGTTTATCATAAAAATAATATGTTGGTCAACGACCAAAAAAATACAAAAAATTTGTTTTTAATATGTACGTTTGTGTTTCATTTGCATGACATGAGATTTTTGGCTTGTTTAAAATTTAATTTCGGCAGATGATCTGAAGTTGAAGCAAAACACGTTAATTAGCTTGATCCCATAAATATACCGAAAATATACCAGCCTAATCCATTTCTCCATTTTAGTTTCTAAAAATTACATTAAATTAATTCAACTATTAGGGAGCAACTTTGAACCATTTACGGCCATTGAACAAGATTCCCAAAACAAATCGAACAATACTATTGAAGGGCAAATTTAAAATACAAGTTTGAGATCTAACAGCATATTTTTATATAAATATATTTAAATTGCACCATAATCCCGTATATTTGCAAAAATGCCTCAGTTAGTAACTCAAGAAAAAACAAGTAAGAAAGCTACAGTCGAGCCTGCTCGACTGTGAAATACCCGCTACCCATTTTGAATAAAAGCAATATATTGCGGTAATAATCTCAAAATATTAAAAATAAATATGCATGTATTTTCGATCGGAATTTGAACTCGAGCATCACCGACCGGGTGGTTAAAAAAAAAAAAAGTTTGTTCTTCGAGCGGGTTTGAACCCGGGCACCACAACATGCGCGGCTTGCACTCTACCACCTGAGCTATCGCATTGCTTAATAACCCCTATGCATATAGATGCTAATATAGACGAGCATGTATATACGTATACGCATACATACAATACATACATAGCAGGCGGTTTTGCTCATACAAAATATTTCTTTAATAAAATCCACAATTTTTATTTATAATTGTTGTAAATACGATAAAAAAAAAAAAAACAAATTTTGTACCCCGAGCGGACTTGAACCCGAGTCCCCCGACTACCGCAACAGTAATATGCTTGCACTCTACCAATAGAGCTATCGCAGTGCCTCTTGCATACATATACAAATATAGAGGCGAGCATGTATATACGAATACACATACATACAACACATACATAGAAAGGTTTTTTGCCCATACAAAACTATTTCTTTAATAACTTCTACAATTTTTATCTGATCTCAACCAAATTTTCAGCAATCATAAATGCTATAGTTATTATTGTATTTACCAAAATTCGCAATTCTAGCTTTACAATTACGCTTGTTATTCGATTTTTTGATTTGCGGGGGCGGAAGTGGGCGTGGCAAAAATTTGAAATAAACTTGATCTGCGTGCAAACATAACAAATGCTGTCGAAAAAATTATTGCTCTATCTATTATAGTCTCTGAGATCTAGGTGTTCATACGGACAGACGGACAGACTGACAGACGGACATGACTAGATCGACTCGGCTGTTGACGCTGATCAAGAATATATATACTTTATAGGGTCGGAGATGCCTCCTTCTACCTGTTACATTTCCTGCCGGCACAAAGTTATAATACCCTTCTACCCTATGGGTAGCGGGTATAAAAAGATGTTGAACTATTAGAAATTACTTAATATGTACATAATATCAAAGGCATAGATTTTAGTAATATTTATTTGCCGAATTTATTTAGTCATTGCCTATCTGACCCTCCGATCGAATGTAAGTGCTTATACGAGGGTTGCTATTTAAGTTTCTGGCCTAGGTCACTTCTAGCCATTTTAGGACCAATTGGCTATTTTCCAAAAAAAGTTTGGACTTTTATCGATAAAAGCTCCAAACAACTTTTTCATGTGCGACCACGTTTGATATCGATAAACGATTAATCAAAAACTTACCTCGGCGGAAAAATCGAATTTACTCGTGAACACTTTCGAGCAATAATTTTTCACAACTTTCGACTTGGATTATTACAACAAGAGTGGACCGATGAACTTATATCTTTGTAAGGCGATGAAGTGCCATCCTATAGCCCTGTGAAAAACTAGTTTAATGGATTCTATCGTAGCCGATGCTCGCTGGAAGACGAAGGTTGTGAAGGTCGTCCAAAAACAGACGTTGTGCCAGAAAACATTGCTGCCGTGCGTGAACTGATAATGCTAGATCGTAATGTGACATATCGTGATATAGAGGCATCCTTTGACATTTCTTCCACCAGAATACATTCGATATTCCATAAACACCTGGTCGTAAAAAAGGATTGTTCTCGTTGGATCCCGCACAATTTGACAATTGCTCAAAAAAAGGCTTGTGTGGATTGGTTCAAAAAAATTTGGAAAAAATACATTCCCTGTGCTTCAAAAGACATTTATAAGATAGTCACAGGTGACGAATCATGGATCTATGGTTATGAGCCCAAAACAAAACAGCACATCAAGGAAAAAAGGCGTGGTCATTGATTTTCGATGTCAGATGATGCTGTTAAAGCGTTCAAAAACCATGTTTTGGAGGTGCCTCAATCATAGTGGAAAGTGCTTCGACAATTGGTTTGAGTGCATTCAAAAGTATATAAATCTTGCTGGAGAATACTGTGACAAACAATAAAACCATTTTTTTTTTATAAATATTCGCATTTTCATTATTAGGCCAGAAATATAAATAGCAGCCCTCGTATATCAAATTGATTAATTAATTAATATTAATGTATTATTACGAGCATAATAACAAAATTTAAGCACCCTTACTCTAAAACTACGTTTGCTTCAATATTAATTTGTTAGCGAAGGCGGAAGAAGGCGTAGCTAAATTCTAAACCAAACTCGATCTTTCTTTAAAAATTAAGAGAATTGTCATAATTGACGGTAGTTCTTAACTTGATTTGTCCCTGATATAATAAATAGTTCAAACATATTTAAGTGATTTGAGATGCGCACATACCCATCGTTTTTGTGAAATCGCTTTAAAATTAAGGGGCAATGCTATTCATGTTAGGGGATGAAATCCAATGCGCAGACGCATAGTTTTTGAAAGGGCCAATGGGAATGTTTAATATATGTGTGTATGTGAGGTGATGTGTGTATGTATATTTGTTTGACTAGGCATGTGCGAGATTTTGTGTATGCGTGAGTATGTATGGGGGTTGCGGTTCAAGTGGGTTGCGGAGCGGGGTAAATTAAATATGGCGTCCGAGAAGTCCCCACTTAATGAACCACTGCGCAAGTATTATGGTCGTGTTAATGACCGAGTGTGAAAGTATGAGATTATGGATCTCAGTATCTTAAGAAATTTGTAAAAAAATATTAAATATTGTTTTGATTTTGAAGAAGACACTCTTACATATTAAATTTTGAGTTTTCAAAACTTTTTTGTATCAATTTGTCAAATATCCTTTAAAAGTATTAAAATTTTATTTCATCCGTTTACGTGCAACACACCATCAGTTCGAAAATATGAATATATATAGCAAACCGACAATCATAATAATTAATTTAATATATACATATATATAATTTGTTCTTACCTTGAAAATCGGTTGTTCGATGTACTATCTTGTATACCGCCTTCCTGTTTTGAACTAGAAGTTACAATTGATTGATGTGAATTTAAAACGTGGTGAGGAGTCGCATGAACAGAGGGCAAAAGGCTTGGTGAGAACCGAAATGGGAAATCGCTGTAATTGTAATTATTTATAACTTAGATATTCAGCAAATATACAATTTAGATTTAATTTTAGTTAATTGCATTGTCACCTCGATAGCGTTGTATTTATTGGCAACGAAGAAGGATAAGGGGATCTAAAACTAGAAGCTGTGTACACTGACGGCGTGTGCCTGAAAATAAATGTTTGAAAATAAGTCAGAAATTGTATAAAATAATAAACCAAATATAATATATTTATATAAACGAAAAAAATACCACCCTAAGTAATAGTTCGTGAGAGAAAAAACCGAGTCACAAATAACTGCTTGTATCCTCGACAATATGAATACAAATTATGTTAATAATGTTTTTACTTATTAAACATAAGGTAAAAGATTAGTGGTAGCGGCCGACCAATTCGATCAATTTGGCCACTGCTCTGAAGTGGTCTCACGGTTGCATTTGTTGTCCGGAGTGAACAAACGCGGCACCCATCGGGCCGACAGCTTTCTCATGCCCAACATTATATGCGGGATATGACCCACGCGGTCTTTTGAGATGCCTACTGTCTCAGCTATCTCGCGCATCTTCAATACGAGATCGTGGATTTTTGTCACGTTATCCTCCGTGGCAGCCGTTTTCGGGGCACCAGGGCGTGGCTCATGAAAAACCAACGTGCGACTACGTTGCAACGCGTTAAACCAATTTTTGACGGTCGACATAGCCGGAGAAGAGTCACCGTACACAGCATCCAAGCGCTCTTTGATTTCGCTGCGCGATTTCCCTTCCAAAACAAGAATCAAATCATAGACCGATATTGCTTTTTCTCCATTTTTCTAAAATCCGCGGACACGTCAGATTCCACACGCAGTCAAAACTAAACTACGAGTCCGATTCGGCTGAAATTTCGATAGTAGCCGCCTACGAGAATGTACTAAACGATAGTAAATTTCTCTTGCGATAGTGACGCCGTCGGGTGGTGAGGCTAAGTACTTACTTTATAGGCTCGGATGAAACTCTTTGCTGTTATATGCAAATTGTTCGCTTCGTATAATGGGAAGGTATTTAAATATCATTATATATGGATTTGAAGGCGCATAGCAAAACAAATGCAAACAAGAAATCTAAAGTTAAGTATGCTCGACTACCGGCTACCCATTTATTCATAAAAGCAAAACAGTGCGGTATTATTCTTAAAATTTACTAAATTAAAAATTTCTGAAATATACCGAATGTTATTTTTAATAAATTAATACAGGCTAAATTCAATTTATTCTAGATTGTCATTCAAAACAAATAGCCTCAATTGATGTTTTTGACATATAAAATTATTTCTTAAATACATTTTATGAAACTTTATTTGTGTGCAAAAATAACACATGCTGTCCAAATTATCTACATATATGTATGTATCCATCTGTTTTTTACATATATTTCCCGAACACACAGTTAAAATACCCTTTTCCCTGGCTAAAGTACCTCTGCTCCTAGTGTTCATAATTAATCACGAAAGCTACCCGATACACATTTTCAATTAAATTAAAAATAGAGCGATATTATTCCAGAAATATAATACGCACCATTTGTATATCGATATACTATGATATTACATTCAAAATATTTCAAAGAGTAAAACATAATCTAGATTGTCACCAAAAAATATGTACTCTAGCTTTAAAAAGTGTTCAGGTGTCTGCTGCTGATCCTCATACGGAGATGACTTTTCTGTCTCTTACATATATTTTCTGTAGGCACAACATACTCTTCTCTGTTTTTAGCAGGTATTAATATGAAGCATATGGAGGAAAAAATTGAAACAAATATAGCGTTTGACGAAATAAAAAATATTAAAGACTTTTGTTTCTTTTAACATTTATGTACAAATTATTAAATCATAAAATTCGGGAAAAATAGTGGGCTTACGAAATTAATGTTGTGGGTTAATAAACTTACCAAGAAGCAACTTGAGACATGTCTGGACTTAACATCGGATACGGGTATTGGCCAGTAGTAAATGGATATAAAGCAGGACGAGCAAGACCTGAAAATGTATATCACATATAATTTAAAAAATTCATGTTATAAGTATTATATACAAAATTATTTATATATATTCTTAATCTGTATCTATATCTTTCCGTTTGTTTGCCAAACCAGCTATATTATATTTTTATACCCGCTACGCATAGGGTAGAAGGGTATTATAACTTTTTTGCCGGCAGGAAATGTATGTAAAAGGTAGAAGGAGGCATCTGCGACCCTATAAAGTATATATATTCTTGATCAGCATCAACAGACGAGACGATCTAGCCATGTCCGTCTGTCCGTCTGTGTGTCTGTCCGTCCGTCCGTATGAACACCTAGATCTCAGAGACTATAAGAGATAGAGCTATAATTTTATTTCATTCATTTATCACATTGTGCCGATTATGGTATATTTTGAATGGGGTACTATATCGATATACCAAACATACCACTTGGTATATTTTTAGTATTTTCGGTATATTTTGAAAATGATGCCTTTATTAAATATGGGTAGCGGGTATCTCACAGTCGAGCACACTCGACTGTAACTTTCTTACTTGTTTTCTATTCCCGCGGTTGCAAAAATCGAAAACTAAATTCAATCACTATCACTTATAATGATTTGGAACTCTGTGCCATTAAAAAAATTAATGAAAGTACTTCAAAGTATATATGCATGTATAAGAGATATTAGCTTACCTAATTGAAGGAAAAATACCTGACGAATAAGGCAGAATAATACATATGGGTAATTCTCTGGTAAATGTCGCGTGCGACCATCTTGACAATAACAAAAAAAAAAACATAAACTAAAATAATTTTAAAAGTTTGAGAAGGTTATTCTCAAAGCCTTGGATTAGCACTATTTTTGGAGCAAAGATTGATTTTAGGAACTTGTTCTGCTTTACAATAAAATATATATGTTAAATTCGTTAATTTTTTGGTTTTGCGTACGAATTTGTAAATTTTTGCAATTATCAGAACAGAAAACAAAACGGAAAGAAAATTCCAAAACTATTCTTAGCTCTAATTAAATTACTTATTGAAGTACTTATCTTTATAGCTCTAGATAAAGATAACCTTTTCTTATTTTTAAAATTGTTTTAGGTTGTTTTTTTTCACTGTCGCCCATATGTATTATAATATATTTTTTAATTAATACAAACATTTGCGTACAATGATCATAACATTATTGAAAAAAACGTGTCATTATCATTGATTCCGTAAAAATTGTTTATATAAATAATTACTTAAAAGTTTTCAATTTGCCTTAACATGTCATAATAGAGTTTAATTGAAAACTTGTTGTTCCTCCACGATAGTCAGCGTTTCTGACTTTTTTGGTTCTTTACAGTAACAATGAATTTCTCAGTGATGTTGTCATTTCGAAGTTGTATTACACTAAGCCAATGTTTTATCCAAAAAAAAAAGAAGAGATGCACGTAGCAAAAAATTAAAAAGGGGCTAAGGCCACGACCGTCCCTGCTAAAGCAATCAGCCGCGGGCCAACGTGGCATTGAAAGCCGAGGGTGGTGGTGTGGTCGAAAAGGAAAAAGGGATCTAGCAACGGTAAAAAAAGGATGTCATTATTATGTGGTTGTGCAACATGTTTTTATTCATTAGGGGCTTTATTTTAGATTTCGAGTTGAATGCGTTTGGCCAAATTAGTGATACGGATATCTTTCATTTTATGTCTACTGTCGCTACCCTTTATCCAAAATTTGCTTCACAGCTTAAACAACAAATTTGGTTTAGTTTTTTTAGGACTATTGAGTAGACAGTTATTTGTAAGCATGCAACAATAAATATTTTAGTTATATTTGAATAAAACAATCTTATATTCTTAAATATTTTTCTAATGATTGATATAATATATAAATTATTTTAAAAGAATTATTATGCTGTAAACTGATAAGTAAAAGTCTATTGATTAAATATTCAATTGTGGAAGAGTATTAAATATTCGTTATGATTCCGTTGTACGCGATTGCCAAAAGTGTCAACCCTGTCTATTGTAAAAATATCTTATTAAAGCTTATTTGCTTTAAAGCGAGGAAAACCGGTCTGTCCTCTTTCTCTGTCGCAATCTCTTTTTGTTCTTTTGTCAATGCATCCATTTTAGAGTAGTGAACGTACTTAAGCTGCGCATATCATTACAAGCATCTGAAAGAGGCATGTGCCGATGCTCATGATGATGATGCTGATGACGATTGCGATCTCAATTTCGATCCTGGGTTGCTTAGGGTCACGAGGGTTGATGACAACCCGCTGCTACAGCCTATACCCGATTATTCGTTTTAAGTATAGTACAACAGAAAAACACGCACGAGACGGTTGCAACCTTGTAATCGAGTGTGTAGAAGGAAAATACGCCCCTTTTAAAAATACTAATAGCTCAGCAATTAGGCGTTTTTATTGCAGCAGCGGAAATATAATATGCCAAAATACATTTATTTTCCAATATAGAGAAGTTAATTATTACAACAAAGATGTTTACTTTTTAAACTGAAGAGTAGTTATTCAGCTCTTACGTATAAACTCTTAATAGCTTTTGATAATTATTATTATGTGAATAAATAGAATTGGGAAAACAAGTAATGTTGTATTTGATATGTGATATATATCCGTATTTTTTTTTTTTGTATACTATTTTGCAATATTTAAAACATAAAATCGCACTGGTTTTTTTTATGTCGAAAGCTTTCGTACTTGTTTCGATTTGAGTGAGCGGAGACTTTTTTTCATTGTGTAATTAATCGAATCGATGGCAACAAAGTAGAAAATTACGAATCATAATAATACCCCTTGAAAATGCCTCCTTCTTCTTTCTTTATTTTCTGTTGACACAAAGTTATAATATCTATCTACCGTAAAATTCATTTAATTTTTCTTCTTGAAATTAATTTAAAACATAATTTAGACAACTTGACTACCAAAACAAATACTAAAATACCTTCCTACCATTTTGCAGCATCTAAAAAAACATGTATGATTCATGAATGGTCGGTCGTCAAAAGATAAAGCAGTTATCTGAGATTCTATTGTGTTATTCAATTATTAGAATGCTAGCATTGTTATAGATTATAATGCCGTGTAATCCGTCAGCAGCTCTTAAGTGTATGCCTTTTATTTACGCCGCTGGTTCCCATTAAGCAACCGACTATTACCATTAACAGGCCCTTAAACGGCCAACCACCGCAACCCCTAGGAATAAAAATACGACAATCAAACACACACAATGAGGGAAATTTGGCAGAATGAATGAAAGGATGCCATAATCGGGCATACACACTCACACATAAAAATCGTATCATGCACAATTATTATTTCATAATTTGTTTGCATTTAGCCTTTAGCTTTGCGGGTGTAAAAGTCAATCCTTTTGAATATATGTAAAAATTCTGACTTAATATAGTATCCTAGATTCAAGTTCACAATTTGGGACTTAAAATATTTCCTGAATATTTATTTATATTATATAAATATTAATTCTTTATATTATATGTAACGAAATGACAGAATACACATACATATGTATATGTATATGCATCTGCAAAATTTAAACTGCACCATTTGTTATTTCTACCGTTTTTTAGTATAACTTATATGTAAAGTTTCTTGTAATAAATATTCCTTAACTAATTTTTTATATGCAATTCATCTAATTTGCAATGCAATAAATGTAAAATTCAAAGAATGTTTTTTTGTATGGTGAAAATTTTTTGATCGAAATAGTTTTTTACAACAGTGCTATTTTTAATTTCACAGGTACATTACATTACATATATATTAAAAGGGTCATTAAACTCACCTATAGCTTTTGGATCTAATTGATAAGGAGGTATTCCACAATGTGCAGGCGGCGGTGTTGCTAATGGGTCACCATTATGGCAAAAGAAAGGCGGTAAACCAATTTTATTTGCCTGCAAATATAAAGTTGATATATCTAATTTAACATATTCTGAATTAAGTAACTGTTTTCTGTTAGGATAAAGCATATATAAAAGCGAGTTGTACTACATTTAAACAATATAATATAAATATAATTAATATTATTCATATTTGCCATCTTTTCCATATCTACTCCAATGTATGTATGCATTATGATAATTTAATTAATTAGATATTTAAAGCAATAATAACTTGTAAATAGAAATATACTTAATCAATAACGATATCTTACAAATTCAACCTTCTAATAGTGAAGAAAATACATACATGTGATATTTATCAAGTATTATATGTATAAGGGTTTTTAAATTGTTTTCCAAAAAAATGTGTTACTTGTTGCTTACAAAATAAGACATTCTGTGTCAAACTTCAGTATTAGAAAGAAGATGTACTTTACATATCTACATATTTGAATTGAATAAATCATTTGTAAATAAATGTCACTTAAAGTATTTTTGTCGAAATGTTTCGATAAGTTTACAAATGTGTGTTGTGAATGTATGTTAGTTATCTATCTTCGTCAATACAGCGCTGTGTGCATATGTGTGTTTCATATCATCACCTATATTGTTACGAGGTACTTGGGACTTGATGAATAAAACAACAACATGCAAACGGCAGAAACAACAACCATAATAATAATATCAAGCAACAGAAATGGCAGCAGCAACGTCGAATACAAAGCAAGCGACGAGTCAGCGAAACTGAAAATATGTCTTTGATGTTGCCGCCGCTTAACGAATATAAAAAGTGCCGCCACCGCGGCTCTCTTCCTTTCCCTCAGCGTTTGCTTGGTCTACTAAACTCCTCCACGCTTACCACAATAAAAATCATCACTTCATAGACAAACAGAATAATCGACTAACGTATGTTGCTGTTTTACCCATAGATCAATTATATTTGAAGAATGTTTCCTTGTACCCTGTATTAAGTTCTAGTTTAATATCATTAATATTAAAGAAATTAAATAAGAAAGCTACAGTCGAGAGTGCCCGCTACCCATTTAAAATAAAAGCAAAAATATAGTAATATTACTACAAAAATACTTAAATTATAACCAATGGTATATTTGGCATATCGATGTACTATTTGTAGGTAGACGTTTTTGCACATACAAAAGTATTTCTGTAATAACTTCGACAATTTTATAGTTATTGTTATAGCTTTAAAATTACGCTTGTTATTCGAATTTTGCTGATTTGCGGGGGCGTGAATGGGCGTGACAAAAATTTGAAACAAACTTGATCTGCGTGCAAACATAACAAATGCTGTCGCAAAAAAAATTATAACTCTATCTCTTATAGTCTGATCGAGTGTTTCATACGGACAGAGAGACAGACGGACATGGCTAGAATATATATATACTTTATAGGGTCGGAGATGCCTCCTTCTACCTGTTACATACATTTCCTACCGCCACAAAGTTATGATATCCTTCTACCCTATGGGTAGCGGGTATGATTAAACATTGGAAACAATATTTATATGTAAATATGTTTTTAATATTTCATTAATGCCATAAGAAAACCAAAGCAGTCTACCAGATTACTAAACACTTGTATGAATTGAATACGGTTTTATTAATGGCTGGGGATAACCAAATAAAAGTGCTATAATATTAAAGTCTAAGATCTTAACATTGACAGTACTCGAGTATGTAATAATCAAATGAAGTTAGTCCTCGAATTTGACCACTTCCCTTTTTTGACCTGTCAAACGTAAAAATTATATGTAATAGTATTAAAACTCGAATTTTGCTACCAACATAATATCTGTTCATTTAAAAGTTAACCAATTTTTACGCTAAAATTAATTCATGAATAGTTTAATATATATGTAATATATCGATACACAAAGTACAAAAATTTGATATATTCAAATATTTTGTTTTACCTAATTTTGAATATTTAACTATTTTTTGGTAACCAGATTAAAATCTTGGTGTTTGTGTTAATTACTTTCAGGAATATTTGAATGTATTTATAATATATCGATACACAAAGTACAACATTTGATATATGGGCAAATCCCACGTGTCGCACGCTACATTCGCACGATTTTAACTAATGAAAATCAATTTTTTGGGGGTTTTTTTTTAAAGATTTACCGTAAACTTTTGTTATGTGTTTAGAGTGAATTGAGAGTACTTTCGGAGGGTATAAGATTCAATTTCACTGGAGTCATTGTTTTGAAAATAATTAATAAAATTGTGACGTGTCGCACGCTACACAAAGTGGAAGTTAGTTTAAAAATTTTCATTTCAAACGTAATTTTTAGCGAATTCTGCAAAATAAACCCTATGAAAGTTAATATCCTAAAGAAAGTTAAGAATATTAGTAGACAAAAACCGATCGTTTGGTCTTAATAATGTTTATAGATTTTTAGCAAAGCCGTATACCCATTGTTCGCACGCTACGTGTCGCACGCTACACTTTTTCCGCTGACATTAACATAAGACAAAAATCTTTTAATTTGAACTAAACATTATTTATTATATTCATAAATGTGCTTCACAATTATTTCAACGTGATTTACTTTAGATTTGTATGTGAGCCCAAGCAGAGGCAAAAAATTGTGAAGAATACAATAGGGATTTGAAGGTGTGCGCGCAGAGCACGAATGTAAGTAAAATTATGAAAATTATAATGAAAATTGGGTTTGATACAAATTTGTGCATTTATAATGATCGAAATTTCTTTTTTGCTTTAAATTATTAAAATTTCGATATCTACTTTAATGTTCCATATAAAGAAAATTTACAAAATGTGAAATTTAAAAATTGGTCGCTGGTGGACTGTTTCTGGGATTTGCCCATATACTAATATTTTGTTTACATTAATTTTGAATATTTAACTATATTATCGGTAAACATATATTGTGAATATTTGAGCAAAATTACCGATTTCGCATTGTTTTTTTTATCAGAATTGGGTAGCGAGTATCTCAAATCAAGCTAACGTTTATTTATAATTTATAATTTAATCGAATTCAAGTATTCGATCATTTTTGCAACACTTTAACTAGAGCCTGAAACTTGTGTTGAATCTTATTCGATTAGCAAACAAGCAAGAAATGTTTATGGCGACAATATCCCAAGCACATATTATATATTTTTTTTATTTTAAATTTCATACACATATAATATTGCGACTACCCAATATTAATTAATGTTATTTCTCTACACGAAAAAAATTCTCTATAAATTATCGATCGTGATTCATCCACATGGATTCCAGTACTTAAGAAATATCGTATACAATCTTTATCTGATCGCTTCTAAATTTGTAGAAATCATAGGGCATAGTAAAAATCTAAGACTGATTTGATCAGCTGTTATTTTATAGATGTTCAATGAGTTTATATATTTTATTAATCTAGAGAAAGAGTTTTGTTTGAACCTTTTATTTGGTGGAGTAAAAATTAATTAAAAACACGAAGCTTAGACGAAAAAAACTTTTTTTCTAAAATGATTCTGTATAAATGAAATTGGACGCCATTGTTTAAAGAAATAAATGCAGCGGAAATTTGGGGGTTGTTCTATGTCTCTCTCATTATAAGAAACGCCAGAACCCAGGACGTCGGTACTTTGGGGGGTGGTTGTTGGCTGAGGCTGCTATCACTGGGAGTATGACATGTAGCTGGGGTTGGAAGCACTGCTTTTTTTTTTTTAGATTGCTTCCTGAGCTCGTCGGATACTCAGACGAATAGTACGTATGCTTTGATACATATGTATATGTGTATATGAGTGCATAAAATATATACATACATATATGGGCCAGAATTCAGGTGAGCACTGGTGGTACTATGTCTCTATGTATGTGTGTTTGCGCCTGAGTGTATGAGAGTTTATAGATTGGTATTGTTTTTATACGTTAGCCAGAAAGAGACAAAGTAAAAGAGAATCTCTATATGCACATGTGTTTTGTGTGAGGTTATACCAAGAAGTGGCAGATAGTATGTATGTTTACAAGCTGAAGCTTGAAAGTACTACCACAAAGAACACCAAACGATTTCAGGAATATCAAAAGCAAATAAAGTCCAACTACAACACAGAATGGATCAGAGCACTATAAGGAACTGCGTTGAATAATGAGATTTAAAATCTTATTTATTTTCTTATACACAAGTACACAATTTTAACGGAATCAAATATCTTTCACAAAAAATGTAAGTTTTCAAGATTTACATTTTTGTTCAGTCATTCAGTCATCTTTTACAAAAAATAAATCAATTTAAAGGATATATATTCGGATTACTTATTAATCTTTCCTTTTCATATTAGGATACATCTAAATATTAAGAATATTTGAATGTATTGAATTGTCGAAGATATAAATTATAAAGAGCCAGGTAATAAAATATTTGGAATATTTTAAGGAAATATATTTTTACAACATTAGCTTAAACTAACGGTGCCGGAAGTGACTAGAACCTGTTGATGTCATACCATACCATATGTTGTTGCCGTAATGGCTTAGGATGTTTGCTGATGTTATTGTACTTAATCTTTCTTTGTTATCATTGCCCGCAATGGTCCCCTGACCTCAGCTTCTTTATACGACTTATGTTTGGGACAACTAATACGAAGTAAATTGAAAGAAAAATGCCGTTAGGGGAACATCCGTACTATAATGGAACAAGTAAGACAGATACAGTTGAGTGTGCTCGACTGTGAGATACCCGCTACCAATTTCAAATAAAATCTAAACAGTGCGGTATTATTCCTAATATACACCGAATTAATATACCGAAAAATACTAGAACATACCGAAGTCAATAAATGGTATAATAATATAGTACTACATTTAAAATAGTTCATGTAGTACTAAATATACCAGACTGCAGCCAAACATAACAAGTAAGAAAGCTACAATCGAGTGTACTCGACTGTGAGATACCCGCTACCCATTTTGAATAAAAGAAATATATTTTGCGGAATTTTCTCAAAATATACCGAATATACTACAAAAATACTAAAAAATACCGAATGGTATATTTGGTATATCGACATAGTACCGTATCCAAAATATACCATAGACGGCACAATATACCAGATTGTCAGCCAAAGCAACTGAGACCCCTAGTAAGTAGGCGTTTTTGCCCATACAAAAGTATTTCTTTAACAAGTAAGAAAGCTACAGTCGAGTGTACTCGACTGTGAGATACCCGCTACCCATTTTAAATAAAAACAATATATTTTGCGGTATTTTTCACAAAATATACCAAATATACTGCAAAAATACTAAAAATATACCGAATGGTATATTTGGTATATCGACATAGTACCGCATTCAAAATATTCCATAGACGGCACAATATACCAGATTGTTAGCCAAAGCAACTAAGACGCTTAGTAAGTAGGCGTTTTTGCCCATACAAAAGTATTTCTTTAATAACTTCCAACATTTTTATCTAATCGCAACGAAACTTTCAGAAGTCATATATACTATAATTATTATTGTATATACCAAAATTCGGAACTCTAGCTTTAAAATTACGCTTGTTATTCGATTTTTTTGATTTGCGGGGGCGGAAGTGGGCGTGGCAAAAATTTGAAACAAACTTGATCTGCGTGCAAACATAACAAATGCTGTCGAAAAAAAATTATAGCTCTATCTCTTATAGTCCCTGAGATCCAGTGTTTCATACGGACAGACACACAGACGGACATGGCTATATCGTCTCGGCTGTTGACGCTGATCAAGAATATATATACTTTATAGGGTCGGAGATGCCTCCTTCTACCTGTTACATACATTTCCGGCACAAAGTTATAATACCCTTCTACCCTATGGGTAGCGGGTATAAAAATTCGCCTTATAAGGTAACGACATTCTCTTAATCAGTTTTGTGCCTAACCTTCACTTCTTATGCTTAACAACTTAGACTAATCAAACAATTTTTAGCAGACATTCGACAAAACAAATTAAATTGGCACTAGTGGTGTCAACGTATCCGTTTATTGCTCAAATCTAATAATTCAGTTTCTAGACTTTAGAAATGTATCTTTTGTTTACCAACCAAATAAGAATATTACAGTTCGAGTGTCAGATATTCGTTATTCATTTTCAATAACAGCAAACAATGTGAAAACGGTCTTTTTGTTTATCAACATACTGCTACATTCAAAATATTAAATGGTTACAATAGTGTGTTGTGTGTTTTATAGAATAATATGAGAACTCTTCTGCAATATGCAACACGATCGTGTGAATACCTATGTATATCTCTAAGGCTATAAGCAATGAAAATTGTTTAAATATAATATCATTGATAGGTAGAGATACATCACCAGTCCTAATTAATGTTAATGCAAGCAAAATTTTGCGGTATTGTTCTTAAATTTCAAGAATATAAATATACCGAATAAATCCTAGAAATATTGCGGGAGTGGGTATGTCAAAAAATCGAAAAAAAACTTGATCTCCATGCAAAAATTACAGATGCTTTCGAAAAAAATACGGTTATAGCGATATCGTCTGGGTTGCTAACGCTGAATAGTGTCAGTTAGATATATTTGTAGGATGCATAAAGATATAATACCCTTTTACCCTACGTGAATAAGAATTATTTATGTATATTTGGAGTCAAGTGAGCCATACAGTCTGTCCCTAAGAGCTCCTATATAATTCAGATAATAAATAGGTAATTCTATGACGGAATTTGTACCGTGCCGAGACTCTTTAAATTGAAAATAACATAAACTGAAACCAAAACGCAAATTCCGATAACGTACATGCGGCAGGCCTTCTGTTGATGTTACACAGGACTACAGTTAAGATTGCTCGATTTTGAGATACCCGCTACCTATTTGTAATAAGACCATATTTTAAAAATATTCTGGATTAATAACCATCAAAATTACTCAACTATATCGCAGGGTATATTTTATATATTACTACATTGAAAATATAACATAGAGTATATATTGTCAGCTACAGCAACTAAGACCGGATTGCAATACTCGTTTTTATACCCGCTACCCATAGGGTAGAAGGGTATTATAACTTTGTGCCGGCAGGAAATGTATGTAACAGGTAGAAGGAGGCATCTCCGACCCTATAAAGTATATATATTCTTGATCAGCGTCAACAGCCGAGACGATATAGCCATGTCCGTCTGTCCGTCTGTGTGTCTGTCCGTATGAAACACTGGATCTCAGAGACTATAAGAGATAGAGCTATAATTTTTTTTCGACAGCATTTGTTATGTTTGCACGGAGATCAAGTTTGTTTCAAATTTTTGCCACGCCCACTTCCGCCCCCGCAAATCAAAAAAATCGAATAACAAGCGTAATTTTAAAGCTAAAGTTGCGAATTTTGGTATATACAATAATAACTATATTATTTATGATTTCTGATTTGGTTGCGATCAGATAAAAATTGTCGAAGTTATTAAAGAAACACTTTTGTATGGGCAAAAACGCCTACTTACTAGGGATCTTAGTTGCTTTGGCTGACAATCTGGTATATTGTGCCGTCTATGGTATATTTTGAATACGGTACTATGTCGATATACCAAATATACCATTCGGTATATTTTTGGTATTTTTGCAGTATATTTGGTATATTTTGAGAAAATATCGCAAAATATATTTCTTTTATTCAAAATGGGTAGCGGGTATCTCACAGTGCTTGTTGTTTGTTTTACTGTTTTACTGTACAAAAGTAATTCTGAAATAACTTCCACAATTCTTATCTAATCTAACAAATTTAAATGTTTTTGGGTAGCGGATATAAAAAGTTGCCAATGGTGATTTGGAGTGGATTAAAAGGTTGGGAAATGCCGACATCCTTTTATCAATTTGTTAAAAAGACTACATTAAAAAATAATAATAATCCATTTACATGGATTTTGTTAATTTTTACCCCACATAATACTTATTAAATAAATTGACCGCGATGAATATATTATTTATAACATTATATAGACACTTTCATTGCGGTCAACGAACTTAAAATTGTTTGTGTCCTTATTTGCCAAATAATTTTACATTATTAAAGAATATAATATTTTTAAGCGTTTAATAAAAACCCTTACTGTTACTTTAAATGTAGTGTATATGATTGTCTTTTACCATAGTTTACTCTTACTAAAATATTTGTATTAATTCAAAACATTACTCACCATAGTTACGGGCAATCCACCAGGTGGGCCATTAGCATATGAGTACGGTGATACCAAGTATCCCATATTAAAGGTATGAGTATGGGGCTCAAGCTTATCTGAAAGTAAATATTAACAATACAAATGAATAATTTCACCAACCTTAAATAATATGATAATGTTCTTGTACTTGATGTTCGATTTCTCTATAAAAATATATTTTAGGTACCATTTTGTTTTCCGCATTTTTGTTTGTATATTTCATGTATGTATATATAATACAATTCAAATTTGCGACTAAGATATTTTCTAACAACGTTCTTATCGATAGTGTTCGGCCACAGCCTGCGATCTCAATAGGTTTATTGCAATAGTTTAAGCTACATTTTGTAATTTTCCTGGTACGTTTTAAATGTTTTTAAAAAGCGTATTATTTTTTATTATTAATAAAATCATAATCAGATTAGAAAGAAAAAAGGTGAAAAATCAGGATTTAGGTCACATATTCTACTAATCCATTTGACAAGTTCAAATGATTTTAAATTCAATATTGATTTTAAAATTCAATAATCTGTAAGAGTATTGATAGTTATCAATTACATACACAGAATGCACCCTAATTGGAATATATGTGTAAAAAATTACGTTTTAAAAGTGTGCTGATTTTATGTATATTAAGGCGTAACCCTTGCTAATATAAGACAAAAAGTAGTGCATATGAAAACAAAAATATGGAATGATAAATCGACCATTGCAAGAGTTACTTCAATCATTCATAATAATTTTACGAATGCCTATCTAATCCACATTATGTTAGTTAAACCAATATTTAAAGTATTATTGTAATTTTTTTTATAATTGACTTTGTACTGATAAAAACAACAGCAGAACAATCCAAGATCGGCGTCAGGCCCTTTAGCTTCGACAGCTTTTTAGTTTCAACATCAGCTGCACGACGAACGAGTCCAACCAATTCTACGAAAACTCATTAATTTTCAAGGACTCCACTACTAAGGTAGAAATACTTGGAGATATGTAGGTATGTAAGTATATGGCAGTGTGTATTATGTATACACAAAAAAAACACATTTATGTGTACATACATATATTTTTACAATCATACTTAAATTGGTGCCTGAAAAATTATACTGATTGTGGAAAAGGGGAATACGGGATTTTATGCTATGACGAAATATATTTACACGTACATACATATGTATCAAACAACTAAAAGGCCCATAATGTTATGACTATGTTGCTTAAAAAAATCCTATAATACAAGAAAAAAAAATATCAATACAATTAACCAAAGTAAAGTTGATTTTAAAGTGACGGTTTTACAAACTTAATGCCCTCTACATCTATCTTTTAAAACTAATATTACCAAATTTGGTTGCTAGCCCTTATGTTGTACGAGTGTTCAGTGAATAAACTTGTACTTATATAGTATTAATGTATGAGTATATATTTTTGGAAATCTAAAATGCATGTGTACGACGTTCAACACATATTCTGGATATACATACATGTCTCCGTTTATATACGTTTTATTTATTTACTCGTTCTTTTATGAAAACATGCTTGCGCACACAAACATACACCAATCCATACAAGCATGGGTACGTACACCCCGCTGACGAACACAAGAAAAAGAAAGCAAAATGTAGCAAACAGAAAACAAGAAATGAAGTAAGTAGCGTGTCGACGAGGCGATCTGCATCACCTTGTTAGCACCATGGAAGCCGATGTGAACAGTCTCGACGCAATGCGACGTCGACGGATGTTAAGGTTAAAACCCGACAGCGGCGGCAGCAGCCGGTTATTTATCCGACCCACACCAACTATGGCTGAAAGACTGTGTCTGGGCACATGTTTGTACTGAAGAATATGCCTATAGAGAGTGAGATCGATTATGTCCAAACCAACTTCAAGACACTCTGTATGTGGGATACTTTTTCATGTTTAGAATACTCTAATTCTACGGCCTCCAAAACAACTTTGGTTTGTTATATCAATATTAATTTTATAGAAGAACAAATTAATTTTAGTCAACAATTCATAATATTATTTTGTTGAGTCAATTAAAGCGAACAGACTAATTCTAAGGAGAATACCTCACTATTTAAAATACACCTCATTGTTGACATCTTTAATATCAATATGAACAAGAGTTAAAATAAGTCACATTTTAGATTTTCCAATAGTATTCATAAAAGCCCATTTAATGAAATAAAAATTTTAAGTAATTAAATACATTGCATATATATATTTTCATTTATGCAATGTAATTTAATGAATTTCGTTATTATAAATAATAGTAAACAAAAATTATTTTGTGATATATACTTACTAAATACGGGGCTGTGGCCTGGCCTCGAAACTGTCTTGGTGCCCTTTTCCTGTATGTAAAGTTTGATTTTATATTAAGCGAAATTAAATTATCTAGACACTTAAATTTAATACAAAAAAAATCAAGTGTTTGTTTAACTATATGTTTTTATTTATTTATAATATATTCCAGGTTAACCGACCTTATTGTGTAAAACTATTTTTGAGTGCAACACTTACTTAGATTACTAGTATATATAGATTTAAGACTCTTTTTCAAAAGTACAGCTAATCGGATATGTCTTAGTCGGTTATACGTGCGACTAAAACGAACGTATATATGATTATGTGATATATTTAATGCAGCAATGCTCCTCATAGTTTAAATCAAATATTTTATTCATACATAATACTATTACACCTAAATACTATTCACTTCTATGATGATGTATGATGTAAATACGTACAAAATATATATAATCGATTGTCAATAAAAATTTATCATTATTTATTAAATACTCATAATGAGCCATCTATATTTAACTTTCTAAGCCTTGTTGGTATTATGCCTAAAGACTTTTCATAATATTTTGATCCGTTACCTAAGATATTCTATGAATAATGAATTTATCCCGAAATCTGTTTTGTGTATAAATTATAGTCTCTAGTATGTGAATATTGGGCGTTGAGATAATAATTTGAACAAGTTATTAATTTTCTGTTTTAACACTAAATATCATTCTTATATCGAATATTCATTATTTTATTTTACGTCCGCGAATTACGGTCCTTACTATTTAGTATCTGGTTACTTCCATTTCGGCCAAGCCTATGCTTGTTGGTGGTAAATTAAATTACAAACCATAATAAAATCATATTAAATATTATAGTAACGTTCATAAAATAAATATATATTATATCTAAGACAATAAGTAATTCAATTTTTTAAACGCCTACCTCACTTTCAGTTAGATCAATCAAACTTGATTTTTCTTCGACTAAAAGGTTCTCGGATGATATTTTCTCATCTTCACGGTCGCCTTCATCCTTAAATATCTTGACTTCATCGGTGCTGCCTAAATCATCTCCAGATGATCCATGTCGCGTATGTGTATGTGGCATGATTCAAATCTTGCCCAGCTATTTAGAAATAGGTGACCGTTACCTAAATTATTTAAATATCGCTGACGCCTTGCTTATGATAAATGCATAATACAAATTCACTTCGGAGAACCTCAGTAGAATATTATTTAAAATTGTTTTTCTATCCATGTCGTTCCAGACATGTGCTATCCAAGGATTTGTTTACTTCTGTATTTATCGATGCCAAATATCCATCATGAGTAAATTTTCGCCACGTCGTGTTACTGTAGGATCAGAAATAAAACGTAATATTTACAGATAAATCTCATCATTTTACAAATTTAGAAACTTTATTTTAACAAATTTTTAGTTAGTGAAAAAAAAAAATATTTAATACCAAAATATTTTGCTGACAAGTATTATTGCAGCTATTGCTACGTTGTATTTATATCGCTCTTCGGTTCACATTCTTCTAACAAGGGGCTATTTCCGTGCTGTTTATTGGTTGAAATATTGAGCCAACTTACTCACACTTTTATTACTAAAGATATAAAAATGCCTTTATTCTTGTTTCATATGTATACACACATGCAAATACATATTCAAAATTTAAAATAAATCACCTACTATAATTTTTAAAACTTCAGCAATGTACGTAGGTAACGTCATTTTAATTAACATTTTTACAGAAAATGCTTTAAAATTGCTGTCGATTAAAAACTTGTTAACATTTTGTTGAAGTGTTTTTTTTTTATTCGAAGTTTCGAAGTTCTTTGTTATCGGCTTGTTGTGCAAGCGGCCGATCAGGACTAAGAACGGTAATCGATGATTACAAGTTTTGGGATTCTAGCAGCCTATGCCTCTACACTGTCCCTTTAAATGTTCTACAAATATACAAAAAAAGGTAATAATCAAAACATACATACAACAGCACACACGGGTTTGCTTAAGTCGCATATGGTTGTGTACATATCTATGTACATATGTAGAAAGTATATCCAATAAAGTGAGCGTATGTATGTACTTGGTGAAGAAATGCTAGATTTAAAGCACATACACTATGATTAGGGTACACACTCGTAGTAGAACATAACGTCAACTATTAGTTCAAGGTAACAAGCGAACCCAAAACCACGACAACAACAAAGCACCGTCACAACACTAATGACAACGAGTTTCTATTTAGAGAAATGATTGTGGGATATCAACAGGTAGAAAAAGAAACGAACGAAACAAAACAAAACGCCGACCAAAGAGAATTCGAAAAATATTTTTTTCCGAAAATGTTCACAAACGTACTTATATGAACGCATGTTCGTACAAATCATCTTTTATCTTTTAAATATTTTGTATTTGATGAATGTAGTACAAAAAAGGAATAAAAAATTCATTGAAGCGACTTACCTTTTTTTAAATGCAATTCAATAAGATTATACGCATTCAATTACATAAACAATATTTTTTTCTCCGTCGGCAAAGCAGGTTAACATGTTTGTTATGCCTTATTGTTTTAAGATGGTCTTGCTTCAGATTAAGGCACAACCAAATAAATAAATTGGTAACCAATCGCATTAATAAAAAATTCTTTAAACCATTTACTTTTTTAAATAATTAATTTGCATTTATTTTAGATTTTTGCTTACATATTCATACACCATCAAGTGTGCATGAATTCGCGCGCGCGCGCGCGTGAGTGTACATAAGTACATATGAAAATTCATGAATATTTTTTATTTGTTTACTTATTCAGTGTGATCTGCTAATATAATATACACTTTTTATTTTTGGTTGATTTATTCGCATTTTATCATTAAAATTACTTTCAAAATAATTTCTTCATATTTATCTTTTATTTTTTGTATTATTTGAAACTTTTTCTAATTACACGCACATGCCACCACACACATTCATACACACAAATAAATTGAGACGATGACGATCCCGATCACAATCGCTGTACTTTATACACTTGCACATACCATATAGATACATACGTGTTTGTATGCATAGGCTAACACATGGGAACAGATATAATATCATCTGTATTCTTGCATGTGTTTGTTAATTTTCATATGGGTATGAACACATAAACATGCGTCAAGATGGTATATATATATTTGTGTATATATATATATATATATATATATATATATATATATATATATGAATGAATAATGTTTAGCAATCACATAAACTTATAAATTATTACGATCCTTTACGAACCAAATATATTTTTTTATTGGGTGTTTCTTTTAATTGTATTTGATTACAATACAATTTAAAATATTAATATACAATTCAATTTAGTCGAATAACCACGAAAGAATTTAACACGACCGCTCGCCAAGCCTCGCGCACTAAAAACTGAAAATTTTACAAATGCTTCCTCAACACATTCCTGTTAATAACAGAAACGACAGTACATTCAAAACGTAATTTTAAAGTAACGAGTATTGTTCTGTTAGTCGAAATTGCTCGCTACATAAGCAGCTGATGGCTTTTCGTATCATATCGATACAAACTATTATCGAAATGTTGTCTAGAGTGTTATAGCCAAGTTACATTAACCGCACTTTCTTGAAAGATTCTCAAGCTGGATATATAAAAATATCAAAGAAAATTAAATTTAATTAACCGCCATTGAGTAGTTTAAAAAAAATGTGACCCAGTTTTAATCAAACATAAACTTTTTCATTGACACTGGGTTACATCAACTAAAATTTTTTATTGACACTGCGTCACATTATTTGTTTAATCATTAAAAATTTTATTTAATAATTAAAAATTTTACTGTATATTTTAGTGTTTCTTCGCATAAAAACTGTTACAAAAAAAAAAATTACTCAACAATATTTACCAAAAATACAACAAAAAATCAATTTTTTTCCCGAACGATTATTTTGGTTTTGAAAACTTACTTATATGTATATGTTCCCAAAAGTTAATTTAATTTTTAAGCTCAGTTCGCGGATGATAGATATCGCATTATTTCTCGTCTTCTTCATTAATAGCCTCTTTCCACCGCACGGTTTTCTTTGGTTTTTTCACGTTCAGGCCGAATGTTAAACCCATAAGAAAAAAAGTCGGTTTTTCTACGTTCGCGAGCTACGTAGAAATAGCGAACGCACTTTTTGGGTAATTATGCGATATTTTGATCGATATGACAACGAAAAAAACTCACCACTAACAAAACAGCTGACATTAAAGTGCGCCAAGGTATGAAAATATAAAAATAAAAATTTGATTTTGCTTTTAAAGCAAATTTTTTATATTTTAGATGAGCCAAAAAACTCGAAAGCCGTCAATATTGTGGAGTGGCATCCACGAGGCTATGTTGTTCGAGTTATGGGAGGAGAAATGTAGTGTCTGTTTTGGCCAATCCACGAAGGCGCTCCACAAGGATGCCAAACTCCTCCTTATTAATTTAAAAATTATCTTTAAAAAATTTCGCTATTTCCAGGAATATCGCGATCCCAAAAACACCCATGCCGTTGCTAAAAGTAAATGTATTTATGTAAATATTACATTGCTGCAAGCAATTCTTTTCTTTACTATTGGCAATGACCTATTCTTCCTTCACTTCGTTAAAATCCTCATAAAAATCCTGCAATTTAAGAAAATTTTCCATTTTAAAATGCGCGTGCTGTTTTTTGAATTGTTCGCCAACTCGTGTTTACATTTGAACAGCTGATATTTCAGAGCGGCCATATTGAAAAATTTACCGTTGCCCATATTTCTCGGTTCGTGCAGATGGAAACCCCGAAACGGGACTTTAAAAAACGTAGGAAAACTGAATGAGGTGGAAAAAGACTATAACAATAAAACGATAATTTTTTTAAACAGGTTCACCAAATTTCCACTATCGATAAAATTGATACTGTGCTGAGACTGAAAAAACGTGTACCTAATGCCTCGTTTCCACTGCCACTCAGTTCTTTTACGTTTGTCTAAGTCCCGCTTTTGCGCTTCCAACCTCACGAACCAACGGTATATTTCTTAATATGACCGCTATGAAATGCCAGCTGTTGATTTCTTTAAATTTAAATAGGAATTCGAAGGACGGTATAATATAAGATAGGCCATTTGTAAGTAGAAGTGCTGGCGGCTTAAATAAAAACATATACTTTTTGCTTCTCACATATTGATGTACATATGTGTGTGAGTTTTTTGCGCAGACCTCAATGCCGTCAAATTTTCCTTCCACAAATCAAACAATATTTTTTCGTGAATGCTACTCAACGAGATTGCTGGAGATTTGTTCTAAAAAGCAAAATATATTTTTATTTTTATTTTCATACCTTGGCGCACTTAATTGCCAGCTGTTTGTTGAGTGGTGAGCTCTATTTCGTTGTTACATCGATAAGATATCGCGTGGTCACCCAACAAGTGTGTTCGATATTTCTACGGTCGTTATCGATTTTTTCATTTAGCTCGCAAACGTAGAAAAACCGAGTTTTTACTTATGGGGAAAAACCTACATGGGGCGAACGTAACATTCAACCTGAACGAAAAAAAACGAGTCTTTGGTGGAAATAGACTTTTCTCAGGGGAATTTATTTCGGAGTTCACGAGAAATAAAATGATTTACTTAATTTACAAACCGACCTCAAACAAACAATTTAAATACACCAATTTTTTCCGCTTCCTATATTCCTACTTTCAAATAGAAAGTGTTAAAATATCCCGAATTAAGTTTACCCTAAAATACTAAATTGCATTAAAACTACTTATCTTTGGTGTAACGAATCAACATTTCATCCAACAATGCCCCGTTTTCACAGCACCACATACTCGGTTCTTATCTTTTTTTTTTTTGACTTCACATACAATCGTAAAATATCGGAACCCATTTTCTGTATATTTCTTCAATCAAGTGTTATTTTATCGACGTAAAGTCGAAACGGAGCTCACAACAGCAAGTACATATTGATAATACAAATACATATGCACTATACAACATTGCACTACTGATTTTTAAAAATTATTCTGTTAAAATTTTTCGACGATTTTGACCGATTACTTATTTATATTGTTTTTCATCAGAGCAGACACTCAAAAAAATTTACCGTTGCCCATTTATTTTCCAAGCTTGGCTATTAAAACGGCAAAACGGGACTTGATCAAATGGGGAAAAATTGAGTGACGTGGAAACGGGCCATAATTAGACCAAGTGCATCTACTTCCAATATGCGATTCAAGTGTAACTCTAAGACCGCATCATTTAAGCGGCTGTTTTGAGATGCAAAAGTAAACGAACTCCGACATGAAGACTATCAACGGCTCATCAAACAAAAATTAAGTAATTAAATTATGCCATACTGAGGGCATTAAAAACGTAAAAAAAGTTGGGTTCAGCAGTTTTTTTTTAACAAGTAAAAAAGTTAAAAATAAAATATACCATAGACGGCGCAATATACCAGATTGTCCGCCAAAGCAACTAATTAGTCGTTTTTGCTTATAAAAAATGATTTCTTTAATAACTTTCACAATTTTTATCTGATCACAATCAAATTTTCAGAAATCATTAATTCTATAGTTATTATTGTATACACCTGTAGCTTTAGATGTATACAGCTGTAGCTTGAAAATTACGCTTGTTATTTGATTTTATTTATTTGCGGGGGCGAAAGTGGCGTGGCAAAAATTAGAAACTAACTTGACCTGCGTGCAAACATAACAAATGCTGTTGAAAAAATATATCCCTATCTTTTTTAGTCTTTGAGATCTAGGTGTTCATACGGACAGACACACAGACGGACATGGCTAGATCGTCTCGGCTGTTGATGCTGATCAAGAATATATATACCTTATAGCGTCGGAGATGCCTCCTTCTTCCTGTTACATACATTTCCTGTCGGCACAAAGTTATAATACCCTTCTACCCTATGGGTAGCTGGTATACAAAATAAACCAAAGCTCAACATAAACATGAGGATTACATACATATGTATCAGCGTTATTGGCGCCTAATTGTTTTGGCATAGCCTTGCCGTTTAAGACGCCTCAATGGTCTCGCTGGAAGTAACTTCCTGGCTAGTAGGCTGCGGCGTCTTTAAAGTATATCACTATAACAGCTTGTGTGTCCAGGTCTGTTATGCTTCGTAGTATCCGATTCTGCAGCACCTGAATCCGTTTATAGTTGAATTTGGCTGCGATCCCCCAGATCTGAATACCATAAAGCCAAATTGGCAGGATGCAATGCGCATACACTGCCCCTTTGCATCATAGCGGCAAAGTGCTTAGCTTACATTTCTTAATTGTGGCTTTTAAATGTGGCCCAAAGGTAAGGCGCTTGTCCAGTGTAATTCCAAGATACTTGGCTTGCGAAACAGGGGTTCGTTGTTTTAAGCGGATTTATTTTCAAGTTCCACCGTTTACACCAATCAGCAAGAGTTTTGAGGTATTCCTGTATTCCATTAGCAGATTCTCTACGGTAACTGGAGTTATAGAGTTAAGAGCTTTGGAAGGAGCTACCATATGTTGGTTGTTTGGGCTGGGTATATCAGCAGTGTACAATGAATAGAGCAACGGTCCAAGCACACTTCCCTGTGATACTCCTGCTCTTATACGATAGTTATGAGAGTATGTATCCTTAACTTTGAACTTAAACTCATGTCCACCCAGATATAATCTTAAAATTCCATAGTAGGGAACAGGTAGGAGGTTTTTAATTTTGGACAATAAGCCATCATGCCACACCTTATTAAAATCTTACTCCATGTCTATAAAGACTGCGTTGGAATACTCCAGGTCGTCAAAGACCTGCAATATATGCTTTACCAATCTGTGGACTTGTTCTACAGTGCCGTGTCCTCCTTGAAAGCCAAATTGATGGTCTGGCAAGATATTGCTTTCAGGCAAAATCACTATAATTCTGTTGGCGATGAGTCTCTCCCACAACTTAGACAGGGGGGATAAGAGGCTTAAAAGAGGACGGTATTACTCAGGATGAACCTCTGGTTTACCGGGCTTGTGGATCATCAGAATCGCAGCTAATTTCCATTGCTTTGGGAACGCTTGGATTCTAATAATAGCATTAAAAATTAATGCTATTTATAGAATCGCTCTTGTAGGCAAAGCCTTCAACGTTGCGTTACAAATCCTATCAATACTGGGCGCTTTATTTTTTGGCAAAAATTGAATGACTTCAGATATTGAAGCAAAGTTATGGGGAGTGAAGCGATCCTCAAGAGGTTGACCGAAAGCATTGGCCCGCTCCCCTTCATTTTTTGGAAGTTCACCACTAAGACATCGAACGGGAACGGGAGAGGTTGTCGTTTAAGCGATTTTGTGCAATTGTAATTTGCGTCAACTGTATAGTCCCTGGAGGACAATTTTTGATCGAAAAAATGGCTTCGGAGTTCCGTCAAAAGGGTTTGTATATGTTTCGCTGCCCTCTTGCTTCCTTTGTGAGAACAATACCATAGCTTATGGGACGAAAATCAGGATCAGGTGGCGTTGAAGCAGAAGCAGCTCTATGTGTATTATCAGTTAGAATTTCGACTGCATTCTCAATGTCTTCTTTAGTGTCCAGAGTTGAATTTAGTTGGAAAGAGTTATAAAGAATTTGTTTAAAAGTGATGAGATCAGTACTTGTGATTAACCGAGGACTTGGTCTGACATTAGTACCATTTGTTAGCAGATTAATAATAAGGGCTAGTGAACAGACTCCAGGTCCCAGCTTTGACATATATTTATTTAAGAATCTAGTATTCCAACTTCACCTCGATTGATCTTTATTTCACTTAAAAGTAGGATATCGACGCCAATTTTGTGCGCAAAGAATTCAACTTCTTCCTGAAATGGCATTGACATTCCAGATGACGATCTTGTGTTTATTTTAAGGCGGAAGCATTGTTGTGGATCTGGAGAACTGATTTATGCCCAGCCCATTGCTTGATAGAGTTGGCCATTTCAAAAACCATATTTTCGAGCCGTTCAAGTCGTAGACTGTTCTGCATGTTTTGCATTTGTTGTTCCTGCTGCTGTTGCTGTAGCCACAAAAAGCTTGCTGGAGTTGTTGCTGCCATTTCAAAAATTGCTTTTGCTTTTGCTCCAATATTGACTGAACGTCAAAAACATTTTGTTGTTGGCGTTGTGCAGTAATTTCCTTCGAGTTATGTACTTGTAGATGGCGCTGAGCCTGTCCATTTCCATTTTTTGCAATTGAGACATAAGATAAGCTTGCTATTCTAAGCTTCTATAAGCTTCTCTTCCTTCAATTGATACGTATGGAATTAAATTTTCATTTTATCAAAATGATCAACAATGGCTCTATAGTTTTAGAGTCTTTGGGAAAAATTCTGGCTGTTACTCCTTGGCTAACTTTGACTAGTACGTTATCTAAACTAGTAACCTCCGAAATGACATCAAATAGATCGTTAAGGTTTGTATTACTTAAAACTATTTGGGGTAGTTTTGAAGTAACATTAGCATTATTATTACTATCTAGTAAGGCAAACCTATTCCTAGAGCTTGCCTTGCTGGTTGATGCTGAGGGTGATCCAAATGACAATTCTCTGTGCACCTTCTTAGAGTTAACAATTGGTGAGAGTGTATTTTTCCTCTTACTTGACAGATGTTTTTGGCTAACCTTCAACTTGGTAGCAGCATCATTAAATGGAGTAAATCAAAATGCAGAAGTTTTATTGACAGTTGGAGAGACAATTGTAGCACCTCCACTGAGTATTGGGGAGGCAAGTGCGCATTGCGTGAGATTCGCATAATTTTTATCTATGCTCACTGCAGAGCAAACACTGCTGATTGCCGTAGTTGAAGCAGTTTCCATAGTGAAAATTGTATTACAGTAGCACTAGTAAATGTAAGCGTTGTGGTTATGGTACTAATATTTTGCGTTACAGAACACAAACGGCGATGATCACTAATAATTTTTGACCTTATCTCCAAAGGTGATTTATCAGCACCTAGGTGCATTTTTTCATAATTAGACTTCTTATTGCTAAGCTGAGAGTTAGAAGAAATATTTCCGTTCATTACCAAATATTTAACTAAATAAATATAACTTATTGGTTGCAGTTTGCAGCAAAAATTTCTGCTTAGTTTTGTCAAGGACAAAAGTAGGACAGATCGCTTAACAGATAAGCGCAGATTTAATTACACCTCTTGTGCGGCTGCGCGCAGAGTGAGGGGTTACGTACTGCCAAAACGGGCACAGAATGCAGTTTTATCGCACTACAGCTATGTTTATACCCGCTACCCATAGGGTAGAAGGGTATTATAACTTTGTGCCGGCAGGAAATGTATGTAACAGGTAGAACGAGGCATCTCCGACCCTATAAAGTATATATATTCTTGATCAGCGTCAACAGCCGAGACGATATAGCCATGTCCGTCTGTTCGTCTGTGTGTCTGTGTGTCTGTCCGTATGAACACCTAGATCTCAAAGACTATAAGACAGCATTTGTTATGTTTGCACGCAGATCAAGTTTGTTTCAAATTTTTGCCACGCCCACTTCCGCCCCCGCAAATCAAAAAAATCGAATAACAAGCGTAAATTTAAAGCTAGAATTTTGGTATGTACTATAATTACTATAGTAGTTATGATTCCTGAAAATTTGGTTGCGATCAGATAAAAATTGTGGAAGTTATTAAAGAAATACTTTTGTATGGGCAAAAACGCCTACTTACTAGGGGTCTTAGTTACTTTCGCTGAATATCTGGTATATTGTGCCGTCTATGGTATATTTTGAATGGTGTGCTGTATCGATATACCAAACATATCATTTGGTATATTTTTAGATTTTTTAGTATGTTCGGTATATTTTGAAAATAATTCCAATATTTTGCCCTTATTAAAAATGGGTAGCGGGTATCTCACAGTCGAGCACACTCGACTGTAACTTTCTTACTTGTTTTGTTGTTGTTCAGCTGCCTACACTGCAGAAGCCACGTTCGAAATTTTACAATTGGCACAAGAAAAGTGCGCAAAAGAGAGACTCGAATAAAAAAAAAAAATAAACGAGAATTACACTTGCTTTGTGTTTGCTTATTCCTGACACAACCGATCTCATCAAGAGCAAATTAGCGACTCGGGATCAGCAGTAGCCGCCAAAACAACTATGAGACAACGTAAATGTCAAGAGAGATTGTAAAGCATACCGCGCTCTTAATTTTCAGCCCTTTTTCGCTGCTTTCATTGGCCAATGAAGTTTGGTGAAGTTTGAATGTTGTAATTGTGTTGAAAGTTCGGTATCTCCATAAATACGAAGCTAGCGGCGACGAAAAAATTCAAACTATTAAATATTATAAAAAAAAAAATGTTTGAAGATAAATTACAAAATTAAATTAAGGTTTAAAATTTGGTACATAAAATAATACAAAGCACTGAAATTAAAATACATTTATATATTTAAAAAGAAACTATAATATTATTGCAACTAGCATCTTATATTATTATTATTGATAATTCGGTACTATTTTTGTTCTTAATGCCTTATTGTTTAATATCTCTCATTAATTAAATATTATAAACCATGAAATAATTTACTTTTTATTTAGCCGAAACAAGCCAGCGACACCACTGTCGTAGGGTTAAAAGGGATCACCAGAGCCATGCTCTGAGGCAGTGATCTTAGGTTGGGAGGGTACTTCATCACTTAACAGCTGTGATGGCCTACCTCAATTCTCGCTCTCTCTTTCTCTCTCTCTCTCTCTCTCTTATTCTCTCTCACTTTCTCTCTTTGTTTTTTTTTTTTTGTATTTTCGAGACATTTTTGGATTTTTCCTTCTCTTTCCGGCTAGTTTTCTAGCAATCCTTTCTTCGTCGCAGCACGCTCAATTTCGGATCTTAAATTAATAATAATGAGCAGCGAAGAAAGGGTTATCGGTATAAGCAAGACCACCACCCCCAAAGCCGACGAGCTATAGCCGGACTCTAAAGTGGGCCCCGCAAATTCCGATAGCCCTGTCGCCTTGTGCTTCTTCTCGTTGCACGTTACAAATCCATCTATGACTCTGCAACCAGGCTTCTTGCCAAACTGGTAATTGACAATGCAAAAGCATTTTCAACAATAAACGCCATTTCTTCCATCGCACATCACTGATATTTTTTCCCACGCCTTTTTTCGAACCAACTGACTACGCATATGTGCGACTCATTGCCATGGTTTTGGTTTGTGAGAAATTCTATAGTCGCCAACTGCAATAGGGTTTTAGTTTCTCTGGCTGACAATCTGGTATATTGCTTACTATATATTAGTATATAAATATTGTAAATATGTATATCCTTCGATATATTTAGTATTATGAGGTATATTAATTTGGTATATTTTCAGAATACCGCAGTCGACAACATTCGACTGTAGCTTCCTTACTTGTTTATTTATTGTATGTTTTCTTTCACTGAGCCTAAAATTCTATGATTTTTAACAAGGCTTTCTTGGATAATATTGATATAACCATTACCATTACGAACCACTACTAGAAAAACTTGGGATCCAAAATCAAAACAAACTTTAAAATATATAACTCACTTTAGGGTTAAATGTCGTTGACGCTACCTAATACTTACATACGTACAAACAAACAAGCAAAAAACACAAAAAAAATGCACACGATCGAAGAACCGCAAAACTTAAATGAGAGAAAGATATAGAAAGAGAGCGATAAATAATGCGAGAGCGCCGTTCACAAAACGAGAGCGTGGTCAACGAAATGACAGCCCGGCACCACCAACACTCACAGTGGTAATGCGAATCCGGCGGAGAAGCTTAAAAACCAATAAGATTGATTAAATCGAAATTTGGCATGCACAAGGAAATCAAAACAAAAACAAATTATAGGTAGACAATGATCCGGAAGCAAGTATTACTATAGTCTACACATTTAACTCGGTATTTTGTAGATGGGAATCTTTGGGATTGTTATTCTCGTCGTAAGCGCCTCTTCTCCTTGACTATCAAGTTGCGTGTGGCATGTGGAGTTAGAATACGAGATGCTGCAAACCAAAACGGGCTTATCTAAGTTTGTAGACAGGTTCATATCTGCTTCATCATCTAGTCACGGGGTCAGCTCTAAGTGAGAACTTACATACATACTACGACGAATGATCTGACGTAATATATCATGTTCAGAGGTATGTTTTTCGTAACTTCAAATTTAATTAAATCATATTTGTTTGCCTTTTTAATATATTGGATGTCACATAGTAAAATTTCTATAGTTTTTATGATTCTTCTCTTACAGTTTCCAATTAATCTTACCTCTCAATAGTTTTTGTATTGGTCTGAAAACAAGGTCAGTTATAACCACACACGTTCATTAAATGATCTCGTCGCAAGCACGCTTGCTTTCCACATGATTTGGTAGTAGCCACGTGGAGCGATTTACCCATTACAAAGGAAGTGCGAGGTGGCACTCCCCATGGTGGGGTTCGCTCGACTCTGCTTTGAAATCAAAAATTTACTAGATGGGCTCCCAAGATAATTGCCTCTTTCATAATAAGCATATTGATAACTGGGAAATGCCCAACCATCCTCAGTTCCGTAATGAAACTTAATTTGTGGGAAGTTAAGTCATGGGCCGAAGCAGCCGGGCTCAGAATTAATGCAGACAAAACGGACCTTATCCTCTTCTAGAATAGGTATAAGGTATACATGTGGCCCCCCCAAATATTGGCTTCACTACGGTAAATCCGAGCCAAGCAGTAAAATATCTGAGGGTGGTCCTGGACAGCAAACTAACATGAAAGCTTAACGTGCTAGAAAGTCTGAAGAAGGTCAGTTGTATATGGCGAAAAAGATGCTTAGCTATACTTGGGGCCTCTCTCATTTTCTCATGCATTGGATATATACCACTGTTCTTTGCTCTTTTCTTACATTTGGTATTCTAGTGTGGTGGCATGCCACCGAAAAAAAGACGTACCTACCCATCACGGAAAGGACACAGCGTCAAGTGTTGACTATCACAGTATATCAGGTCGACGCCTACTAAAGCCCTCGAGGTAAAAACTGGCGTCGAATCTTTTATCTTATACGCGCATACCATAACTCAAAATCAGCCCTTAGGATTGCTGCAACAGGCAATCTGGGTCTATTAGGCTAGGAAGTCTTTGCTGCAATAAGATCCATATGAACAAGTCCAAAGCTGTCCTGGAAAGGAGAAGAGCAATAGAGTCACTGAACTCATCTGCGGTTGTGCGCATCTACTGGATCCCAAGGCACCAGGGCATCGATGGTAACGACATCGCAGAGACCCTTGTCAAAGAGAAGGTAGGCTCGATGTCGGCAACATGTGCAATGTGTCGATATCCCTGATATCTCAAGGCAGAGAAATTGCAGTACGCTTTAGGCTTCAGTGGAATGTGAGCTGGCACAATACCAACTCTTGCAAAACTGCAAGGCTGATGTGTGCTTCAAAAAACACTAACATATCCAAATACATCATGCATATGTTAACTAGTCACTGTTTGTCGGCTGCCCATGCTGTAAAGCTGGGCATTACGAATAGTGATCAGTACAGGAAATGCAACAAGTCCAGAGTCAAACAAACGAAACCCATTGTGGCACCAACCGGCACCCGGCATTTCTTGAGATAGCAGATAGCTAAAAAAAAAAAGATTATTAAACCAATCAAAAAAATAAAAATAAGAAATATAATCAAAAATAGGTAAATTAAATGCAAGCTAATATGATCTGTACTTACAAAGAGCACAAAACACAGAGAGTAAGCACAAGTCGAGCGAGACGCAAGATAGAACAATAGCCAAATACAACACAACTATTGTAATAGCGTTCAGCGCAAGGAATAGCAAGTGAAAACAAAGAGCGCGAAAGTAACTAAAAATACAAAAACAAAGTGCAGCGGCAACGAAAACAATTGTTTTGCTAACAACGCAAAGCTAAGTTTGACCACACAGTTTATTATATTTTCGGAAAAATTAAAATAATATAATTGCTACAGGAAAACACACAGCGATTTAACAATCAGTAGTTACACACAAGTAGTGTAGCAGAAGTAATATAGAGATGAAATTGTATGTAAATCACAAAGTTTAAGAGGGAAGAAAAAAAAAACACGTCCGACTGCGAATAATAATATCTATAGTCTGTGATTCGGTTGCGATCAGATGAAAATTGTCAAAGTTATTAAAGAAATACTTTTGTATGCGCAAAAACGCCTACTTAGATGGGGTCTTAGCTGCTTTCGCTGACAATACCAGATTTTGCTCTCTATAATATATTATATATTGAAAGCTCTTATTCCAATTCCAGGGAATATCTACACATGCCCCTGTTGTTGAAAGCTCAACATCAGGAGATTTCCAAAAAGCTATAAAATCTTTTGGTAGCCTTTTTATACCCGCTACCCATAGGGTAGAAGGGTATTATAATTCTTGATGAACGTCAACAGCCGAGACGATCTAGACATGTCCGTTATGTTATGTTCGCACGCAGATCAAGTTTGTTTCAAATTTTTGCCACTCCCACTTCCGCCACCGAAAATCAACAAAAATCGAATAACAAGCGTAATTTTAAAGCTGCTTACAATAACAACTAATGTGATTGATATTGATTCCTGAATATTTGCGATCAGATAAAAATTGTTGAAGTTATAAAAGAAATACTGGCCAAAAACGCCTACTTACTAGGGGACTTAATTGCTTTGGCTGAAATCTGGTATATTATGCCGTCTATGGTATATTTTGATTGGGATACAATATCGATATACTAAATACACTGTTTGGTATATTTTTGTATATTTGGTATAATTTGATATAAAAAAAATACCGCAATACCCGCAATATGCGGGTATCTCACAGTCCAGCACACTCGATTGTAGCTTTCTGACTTGTTTATAGTTTAATCTTTGGCGTTCCTTTAGTTTTATTCAGCCGGCGATTTTTACTTGCATGACAAAGCCTATCGCGTTTGTAAAATTTATTTGGTGCTTCTGACGTGTTTTCACCGAGAGCTTCTAGAGGAAGTACGGAGGTTTCCATAATTTGGGGCCCTTGTCCCAATACTTTACACATAGCCACTCATAATGTACCTACTTTAAGTTTTAATAGGCATGCCTCATACTCACATTATTAGCAATTAAAATTATATAAACATTTTTCAAAACGGCAATGCAACACCACTTGCATTGAATTTTCTGTTGCATTGACTTGTTCAAATGCTAATTTTCACTTTAACCTTAGTCCTGCCTCACTAAACGTCAATCGGAGATATGTCGTTTTAAAAGCGCCATACCTCCGCGCGGAGTTATGACGTTTTGAAAACGACATAGTCTTTATGTAGGGGTACGTTAAATAAACTGAAAGATTGTAATTGTTTAGACAAACAGGAAAAAACATTATGAATTTTAAGTCAGTTTTAAATATTTTATTCACTTCCAAAAAATATTTCAAATATAATTTCCAATATTTATACACAATTGCTGAAAAAAAAAAACCCTAGTATTTAATAAGCAATTTATTTTATACGTTAGTTACAGAAGAGTTCTCTTCATGACTTGTCGAAGTGAGCTGGGTAAGTTTTCCATCACAGTTGCAATCTTAATTAATATGTCAAGCAAATTTAAATGATTGATCACCTTTGCACTATGGGCCAAAAGCCCATATATGCGGCATAAATGATTTTTTTTTTTCGAAATAGTGTTGTTTAATTATTTTTTTGGTATCTTGAATACTTATATGATATAAAAAATTTTGATAAAATTTTTGGGAATACCCTAATTTTTGCGCGCTTTTAAAGTCAGCTGTTCAGTGTCGTTTTGTTTTAGACAAAAAACCCGCGAAAATTTTGACGACTTGCAGCTCGTAAATCAATTGAACCAAACATTAAAAGTTAAAAGTGTGTACATTAGGGCGGGTCAATTTGTTCCTGTCCAAAAAATCCTGAAAATCGTCCCCCATAATCGAAATCTACGAAGAATTCTAAGAAAATTTCACCATGAAACCATGTGTCTAAAATGAATTCCTAGTCCGCGCCGTGAAGCTTAAAGATTGCACTATGAGGTACATAAGGTATTTCGAGGTATTTAAGGCATTTTAATGTATTAAAAAAAAAAAATACGCATTTTCCAATTATGTTGGAGTCAATTCTGACTTATTTTTTTACAACAAATTTTATAATTTTTTTTTAAATTTATTTAACTTATAATTTTTTTAATTCAACAAAATGAGCCAAACTAGCCATGTACTGAGCCTCATATAAGAAAGTAGGAGCAATGCGTCTGTAACTTTTTAACGAAGTAAGGTATCGGTCTGAAAATTGAAATATATATTCAAAGGCATTTTAAGCAACTAAATAAAATTAGGCGTGGCATGATAAAAGGCGGAATTTAATTTTATTTTTTATTTTAAAGTTTATTTGCTTTCCAACTCGTAATTTTTGCATTTTGTTGACTTGGAATATAACGGCATCTTATTAGAATCTCAAGTCTTTCTTTGACTCGATTTGAGGAACTTTGGAACGACTTTCTAAAGTCAATGACATAACAGCATCTCGATTCTGTGGCATAACTCGTCGTGAGACATGTGTTAACAACTGCACACATCGTTCGGTGCCCTGAATGTGCGATGGAATTGCTGGATCTGGCAGTGGTATTTCAGCAGAATTTATGTATTCCAGCAAGTGATCGTGTGGGATGTTTGCAGTAAATGGAGGTTCAAATAAGATGTCGTCATTATCCAAGTCAACTAAATGCATATAATCGGTGCAATCGAAATTAATGCGATTCTTTTTATAAGATCTAAGTTTAGTTGGGTAATATAATTTCTCACGATAATACATAATTTTATTAATTGCTCTTTCGCGAACTGTTTTTCTTTCATCGAAAAGCATTGTTAACAAAATATTTTCTGTATGGGCGAAGAATGCATTGTTTTGGATTGCTTTGTTTACAATTTCTCTTAGATTTTGTGGTAAAAATTGCGTTGATACAAAAGCTTTTTAATGTAATAATATATTTCTTTGCAAGCAAATAAACTTTATAATAAAAAATAAAATTAAATTCCGCCTTTTATCCCACGCCTACTTTTATTTAGTTGCTTATAATGCCTTTGAATATATATTTCAATTTTCAGACCGATACCTTACTTCGTTAAAAAGTTACAGACGCATTGCTCCTACTTTCTTATATGAGGCTCAGTACATGGCTAGTTTGGCTCATTTTGTTGAATTAAAAAAAAATTATAAGTTAAATAAATTTAAAAAAATTATAAAATTTGTTGTAAAAAATAAGTCAGAATTGACTCCAACATAATTGGAAAATGCGTATTTTTTTTTAATACATTAAAATGCCTTAAATACCTCGAAATACCTTATGTACCTCATAGTGCAATCTTAAAGCTTCACGGCGCGGACTAGGAATTCATTTTAGACACATGGTTTCATGGTGAAATTTTCTTAGAATTCTTCGTAGATTCCGATTATGGGGGACGATTTTTGCGAAAAAAAATTGACCCGCCCTAGTGTACATGGAAAATAAAGGTCAAGGTATGTAAATTAATAGTTACTAAACGTTTTTCTATATTTCTAAATGTTTGTGTTGTTTTGACTAATGTGTTGCAAATGTGTTGTTCTAGCTTGTTCTAACAAAAGTACATGTGTTCTGTGAAGCTTTTCTTTTAAGTGCCTGAAAGTGCCTTAAAGGTAAAAATGTAATATTTTTAACAAATCTCTATAGAATCCATTTTTTTATAGGAATCATAACTACTATGGTAATTATTGTATATACCAAAATTCGTAACTCTAGCTTTAAAATTTGGCTTGTTATTCGGTTTTTTTGATTTTCGGGGGCGGAAGTGGGCGTGGCAAAAATTTGAAACAAACTTGATCTGCGTGCAAACATAACAAATGCTCTCGAAAAAAAATTATAGCTCTATCTCTTATAGTCTCTGAGATCCAGTGTTTCATACGGTCGGTTATATGGGGGCGGGAGGAAGACGTGGTCAAATTGACACAAAATTTTTTCCGAAATTCTATCTTTCTCTCCCAGATATTTGTGCAAATTTTCAGAATCTTAGGTCCATTTTTAGAGTTTATGCCGCAAATTTGGGCTTTTGGCCCATAGTGCTTTGTATAAAAATCCCTTTACTAAAGTGATACAAATTCAATATATGGGCAAATCCCACGTGCGACACACGCTACATTCGCACGATTTTAGCTAATTTTTTTTTAAAGATTTACCGTAAACTTTTGTTATTTGTTTAGAAAGAATTGAGAGTACTTTCGGAGGGTATAAGATTCAATTTCACTGGAGTCATTGTTTTGAAAATAATTAATAAAATTGTCACGTGTCGCACGCTACACAAAGTGGAAGTTAGTTTCAAAATTTTCATTTCAAACGCAATTTTTATCGAATTCTGCAAAATAAACCCTATGAAAGTTAATATCCTAGAAGACAAAAACCGATCGTTTGGTCTTAATAATGTTTATAGATTTTTAGCAAAGCCGTAAACCCATTGTGTCGCACGCTACGTGTCGCACGCTACACTTTTTCCGCTGACATTAACATAAGACAAAAATCTTTTAATTTGAACTAAACATTATTTATTATAGTCATAAATGTGCTTCACAATTATTTCAACGTGATTTACTTTAGATTTGTATGTGAGCCCAAGCAGAGGCAAAAAATTGTGAAGAATACAATAGGGATTTGAAGGTGTGCGCGCAGAGCACGAATGTAAGTAAAATTATGAAAATTATAATGAAAATTGGGTTTGATACAAATTTGTGCATTTATAATGATCAAAATTTCTTTTTTGCTTTAAATTCCTAAAATTCGATATCTACTTTAATGTTCCATATAATAAAAAATTACAAAATGTGAAATTTAAAAATTAGTCGCTGGTGGACTGTTTCTGGGATTTGCCCATATGTGATAGTTGTAGCTTGGGCATCTGGCATATATACAAAACGGGATACATTTCGTAATTCCTTTTTATAGACTGCAAAAAAAAAAAAAATCAAATGAGAATTAGAACATTTTAACGTATCGTTAAACTTAATAATCAATATAAAAATGTGATTATATCAGCAATGTATTTTATGCGTTGGTTAAGGAACAGTTCTCTTCATGGCTAGTCGAAGCGAGCTGGGTAAGTTTGTCATCATAGTTGCACATCTTAATTAATATGTCAAGAAAACTTAAATAATTGATCACCTTTGTATAAAAATTCCTTTGCCTAAGTGATATATACAAAAAGGGTAGGCATATCGTAGATCCTTGTTATTATAGCTGCAAATATGTATACGAAACGGGACTCATTTCGTAATTCCTTTTTATAGACTGTAAAAAAAAATTAAATGGGAATTAGAACATTTTAACGTATCGTTAAACTTAATAATCAATATAAAAATGTGATTATATCAGCAATGTATTTTATGCGTTGGTTAAGGAACAGTTCTCTTCATGGCTAGTCGAAGCGAGCTGGGTAAGTTTGTCATCATAGTTGCACATCTTAATTAATATGTCAAGAAAACTTAAATAATTGATCACCTTTGTATAAAAATTCCTTTGCCTAAGTGATATATACAAAAAGGGTAGGCATATCGTAGATCCTTGTTATTATAGCTGCAAATATGTATACGAAACGGGATTCATTTCGTAATTCCTTTTTATAGACTGTAAAAAAAAATTAAATGGGAATTAGAACATTTTAACGTATCGTTAAACTTAATAATCAATATAAAAATGTGATTATATCAGCAATGTATTTTATGCGTTGGTTAAGGAACAGTTCTCTTCATGGCTAGTCGAAGCGAGCTGGGTAAGTTTGTCATCATAGTTGCACATCTTAATTAATATGTCAAGAAAACTTAAATAATTGATCACCTTTGTATAAAAATTCCTTTGCCTAAGTGATATATACAAAAGGGTATGCATATCGTAGATCCTTGTTATTATAGCTGCAAATATGTATACGAAACGGGATTCATTTCGTAATTCCTTTTTATAGACTGTAAAAAAAAAAAACAAATGGGAATTAGAACATTTTAACGTATCGTTAAACTTAATGATCTATATACAAATGTGATTATATCAGACATGGATTTTATGCGTTGGTTAAGGAACAGTTCTCTTCATGGCTTGTCGAAGCGAGCTGGGTAAGTTTATCATCATGGTTGCATATCTTAATTATTATCTCAAGCAAATCTAAATGATTGCTCACCTTTGCCTTTGATACCTTCGTTGAGTAAAATAATATATGTAGATTCAAGACTTTTGTTATTGAAGCTTAGGAATCTGGCATCTAGAGAAAGGACTGCAATTGGAGAAATTGTATCGCTGACACATACATTTTTTCTGTTGGATGTGTGAATTGTGAACCTATGCAGTGGATCATATCTAATTTCAACTAGCACTGACTGACAATTTTAAATCATACTGGCCACACTACACGATATATTAAATTTATTTAAACTCCGAATTTTTGTTTAATGGCTTAACCCAAAATATATTACTTTATTTCGAATACTATGTACAAAGCAATTCATCAATGAAAAACCGTTATTTTTTTTAGGTACTGACCGTCGCACAGCTGCAAAGTTTTTGGTTGTAATAAGCTATGGCACTTTTTTTTAACGTTTTCTTTTTGTAGAGAATTTATACAGAGAACAAAAAGTAAGAAAATAAATGGCGTAATATTTATTAAGTTAAAACACTAAAGTAAAAATCGGCGTTTAAATAAATTTGAAATATCGCTTAGTTTGGCTAGTATAATGATTTAAATTTGGGGATAGTGATGGTTGAAATAAGCTGTGATCCACTGTATATTGTGCTTTTGTGAATTGATGTTCATAACTAACACCAGATCCAGTTAATTATATTATTAAGTAAGGTAAATATTTATTAAAAATGAATGTTTCAAATTGTTTTTAGAAATTCTCACCTGCCATTAGAATTGTAAATTACGGTCTGCAAAAGAAAATATTTGTCATTAATAACTAAAACAACAAAATATAACTCTGCAATAAAAATAAAGCTCAGTGTCTAGTATTCATTTATTTTGTAAATGATGGGGAATCCGTAGATATTTCATCATAAATATATAATATTAGAATATGTGACATTGAATAACTAACCTTGTATAACGGGAGATCCAATGATCGAATACATTCGCTTCCGAGACTGAAACTGTACGAAATGTTAACTGGTTACGATTTATTCCAATTACAACATAATTAAATTATATAAGAAATATATTTTTTTGCGTTTCTTAGCACTTCTCTTCCTGGCCTTTCGAAGCGAGGTGAGTAAGTTTGACATCATGGTTGTAGAACTTTATTTTTTTAAATTTAATTTTCTTTACTAAGTATCGAACCAGTACGTACAGCAGGAAGAAAATAGTACTATAACATAGGGAAACTTATTTGAACAAAACCTCATATTCATTTAAGGGAGTTTACGTAGAATTTAATTGTATTAGTATTTGTAAGTTTAAGTCTACTACTACTTCTTTAGTTAACCAGAGAAAGAATTCTGAAATGAAATTAAAATGTATAATAAACATTAATTGCGAATTGAAGTTTTCTACATATCAAAACTATATTAAAAAGGATCAGTTGAACAGGTGTATGTTTTCAACATTGTATTATAGTTCAAGAGTAGCAAATAAAAGACATCACTTTGAATTTAACAATATTCTATAAAAATATACAAAATGCAATATATCTTACCATTTTATTAGAAATCTTGTCACATTTAAGACGCCTGAAAAGTAAAGAGTAAAATTTATCAATTGAAGGATTAACAATTACAACTGAATTTTATATAAATGATGTCTCTCAGTAACAGGTGAAGTCTCATCAATTACAAATGTTCAAGAGTAGCAAATATAATATCATCATTTTATTTTTAGAAATTTGAAAATATTAACGTATACAACTTACCTGTAATTCGACATGGAGAGGCACTTTCCATCACGGATCATTCTGAAATTATTAAACTGAATTATTTTAATGGCCCATCAATAAATGATATAAATCTTTGTCATTAAATTTCAGGAAATTATTGTTTCATCAATTAAATGACAGAGACGAAAAATAAATCATCATATTGTGATACATATTGTGTTATTATTATTTACTAACCTTCTATAATCGGAAAGCGTTTTCAAACCTGCAAAGAAATAAAATACCCAAATCCCATACGCGAACGATTGTTTTTATCATTGTATATTTTATTCAATGGTTTGAATGCATTGGAAATTTACAATAGCACTCCAATTTAAACGGCCTCTTGCACAGGTGGCTCATAACCTTCTGGACGATCAATTACGGCTCCCTCAGCGGATACTACAGCTTCAGATGTCTTGCCACCACCGTCGCCATGCAGCTCCAGCAGCTTAGACACATCGAAGCGGGGCTTCTTGAGCACTTTGACCTTACGGATATACACATCATGCAAGGGATAAATGCGCTGACAGCTCTTCTCTATATCCTTGGCGATCGAGTCGAGTGCTAGCTTATTAACCAGTTGCTTAAGATCGGCACTGCTCACTTCATTGTTGATAATGTCCGTCATACGACCGCGAATCTTACGGACCTGCGATTGTTGGGCATAGCACGTTTTGCGCTGGGACTGCTGATCCTTGGAAGTGAAGCCTATGCAAAACACGCGCAATAGATATCCATCGATGGTCTTGGCCTCAACGATAGCCTCGATGAGGGTTTGCCATTTCTTGACCATCGATCTGTTTTCAGTATAACCATACAAATTTTTACGTTCAACATAAGAACATACAAAAAAAAAATATATTTAACTAACCTGTACTTGTCTGTAGTTAAATCCATGCCATGGAAATTGCACAGCACATTGCGGTCCTGCACATCTTCAGCGATAAGACGGAACTTGCGAAAAGATCTCTCGGGATCAATATCTTTTTGCAAGTCGGCCAACGACACTTCAAAAACGCGACCTTTCAAATAGTCAGAAGCAATGCGTTGTCCTTGCGTACGATTAACCAAGGTTTTACCAATCTGCCTGGTTTGGAACATGTTTGGAGCCTTAACATCGTACCAATCTTTACGAGAGAATGGATCTACCACCTTCTTTTTACCACCTTTCTTTCCACCTTTCGAGAGACCCTTATTTTTACCGACCGCCATGGTATACGCCTAAACCGGAAAAGGTCGAAACACGTTGAATGAAATCTGAGGCGTCTTACTAACTATCGTCAGGGTTGCTTCGTTTCACATCGATATCACAAGGCATACTTACACCAAATTACTATAAAATTAACTTTTTGGAACAGTGGAATAGACCATATTCGGTTAATTAATAATAATTTAATTAATTGATATACATATATTTTCAGGCACGCTGTATTTGATCGATTATAATAATTAATAATAAAAATGCATGCGCAATCCACTGATATTAAAAATCGTTCTACTTTAATTTTTTGATGATTTTAATGGCTCCCTATTAGCTTTGTTAGCTTTCTTTTTTCGTTAGACCGGCCACACACTACAGTTTCAAATTCTTTTTCATCTATCTGTGGAAATCCAAGACAAGACTTGATCAAATGTGACAGAACTGAGTGCGAGTGGAAACGGAGCCATTGCCTTGCTTACTCACAAAAGTATGATTTCGACCTGCTTTCGCCTTTCTCTCATTTACACAAGTAAAGTTGTAAGTTTACTTATTTATTTATTTACTTAAATTTTCAAATTAAAGACAACAAATTATATGTTATCCCTTTCATTATAAAAGTATTATATATATATGTATATATATATATGTATATTTTATATATATATATATGTATATATATATATATATATATATACTAAATGTATAACAATAATAATAATAATATTAATAATAATAATCGTTTTGAAAACGAAAAAATTGGTGCTCCCGTTTTCACTTTCACAAGATACTTTCGAATTGCGAAACGAGAAATTTCGTCTTGCCGAAATGAAATGTAAATGCCTTTTTCTACATTAAATCGGATCTTATTGCAAAAGGAAAAAAATGACTCGTTGGTTTATTGTCATTCTTTTAAGACTTCCACAAGATCAATTAGGCTGGTAATTATTTTCAGAAAGGCCTAATTTCTGACCTCACCTCAAATTTAGAAATAAAATTTTGACGTCGGCAACAACAATTTTCAAATTAGTGGGCGACCGATAAGTCCGACATATTGAGTTATCGGCTAAGCTGCCGTACTTTTGGTGGAATGAAAAAGCAAGTTAAAAATACTTTTATAATTAAACGGATGACATTAAATTTGTCAAAGCTGGGTAAAATATGATTTATAAAAATTAATTTATTTAATTTAATTACTTAAGTGCTAAAATTTTATTAAAAAAAATTGTTGATATCACCGGAATGAAATTCATTAAAAAGTAGGCATCCCCTTTCTTTGTGGGACACAGCTAAATGCTGTTCAACTAATTTTTTTTTAAAGAAAGTTTCAATTCCTTATTTGTAAAAAATACAAAAGGCTATTATATTTCTTTCAGGAGAAGCATAAATCAATTATGCAAGATAAAATTATCCTTATGTGAGTTCTATTCACGCAGGAAATTGGACATGCGAATGGAATTTTTTCGCGTTGTGCGAAAATACAGTATCGATACGCCTTATATTAAATATTTTTGTGTTATAGCTTTTTTCCACTTCACTCAGTTTTTTTTTTTATGTTTTTTAAAGTCCCGTTTCGGGGTTTCCATTGGCTCGAACCGAGAAATATGGGCAACGGTAAAATTGTCAATATGGCCGCTCTGAAATGTCAGCTAATCAAGTGTGAACACGAGTTGGCGAACAATTCAAAAAACAGCACGCGCATTTTAATATGGAACATTTACATAAATACATTTACTTATTAGCAACGGCATGGGTGTTTTTGGGTGCGCGATGTTCCTGGAAACAACGAATCATTTTTTGAAGATAATTTTCGAATTAATAGGGAGGAGTTTGGCACCCTTGTGGAGCGCCTTTGTGGATTGGGCAAAAAAGGCACTACATTTCTCCTCACATAACTCGAACAACATAGCCTCGTGGATGCTACTCCACGATATTGACGGCTTTTGAGTTTTTTGGCTCATCTAAAATATAAAAAAATTGCTTTAAAAAGCAAAATCAAATTTTTATTTTTCTATTTTCATACCTTGGCGCATTTAAATATCAGCTGTTTGTTTAGTGGTGACCTCTTTTTCGTTGTCATATCGATCAAAATATCGCGTAATTACCCAAAAAGTGCGTTCGCTATTTCTTCGTAGCTCGCGAACGTAGAAAAACCGACTATTTTTCTTATGGGCTTTACATGGGGCGAACGTAACATTCGGCTTGAACGGAAAAAAAACCAAAGAAAACCGAGGTTTTGGGTGCAGTGGAAATAGGCTATAATTAATGTTTACCAACATTCCCTAAAAAATGTACTGTCACCTACTGCCTAATAGCCTACTTCCACTGCACCCAAAACCTCGGTTTTTTCGGTTTTTTTTCGTTCAGTTCGAATGTTACGTTCGCCCCATGTAAAGCCAATAAGAAAAAAGTTGGTTTTCTACGTTCGGGGGCTACGTAGAAATAGCGAACGCACTTTTTGGATTATCACTCGATATCTTATCGATATGACAACGAAAAAAACTCACCACTTAACAAACAGCTGACATTTAAGTGCGCCAAGGTATGAAAAAAGAAAATAAAATTTTTATTTTGATTTTTGAAGCAAATTTTTATATATTAGATGAGCCAAAAAAAAATCGCTCTATGTCGTGGAGTGGCATGCCCGAGGCTTTGTTGTTCGAGTTATGCCGTTGCTAAAAGTAAATGTATTCATGTAAATATTACGTTGCTGCCAGCAATTCTACTTACATAGGCCCAAACTAATGGAGATTTCTTTACTATTGGCAATGGCCTACATTTCCAACTCGTGTTTACATTTGAACAGCTGACATTTCAGAGCGGACATAGTGAGAAATTTACCGTTGACCCTACTTTTCCCTTCGTGCCAATGGAAACACCAAAACGGGACTTGGACGAACGCAAAAAAACTGAGAGCAGTGGAAAAAAGGCTATTACACATATCACATGGCCATATCTGTAGAATTAAAAATGAAAAAAGTCAATAATCAGGCATGCTCCGGTTTTCACTTTTTTTTCAAAACGAAAACGAAAAAATTGGTGCTCCCGTTTTCACTTTCACAAGATTTTTTCGAATTGCAAAACGAAAAAAATTTGACTTGCCGAAATGAAAAGTAAATGCCTTTTTCTATATTAAATCGGATCTTATTTGCAAAAGGAAAAAAAGGAGTTGACTCATTGGTTTATTGTCGTTCTTTTAAGACCGCCAGCAGATCAATTAGGCTTGTAACTATTTTTAAAACGACTAATTTCTGATCCCACCTCAAATTTGGATATCAAATTTTGCCGTCGGCAACAACAATTTTCGTTTTGGTGAGCGACCGATAGGTCCGACACCATGAGTTATCGCCTAAGCTGCCATACTTTCGATAGAATGAAAAAGCAAGTTAAAAATACTTGTATAATCAAACGGATGGCGATAAATTTGTTGAAGTTGGGTAAAATATGTTTTTTAAAAATTAATTTATTTAATTTAATTAGTTATGTGCTAAAAGTGTATAAAAAAAATTGTTGGAATAACCGGAATGAAATGCATTAAAAAGGTGGCATCCCCATTTTTTGTGGGAAACAGCTGATTGCCGTTCAACTAATTTTTTTAAAGAAAGTTTCAAATCTTTCTTTGAAAAAAAGACAAAAGGCAAATATATTTCATTCAGGGAAGCATAATTATTTATATGCAGGATAAAAAATCCTTATGTGAGTTCAATCCACGCACGAAATTGGACATACAAAAGATATTTTTTCGCGTTGTTTACTTTTAACCAAAACACAAGTCACCTTTTTTTGCAGTAAAAAATTAAACGTTCGGATAGCAAAACGATGACCAAAAACGTGTGAAAACCGGAGCACCTAAAAACGAAAATCTCGGTTTTGGTCCCAAAACGAAAACGAAAAGTGAATACCGGAGCATGCCTGAATATAAATAAAAGAGCTTTAAAATATTTATTGTTTTTTTTTTTTTAATTACACAAATTTTAAGAATGAGTAGAAAACTACAACAAAATAAAAATCGGACTTTTCCATTGCCATAAATTGTAATTTTGATGATGTAAAAAGAATATCTGCGATCTCTAAATATTGCTTACAAGGGGCCAATAAAAATTTTTGTTTTAGAGAAAATAAGAATATGTATTTATTTTGAGTGGTAATCGCAAAATGACGGCTTATATTAAAACTTAGTAACATCGGTTAATATTGTTTTCGTTCCATTCTATATTTTCATTATTGTAATATTAATTTTGATATATTGTACTGAAAAAGTTTGGTCACATTGTAAATTATTAATCGCATCCATTTCAGTTTTACTTGGTTCGTTTTAAATTGTGTTTGCAGACAAACAAGGTTTTACATAAAATGGATAGAATTCGATGGATACAAAAAAAATACAATTATTTTGAAAGGTATCATTCTTTTAATATACTTAATAGTGTCACGTGTTAAATTATTTATAGTGACAAGAGTATTCGTCATTTTGAAATGTTACTGATGGGTACGGATTGAACAATGCCTACTATTTGTTCTTGATATTATTTTGGCAAGCAATGGTGTATAAGGTCAAAATATCCATATTTATTATATGTGAACATATAAACAAATAATGTGAATGCTCTTATTTAAAGTGTATTGCAGATAAGAAAAATATACATTTGTATAAAAAACGGACTTTTATACCATCATCGCTCAATTTCGCTCAGGAATTTGCCTAAAAACAAATAAATATTGAAATACATTTTATTTTTAAAATTACATTAGGAAAATAAGATAAAAAAATATACATAAGTAATGGATCCAAGTAATTTTACGTATGAACATTTCGGGATTCTTGTTCATAATGATGAAGATGATGTTGCCAAATCCCCCCGATGAGCAGGCTATAAACGTTTCCAGTCTAAACGATGGTGAGCTTGAATATTATTATAGTCATTTGACGTTACACTATATGGTCCATCCATTAACACACAAAAGCAAATAAAACAAAAATTCCTTCCTTCCTATTTAATTGTTTGCATCATATTTCCATGTAATAGTCTTGGGTACAGATGCCATTTGTCAGAATGGAATGAATAACATGTTTCTTGAATCACAAAATGACAAAGTTTTCACGTATGTTCAGTCGGATCAACACAATGCTATTAACACCTATGGAGAGAAATCCTTATTAAAGATAGCTACAAATGTTTGTTTGTCCTCAGCAAAAGAGTAAGTCATTTTTAAATGATTATTTTTTTTATGAATATTTTATTAGTTTCCATTTTAAAATAGGGAATCGAAGTCAAGCGAAAGTAATTTGCAAATGCAAGACAATGAAGTTATGATGATGTTAAAGGCTTCAAAGGCATCTATCGAAGATGTAATAGAGGATGTTCCTCCGCATGACCTTATGAATTATGTGCATCAATTACGAGCACATGAAAGCATAAAAAGTAGAACCAGATGTACAGAAGCAATGAATAGAAAAAATATAGCGTTGGTACAATCAGTTAATGGCAAGTCTCGGCGCTGGGAGCAAAAATTGGTACAAATCAAAACAATGGAAGGGGAATTTAGTGTTACAATGTGGGCGTCTGGAATGTCGGATGACGAGTACAGTAGCCTTAATGAAAATGCTTCCACCACCGCTGTGTCAACATTACTGATGCCACCTACAAACAAAATAACAGCAAGCGATGAAAATATTCACGAAAATAAGGACATAGTATTACATGAACATGAGCATTTGCTCTATCAACATCAACAAGAGAATTTTCTGCAGATGCACCAACAGATGGCTGCTCAGTTGGCAACGTATACAACTGACAAAATCGTCGATCGCAATTCTAAATTAAGTGAAGAAAGTGAATCGCATTCAAATTCGAATGGACATATTTCTCACGAATGTGAGTTTGTTAGTAATGAACAAACGGTTTCCGTAATAGATAAACATCAAGGTGTCAAACAAAGAGATAAGAACTGTGAGCGATTGTCAGAAGTCGCTATGTCAGGATCATTACCCATAGGTAAACTTATATACTACTATTTAACGATGATTGTATAACAACTTAAAGAATGCATTTTTAATTGATTTAGCAACGCCAGTTGAAAATATTGCAAATGATAAAGATGCTTCTGATTTTCCGCTATATGTCAACGATAAGAAAATTGCCTGTCCCCATAAGGGCTGTCATAAATTCTTTCGGGATTCATCTGCAATGCGCAAGCACTTGCACACACATGGACCTCGCGTTCATGTCTGTGCGGAATGCGGGAAAGCTTTTGTTGAGAGCTCCAAATTAAAGAGGCACCAGTTAGTTCATACGGGAGAGAAACCATTCCAATGTACTTTTGAAGGCTGTGGGAAACGTTTTTCATTAGACTTCAACTTAAGGTAATTAATCTTGTTTAATTATTTTATTTATCACTAACATTAAATATAATTTCACAAACAGAACCCATGTAAGAATACACACAGGAGACAGACCATTTGTATGCCCTTTCGATGCCTGCAATAAAAAGTTCGCTCAGTCTACAAACTTGAAGTCACATATTCTAACACATGCTAAAGCTAAGTATGTTAATTTATTTTGAGCCCAAATAAAGTAAAGTATTAATAATTATGATACTATTATTTCCAGACGAAACCCAAATAATCCACGTTTTGCCACCTGTCTTAGTACGAATGAGCTTTGTACCAATGAAGAAAGTTCTACAAATGTAATTAAAGTCGAGTTACGTGATACTATGTCGGTTAACCAAGCGTCTTTTATAATGTATGCTGATTAAAATATATGCATATTTTAAAGTGAGAACTATTTAAAATGTACATATATACGTATTATGGTGAATACATTTTAGTTATTCAAATAGTGCTTAAGCGTAATTTAAGACCATTATTTTTATTTACATTATACACGTAGTTTGTCTGTTTGACTAATTATAGATTTAATAAAAATCAGTGAATTGAGTTTCCATTATTAATTCATTTAAAACCAACAATTCAATTAAAAGAAACATCAATATAATGTGATTTCTAAAATGACGCTACGTTATTTACGACTGAATATTACAAAAAAAACGACTATCGCATGCACAAAATTACAAAATATTTTGGTGGAAATTGAGTGAATCGATTCAAAGTAAGGCTGATGTCAGAGTGCACGCGACAAGCGATGCCATAATAATGGGCGAGAGAGAGAGCGATGACTCACTGCATATTTTTTTCATATGCAATTGCTCAAGAGATGTCAGAGTGAGAGCGAAGCGATCGACTGCAAGGCGAGAAAACAGTTTCCATACAATTTTCTCGCTTCAACTCACTAAGAGCGTACAGAGTAATGCAGCTGACTTCTCGCGCTCACTCTGATGTCAACAATAAGTCAATAAAGCTGTTTTGAAGTTTTGAAGTTGTCTCAATCGCCAAATTCCAAGCTGGGTAACATTTGTTTTTGTATGAATTTGAGAGATCGTAGTTCTTTAAATTTATTCATTATTTTGTATCTCATGGGTACATAGCCTATTTCCACTGCACAAAAAAACCTAGGTTCTTTTCCGTTCAAGTTGAATATTACGTTCGCCCCATGTAAAAACCCATAAGAAAAAAAGTTGGTTCAAAACGTTAACTGAGTGGCAGTGGAAATAGGTTATAATTCTCTGTTTAGACCAAGTGCATCTGCTTCAATGACGCAGTTCTACGATGCAAGTGTTGATACCAATACTGCATCACGCTGTTTAGGGGTAAAAAAATAAACAAATTTATCCAGAAAAAAGAATATCAATAGCAATAAAAACAAATCCATCGAAAATAAGCTATTAAAATAAATTTTATTTATTATTCATCAAATACCTTATTGATCAAATACCTCTTTGCATTTTACATCATAATAAGCAACTCGCTCTGCATCTTAATATTTCATCGCGGATGGTTTTCTTTATTTATTTTCATATTCCTCTGTTTATTTCATTTCATTTTTTTTTCAAAGAATTGCAAAGCAGTTTGAAATACTTTTAAGCCGCCAAAATTGGCAAGTGAATAATCATATGATTTCCATAGATATCATACAAAATATACCATCCTTTTCAGAATCATTCCTTCTCTTAAGGAATAATGCGCTATTCGCAATCCACATACATTCGAGTATCGGAGTATCGATACGCTTAAAAATTTGCTTGTGCTGGAAACTGCGGAACTAAATGAGCTCTTAGCGTGCGACCACAGCACAGGGTACGGATTTTGCAATTGATGAAAACAACCTTTACCATTCTAAAATTTAAGATTTTAGATTCGAATATGTTTCAATATGATTTTAGTAATAATTTTAGAGTGCCATACAACATAGATTTAACTTTGATTTCTTTTTAAGAATTGCTATCATTTTAACTTAAAATCAAAAAAATATTGCAACAAACTTCCAAAAATATTTTTTTTTTTGCCATTTCTTTTATTTAAAATCTGTCTGTTTAAATAATAAGTAAATTGTATAATTAATATTAAATAGACGGAAATAGCAGTTTTCCAATGTGCCCTGCTATTATGTGCAACTTATTTTTAGTTGGCTAGATTTATGTAGCGGGGAGATCGAGTATGTGGTATCTTTTCAGTCTTCTTACTGTTAAATTGTTGTCTACTAGATTCAAGACTAAATTATTTTCGAGGCTATGGAGTCTATCGATGTATTTCTTATTAAATTTTTTTATTTCTTAATTTTTAGTTGGAATATTAAGATCTTTGTGAATATTTGCTTTAGATACAATAAATTTGTATCAGTTTTTGATTGGTAACGCTTAAATATCTTAATATTTGAATTGCTAGCAGTCCAAAGAGCTGTATAGCTTAGGTCCAAACAGGCTTCAATATGGATTTGTAGAGGCGAACTTTGTTTCGCAACGTGGTTTCTGATTTTCGACTTTCTCAACCAGGATATTCTTAGTGTTTTAAGACTGAGTTGCTGACATATTGCTTTAATGTGGTTTTTCATGTTAATTAGGGGTTGAGATGCAAGTTCCGATATTTCACACAGGTACTTTGTGATTGGGATATTGTCGCTTTAGAAATAGGCAATGAATGTTATTTCATCTATTTTTTTTTTGTAATAATTGCATTTATTTAATAGGTAAATGTTTGACTGGTGTTGCCATAAACTTTTGTTTTTTTTACCATTTATTTACCAAATATATTTCTTTTTCTCACGTTGAAAATTTTGCTCATCTGGGAACAGCGCTTAACTTGGAAAAGACAGTTTTATTTAGCGCATGAATAATTTAAATAGATGTAGTGATTACCAGCAGAGTTAAATTTACGAAAAACCGATAATTAATTTATTTAAACAAAAGAATAGAACCGAGTTTTGGCGATCTGTCGGTCGCAAACTTAAACACAATTCCTTGGTAGATGCGCGGTTAAGAATGCACAACGATATAAATTAGCTTCTTACTGTAATCTACATGAATACCGACCAAACTCTGGAACTTTGTTCGAGAATAAAAAAACTATTGAGAATCGAAATTTAGTTTTTATTAATGAAATAAAGCGATACGCAAGACAATTCCAATACTAAACTAAGGGATACAATTTTGTGATTATAAAAGCTTCTTCGAATGTGAAACTTATGGTTTCGCAATCGTAACATAGCGGCCAGCATTTGTGACTGGTGTCGTTTTCAGTTCAATATTCCTGAGAACGTTGAGTTCAGTTAATATATATTTTATATATTAAAGTAGAGTAATTGAGTTTCTAATTTTTCGAATACATTCCTTTGTCAGGTTGTGTCTGCTGTCGCTAGCTGTCTTGATTCTTGAAGCAGCCTCGTGCACTGTTGATGCTAATGCACTTTGATACTAATCAGATGCCGGGTGTTTGCTGCTGGCAACGAACTTATGACGTTGTATCTCAGCTGATATTTTGAGAGCTCTCTCAGGTACTTATCACGTACATAGTTTTTTTTTTTGGCTTTAAGCGGATATTGCGAAAACGCTTGTAGTGAGCAGCGGGGCGATGAATAACTGCACTGTCAATTTGTACATTTGTCAGTAGTAAATTTAAGTAATCGGTGTCGGATTTTTCTTGTCCATATAATCGCTTGAATTGTCTACTTCTTCAAAAGATTGATTAAAAGTCTCAATTTTATTTAGAGCTGTCGCTTGCAACTCTCGAACAGGCATCGATGCCCTTTTATGAGCTGTAAATTCAACAATATAAATTCTACAAATATAGAAATTATTCGCAAAATTATTTTTTATCTTATTTACCACGCATAAAAACTTGTGATTTATTTGTCCTTTGAGCATGTTGATCTATGTTTTTCCGATTTGGCCGAAAATAGTTCTTTAATATATTGATTTTATAGTTTTCTGGAGATCCGGTCAAGCTTAACTAATTGTAATTTTAGATGAGGCCAAAAAAACGTATTTTGCAATACTCACATCGCTGTCCTCCGAATCCCTCAAATTAAATTTATTATCATTCGCATCGAATATATTGTTTTTGGCTATTTGAAAAGATGATCCAGGATTTGTTGTAGGTAACTTTATAGTATTTTCTAATGCGGTTGGTAATCTCCATGTTTTTAAGTCATCATTCCAAATTGAATTTTCCATAATTTCTTCAGGATTCCTAATGAAAATTTTTTATAAAAAAAAGTTTGTACTTATTATAAATCCCTGAGTTATCGCAAAAGCTTCCGTATATTTGGTGGAATGAAAAACTAGTTACAAATTGTTATATAATGCAATGGATGATATCAATATAGTTGAATTTGTGGAAAATATATTTTTTGTAAATTAATATGTTTAATTTAATTACTTAAATACTAGAAGTGAATGAAAATATTAGTTTAAGTCACAGCAATGAAATTGGTTAAAAAGGTGGTAATCAGCTTATTGCCGTTGAACTGTTTCTTGAAAATGTAAGTTAAATGAATTTCTTTGTGTAAAAGAGAAAAGGCAAATATATTATAATCATAAGAAATCATGAAAGATCTATGCAGTTCTTCACTTTTGACCAAAAAACAAATCAGCAGAAAGAAATAAAAAATTCAAAACGATGTCCGAAATTTGTGAATACCGGAGCATCTAAAATCGAAAACGTACTAACGGAAATTGAAAACTTTACCTCGCCTGTATATTTATATTTTTAAGTGTCTTGGCTACTTTTTTTTAATATAAATAATAATAATAATAAATTTAAAAAGTTTCGAAAGCTTTGGATCGTTGGATTGAATGGGATTAAAAGCTAAAAAAATATAAAAGGAACAACTGAATTTAAATAATTCTGACAGGTATGCACAAATATTTTTGCTACAAATGGTGACAGGACTTAGGTTTTTATGGACTGGATAAAACATATGTAAACATACAACATGTTACTGTGAAGATTATATATATATGTATATATTCTACACGGTTGAGCCAGCATCCTCGCCTTCGCTCTCGTAAAGTTTATTATTTTTACGTTATTATATTTGGTATTTATGCCTGCTATTGTTAATCTTATTTGGACGTTGACGTACTAATGGCAGTAATATTAAGTGGCCCAGCAATACCATACACGGGCTTTTTGACGCGCGGACAAAACAAAATAAATTTGTGAACAGCATGCAATAATCGAAAGCCGCGAATAAATATTAAAAAACGCTGGACGCCAATTAAATACACAAATAATACTATATTAATAGGGAAGCAAAAAATATTAGGATATATGTAAAAGAAGATAAAAAATAATTAAATACTCGATAATTATGCTAATAATAAGGTTTTAAGCAAAGGAATAGATTTACTGGGACAAACTACGTTATTGGGATTATTATAATTCACATACAGAATACGGAAGGGATTATGGCAAGCAAAATTAGTAGATCTACGTGAAATGAGAAGAGGAAGAAAATTCCTAGTGATTCTGACCGGAGCTGCAAAACTAATTTGACTTAACGCCTCCAAAGAGTCTATTTCACTATTAATTAGTCTCTGAATGAAAACAGCATAGTTCTACGGCCAGAAAGAGAAGGAAGGTTTAGTATTAAAAGTCTACTGCGACTTATCTATTAGGATTCCAATTTAAACTACGAAGAGCAAATAATAAGAATTGTTTCTGCACAGATTCAATCCTATCTTGATAAACCCTATACTGGGGATTCCAGACAAGAGATCCATACTCAAGGTTAGGGCGAACCAATGAAACTTATAAAGTTTTAGTGATGTAGGGATCGTTGAATTCTTTTGACCAGCGTTTAATGATTCCCAGAAAACCCATTGACCTATTTACAACAGACAGAATGTGTTTACCAAATTTTAGTTTTGCGTCAAGCAGAACCCCTAAATCATTCATAGACTCTATTCGCTCTAGAGGAGTATCATAAAAAACATAGATATTTACCTGAGAAGAACCCCTACAGAAGGTCATGAGCTTACATTTATTGCAATTGAGATGTAATATATGTATTTACTCTGCACCAAGATTCTAGACGATTAAGGCCAACAGTGAGCTCGCAAGACTATTATTAAATGTCAGGCAAAGCTTAACACCATAAGCATACATAAGTACACGGGATTGCTCAATAATAGAAGGAAAATCATTTATATTATATACAAAGTGAACAATAGCGGACCCAAATGACTACCCTGGGGCACACCAAAAGTAACTAGGACACATTTAGATACAACGCCATTATAATAAACATTCGGTATTCTGTTGGAAAGTTATGAGGAGATCCACTTAATTAGGCTATGAGGCAACCCTAAAGGATTAAGTTTATAGAAATTTTAAGTTCGATAATATCTTACTAAAGGTTTATCAGACGAATGTGGAATTATTGATGGAACACAAGCATCAAATAGCGAGTTCAAAGTAGTATAAAAAAATTCAACCGCTATATCCATGTTCGTGACAAAGAAATTTGCGACCAGTCAGTTTGAGATATAAGCAGGGCAAATTTCTCAAAATCGGTTTTCCGAAAACAACGAGAACGCTCACCACAACGTGCACTAAACTCTGACGCAATATATGGGAGCTCCAGCATAATTTCTAGAGTTGGATGGTAAGGGACTTCACGAGAGGAGATAGGAGATGTTCTCGATAGAAAATAGGAATCTGGGTCTAGAACAAAAATAAGGTCTAGAGACCTGTTTAAACAATTTGGAAAACCATTAATCTGAGACATTGATACTCCGTAAAGACTATAAATAAAAACATGGGATGGGATGGTTCACTATCAGAAAGCATGTTAGAAATGTTATTAATTATAGAAAAATTAGCTAAATACAGAGCAACATCTGAAGTAGGGGGTATATACGAGCAAGAAATAAAAATGTTAAAACTATCAAAGGATAATTTTACAGCCACTAGCTCAATATCAGAAGTGTGATCTATAAATTCTGAAGTAAATTGAGCATCTACTGCAATTAAAACCCCACCATCACGACGTAGCTTGCGATCATGTCTGTATAAGGAAAATCTACTAAAAAAATTTCAGTATCAAAATGTGATTCTTTAACCATGTTTCGGTAAAGGGAAAGATATACTATTTAAATATAGGTTAGCAAGTTTACTGCAAATGCCTCTTGCATGCTGATAGCCAAAAAGTTAAGAGGATGTTAGTTTTTTGAACTGACAGACATAGACGATGGCTTTGAATTAGAATTCTTGCTACTATTAAGAAGAGAAACCGGAGACCGATTTTACTTTTTAGCAACACTCAAGCAATTGCAACACTGTCTGTCTATGACTCCAAATTTGACACGGAAATTGTAAAAAACCAGAGCTCGCAAATAACTGTCGACCGATTCTCGTTGTCTGCAAATAAGTGTCTTTTCCTGACTCTTTACGAAAAGACTCAGTGAGCAACCGATTTATGGGTTCTTGAGTGAGATCGCTTGTGCTCAGAGCAAAACCCTTTTTTTCTATTCTGTTTTGTTCTGGTTGTTCCGAGACCGTTTTGTCGTGTTCAGTGAAGCAAAAAGTCTTTTGCGTATGTATTGGTATACACATTATACAATAACACAAGGTAGTCATGTGGGCAAAAGTTGGTACCCTAGTAATCATGACAATGAGTGCGAGTGAAGGAATCTCAGAACAGCAATGTTAGCGAAAGACGAAGACGATGCAATTAATTTTTACATATTTAGAAGCTAATATTAATGTCTCCTTGATATATTTTTAAAATGTACATATATGATATTTTTCTAATTTTCTAAATATTCCAATTCTATCCGTGTCTACGGCATACATTGCAAAATGTCATTTTGCACAAGGGTTAATTTCAGAAAAAAATTCGTCAGCAGACAACGTCTTGCGTTGAAAAGCGAACATACTTCTATGGCGACACCTTAGTTGTAATATTTTTTTGATTTAAAATTTCAGTCTTGCGACTTTACGATTTTAATCAATGCTATTTATTTTCGCGAAAAAATGCCTCAGACGCTTTCTTTTTATTTTTTTTTATTATATACCTTGTGCAACATAACTATTAGGTAAAAATTGTCTATCTCTGAGTTCTTCAAGATTGATTGTATTACATTCTATCATTCCCATACATCAGAGCATTCCCAGCTACTATTCAAATATCAATAATAGCAAGCTTATCTAAAAATATAAATAATTTGTACTTCGTTCAGTGATTTAACCATATCTGTAAGGTGATACATAAAAAATAAAAATTCAAAATAACATGATTTATGAATCGAATAAACTACTTGATATTTAAAATGTAAGTTTATATTTGAACATTACATACTATAAGAGAAAAGGATCCTCTAAGCTAAGAAAGTCCGTTACAGATAAGAAAACAAGTCAGAAAGCTACAGTACCATTTTGAATAAAAGCAAAATATTGCGGTATTATTTTCAAAATCTACCGAAAATACAATCAATATACTAAAAATATACCAAATGGTATATTGGGTATATCGGCATAGTGTCACATTCAAAAAATACCACAGATGGCACAATAGACCATATTGTCGGCCAAAGCAACTAAGACCCCTAGTAAGTAGGCGTTTTTCCCTTACAAAAGCATTTTTTTTAATAATTTCCACAATTTTTATCTGATCGCAACCAAATCATAAATACTATCGTTATTATTGTATATGCCAAAATTCGCAGCTGCAGCTTTAAAATTACGCTTGTTACTCGATTTTTATTATTTGCGGGGCCAGGAGTGGACGTGGCAAAAATATTTCATTCATATTTTTCAAAATTTGGAGAATCTGAGAGCTTTACTTTTTTAAATTCTGTGGTGTAGACTATCGTTTGCAATCAATTTTGAATCATTCGGCCTGGAAAAGTTTCAACATTTTTAAAAATTCTAAACGATTTGTTTTGCAATTTCCGTAAACATCTTTTAAAAAACATGTTTTTTTCAACTTTTTAAAAAAAATTTGTCGTAATATTGAAGCTAATTTTTATTTTGAAATATCTCACTACATTGGATCAAACTTCTCTGAGCTGAAACGTACAGATGGGGACGAGTTTTAGGCAGTTAGTCGAGCCCTGTTTAATTTCACCACACGTTAAAACTTGTATAATCTCGACGGCTTCTGTTATCCAGCATCAGATGATCACTTATATATTGGAGAAAAAAGAAAACTAGGCCGGAAGCAACCCTCCTGAGTGGCAAGAAATATTAAACCAACAAGACAGGATATTGTTTAGAGTTGGCAAATAAGATGAAAACACACACAAAGAATTCCATATACATATATAGTTATATAACAGTTCTAGCAGGTTCTTCAAAAAATTACCAATTCCTTCCATTTTTACGAAGAATACGACACATTTTTTCAAACAGTAGTTGATAGAATTTCAGATGACGACCAAGCTGTCGAATTTCATCTAAATAATCTTCGCGGTCCAATTGAAACTCCGAATTTAAATCTTCAATCTCCCGCTCAAGCATCCTAATCTTTTGATTGAACATCTTAATACGATCATTTTTGGTATACATTTCGTGTTGAATATTTGCATAATGAACTTGCAATAGGTTACGATCATTACTTTCAATGCGGCTTAATGCCTGTGCGATCGCACTCAAGTGTTGCTGAGCTTCCTTTTTGCGTTGTCTATGACGTTCTCGAAGTTGCATGTCATTAACTTTTTCACCACCAATAAGAGCATGCTTAATCAGATCAATATGCCGACGTGCATTTAATTGAACGCATTCCCTTCCTTCTCCATCATCAGATTGAAATTCAATTGATACATCTTTATTGAGGGGTGGTTTACCTGTTCGCTTATTGTCCTTATTATTCTTCATCTCCTGTGTAAGCATTTTAGATTTTTTCTCATTCAGCCATAATTTCTGCAATTTTTCATTATCCTTAGAAATTTTTTTAAATAATTCGTTTTCGGTCTGATTACTTTCTTCAAGCATTTTTCGTAATTTGACTATCTCCTCTTGATATTGACGCAGTTTGGCATCTTTTGGGTCTTCGTTGATTTTGGGAATGTTGGATATATTTTTCGCTCGGCTCGCGTACCGTAAAGTTGACAATGTTTCATCATAGTTACTGTCAGCTGGCGAAATGCATGATATCATAATGGTTTTTGTATTGCCTCCCAGGGAATCCTATAAAAAGTGACAATAAATATCAATATTGCAATCGACTCTGGAAATAATCTTCATGCCCTTTCACTTTGCGACAAAAGTGTATTATTTTGCAAATATTTTATAAGCCCATGTACATATTTATAACAGACTTTTTCAATGGGGCCCTAATTTTTTTTTTTAAATACTCATTTTTATACTCTCTTACAGGAAAAGTATGTAACAGATAGAATTAGACAGCATAATTTAAAAGCTTAAGTAAGAATACGATTTTAATGAAAATGGGTTTCGGTGTGACAAAAAGCTTCGACTAAAGATTTTTTTTGTTGGACGTTGACGTATTGACGTACCAACAAGACGCTCAGCGATACCAATCACTTGGCTTGTCGACGCGCGGGCAAAACAAATAAATTTCATATTTGTTTTCTCATTTCAATTGTAAATTGTTTATTTACCAGTGCAAAAACTTAGACTTTGAACGATAATTAACAATGAAGTTAGTACATGGGGATTTTATATCTACCTGAAGCAATCTCGTCAGTTTTGAATCCCTATACGGTACATGCTTTGTTTTGCCATCAACTAATGCTGATATAACATTGCCCAAAGCCGAAAGCGATAAGTTAATTTTTGTAGCTTCTTTTAGACGTTCACCAATAGCTCCTGTCTTGGATTGTCTTTCAGAGCCGGCAAGGTCGACAAGATTCAATTTGCCTCTTCGAATGCATCCAAGTATGGGCGACATATTATTGAAATCTGATGATTGGGTAACAGAACTTTCAATCTGCTCCAAACTTATTGTAAATATAGCATGTGATCGTGAACTCGTCTCGTTCATCAATGTGGCTGCTGTAATCCGATTCTTATTACCCAACTTCAACCAATTATAACATTCTTCTGCATTTTTCACTGGCTGGGTAGTTAAGGAAGGAACTGTAACGCCGATACCTGGTACATCCTTTAATGAATGATTAATTGTATGCGATGAGTCCGATTCACTCAAAAGATCTTTGATAGTCTCGTTGTAAATCTCCAAATAGCTTACTAATGCGAGGTACCTGACGTTGTTTGCTATCGAAATTTTCTCAAATATGTGATCAAAGCATCTCGGTATGATGCCCTTATTTGGCGCATCCTTTATTGATCCATCGCCCTTAATAAATAACAAGTTATCATTAAAGTCATCGTCGTTATATATATTATATAAATTGTAAGTAATTACCTGCATTGTATGAGTTTTGCCGCAACCTGTTTGGCCATAAGCAAAAATGGTTCCATTATACCCTTCTAATGTGCTCTCCACCAATGCATAACACATATCATTGTAGATAGTCTCGGTCTTCGAAAATGTATTATAGACGCTATCAAACCTAAACGATTTTCTTGGTGAACATCGTGCCGAGGGATTCAACACAGAAACATCGTAATCTGAAGTTTCCACAATGTTCTTGCAAAATAAAGGCATTGTCAACGAAATAAGATACATGATGGTGTGAATTTTCTTTTATTAAACACTTACATCACATTTTTCATGAATTTCTTTTAGATTCATTGGTCGACAGCGTATAATAACCTTCACATGTTCACCCATGATTTATTATAATTTAAAAAGAACTTTCACTAAACTAACTCTTTAGTTGGTCGTGCACCGTTGCTCAGTGTATTGATTTTTAACTAATTGCTTCAACTTGAACGCACACTCGAATGTTTACTATCTTCAAATTTCATAGATATCAGTTGTAAAATCACTTTTATTTACAACCTATGATTCAATTTTTTTATTTAATTGGTAAAAAAAACCTAGGTGACAACAAATATATATGTATATGTACATATTGATATGTATATATCATGGCTCCTGGTAATAATATGCATGCATTTCTTAATTGACTTTTATTATTCAATATCGTATATGTTGTTTGGAATCATATAGATGCATATATGTATATAATAAATTATATTTAATCGTCTGTTAAGTTAATAAATTAAAAATACAAATAATAGATTTTATTAACGTTACCCACAGCCATATACATACGTCTGTCTGCCTTGCCTGTCTGTCCGTATAATCACCTCAAAAACTAAAACAGATAAAGCTGCAGTTTATATACTCGCTATCCATAGGGTGGAAGGCTTTTATATCCAACAAATGTACACTGCGCTTCATCAGGCTAGCTCCACCTCTGACTAACGCGTGGGAGAAACCGAATGCGCCGCCATATGAGATAATTTGAAACACTACTTAATATTTAAATACTATTTTTTAAACAAACTTAAGAATAATTAATAATGTGAGGATCCGCCTCTATTTGAAATTACTTCATAAATTCGATTGGCAATAGTTGATTGTCGTGACTCTCTCCCGGCTGTGCAGTCGGTTTAAATGATGGACGCACTTACGGAGATCATGAAAATGATAATTAGTCCCATCAGGTCCTTCCAAATTAAATTCATTTTCTTATGAAAAACAATGTATTGTCTATCCATGACATGTGGCAGTGGTATTGAACTGTGTTTTTTTCTTTCTTTGAGCCTCATCGAAAAAGGAGCGATATCGATGGAAATCAGATGATTAATTCACTTACACTTACAATTTTGACGCCTTTAAATTATTCAAATTTTTGGCATTTAAAAAAAAAATAAAATATATGTCGAAAAAAAAGTAAATAATAGACAGAAACACAAGAAAATTTATTGAATTGCGAATTTTTGGTTGATTGGTTTCTATTGCCTTATTTATTATTTTTCTTATTGTCTGAGTTTCTTTACTTTTTCACCCCTTAACAGCTGTTTGTATAAGCACTTGCATCATAGGACTACATCATTGAAGCACTTGGTCTAAATAGAGCATTATGGTATGATATATTTCGAATGTGTACCATACCAATAGAGCAAATATAGTCTTTGGTATATTTAAGTATTTTTAAGAATATTTACTTGGTATATTGTAAGACTAATACAGCAAGAATAATGTTGCACGCAGATAAAGTTTGGTTTAGATTTTCTACACGCCCACTTCTGTCCCGCAAATATTTTAAATGTTTTTGTATTTTGTATGTGTAGTATATCGATATATAAAATATATCGGTTGTTATATTTTAATATATTTTCTGTATGCTAAAATAGTAATTTCGGTTTTGTTTCGATTAAAATGGGGAGGGGTATATAATTTTCTTATTATTATAATTATGGAATTAACTAGAATGAAAATTTTTATCTTGTGCCGCACATGTCGATATCGAAAGCCCTATACACATTTTTTACTGTTTAAAAAGTAAACAGGTACAAAATGGTGATACAATTTTTTTAGGTAAATTCTAAGGTTTAAATGAATGGTTTAATTTCTTAATTATTTTAATAAAGTAATTTACCTTTGATGACATACATTTTACATAATTGTAATCTCAGCGGGCACCTTCTTAAGGCGCATGCGTTGGAATGTGGACGAAAGCTTAAAATGAAAAGATGCAATGAAGTATGTCATACAGTTTTGTGGCTGCTACTACGCTTTAAATAATTATTAAATATATGAACAACAATCTGTATATTAAATTAGGATACATTATAAAAAGTTGATAATACTTAAGTGGAAATAAAATAAAAAAAGTCAATGGATTTGATGTTCATGAACAAAAATAATAAATAAAAAATATTCAATGCCACAATATATTAGCAATTTTTGTAATATTGATGATTGGTGTCACTTCTACGAACGTCCGTTAATAAAAAGAACTAACTTTATGAGAAAAGGTTTATTAGAACTTAACGCATCCTACGGGATTTTTGGATATCTTATTTTACTGTCAATGTTATTATTAGCCAATGCGTTGCCTCCAGTTATTCGAGTTGGTGAGTTAACTAATTAAAAAATATCAAAATTCCACTCGCTAATTATAGACTACCGTTAACGTTTATTGTCAATAAGATCCAATAGTTTTTAAGTAGCTGACAGCATCAGCTTTATTACGCATCTTCGATTCCCTTTCTCTAATATAGAAGCACGATAATTCGTGTGTTGACTCTGATTTCGTCGAAGTACTGTTCCCCTATATATGTTAGCCGCAGGAACATTTTTTATCCTGTCCCCCCCTCAGTAGACATTTTCAAATCGGTGTGATACGCAATTTCTACTTTCGACTCTTTTGTGCTAAGTGCGACAATCCGATCTTTAGGGAAAAAGGGTATTACAACTTTGTGCCGGCAGGAAATGTATGTAACAGGTAGAAGGAGGCATCTCCGACCCTATAAAGTATAAAGTATATATATTCTTGATCAGCATCAATAGCCGAGACGATCTAGCCATGTCCGTCTGTGTGTCTGTCCGTATGAAACACTGGATCTCCGAGACTATAAGAGATAGAGCTATAACTTTTTTTTTCGACAGCATTTGTTATGTTTGTTTTCAATTTTTGCAACTCCCACTTCCGTCCCGCGTAACTTTAGAGCTAGAATTTTGGTATATACAATAATAACTATAGTAATTGTGATTCCTGAAAATTTTATTGTGATCAGATCAAAATTGTGGAAGTTATTAAAGAAATATTTTTGCATGGGTAAAAATGCCTAATTACTAGGGGTCTTAGTTGCTTTGGCCGAAAATATGGTATATTATGCTGTCGATATAACAAATATACCATTTGGTAAATATATATTTTCTTTTTATTTTCCTTTTATTCAAAATGGGTAGCGAGTATCTCACAGTCGAGCACACTCGACTGTAACTTTCAATCTTGTTTAACTTGTTAAATTTTTGTAACAAGGATCAATTTGCATCTGAAAATATGTAGAACTTGTAAAAAGTTATCTTAATATACAATTGAAACTACTTTTATGGTTAAAAATGAAATGGATTATAAGACATTTCCGTTTTAAGTTATGCACTCTGATCTATTGAAAGGAGCTACAGTATGAGGGTTGCTATTTATATTTCTGGCATAATAATGAAAATATTTATAAAAAAAAAATGGATTTATTGTTTTTCACAGTATTTTCCAGCAAAATTTCTACACTTGCGCTCAAATCAATTGTCGATGCACTTTTTCCACTCTGATTGAGGCACCTCTAAAACATGGTTTTTCAACGCTTCAGCAGTGTCTTCTGACTTCGAAAATCGATGACCACGCCTTTTTCCCTTGATGTGCGGGAATAAAAAGAAGTCATTTGGTGCCAAGTCAGGGCTGTACGGCGGATGACCCATAAATTCCACTTTTTACCGGAAAAAAAAAGTATCGGGCTTGAGCTGGTGTGTGAGAGTTCGCGTTGTCAGGGTGCAGAATGATCTATCTTTTCTAGTTCATTTTTTGAATTTCTACAAGGACTTCAGGCTAACAAATTGTGGTGTACCAATCAGAATTGACCGTCCTACATTGCTCAAGCGAAACAGTCGCCCCATGGCCAGATTTCCCGAAGAAACAGGCGACCATTTGCTTCATAGTGTTTCTTCCAGAAACAACTTTCGTGACATGATTCGTCCCTGTGACGATCTTGTAAATTTCTTTTGAAGCACAGAGGATGTATTTTTTTCAAAATTTCTTTGAACCAATCCACACAAGCCTTTTTTGACCAATTGTCAAATTGTTTGGGATCCAACAAGAACAATCCTTTTTTACGACCAAGTGTTTATGCAATATCGAATGTATTCTGCTGGAAGAAATGTCCAAGGATGTCTCTATCTCACGATATGTAACATGACGATCTTGCATTATCAGTTCACGCACGGCATCAATGTTTTCTGGCACAATGACTGCTTTTGGACGACCTTCACGACCTTTGTCTTCGAGCGAGCATCGGCCACGATAGAATTCACTAAACCAGTTTTTCATAGGGCTATAGGATGACGCTTCATCACCATACAAAGATAAGTTCATCGATACACTTTTGTCGTGATAATCCACGTCGAAAGTTGTGAAAAATTATTGCTCGAAAGTCTTCAGGAGTTAATTCCATTTTTCTGCCGAGGTAAGTTTTTGATTAATCGTTTATCGATATCAAACGTGGTTACACATGAAGAAGTTGTATGGAGCTTTTATCGATAAAAGTCCAAAATTTTTTTTAGGAAATAACCAATTGGTCCTAATATAGCTAGAAGTGACCTAAGCCAGAAACTTAAATAGCAACCCTCGTAGAATCCAGTTATAGCGACTTTCAAGGGACCAAAAGGAACAAAAAAATTGTTGTTTTTTTATACCCGCTACCCATAGGGTAGAAGGGTATTATAACTTTGTGCCGGCAGGAAATGTATGTAACAGGTAGAAGGAGGCATCTCTGACCCTATAAAGTATATATATTCTTGATCAGCGTCAACAGCCGAGACGATATAACCATGTCCGTCTGTCCGTCTGTGTGTCTGTCCGTCCGTCCGTATGAACACCTAGATCTCAGAGACTATAAGAGATAGAGCTATAATTTTTTTTCGACAGCATTTGTTATGTTTGCACGCAGATCAAGTTTGTTTCAAATTTTTGCCACGCCCACTTCCGTCCCCGCAAATCAAAAAAATCGAATAACAAGCGTAATTTTAAAGCTAGAGTTCCGAATTTTGGTATATACAATAATAATTATAGTTTTTATGACTTCTGAAAGTTTGGTTGCGATCAGATAAAAATTGTCGAAGTTATTAAAGAAATACTTTTGTATGGGCAAAAACGCCTACTTACTAGGGGTCTCAGTTGCTTTGGCTGACAATCTGGTATATTGTGCCGTCTATGGTCTGATCGCAACCAAACTTTCAGAAGTCATAAATACTATAATTATTATTGTATATACCAAAATTCGCAACTCTAGCTTTAAAATTACGCTTGTTATTCGATTTTTTTTGATTTGCGGGGGCGGAAGTGGGCGTGGCAAAAATTTGAAACAAACTTGATCTGCGTGCAAACATAACAAATGCTGTCGAAAAAAAATTATAGCTCTATCTCTTATAGTCTCTGAGATCTAGGTGTTCATACGGACGGACGGACAGACACACAGACGGACAGACGGACATGGTTATATCGTCTCGGCTGTTGACGCTGATCAAGAATATATATACTTTATAGGGTCAGAGATGCCTCCTTCTACCTGTTACATACATTTCCTGCCGGCACAAAGTTATAATACCCTTCTACCCTATGGGTAGCGGGTATAAAAATGTAATAAATTTAATATGATTTTTTCATAATAAGTCGTATACATGCATATTCATAAGCATAACCTAAGACGACAGCAGACAAAAAAATTAGTAATCAAAATAAAAACAACGATTACTGTCAACTTCAAACTATAAAAAATGAAGTTAGTAAAACATTTTAACTCTTTTTAATATAATGGAACAATTAAACCCTATGCATCATTTAAGGGTTAATCAAAAAGCACGACTGTCAATTCTTTCGCATTCACTAGGCGGAGTCGTCTCACTCACACTTATGTATGGTATAGTTAACGGACAGCTTTTGCCGACGGGACTACCTTGTATTATTGTATCATGGTGCCGATCACTAATAAATACATACATATGTATGTATATTTCTAACAGCGTTGTTTGATGCTTAATTTGTTGGCATTATTTCGCTGAAACGTACTAAGCGGAGGCCTTTTTTTTATAATTTTGTATGGGAACCAACCAAGACATCGAGTTTTCGTCGCAATAACCGGACGGACACTATAAGCGGAGTAGTTATAACCGGATCCTGCAGTATATATATTTATATGATTATATATGAGCAAACCGTACTTATGAAAAATCGCATGAATTTATCGAAATTGGGATAAAAATATGCAAAAATATAAAACTCTATAGCTTATAGTCTTTTACGAAAAGATAGTGTACAGACAAACAGATGTCTACTCCGAAATCTATAATAAAAATAAGTACAACTCATAAATTGTATTCATCTAGATATAGTAAGTATTTTGTGCAGTATAAAGCAAAACATGATGCATCCACATTACAACAGAAAGCACCTATAAAAAGTGACTGCAGCTTTCTTAGTTTTTCTTGTGTTAATATATACACGTTTTTATATATATTTTGGTTGATTTCATGTCTAAGGCGCAATATTTACTGAAGACGAACGCGATAGTAACATTGAATCAGCTTTTAAATATGCAATTTATCGCATCAATAAGGATAAATCGCTGCTACCTAATACTCAGCTCGTATATGATATTGAGCATGTGCCTCGTGATGATTCCTTTCGGACAACAAAAAAAGTATGCCGACATTTGGAAACTGGAGTTCAAGCGATTTTTGGACCAACAGATCCACTTCTAGCTGCTCATGTGCAATCAATTTGTGAAGCTTTTGATATACCGCATATTGAAGCTCGCCTTGATTTAGAAATGAACGTCAAAGAGTTTGCTATTAATTTGTATCCATCTCAACACATTATGAATTTGGCCTATCGAGACTTTATGATGTATTTAAACTGGACAAAAGTCGCACTTATTTACGAAGACGATTATGGTAAATATCAATGTATTATTGATCTAATTTTCACCTATCACACAATAAGTTTTAGGTCTCTTTAAGCAACAGGACCTAATTCACTCATCTGCAGAGATGAAAACGGAAATGTATATAAGGCAAGCAAATCCGGAGACCTATCGCCAAGTCCTACGGGCAATTCGCCAAAAGGAAATTTATAAAATCGTTGTTGATACAAATCCAACTAATATCAAAACTTTTTTTCGATCAGTACGAGCGATGACTATATACTTACTATTATTTACATTATTATTATTTATATGTTGTATTGTAATTATACAATTATCGGTGCACTACCCATAGGGACTGAAAAATATGTCGCAGAACAGTTTTATTCAAAGACATTCTTTATATGTATATTTATATGTATATGTATATTTATATATATATGTATATTTATATGTATATGTACATATATCTTCGATGATTTCTTTGACAATGTTCCAACTCCCTATCTCTGCCATTTAAATACATCACAAAGAGGACCTAGAATTTTTTTTTACATGCATAATTATGATCGGTCGTCTATTTCAAGACAAATTTAAAAGAATAGATCATCGAAAGATCTACAAATTGGTTTTTGAAATTATTAGAATCCATATGTGAGTGAAATCAAATGTTTATGCCCATGAATGTAATTTGTTACTTCACACAATTTCGCCGACCATATATATTATTTCTTACAAAGTCTAATGCCGAACACAATACCAATACTCGTGATTTTTTTAGATATTACAGCTGCAAATGAACGATCATCGATATCATTATATGTTTACAACCTTTGTAAGTATAACAAATTTTGATTTGGCTACGAATAGTCCTTGATGTAAACTTTTAAACTTCTTTAAAATATAGCTAATGCGGTAAATTAAAAAAAAAAAACAAGTACGAAAGTTACAGTCGAGAGTGCTCCACATTATTCAGTTTATGTTTTTAAATTTTGGTATATTTAAAAAAAAAGACCGCAATATTTTGCTTTTATTCAAAATGGGTAGCGGGTATCTCACAGTCGAGCACACTCGACTGTAACTTTCTTACTTGTTTGTACTGCAAATGCACTCTCGTCGCTTTGCGTCTCTTTGCACTGTTGGGTAGATTTTGTGCCGGTACACATTTTACAATCAGTCTTAAGAAACTCCTACCTTTTTATGATTTTTTTTAACTTTTTCTGAACTTTAGAGTAAACACTAGAAAGCTACAAGCGCTTTCAACATGGATGCGAAAATCATTGACAAGAAGTACGTTCACCCGAACGGTCACAACACTTTGCACAACATTGATCTTTTTGCTTTAAGTTATAATTTTATTACTATTTTTATTTATTTTCAGTTTCTTTTACTATATTTATTATGTCAGTTTATTATTTTAAGTATTACCATTTGTTTATATATTTATATCTAAATATAATTAAAATTGTTTCACATTTGCATTTTACTACTAACACAATTGTAATTAACGATTGAGGATGAAAAAGATTTCGGTTAAATTTCGTTTCCTCCAGAGTATTATATACAAAAATCATTTATTTATTTTAGGACTTGGAGACATATGACCTTGAGGATTTCAGATATAACAGTGTCAATATTACAGCTTTCCGCTTAGTTGACGTGGGAAGCAAACGCTATCAGGAGGTTATAAATCAAATGCAAAATATTCAGCATAGTGGATTAAATGTGATCAATGGGATGCCGTATATTCAAGTAAAAAAACATTTTCTACTGATTGAATGACAATACAAAGTGTTTTTCCCTTTAATCGCAGGCGGACTCCGCACTAATGTTCGATTCAGTATATGCGTTTGCCTACGGCTTGAAAAGATTGGATAGCAGTCACACGTTGACTTTCACAAATATTTCATGCAACTCTGATAAGACTTGGGGTGATGGACTTTCGCTATTTAATTATATTAATTCGGTAAGCGTATACATATGTATATAAATACGTATACTAATTCATAACGTTTGTATACATACATATATATAAAATACATTTTTTGTTTACAGGCTGCAGTTGATGGCCTAACAGGAAAAGTCAATTTTATCGAAGGTCGACGGAATAAATTTAAAATTGATATACTTAAATTAAAGCAAGAAATAATACAAAAGGTTGGTTATTGGCAACCAGATGTCGGAGTAAACATTTCAGATCCAACCGCATTTTATGACTCGAATATTGCAAACATTACTTTGATAGTCATGACACGAGAGGTTTGTTTAAGCTATGAATAACAGGACATGACTATATATGTAAATCGTTTACATTCAGGAACGTCCATATGTAATGGTTAAAGATGATGTAAATTTAACAGGAAATGCTCGATTCGAGGGATTTTGCATAGATTTACTAAAAGCGATAGCACAGCAGGTTGGTTTTCAATATAAAATTGAATTAGTTCCCGATAACATGTATGGTGTGTACATACCGGAAACAAATTCGTGGAATGGGATTGTACAAGAGTTAATGGAAAGGGCAAGTATAACAAAAAAAAAAAAATGTGTTCACAATTTAAATTAAATTTATTTTTAATTTAGCGCGCTGACTTAGCTGTCGCCTCCATGACAATTAATTATGCCCGTGAAAGTGTAATTGACTTTACTAAACCATTTATGAATTTGGGAATAGGAATTCTTTTCAAGGTACACATTTTTTTTAATTTTGAGAACTTCGATTCTTTTATACATTATATTAAAAAAAAAAAAAAAAAAAAACAAAGGAACAGCAGCATTGCTAGTAGAATATAATGAGTTTTTAATTGTTTAGCCGAACATATTATTTACTTAAGCGGCAAACACTAAGACTTGCAATTCATAGTTTCTAAAGCTTATAGTCTAACCATTTCAATTAGCACTAGTGAGCCAAAAAAGAAATAACCAAATGTTTGTTTGAAGTTTACTTTTGAAAATATCAGACCTCTACGACTATATCATTAGTACTTGTCGTGTTACAAGTCTCGGATCATTTTCACATTCGGCAAGTAAATATTCTTGATGTTGGGGTCCGGGTGATTGCATTTCGTATGATGATCGCTTGTGCCGTGAAAGTTTCTGCGTTTAACTCTTAAAATCACCCGGGTGAATGCTGTTGCTGCTCACCTCTTTTCTTGATGGAAACTATTTCTGTCAACTCGGTTCGTGGATTGATTTTATTTTACACTTGAAAGACTCTTCTTTGAAAAGACTAAAAATTTATGTGTAAATAGGTATATTTACAGTTTCTTAAAATATTATCTATAAGAACTGTTTCTTTTAAGTTTAATGGAAATATTTTCTCATAATTTTCTCCGACGTGATTCAACTTTAACAGACACGCCTTATGCAAGACATGTACCAGAACAGACGCAAAGTACCGAGTGTGTTCCACTAAATTTGTAGTCTGCCATTGCTATTTTGCCACTCATTAATAAAATGATATTTGTCATGTAGCATTTTCTGATAACCCTAACCAACCAGCCATAACCAACAAGAGAATGTAATATCTAGGGGATTGCATTTTAAAACAATTGCAAACAGATTCCATTAGAGTATTGCCACACCTTTAAGAATAAACTCACTGATTGGATAGTTTATATGTATATGTTCGCTATAATCAAAAATTTTATATTGCTAAATCGTTTAGGTTCCTACAAGTCAACCGACACGGCTGTTTTCTTTTATGAACCCATTGGCAATCGAGATATGGCTTTATGTGCTAGCTGCTTACATATTAGTATCATTTGCCCTATTTGTGATGGCTCGATTTTCACCTTATGAATGGAAAAACCCACATCCATGCTATAAAGAAACTGATATTGTTGAAAATCAGTTTTCAATATCAAACAGTTTTTGGTTTATAACTGGCACTTTTTTACGACAAGGATCTGGGCTGAACCCAAAGGTATGTATAAGTCTTTATATTGATTATATATCTATATATATGTATAATGCAAAGTGTTATTAATTTAAAACTACCTCTAAATGACCCTTAACTATTTTTATTTTTTTTAAAACAAATGTTAAGTATTTTAACATTGAAGTTGTATTGACTTTCAGATATCAGATCGGGCTCAATCGAAGTTTTTCTCTTTCATGAATCCACTTGCAATTGAAATATGGTTTTATATAGCTTTTGGCTACATTCTTGTATCGATATGTATTTGGATAGTAGCCAGAGTGTCACCATTCGAATGGGTTCACTCAAAACCATCTTGTTCTATGGCATGTGATCAACGAATTCGAATGTCGAATTATATCGAAGAACCATTGGGACTTGAATCCTTAAGAAATCGAGATTTTATTCAAGACAATATAGATGTCATCACCTTGGAAAATTTTGCTTCAGATTGTAATAATATTAGTAAACTATATAGTGGTGAAGATGGAATTGAGGCCGACGATACTTTGGAGTTAGTAAGCGTCCAAAATGATTTTACTTTGAAAAACAGCTTTTGGTTTGCTATTGGTGCTCTTATGCAACAAGGGGCCGATTTATATCCAAGGGTAGTATAAGATATCTTTATATATATATATTATATTCTTTCATATTACTAACATTAAGTATCCGAACTATTATGTAAAAATATAAACATTTTTTTGCAGGCGACATCAACACGAATTGTCGGCGGATGTTGGTTTTTCTTTTGTTTGATTATTATATCGTCCTATACAGCCAACTTGGCAGCTTTTTTAACAGTTGAACGGATGATAACTCCAATAGAGAGTGCATCTGACTTAGCAGATCAAACTGAAATATCATATGGAACCTTGGAAGGTGGATCTACAATGACATTTTTTCGGGTAATTATGCCGTTGCTTGTTGTCTTTAAAGCGCCATACAAATTTTTATTGTGCTTAAGGATTCTAAAATTGGTATTTATCAAAAAATGTGGAGATATATGGAAAACAGAAAATCATCTGTGTTTGTAAAAACATATGAAGATGGAATCAAACGCGTTATGGAGGGCAATTATGCTTTTCTTATGGAGTCAACAATGTTAGATTATGCTGTGCAGCGGGATTGTAATTTGACACAGATTGGAGGACTACTAGATTCTAAAGGTTATGGTATTGCAACACCTAAAGGGTCGCCATGGAGGGATAAAATTTCATTAGCTATTTTGGAACTTCAAGAGAAGGGTATTATTCAAATCCTATACGATAAATGGTGGAAAAATACTGGAGATGTATGTAATAGAGATGACAAAAGTAAAGAATCTAAAGCAAATGCTTTGGGTGTTGAAAATATTGGTATGTGGACATTTTTTACAAAAAAAATATATATCAAATACTAATTATATATGCATATTTAAAGGTGGTGTGTTTGTTGTTCTTCTCTGTGGTCTTGCACTTGCTGTTGTTGTTGCTATATTTGAATTTTGTTGGAACTCGAAGAAAAACTTACATACCGATAATCAATCTCTGTGTTCGGAAATGGCCGAAGAACTGCGTTTCGCTATGCACTGCCAAGGGTCCAAGTCCAAACAAAAGCCATCACTAAAACGTGATTGTTTAAAGTGTGTTCCACCTTCGACATATGTTCCGACTAATGTAAATTTACAAAATTTGGGCGTACATTACAACTACTTTAATTAAGATTGCTGCCGAAAACTTGAAGCAATATGAAAAAAAAATTGCTCTTAAATACCTACAACATATTTTTGTATCCCAACTTTAAAAAAATGAAAAAAAAAGAATAATAAATTGTATTGATGGAAAATCGAAGTAAAGTGGTAAAAATTTAAGTATAGATATATTTAATTTAATGCATTTTATAAAGCAAAATTTTTTTAATTTTTCTAAAATTTTATTTTCTAAATTGTGTGTTTAAATGTAAATATTACCGCTTATTTTTTTTTTATGCGACTTATTGATTTTACGACGTTTTAAGATCATATCGTATAATGCATTTAGCCCTTCTTGTAGACCTTCACCGGTTATAGCACATGCGGGCTGAATGTACCATCCTTTCAGATAAATTGACGCAGAACATGGATTTAATCTATTGTGATTTATTACAAATTGCGAGCTGGTGTTTTCTGTTTTAGGCGATATTGAAACTTGCAAGCTTGGACCTTTAGTTTTACTTCGTGATTCATCCTGTAAATTTTCAGAATATGTCTTGTTTGCTTTGTATTCATGTTTTTTTGTTTCAAGATCAGTTATCATATTGACATGGTGTAAATTGAATTGGTTTAATGCATCATTATCCACAGAACTTTTGTCTTTAGGTTTGCTATGACAGGCAGTGCTCCCTGTACCTGTTGGGCTCAATACATTCCCTATTGGATTTTGCAATTCATGTAGTCCTAATAGCATTTCAAGCTCTTTAGGACAACATGCGTTAGGTAAATCTTGTTTATTAGCTAAAATAAGTACAGGGACACCCTAAAAAGACATAGATATAAAAATGATATTATAAAAATGTACAAGAAAGCTACAGCCGAGTGTGCTCGACTGTGAGATAGATACCTGCTACCCATTTTATATAAACACAAAACTGTGCGGTATTATTCTTGAAATATATCAAATGTACCGCAAAAATATTCAAAGGCTAAAACTGGAATATTGATATCGTACTACATTGAAAATATAGCAGAATGTCAGCCAAATCAACTAATCCCCATAGTAACTAAGCGTTTTTTTTTCTCATAGAAAAGAATTTCTTAAATAACTTCCACATTTTATATCTGATCGCAACCAAATTCAGAAATTTCTGGAATCATAAAGAATATAGTTATTATTGTTTGAACCAAAAATTCGCGACTCTAGATTAAAAATTAGACCTGTTATTCCAGGGGGCGAAAGTAGGGGTGGACAAATTAAAAAAAAAGAAGCATAGTTTGCGTGCATAATACCTCAATCTTTTACAGTCTCTGAGATCTAGGTGTTCATACGGACGGACGGACATGGCTATATCGTCTCGGCGGTTGACCATGATCAAGAATATATACTTTTTATAGAATCAAGACATTCATTTCTTGGAGGCACAAAGTTTTAATACCCTTCTACCCTTCTATGGGTAGCGGGTATAAAAATGCTGAAACAAATTTAAAAACACAAGAGTTTAACTCTTGTCGGACAACACACCTGATTATCTGGACATTTCGCTGTTCGCATTAATTCCATTTTAGCTTCTTCCATGCGTTCAGTGTCTACAGAATCTACAACGAATAAAATTCCATCTGTACATCTGAAAACAAAAAAATTTTTGAAACACGATAATATATGTAACCTTTGTCCGAATAGTAGCAAACCGTAAAAAAACTAAAAAGGTAATCTTGCTCGCTTCTCGATCAATTATATGTATGTACATTTATATATGCATGAACATAATTTAAAGACTTAATTTTATGTCCGTTTTATTTACATTCATTCATTACATCCTTTCATTTATATATAAATATGTTTTTACCTATGTAGATAGAACTTACCGAGTGTAACTTCGCCACAACGGCCGAAGTTTTTCTTGTCCTCCTACGTCCCAGACAAGAAAATGAACACCCTTTGCCTTTCCTAACGTCCCTTGTACCTACAAAATCCAAAGAGAAAATTTATATTATTGTAATTTACATTTAATACGAATGTTGTACCTTTTCGCAGTTAAATCCAATTGTTGGAACTGTGTTTAAATACTGATCAAACTTAAGTCTATAAAGCGCTGTTGTTTTTCCAGCAGAATCCAAGCCTAGCATAACTACATGAAGAGTTCCCTATAATTAAGGGCAGCACATAATTATTACACTTAAGCACATTAACCTTTAAATAAAGTCACCTGTGATGGTAAGGACTCCAATAGATTTCCATTTTTTGTCATTGTAGCCCCCATTTTATATTTGTGACGTTTTTATATTTAGTTTTGTTTTTTCTTACATTTTAGGTTTCTATAATTGCATTTAGGGATGCACATACAATATCGATATTCCTGATAAATCGATAACAAACTTGATATTTTCAGTGTCTCCGATAATAAAAAATTATAATTATCGACTTAAAAGTATATGATGACTTCAATGACATTTTAAACTTGTGATTTTGAATTATTTAACTGTTCTAATTGTAACTGATTCTAGAAACATTTTTTAATTTTTCCTCGGAATTAATGGATATATCTATCTGTTTTGGTAATTTGTTTAATTAGTAAACAAACATTTGTGTATCTAGGTATGAAAATTTGTACGTATGCATGCCTTTTTTTATTTATTATATTTCGGTTTTGATTTTTTAATAAAAACTATATACATATTAAAATTTTAAGTAAGACTATGAACTGTTCGTTTTAGAGATAGATTTGCGTTTCCGTTCATACATTTATACATATGTATGTATGTACATATGAATTTACGTTATACAAAACACAAACGATACAAATAGATATATACACATGTGTATATATATATATATATATATATATATATATGCATCCATTCTATAATGTGGTTGTGCGGCTTGTTTTATAGTAAATAAATAGAATGTGGACAGTGTGGATGCTGTGTCCCATGTGCACTCGCATACTATAATTCAAACGAGACCCACACACACATAGTAGTAGTACACACACATATATATATATATATATATCTATATATATACATATTTATGTATATGGATTTCAACCACATATGTATGTATATATTTCTTTCCTTCGAGGTCATTTTTCTAGCTCAGTTGGCATTTAATTTTTTTGTTATCTTTCACAAGTAGAGTCCGTTATTCTAAGATTGATCGTACAGCTTTCTTCGGCTGTAATTATTAAAAAATTCGATAAAGTTGTTGGTAAGTGTTAAGATTGTTATAAGTTTCTACAAAATAATTGGAAAATTGAGAAAAAATAATATACATAATAAAAGTATTTTTATATACACAAATGTGTACATATGTATCTACCTTTAACTATAATTATATAATGTGTTTGTACTCAAACCCAATGAACAGCTTAAAAATACGTATGTACATATGATATTCTACTATGAATTTTGAGGACATCCTAACGTATACATAACATATGTACATATATGTACATATGTATATCTACATACACAATATAATTGCATCTACATTACACAGTATACGTACTCATCCGTTTAAAATAAAAATAAACCAAAACCATTTATTTTAATTGTTTATAGAAGACGATAACCTTTGTGTAATTATCGACTGTAATTACTGCTTCAGCTTACAGTCGATAAACGGTATTATGTCTTTATAAGCGTAATGTGTAGGCATATGCAAATACATATAAGCATATGTACATATGTATGTGTGTACATAAATTAGATAATTGCAAAATTTGTAATACACCTGGCCCTCGCTTAACACAGGGGTTACGTTCCTAGAAATCTTCATGTTAAGCGAAACATGGATTCAGTACAAAATAAGGGGTTACGTTCGCAAAATTCAAAATTGGCAGCAAAAAAATTTTCTTATTGTTCAAATTTGATGTTTTTATCAATGTTTCATACATTTGTTCAAAATTAACCAAAAGTTATTATGCTTTTAATAAATGCATAACATTCATATTTTCAAAACTAAAAGCTAGTATTTAGTTAAAAAAGTTGCTTCATATAATAATTTAACAGGTTAATCTTTATAGAAACTTAAAAATGTTAAAAAATAAGGAGATCATATGTTTCTATGCATATCATTTATGCATTTATAGCTTAAGCCAGTTTGTTTCAACATGTTTTCTCATTTTGGTGGCTCCTTATCAAAAAATCGTGTAAGAAAGAGGTTTTTAGCGTGTTAAAGGGAGATGGGAGCAAATTTGTAACCGTGTAAGACCGAGTTCGTGCTAAAAGAGGCCGAGTTAAGCGAGGGCCAGGTGTATTAAGATTAGCCGATTGCGCGAATTGTTTCATGGTCTTGACGTTTATAGGTCACATAGTTAGAACTGAGATAATTTGATTCACCCTGTTTCTTAAATAGTATTAATTAATATGTATTTTTTTTTAGCCTGTGGAGCATTCTGAATACAATTAATTATGGATTCCGAAATTATGGTAAGAATTGAGGAGCTGGACATTAGTATAACATTTATGCAAAAAAGTAACATTGCATTATTTGCTTGCACAGTCAATTATTTTGCGATATTAATTTTTTTAACAAAATATATAAACAGGCCATTTAACAATACATTGAAGGGTTTTAATATTTAGCAAACATTGTACTTACGAATATTTAAAGGAAAATACAATTGTAGTAATCTAATAAGATTGTAAGATTTGTAATATCATATATAAATATATAAAACGTTAAATTAATGAACGGAGTGTTTGCCGACAAACATTTTTTATAATATTTTCTTATTTTATAGCAACAAAAAGTAAAAACTCTCGGTTCTTGTAAGTTCTTCGATCTCAAGGATAATGATAACATAAGTACTAATTGATTTAATAACATATATTCAAATTTGAATAACTTAAATTTTTTCTCTTACTTTACCTAATCAGTAGAAATAATATTTAGAGTGGTACAACACTTTGTACTGTGAAAGTTATGATATCATCAAACCAATGAAGAACGCAGTGTGTGGCGTAGAGTATTTTCGACACACTAACACTAATTCAAAAAACATTATTTTATTTTAAAAGTCCATCCAGTAACAGAAAAAAATCTTGTATTGCTTAAATTATTTAATGATATTATATAATTTTTTAATTTAATTAGTAATGGGAAAATAAAATTTAACATGTAAGAAAGCTACAGTCCAGTGTGCTCGATACCCGCTAACCATTTTCAATTAATTGGGTATACTTCCATTTAATATACCAAAGTAAAACTTAACAATCTTTGACATGTGAGTTACCCGGTATCCTTTCTGATATACAGGAAAATCTTAAATTGTACCATATATTTGGAATAACGATGCAAATAAGCTATACCCTACATTAAAAATAATTAACATTGTCAACCAATAAAAAAATGTTGACATGGCAGGTATCAAAAAGTTTTACCTTACTCCTCGCAAGGAATTTATCCTTTCAGTTTGCCGTATACGCGGAACTGATTTTCTACAAGAAACGTCAAATATAAATTCTGCCAAATGGAAATTTAAATTTCCCTCGGCTGCGCTGGCAGAATTTGTACTTGACGTTTCTTGTAGAAAATATGTGGTCCAGCTCTTGCAGAAAATCTGTGCTTAGATTCTAGTGCGTAGTTCGGAATATGCAAAATAAAAATACGCTCAAAAATATATGCAGTAAATAAAATGTTTATTGTACTTCAAATTAAATTTACGCGTTGCGCTAAGAGCGCTAAGGCGCGTACACCAGACTCATTGCAAGAAGCTTTCTACAAGACGAGTCATCTAGCGATCTACTGGACTGTCTTGCAGTCACGGGCTCGTCATGACACGAAACACAATTGGGTGAACAGAAAATTAAATTGCACACCCGTCGTCTCTGCTACCGTCCAAATCCAAAAAGAAAATATATATGTATTATTGTAATTTACATTTAGTACCCGTGTTGTACCTTTTCGCAGTTAAATCCAATTGTTTGAACTGCGTTTAAATAGGTTGTCTGCTTGGACATAACCACAGCCACCACGAATCCTAGTCCAATTACTGATCCGGAGCAAGTTTTGTGGGCACGCGATCTCCATAGCTTCAGCATTTTAACTACCACTGCCATTTTAAACTCCTCAATTATTCAATTGTTGGTGACTGATTCGGCGAACATCCAGACACAGCAACGTGCAGGCCACTTGACAACTTGTATATACGTGCCTATGAGTTGATTTATGAATTACGATAGCGCCCTTTGCTAATATTATGTCGATATATAGCTTTAGTCCCATTCGACAAGTTCGCATCTATAAACAGACGGTCTATAATGCATATATATATAAATCGCATTTCTTGTGATTGTTACTTTTGGCATTGTATATGGTATATGTAGCGGGTATAAATATTAATAAAATATGGATAACGAAAAGAAAATGAGTGAAATGGAAATAATAGTTTAAATATAATATAACAAACAAACGTAAAACCAAATGTCACAACATATTAAAAAAATAGCAACGGGATAGAATATTCGATTCTACTGGTATATGTTCAATCGCTTAATGATTGCTTCGATACATAAGCACAATTTAAGATTATACTTAATTTTTCAATTCTTATTTTTTTTTTTTGTTAAGACCGAAATTCATGAAACTGAAATTTCAAACTCAAATGAAAATATTCCATCCACGGCTGATATAACGAGCAAGGATGAAGAAGGTGCTGAAATTAAAAAGGAAACCCAGGATACCGCTACTGCTACTGATCAATCATCAATAAGTAAAGATAATTTAGCAGATGACAAGGAAAAGGAAACTCCTGAAAAAATCAATATAATTTGTACTGACAAGAAAAACGAAGAGAGACATGTTAAAACTGAAACGGACGCTATAAGTGCTGTCATTGTCGACGATATTAAAAATGTCGAAAGTTCAGAAGAGAAGAAAATCGGTACGGTACTGTCAATTGAAGTATCTGAGAGTCGCGAAGTTTCAGACGAAAACGAACAAAATAAAAATACTGAAAGTTTAGTTAAGGCAGATATCGTTGATAGTCCAGTTACATCCAAAAATGAACAGATTGAACCAAAATACGCTACAACTGAAACATCTACACAAGATATAGAGGAAGACGTAGAGGATGAAGACTCGGAAGATAGTGAAACTTCTTCTGAAGATGAAATGCCAGTAGCAGACACCAATACAAAAACAGAAAAAGTATACAACATATATTTTTCCTATTGAAAATAATGCATGAAAATGTTAATGGACTTTGGTTTAGTGTTTCTATATTTTCATAACAAAAATTACTGTTAAGCTTGACAGACGGACTATTTGTTTTAACTCTATAAAAATCTAAGAATGACTGCATATCATTGAAAATTATTTTATGGAAAATGTATGTATGTAAGTCGTTTAAATCTTTTATTAGGTGGAAGATTCTAATATTTTAAAGCCTTCAGACTCTGGAAATGTTGTACAGAACGAGAAAGCTAAAGAGGAGGTAAAAAATGTCAACTCAAACGTAAGTACTTATTTATATGACTTGGATAACGATTTCACAGCACATCAAGGTTTAAAATCCTTCGATTAATATTTTCATTTTTAAAGGATATTAGCAGCCAGATTGAGAACATTATATCTGACATTGATATAAATATAAAGGCACAAGAAAAAAATCGCACACCTTAAGGAGCAAGAGCTTGAACTAATTGAGAAACAAAAGCAATTAACTAACCAAATTCATCAACAGCAGTTATTAGCACAAAAACTAATTGCACAAAATCAAATTAAAGAGAATGAACTCAAACGCGCACAAGAGATTCAACAACATAAAGTGCAAAACGAAAACATCAACCAATATAGGGATGAATCAGTGCTAGAAACATATGCAAATAAATATAATCAAATACAGGATGACATCTACAAGACAAAAGTAAGTACGGAATATTATTATAACTGTGATAAATTTTAAATTATCAAAATTAAGTATTTGTTTTATTTGCTGGTGTGATCCGTTATGCTTCTTGAACAAGGATAAAATTGAATATATGATTTATATCATTACCCTTACTAATCTTATTTTTGGCTCTGTACTTATTGATATAAAAAAAAAAATATATACATTTTATGTTTAAGCTTGTATTCAATTATACTGATATACAATTCATGTATACGTTCTTCATCATTTACCAAAATAATTTCCTTTCACAAATTGATACGTACATATATAGATATATATGTATATATATATATATGGATATAGAATATACAACTTTCACTCATATTTTCAGTTATATGAAACTCTCTTGTTCTGTGCTTTGCTCCGTTCTCTGTGAATACCACTATAATTAGCATTGAAAAGAGAGCTCTCTCGAATATAAATACATATGTACACATGTGTGAATACTGTATTTATAGAGAAACTCATGCAATATTTATGTGAGCATGTTAATGAATTCGTATCTGTCTTAAGCAATAGACTTTACGGTTTCTGTAAAATAGTTCAATATCTATATGTTTGTATAATAAAGTAGTTAGTTTATATTAATATGCAAGAGACTTGCACAATAGAAAGAAAACGAGGCTTTCGCCCTACCGATCGTTACGATGAACGAAAAAGAAAATTTTACTTGAATTGAGTTCAAAAATATGGCAATGCAAAAATGTACGTATGTACTTAGCTTCCGAATAAGTATCACATTGTTTTGTGTATAAATTAAAATAGGAATCTTCAAATCTATCAAGGACAGTTGATTTGCGCAAAATATTTACTCCAGCTACAGATGCTCCTCAAATATTACCCAAGAATCGTAAGTACTCCCCCATTGTGTTCCGAATAAAAGGTGATACGTAAAATAATTATTTCAAATCTTTCGGTGACCGCCCAATATCAAAATGCCTATACATTGCTTTGCGTGCATGTCCATGTGTTATTATTATCACCCTGATTTTTCTGCTTACTGATAACAATTAATAATTATTTGTATTAAGTTAAGATTACTGAATTTCAATTACGTATCGCCTTTTTCTTAAATATATATTTCTTGGCAATATAATTAAATTGACATAAACTTCGTTAAACACTATATAGGAAAGCTATATGCCTCATCAGCATTTTATTCTCCAACATTGCATCCTACTGTGGAGGACCAGGTTGAGCTTGCCCGCCGAATCTCACATTCATTGAGTGATATAAGCAATCAAAAGTCTAAGGGACAATCAATGTTTGTCAATCGAAAAAAACGTTCAGTCAAATGGGTTCACGAAGGTTCCTTCCAAGGTAACAGATTTCTCAATTTCCGTTAATAAGGAGATTATCTACATTTTTGTTGTGTTGTTAAATCATATTCATACGGACCTGCACTGACTTTTTGATACTTGCTAATGTGTTATATGCAAATTGAATTAGTAAGGAAAAATACTTTGAACAGCCTACCCAAGAATATTCTTACATAGACTTTATTTATACTAGTCAGATTGATCCAGAGATTTATTTGCGTTAATATTAAACATAATAATTACGATCAATAAAGGGTTCTAGCGAGATCCAAACTGAGCAAATTAAAGCCGATAACCAACACAAAGCCGAGATGACTTAAAATCTTCAATACTTTATATTTATTTATTTATATAAAAAGCTGATAGAGCATGAAAAATATTAAACTTTAGTTAAAGAGTAAACTAATTATTTTTTCTTTATTTAAATTTCGAGCGCTTTTATAGAAGTGTTTATTATATTCCAATTTATAAAATACAATGCTAATGGCTTGATATTACACTAAAAGCAAAGGCAAATATTTATTATTTATTTATACTTAAAAACATTTTTTTGCTTCAAAAACTTCGAACATTGACGGTAAATATTTGGCGATTTACAAATCTCCCTAAGACTATATGTCTAAAGATTTCTGTGGCATATCCAGAATCCGTTAATTAAGCGGGTATGATTGAGTAATGAATGTAGCTCCCGCTCCAGTTTTAAGTATCCTAATAGATTTAATCGAGAATTGAATTTGCATATACAAGTCAACACAATTAATATTATCATATAACAGAACTTTTATATACGATAGCTGATGTGATATGAACAAGAGCTAGGTGGAATTTTAACAAACTTACCACAATCAAATATTGTAAGATAAGAATAGAAAAATTGCAATTTTTTTCAAAAGCACTTCTTTTTTGTGCACACAGATCAAGTTTGTGTTCAATTTTTGCCACGCCCATGTCCGCCCCGAGAATCCAAAATAAAAAAAAAAACGAAACGCAGTCCTTGTGTGTCCGCCACTTAACTGCAAGCGTCTAAAACACTAACAGTTGCTGTCGTCTTCTTTTTTGAGGCTTTCGTCGCGGCAAATCAAAATTGACGCACACGAGCTGCTAGTCTGCGCGGCAACTGCGCGTTGCAAAACTTCACATGCATATACATACATATAAGCGGGCTTGTATATTGTAGACGCGTACATACAAACGAAAATTCATCGCAACGAAATACGCCCGTGAGTGATCATCGTTGCGATTGTGTTTTAAGAGATAAAGTATCTATGTATTATATGGGCAGTGCTAGTTCTATATCAATGTACCAAATATAGCCGGTATAATTAAGAATTTTTGTGGTATATTAATTTGGTGTTTTAAAAATAATGTTTGTGCTGACTTACTAAACTATCGACACACAGCCCAAATAGTAAAAGATGTGACGCTGCAATATTTACGCAAAGATTTATATATTCTTGATCTAAGCCTCTTCAATCGGGCTTTTAAAGTTATTAAAATTAAGTAAACGTACTACTTTTAAAAAAAAATATTCCTTCAGCATGGCTCTGCCATGATTTAAAAACTAAAAATATAATGGTAGTTTCATCATAATTGCTCCATAGTTAAAATAAAGATATTATGGATATATATAATAACCAATAGTTATATATTACTGCTACTACTGCCTCTAGAGGAGGTGAGTGAATTAGAAAACGAACTTTCATTTTTGTCTGAAACTGAAAAAGGGGAATAGATATTAGATTCTAAAACAACACGAACTTAAACAACTTCATAAAACAATCTAAAAAACATAAACGCTTGCTAATTTGCAAGAAAACTGCCTAGTATTTACATATATTGTACTGCATACTAGTACCAAATCCAATTGTCGCAAGTGGCAATTCGCTCATTCGTAGAAAATCTAAAATTGTATTTAAATGTTTTTCAATCGAGTGTAGTTGGTCTTGATGTAATGAAGTACCATTAATTTAACAGTATACCGCAAAGTTCAAAATATACTAATTATTCTTCCATAATTAGCTATAAAAGTGGAAAAATTTCAGTAATCTTTATGACTGTTGTTATTATTTTTTGATCTGCGAGCAACAATCACAAATGATGCCTTATAATCATAGCTTGAAAATACCTGTTAACCGCTTTTTTTACTTACGCTCTGTTCGCGAGAACAGCCGAAACAAGTAAGAAAGCTACAATCGAGTGTGCTCGACTGTGAGATACCCGCTACCCATTTTGAATTAAAGCTAAATATTGCGAAAAAAACTACAAAATACTATATATTTGGTATATCGATTGTCAGCCAAAGCAACTAAGACCCCCAATAAGTAGGGGTTTTTGCTCATACAAAAGTATTTCTCTAATAACTTTCACAATTTTTATCTGATCGCATTTAAATTTTCAGGAATCATAACTACTATTGTTTTTATGATATACAACGAAATTCGCAGCTTTCGTTTTAAAAGTACGCTTGTTATTAGATTTTATTGATTTGCGGGGGCGGAAGTGGGCGTGGTAAAAATTTGAAACAAACTTGATCTGCGTGCAAACATAACAAAAAAAAATCGAAAAAAAAATAATATCTCTATCTCTTATAGTTTCTGAGATCCAGTGTTTCATACGGACGTACGGACAGACACACAGACAGACATGGCTAGATCTTCCCGGCTGTTGATGCTGATCACGAATATATATTTTTTATAGGGTCGGAGATGCCTCCTTCTACCTGTTACATACATTTCCTGCTGGCACAAAGTTATAACACCCTTCTATTTTATGGGTAGCGGGTATATTTGCGATCAAATAGAAATTGTCAAAGTTATTAAGGAAATACTTTTGTATGGGCAAAAACGCCTACTTACTAGGGGTCTGAGTTGCTTTGGCTGACAATCTGGTATATTGTGCCGTCTATGGTATATTTTGAATGCGGTACTATATCGATATACCACATATACTATTTTGTATATTTTTAGTATTTTTGTAGTATATTTGGTATATTTTGAGAATAATACCGCAAAATATATTGCTTTTATTCAAAATGGGTAGCGGGTATCTCACAGTCGAGTTCACTCGACTGTAGCTTTCTTACTTGTTTTGTTTTGGTTTTCTGTTGAGCGCATTAAGATGAGTCGATCGTAAAACCTTCGTTTACCTAACGTCGCTCAGTGAGAGATACGAGTGACCTTCGCGCAGAGAGACTCATTAAAAGACCTATTGACTGAAACAGTCAACAGTCTTCATTAATTAATTTGTCTTCGTTATAATTTCTCAAATCTAAATGCGGACAAATTAACCCCCATGTCCCCACAACGCCAACCCCCATGGTCTTTTCACTTTAATCAAGAATATATGTATATTTTATATAAAAAAAATAAAAAAGCAAGTTACCCATTTTCAATAAAACCAAAATATTGTAATATTCTCAAAATATACCAAAATATAATACTAAAAAAATACCAAAAACATGTCAAAATATATATTCGGTATATTGATATGGTACTTTATGCTAGATATACTATAGAGTGCAAAATATGCCACAGCTAACGCATATAAGACCACTAGTACTTACTAGTTTTTGCCCATACATAAGTATTTATTTATTGACTTCGACAATTTTAATCTGATTACAACCAAATTCTTAGGAATCACAATTACTGTAGTTATTATTGTGATTACCAAAACTCTAGCTCTAAAATTACGCTTGTTATTCGATTTTTGTCGATTTGCGGGGGCGGAAGTGGGCATGGCAAACATTTGAAAAAGAATACTTGCCGGATTACTGAGAAATACATACATACATTACTATCAGCGTCGTTTGATGCTTAAATTTGTTCGCTGTATTTTTTTTTCGTCGCAATAATATCCGGTTGGATTGTGAAAAATTTCGTCGGTATAAGCGGTTTGTCGCTAAAAACGGAAACGTACTAAGCGGAGGTACTTTCATATAAGTTTGTATGGGCCAACCAGCGAGTTTTCGTCGCAATAACCGGACGAAAACTATAAACGGAATTGGTATAACCAGATTCTACTGTATATAGATTACAATACGACATTTTTTATTACTCAATATATATATCTATTATCTACATCACAATTTCAACATAAATACTTTATGCTTGCAGCTTCCATAATTAGCACACAAAACTGTTGGTTTGGGGTTAATTAGTTTTTAACAATGATGTTTAATATTTCACCACTTCCTAAAAGCATGTGATCAGTGCGTTTAATACTTAAAGCAGCAATTACTAATGCTACTGTCTCTTTTAAGTATGAATATTTATATTGTTACCAATTTTTTATTCGAAATAAAATAAAATGTAAGACGGCACAGACATACATTGGTACATATTAAATCGACAATCTAACATAGACGAGGTTGATATTTCGAAAATATAAATACCTAGTATTGTTTATTGTTATATTATAGTAATTCAATTTATAATTAATTCAAATTAATTTATAGTAATATTAGAAAAAAATGTAATATGCCTGTGTTATCTGAATAGGGGGAAGACGACATTACAATTAAAGAAAATGCTGAAGTAACCACGAGCAAGGAACTAACCCAGTTGGACAAATTACCATTAAAACTTATTATGAATCCGCGTGGTCAAATGCGCGACTATAACTCACTAAAAGATTCTATAAATATTGAAACAGGGCTTTTATCACCTGAAAATTGCGCTGAGCTAATAACCGCGTTACAACTGCATAAGGGTCGAGGTAATCATTTATTCGCTTATGTTATATATATTTGTGTATTTCATGTATAAGAATCAGTAAACATTATTTTTTTGCACATGTATTCGATAAGAAAAAATTATTGTATATTTTTCCTTAACACTTAATATAAAAAATCGATAACAAAAGTTTTTAATTTTCTTATTTTTTTTTTGCATACTTCAAACCGCGACTTTGAAAAATAAATGTCGTTCGTGTTATTTTGATTACATTCAAGCAAACACCTTAAGCGTTATAATTTTTGGAAAAAACGAAAATTTAATTAAAAAATGTTTTTTCAAATTTATTTAAAAGCCTTTTAGGGTTTGTTTATTGTTTCAAACCAATAAAATTGAATTCTGTTTTATACTTTTTATACAGAACGTGTAACTACACAGATAGTAATATTCCATAAAATAATTAACCATTTCTTTTTCAAACATGGACAATCAACAACAAAATTGCTTTGCTTGCCTACTACTACTATCGCATAAAAAGGAGCTGAGCTCTTTGCAAAACGTCGTCGAAAGGCTGATAATTGGGTAGTCGACGAGACTAATGCCGGTACTCACAGTCCATCTGGTATTCCAGATTTTCAACAATACCCTGCAAAACCACCTTTATCACCAAGTATTTTACCAGCATATTCCGATGCTGGTAAGCATCGGGTTCAACTGAATTTACATCAGGATCATCTAATTGAGAAATATTCAAAGCCTGGCGTTACCGTTGTTAAATCGCCTTGGGAAGCTGCTCTTCAAACTGGATCAGCAAGCACAGCATTTCTGCAAGATCCCACATATAGTAACAAACAGACGGCCACTTCTTCATTTGGATCCCCAGTACATTTTAAACAAGATGTAAATGATTTCTCTGAACTGACTCATTCATATTTACGACCACCAACCTTCTCTAATAGCATTTTATCAAATAATATTGTCGAAGAATCGAATAAAAAGGTATGTACTTTACCGTTTAAATTAAAGATTTTGAAAAAATTGAAATAACAACAAGTATATTGTATATTTACAAATATTTACAAGATACCATGCAATCCTCAAAGAGAACTAGCTTACAAACCAAGTGTGGCTCAAGGCTGGGGAGGTCGCAATGTTGAGTTGCCAAAAGGTAATTGTTTTTGAAATAAGAAATTATTTTCTACAGAAAGGTAATTTATTTAATTAATATGTTAATATACTTTTTGTAAATATGTATGTATATCATTTTCAATATTCAACGAATGAATATTCGTTCCTCTGCCATTAAATAATTAATTAAATATTTCAGAATATTTTGATGAAAAAATTGGGTACAATAATAATAGTGACGATCCGACGAACTGTCTTAGCAGGAGTAATATTTTGGTGCCTAAAAATCTAAATCTTAATCATACGAATAGTCAACAAGATAATTCAAATAATTTGTACACAAATAATAATACAAATCCCGTTTTTATCGATTGCAATGATGAAGTGCTACAACGACTCTACCAATTGGAGTTATTCCAGAAAAGATTAACTCTTGGATTTGGGCTTGAACTTGAAAATAATAAAATACAATCTAAAATGTCTCGTAGTCAAAAATTAGCCGTCACAACAGACAGTGTCAATAAAAACTCAGTCCAACATAATTTCTCTCAAAATATGAATACAATTATGTCAAATATTCCAGCTGAGAGTAAAAACTGTGAATTAGCAAAAAATTATGAAGAAAGTAATGAATTTGCTAATGTACGGGAGTTAATTTGCTCATTTGAAAAACAATCATTACGAGATCATGATGCGAAAAATTTCAAATCGATTATAAATGGCAATTACGAATTAACAGCTAATGAAAACGTATCAGTATTGGAAATGGGCGACACTTCTGTAATCGAAGGCATGTTATTTTTTTTATTTTTATTTAGTTACTTTTGTTTCAATTTAAATGTATTTGAATTGTTACTACTTAGATATGTGCTGTGCATGCACATAAATCCCTATATGTGTGTGTTTGTAGTTTATTCCATTTAGTCCGCTGTCTGTAAATAACCATGAGATTGTATATCTTATTTGTTTGTGGAAAACTGGTTTTCACTGCATCTAGATGGAATAAATGAATATTCTTGAAACAATTTTATAAACAATTTCACAAATCCATACATAGACTAAAGCATTTAATTTATTTCGAATTACTGCAGCAAAAACAAGTAAGAAAGTCGCAGTCGACAAAGCAACTATGAAATATTTGCAGTAATAATAATAATAAATAACTTTTTTTTTTTAGTTATTATTGTATCTTCCTATTATCACAACTTATACGCTTCGTAATAGATTTTTTGTCGACTTTCGGGTCGGATGTGCGCGTGCTAAAAATGAATATGAAAACCAGAAAATTGTCCTACATGTTCATATGGCAAAACCTATGGTTTGAATCCAGAAATGCAGAATTACTATTATGGAGTATTATAAAATTGGGAGGAGATATTAAAAATCTAAAAAAGTAGTCCATATGAATGAATCTAGGTGTTTATACGGACGGCTGGATAAACTAACACCTTTGGTGCTGCTTCGAAATACATATACATACATATGCATATACATATGCATATACATATACATATACATATACATATACATATACATATACATATACATATACATATACATATACATATACATATACATATACATATACATATACATATACATATACATATACATATACATATACATATACATATACATATACATATACATATACATATACATATACATATACATATACATATACATATGCATATACATATGCATATACATATACATATACATATACATATACATATACATATACATATACATATACATATACATATACATATACATATACATATACATATACATATACATATACATATACATATACATATACATATACATATACATATACATATACATATACATATACATATACATATACATAGCCGTAGCTCTGGATTAACACAATATTTCGAGCTAAGATTTATTTTAGGAACTTTTCTGTTTCACGATAACACAAGTAAGAAAGCTACAGTCGAGTGTACTCGACTGTGAGATACCCGTTACCCATTTTGAATAAAAGCAAAAATACTAAAAATATACCAAATGGTATATGTGGTATATCGATATAGTACCACATTCAAAATATACCATAGACGGCACAATATACCAGATTGTCAGCCAAAGCAACTCAGACCCTAGTAAGTAGGCGTTTTTGCCCATACAAAAGTATTTCTTTAATTACTTCCACAATTTTTTTCTGATCGCAACCAAATTTTCAGGGATCATAACTACTATAGTTATTACTGTATATACTGTATAAATTCGTAACTCTTGCTTTAAAATTACGCTTTTTTTTTTTTGATTTGCAGGGGCGGAAGTGGGCGTGGAAAAAAATTTGAAACAAACTTGATCTGCGTGCAATTAAATGCTGTCGAAAAAAAATTATAGCTCTATTTCTTATAGTCTCTGAGATCTAGGAGTTCATGCGGACAGACGGACGGACGGACGGACAGACGGACATGGCTATATCGTCTCGGCTGTTGACGCTGATCAAGAATATATATACTTTATAGGGTCGGAGATGCCTCCTTCTACCTGTTACATACACTTCCTGCCGGCACAAAGTTATAATACCCTTCTACCCTATGGGTAGCGGGTATAATAAATTCTTTATTTTTTGTTTAACATACGATTTCGTTCATTTTTAAATAAATAAATTTGTTTTGGTATACGTTTAAAAATTTAGAAAATTTAAAAATTATTAAATTTAGCTATAGCTGAGTGTGCTGCGATAAATAGGTGTTCATGTAAATATAGTAAATAACCACTTCATTCATATTGTCGGATATATTTTTTTCTCGCTGGTATATACATTTCCTGCTAATTAAAACTTATTTAGCCATTTATGCTATATATAGTGGATACAAAACTACATCAATTTAATTGTCGTGTTCAATTTGGTCTGATTTTTTCGGCGTAAATTAAAAATAATGATTTTTTTCAGTTTTCAATTTATTTTAATTTTTAGGACTATTTTTGTTTCAATTTACATACTGATACCGGTTATCTAATCCAAATTACGATTATACATACTAACTATTATACCACATTTGTATCACATCATGAACAATTATATATGTACATATTCAGAATAGAATAGAATAGAATAGAATATAAGCTTAGCAGGCAGATACTGCGTGTGCAGTCTTTTATGTAAAGTCGTCTTTTGCCCTTATATCTCATGAGTCTTTCAGCAAGCACATTTGGGTGATAACAAATATGGCGAATTTAATTTAAGCAACTGCATCAAACTACTTTATTAATTTGAATATACATGTTTTATGCATGTACTAGACAATGATGATAAGTAATGTTTTTTAATTATTTACATATTTTCCTTTAGGTCTTTATGTACCTAAGGAGATTTCGCTGACTAGCTACGCACCACCTCCGGTTCAACAAGGTTCATCAATAGCCAATTATGCTAAAGGATGTTCAACTGGAATTGGGGAAACACCCAAAGGGTTTCCAAGCAATACAGGATTATATTCATCACAGCCCCCTAAACAACAACTTTATGGGCAACAGAGTTACGTGAAGGGGCCCGCCAATTTTAACCCCTCACCAATACCATACGAAAAGTTGTCAAAGTTTGAGGAGACGTCTAATCAAAGATCATCAAACCAAAGCTTTTTAAAAGTTGATAAACTGAACGGATATAATAACGTACGTAATGTGACACTCGCTCCATTCGGGACAGAGCTTGAGAATCGCAATTATCCTCCACAATCATCGGTTTACCAAAATAAGCGAGTACACAATGCACTAGTAACAAGCTTCCCAAGTCAAAGCTTTAACAACTGTGCACGTGGCTGGAGCGTAGGCTCCGGCGATCAACAAAATTTGGTATTCAGTCCAAAAGGTCAAGTTTCCGCAAATAGACTGCCGTATTCTGACTTTTAAACAGTTTACTCCATAAATAGTAATATTAAAAACCTATACGATTTGTTACACGATTTTGATTTGCGATACGTTAATCTCCTATATTATATTTTTAAATATTTACTTTTTTTGAACATAAACAGGTGCAGCTACATGATTGTTTGTTATTGTTTATATGCGTCTTTTCAATAATAATATTTAAATATAAAACTGGCGTTTTATCTAAGAATATAAGTGAATATAAACGGTATGTATTTTCCATATTCATAATTTACTAGCCATATCGACCTGCCACTTGTCCACTTGATAGATTGCGGATCAAGTTTGTATCTGATTAGTGATTAATTTTAAAGCTAGAGTTAAATGATTTAACTGCAAACATCTAAGATACGAATAATTTTAGTGGTCTATTATTTTCGGCCTTCCCTAACAATTGTTGTCGTCTTCATTTTCGTTGCGCAAAACATAATTAAGAATGAAAACACAAATGAAATTTGTTGTTGGACAAGTTCGGGAAATGTGAAGAACAATGGGATCTCACAGGAATTTGCGTCCAACTACTGACTTAAGTCCACGTTTGATTGCGCCCGCGTTCCGTCGACAGCAGTTTTGTCGGCCGTTGGTACCCAGCACCATTGAGGGACTCAAAAATCTCTGCCACACGGTTACCGACAAATTGGCGATGCTGTGCCCTTGTTCATCAAATTCGTGCCCAGAACAGCTGCTTGTAACTCCAGACGGTATGGTATGGACTTCGGAGCACATTTTATATTTGTCATGCAAAATGTACAAAATCATTGTCTTTGCTTGCCGCGCCGACAAAGGCAGATTAACTCACATTCACAAATATGTGCAATTGCGTGTCAAGCAAGCTGCCGTCGCTGTCCAGTTAGGTTCATCTCTCTCCTTAATTCGTGGTCAATCATCGAGACGGATGAACCTTCGTCGAAGAGTGCATACGTATTTACCCTTCCACTGCCGACTCCGTATAGCGTGACGACAGTATACGAAACAGCAATCTTTGCTGCTTTGGGTCGACGCAGCTCAGAATCCGCTCCGAGGCCTTTGGACAGTTCTCGGCGGCGTCCTTCGAACCGTATTCCTGCTTGAGCTTGCTGGCCGCGGCTCATTCTCAATTCTGTTTTCCTTCACTGGTGGTGTTCTCCACCTGACACTTGTTGTCTGCACGGAAACTCCTGGTCATGTGGTCATCCCTCTGGAGTGAGAAACATAGACGATGCACTTTTACAAGCCATTGAGACGATGAAGAGGCCTTCTAGAATTCTTTACAATTTGAAACTTCATGTTGCACATCGCATATTGAGCATTGCTTGCTCCAACGTTGCTGCTGTCGGTCTGTATTTACATGAAGCAGCCGATGTTTCGTTTCCTTTATCTCGACGTCAGTTATTGTGCACACAACATTTGCAAATTCAGTGAGCCATCTACTGAAATGCGAAGCAGTTGGATAATCTTGCAGAGTGCTGGCATACCTTGCCCACTCGACTCCCCTTCAGCTTTGCGACCAGTTCCTCCATTAGCGTCGGGTTGCTCAAATGGATTTCTCCATTTGGTAAGGATTGTGCAAATGCTGCCAGGTTACTGACGTGGCTGGTCACATGCTTTGTTAAGTGCTGCTTCACGAACAGATCTCGCACGCTTTGCAACTGTCTGTTCAGGTCGGTCATACCAAAACCGTCCCTATTCCATCACTGTGATTACGTTGCTCGGGTAGATTAGCAATGATATGACTGTGCACATCAATCGCTGATAGTGCATCGCGCAACTGGAGTATCCATTTAAACCTCTAAAAAGAAAAACCAAAATTGCAAGTACGTGAACGTATATGTATGTGTCCATCAATCGTTGATAAGACACTGGGACCACGAAATCAAAACGCAAATATGAAATCCTTAAAATAAAAGAATAAAGATACAAAGATTCGTGACCGTGTATGTGTCCATCAATCATTGACAAGACACCGGGACCACGTAATCAAAACGCAAAATATTATCAGATCCCGAAACCCAGAATCTATAGAAAAAGCTTTCGAACTTGGAAAATAGAGACACTTTTTTTTACCAGAACTCTAACAACCAACAGGATGGTCGTCATCGTGAGAACTCTAGCGACCGACAAAATAATCGTCGCCGCGACAACTCTAATGACCGACGAAGTTAGCGTCACCATGACAATTCAGGTGACCGGAACCTTCCGTGCGAGAAACTCGCGTCAACAATCCCAAAATCGACAAGAAGGCTATTTGATTAGAGGTCCGTAACAATGGAAAATTTACTACAACAAACCCATTTAAATTCCTCATAGACACCGGCTCCACTTATCCTTCTATAAAACCTTCATTGTTTGCAAATGATAAAATTTAAAAATTTGATAACCATATTAATATTCATACCGTTCTTAACACGTTCCAAATCCAAGAATTTACGGAATCAATTATCTTCGAACAGTTTAAAGCAAAAAAAATAAAATTCTTCTTGTAAAATTAGACATCCAAACAGAACACATGAGCGATGAGGAAAGACAGAGCCTAACTAAACTATGCAAGCAGTTCAAACAACTTTTCTAAGGAGGATCATCAACTAACGTTTCCAAAAGGTAATTGGTAATAGATTTCCGTAAACTAAATGAAAAAACATCTCAGACAGATACTTAATTCTTAATATAGAAGATATATTAGACAGCATAGGAAAACCAAATACTTCAAAACAATCCATTTGGCAAGTGGCTTTCACCACATAGAGATGAACCCACGTGATGCAAACAAAACAGCGTTCACCGTTGAGAACGGACATTAGAGTTCACAAGAATGCCTTTCGGCCTCAAGAACGCACCTGCAACGTTCCAACCCGTTATGGACAACGTCCTAGACGACTTAGTAGGGAACGTTTGCCTCATAATATTCTCCCCTTCGTTACAGAAACATATTACAGACATAAAGTCGGTGTTTGATAGTCTTTTAAAGACGAACTTAAAAATACAACCAGCTAAGTACAATTTTCTTAGGAAGGAAATTGATTTTTTTGGGATACATCGTCACACACGAAGGAGTTAAGACTAACGCGAACAAGATCCAGGCAATAAAAAATTTCCCTTGCCCGAAATGAAGTCGTTCCTAGGATTTTTAGGGTATTACAGGAAGTTCATTAAAGATTTCGCGAGAATAACTAAACCAATAACAAGAGAACTGAAGGGTAAGAAATCAATAGTAATAGACGATGAATTTAAATAAGTAGTAGCTTATTCAAAGAATCTTTTATTTGGACGTTGACGTACTAACGGCAGTACCATCAAGTGGCCCAGCGATACCAAGCACGGGCTTGTTGACGCGCGGACAAAACAAAAAAAAAATTTGTGGACAGCATGCATTAAACGAAAACCGCGAATAAATATTAAAAGACGCTGGACAGCTGTATAATAAGATAAATAACAATTAAACACTCGATAAAAAAGCTAATAATAAGGTTTTAAGCAAAGGAATAGATTTACTAGAGCAAACTACGTTATTGAGATTATTATAGTTCACACACAGAATACGGAAGGGATTATGACAAGCAAAGTTAGTAGATCTACGTGAAATGAGAAGTGGAAGAAAATTCCTAGTGATCCTGACAGGAACTGCAAAACTAATTTGACTTAACAGCTCCAAAGAGTCTATTTCACCATTAATAAGTCTCTGTATAAAAACAGCACCTTGCATAGTTCTGCGGTCAGAAAGAGAAGGAAGGTTTAGTATTAAAAGTCTACTGCGACTTATCTATTAGGATTCCAATTTAAACTACGAAGAGCAAATAATAAGAATTGTTTCTGCACAGATTCAATCCTATCTTGATAAACCCTATACTGGGGATTCCAGACAAGAGATCCGTACTCAAGGATAGGACGAACCAATGAGACGTATAAAGTCTTAGTGATGTAGGGATCATTGAACTCTTTCGACCAGCGTTTTATAAATCCCAGAACACTCATGGCCCTATTTACAGTAGACAGAATATGTTTATCGAATTTTAGTTTTGCATCAAGCAGAACCCCTAAGTCATTCACACCTTCAATTCGCTCAAGAGGCATATCATATAACATATAGTTATTTAACTGGGAAGAACCCCTACAAAAGGTCATAAACTTACACTTATTGCAGTTTAGATGTAACAAATTTACTCTGCACCAAGATTCTAGACGATTAAGGTCACATTGTAACAGTGAGCTCGCAAGACTATCATTAAATGTCAGGCAAAGCTTAACGTCATCGGCATACATAAGTACACGGGAATGCTCAATAACAGAAGGAAGATCATTTATGAACAAAGTGAACAATAGAGGACCCAAATGACTGCCCTGGGGCACACCAGAAGTGACTTGGACACATTTAGATACAAAACCATTATAATAAACATTTTGAATTCTGTTGGAAAGGTATGAGGATATCCAATCAATTAGGCTATGAGGAAACCCTAAAACATTAAGCTTATACAGTAAGAGGTGATGATTAACAGAATCAAAAGCCTTACTAAAATCGGTGTAAATGACATCCGTTTGCATTTTATTCTCGAAACCTTTAATTACAATAGAAGAGAACTCCAATAAGTTAGTAGAAGTGGATCTAGACTTCACAAACCCATGTTGGTAAGGTGAAATTATAGATTTACACAGATGTTGCAGTTGAGAAGTTATAATTTTTCAAATGCTTTCGGAATAGCAGACAATTTAGATATACCGCGATAATTTTGAACTTTAGATTTACTCCCTTTTTTAGGATAGGTATAATGTATGATTTTTCCAGATTTTAGGAAAAGAACATGAGTTAACGGATAATTCAAACAATTTAAAAAGCGGTTTACAGATACTACCAGCACAATACCTTAGCACACAACTAGGTACTCCATCCGGACCAGCCGAAAAAACAGGTTTTATAGCCAATAGTTCCGTTAAAATAGAGCTTTCAGTAAGTAAAGGACCAAAAATACAATTAGATGAATTTAACTGATAAGGATAAGAAAAGGAATTTTGAGAACTTGGGACAGAATATGTCGTTTGGAAAAAGTCCGCAAATAAATCGGTACCATCATGACCATTAGATACTGTCATATTTTCCAAAGACATAAATGCTGGTGATGACGCGGATCTACGCTTCGAGTTAACGAAGTCGTAAAATCGCTTTGGATCACGCTGAAATCTTATTCTGCACCTACTCAAATAATTATTATAGCACTCATTGTTATGAGTGCGAAAAGCAGCTTGAGCAGCAGAATAGCGGAGAAAATCAAAAGAAGAGCCAGTTCCCTTGATTTTTTTGTAAAATCTCGACTTACGATTTTTTAAATTCGATAATTTCTTAGTAAACCATAAGGGTTTATCAGACAAATTTGGAATACTTGATGGAACACAAGCATCAAATAGCGAGTTTAAAGTAGAATAAAAAAATTCAACCGCTATATCCAAGTTTGTAGACAAAGAAAGTTAGGACCAGTCAGTTTGAGATATAAGCAGAGCAAGTTTCTCAAAATCGGTTTTCCGAAAACAACGAGAAAGCTCACCACAACGTACACTCGACTCTGACGCAATAAATGGGAACTCCAACATAATTTCTAAAGTGGGATGGTAAGGGTCTTCAGGGGAAGATATAGGAGATATTCTCGATAGAGAACATGAATCTGGGTCTAAAACAAAAATAAGATCTAGAGACCTGTTTAAGCAATTTGGAATACCATTAATCTGAGACAATGATACCCCGAAGAGACTATCAATGAAAACATGGGATACAGAGGGGGAAAGTCCATTTATATTCTCGGCGGAATGCCATGACACCCCAGCTATATTAAAATCACCAAGGAAGTAAAGTGATCCCGATCAGAAAGCATATTAGAAATGTCATCAATAATAGAAAAATGAGCTAAATATAAAGCATCATCTGAAGCAGGAGGGATATATGAGCAAGAAATAAAAATGTTAAAACTACCAAAGGATAATCTAACAGCCACTAGCTCAATATCAGAAGTGTGATCAATCAACTCTGAATTTAATTGAGTATCTACTGCAATTAAAACCCCGTACCTTGCGGTCACGTCTGTATACGGAAAATCTACTAGAAAAGATTTCCGTATCAAGGATGTCATTTTTTAACCAAGTTTCAGTAAAGGCAATGACATTGAAAGGGAAAGATACACTATTTAAATATAAGTCAGTAAGTTTACTACAAATACCTCTTACATTTTGATAGCCAAGAAGTAAAGAGGATGTTATTTTTTTGAATTGACAGACATAGAAGAAGGCTTTGAAATCGAATTCTTACCACTACTAGGAAGAGACACCGGAGACCGATTTTTCTTTTTCGCAACAAATTCTTTAACTAATATGTGTTCCGGCCAAAACTCTTTACTGCACATCATGCTAAATTGTTCAGCGGGAACACTTATTTTAAAAGATGAAATCTCCCGTTCATACGAGAAATTAAATTTATCTACTTTAACCCTGGCTTGGGATTTGGACTTAATATAAGCCCGAACATCATCAGATGTCGTATCAGGGGAAAGCCTTGAAACGAAAATCTGCTTAAGAGGTGGCACTGCAACTAATGTGTTGCGGACAACTGAGGTAGGAGCTGGAGGCGATTCTTGTATCGTTACAGCACTAATGATCTCAGCAGAGGATGGAGATGGTTGAATTTCTTCAACCGTCTCCATCTCAGTCGGCAACAAAATCGAAGCCGGAGCAGGAGACTCCAATCTTAATGACGTGATGTCATGATCAGGAACATCCAGAGCTACCGAAGGTTGAGGGGACGGAGAACTAAACGACATTAATTCCCCAGCAGGTGGTACAGATAAGCTTGGAACATCAACTGGGACAGAAAGCTCGATTGGGGTAATCGACAGACGCGTATTGGCCTTTTTACGCTTCGGAGACTCGGTCAAAAGCTTCATACTCTTAAACCCAGAATCCAAAGCAGAAAAGCTATCGGAGAGTTTTTTAAAGCCCGCCAATATATCTTTAAAGCCAGTTCGCGTCTGCCGTATAAACCCAGCAATATCGCGTTCAGAGTCCCTACAATGTTCACAAGTCCATCTCAATCCCGACTTGGCCGAAATCAAATCAACAATACGGCCGTTAAAGCCAGCACATTTTCATGTGCAACGTTGTCGCATAACCAGCAACAAACAAATCCCATTTTGGCACCAACTGGCACCCGGCATTTCTTGTTATAGCAGACTAACATATTGCTAAAACAAAGATTATTAAACCAATTACAAAATTAAAAAACAAAAAAGAAATAAATCAAAATAGGTAAATTATTTGCAAACTAATATGATCTGTACTTACGAAGAGCACAAAACACAGAGAGTATGCACAGGTCGAGCGAGACGCAAGATAGACGATAGCCAACAACAACACCAAGAGAGGGAGAGTTAACTATTGTAACAGCGTTGAGCGCAAAGAATAGCAAGTGAAAAAAGAAGAGCGCGAAAGTAAACAAAAATACAAAAACAAAGTGCAGCGGCAACGAAAACAGATTTGTTTTGCTAACAAAGCAAAGCAAAGTTTGACTACACAATTTGTTGTTATATTTTCAGAAAAATGATAATAATAAACTAAATACAAGAAAGCACACAGCGATTTAACGATCTGTACTTAAACACAAGTGAGAGAGTAAAATTAATGTTATATTAGTTGTAAATAAATATGAAATTTAATGAAAAATCACAAAGTTTAAGAGGGAAGAAAAAAACACGTCCGACTGCGAGTATACGATCCGATACTAGCCAGATTTCACTAAACCATTTACACTGACCACAGACGCAAGTAATTTCACCATTGTTGCGGTACTATAGCAAGGACCGGACATTATCGACAGGCCTATTTCGTTCGCCAGTCGAACACTCTCTGACACGGAAGTCAGATATTCGACTATAGAGAAAGAAATGTCAACGATCATCCGGTCCGTAGGTCACTTTAGACCATATGTTTTTTTGTCCGCAGATTCAAAATAGTAACAGATCATAAACCATTAGTCTGATTTGAAAACGTGAAGGGAAAAACCCCAAAACTACTTCGATGGAAAACCACCCTGGTCGCTTACTAGAACCAACTTTAAATGTAAATGAAGATCCACCTAGAATAACGCTTGTTCAGAAACCACTGCATCATTTTAATATCCAATCGATTTTTCAAATCGAGCCAACGACCCAGAGCAGTTATAAGACCATTGCCTCGTAAGATAAGGCGTATCGCGTACGCTTTTGACTCGATTACCAATATACTCCAGAACCCGAGTACACTTTTGAGTCACCAATATACTCCAGACCATTTTCAAGCAAAACAAAACGCATGCCATTCTGGCACTTTTGTATATTCGAAGAAGCATTCAACAATTACTTCACAGAAAATAACTTATATAACATCTGTCGTTGCACATCACTTTTAATCGACCTGACTAACCCAGTAGGACAAAACAATAGGATCAAATTGTAACATCTTAATCAGGGTTGCCAATGCAAATTTATACATTTCTTCAAAAATCGGGATAAAATTCCCCAAATTTGGGGACAAAAATCCGCTGATTCCCCACTAATTCCCCACATAGTTTTTTTTTCAAATGAAACAATAAAAAGCTGAGTATAACTCATATTAGTATTCTTAATTAATTAAAATAAAAACTCAAACAGTTAACATTCATATTCTTTTCCATATTTTTGTGTATAGCATTTTGTTTGACGGGTTAAACTTGACGCTGCCGCCTAGTTTTTTAATTCCTTCTCTTACAGCCATAAATGATACAACAGTATCTGTATTCAGTCGATTACGGTTTTCAGTTTTCAAATTCTTAAGAACACTAAATTTGCGCTCGACCGATGCATTTGAAAAGGCAGTATCAGCAACAATTCTCCCGCAGCGTTTTTCAGACGAAACACTTTACCCCAGTAACATTCAGCATCAATGTTATTTTGAACTTCAAGCCCATGTTGACAAAAATCCAGCAATGAGCTCGCCATTCATCGTCTAATTTTTGTGCTGTCACAAATTTATAAAGGACAGGAAATCAAAAAATGTAAAAATCCCCGCATTTTCCCCACAAAATGCCAATCCCCAATAAATCCCCAATCAACTTAAAATTTCCCGCACTTTGGGGAATTCCCCATAACTTGGCAACTCTGATCTTAATAGCAATCACAGAGGAATCGATGAAACCCTTAACCATCTCAAGAGTGATGTCTGCTTCCCAACCATGAAAATGATTATCACACAAATAATAAAGGACTGCGACATATATATGTTTAACACCTAAATACGATAGACAACCCCACAAACCTTTCATGCAAGCCCACCTGCTCCAGCAGGACCTTTAGATGTTATTCACATTGACATTTATACAATCAACAATACGAACAATTAACAGTCATCGATAAGTTCTCAAAATTTGCACAATCATACCCATCAACCAATAGGAATTCAATCAGAGTCATCGCAGCACAGTCACAATTTTTTAATATCTTCGGCTTACCAAAGAAATCGGCCTTTGACCAGGGCGCAGCATTTTCAGAAAATCTTTTCAGCGACTTTCTGACTTAGTATAACATTATCACTCATATGAAATCATTCCAACAATCATCACCTGTTGAAAGACTCCATTCAACAATCTCAGAACTGTACAGAATAATTGTTCACCCCAAGAAGGAACTCCAACTCCAATGTGACCATTCAGATATACTTTCGGAAGTATTGATAACATACAACAATGTGATACACTCCAGCAGCGGTTATACACATGGTAGAACTCACATATTCGAAAAAAACAGTGAAGTTTGACAACCACCACGGCTACTTAACCAAATTGAACGAATTTAGAAGGAAACTGTACCCCCAAATCCAAGAACAACTAGGTAATAAAACAGAACAAAGGTTTTATTTTTTTTTTTTAGGACTTTGCTTTTATTTATTGAATCTTCTTCTAAATTTTGAGACTAACAATAAGTTTACGAATCTTAACATTAAAATTTAGCTAACAGTGTGTTAAGACTGCATTCTGGTTGCGTGTCCCTCAAGTCGGTCGCTGGGTAGGTAAGTCATTACGACGAAGACGTGATTGGTTTCTTAACCTTGTTAGACCTCTCGCCAGGTGGTTAGGGTGCAACAGCAGCTTGGTAAAGTACTTTTCCTTCTGTTCTGCGATCACTTCTTTCACGTTTAAGTCACGTTGTATGTTTTCGTTGCGAACATACCACGGTGCCCCGGTGATGGTTCTCAAGATCTTCGTCTGAGCTCGCTGGACTATGTCAATGTTACTATTGCTAGCATTCCCCCATAACTGGGAGCCGTACATTCATATAGGTTTTAGTACCGAGTTATACAGCAGGACTTTATATTCAAGGCTAAGGGGAGACCGAGCGTTGATAAACCAATGAAGGCTGCTGGCTTTTAGCTTTAGGTGTGTTCTGTTGGCTTCAATGTGCCGGCGCCATGTGAGTCTTCTGTCGAGGTGTACTCCTAGATATGTCACTTTGTTTGCTTGCGGAAGTAGAGTGTTGTTTAACGTTAGCGGCGGTTTTTGCCTGTTCAGGGTGAATGTAACGTGCTTGCATTTTTGTTCGTTCACTCTAATTCGCCAATCTGATAGCCATTTTTCAACATCGACCATATGAAGAGCTAGCTGCGCAGTTGCTTTCCTCGGGCATTTTGAGCGGCTAAGAATGGCTGTATCATCAGCAAACGTAGATGTTGTTATTCGTGTGCTTGTCGGGATGTCTGCTGTGTAGAGAACGTATAGTGTTGGTTCTATCACACTACCTTGAGGAACTCCAGCTCCAAGGGTGAAATCATCAGATATAGCAGTGTTGCATCTCACAACAAATTTTCTGTCGTAAAGGTAAGACTCTAAAAGCTTATGGGTGTTGTTGGGGAGCATTGTCTTGATCTTGTACGTTAGACCTTCTAGCCAGACTCTATAAAATGCTTGAGAGACATCTAAAAATATGGCAGTACAGTACTCTCGTTTTTCGAACGCGTTCCGATTTTCTAATGTTATCCGGTTGACCTGCTCAATTCTTCCGTGCTTTTCACGGAACCCAAATTGATGTGACGGGATTCCTTCCTGGAGTCTTAGGTATGTGTTTATCCGAGTCAAAAAGCATTTTTCAAAGAGTTTAGATGAGCATGAAAGTAGGCTTATAGGTCTATACGACGTGGGGATTGTGTGGTCTTTTCCCGGCCTTGCTATCATTATTATAATTGACTTTTTCCATCTTACTGGATAGTAGCCAAGGCATTGAAAAGCTAGGTGATAGTGCAAACGGCGCAATATGGGAGCTCGATGATCAATTTGGGAGTTATGTGGTCGCAGCCCGGTGATTTTTTCGGATTCAGTTGATTTTTAATGATGATATCGATTTCATTTGGGCGAAATTCGATTGGCTCATGTTGAAGCTGAGGCTCATTTGGGAAAGTCGCCAAAGTAAACGTACTCGTGGCGGGATTTGGTTGGAATATATTTTTAAGATGGTTGGCAAACGTGCTGGATCTGTCTGCATCGCTACGCGCCCAGCCTCCTGTGGGATTTCTAATAGGCATCACGGTTTCTTTCGGTGAGCTCAGAGAAGGGTGAGCTCTCAATAGTGAGTTTTTTAACTAGAAGTACACAATTGCTCTATGTAGTGGCGTTGAACATATGCTTCTTCTTGCTGTAGAGCTTTAGTAAGTTCACGTGAGGCATGTCTTAAACTTTGCTTAGCAGATGGCGATCTGTGGAATTCCCACTCTCGAGGTAAGCGTCGCTTTTCGAGGACGAGCTGCTCGATTTGTAGATTTGTCTTCTTTCGATTGCTTTGTGTATTTATGCTTTGAGGTGTTGAAGCTTGGGCAGCAGAGATAAGTACAGACTCCAGTGAATTAACAAAGCTGTCTACGTCGGCTTCATTGTTGAGATGGGGACTTAGCTCAATGTGTGAGCTAATATACTTTTTGTACTTAATCCAATTGGTTTTCTGTGAGGTCAATTTTAGTGATTGTTCAAATGTTCCTGGATGCCAGAGTAGAATAAACAGTATAAGCGAGTGATCAGATGAAAGATCCGAAAGGCATTCGGCGCTTATCAGATTTTTTGGAATGTTTTTTGGTGATCGCAAAGTCTATTAAATCGGGCAGTTTTTTTGGGTCTGCCGGCCAGTATGTTGGTGTGCCAGGAGAAACATAGTCGAGCTTGTTCTTGGCATTGATAATGGCATTGTAGAGCTGCTTTCCTTTTGGAGTCACGAGACGAGTGTGTGTGCTTGGCATTGTAGTCTCCTGCTGCTATGAAGTGGTCTCCTAGTGTGTGGAAAAACTGCATAAACTCATCTTCAGCTATAGTGAAGCGAGGGGCGCTGTATACGACGGCTAGTGTAAGTTTGTTGCCGGTATTTAGTTTTATATTTATAGATGTGGCCTGTAGATATTAGCAAATTTGTTGTGATAGTAGTGCTTAATACGGCTTCTGATTAGAATTCCAGTCCCACCATGTGCTTTACCGTCTGGATGATATGTTCCGTAGAAAGTATATCCTCGTAGTTGAAAATTGTATTTGTTTGTAAGGTGTGTTTCTGAAAGCAGCATTACGTCGATTTGATTGTCGAGTAGGAATTGAGCTAACTCAAGTTTATGCTGTGAAACGCCGTTAGCGTTCCACTTAGAGATCCGTAAGGGAGTCATTATTTGGATTGTTGCGAAACCAGCATTTGAATCAATAGATTTTGGTTTCGCATTAAATCTTGCATAGTTGTGCGCATGAATGACATAAATTCTGTAAGGCTTTGTTGTAAGCTGAATATCATAGCTTCGAAGTTGCTACTTGGCTGCTCCGGCGATTGATGCTGCTGAGCCATGTTCTGTTCTTGGTATGCTGATTGCAGAAATGGCAGGGGTAGCCAGTCCTGATTTTAAAGCGCTTGCGTATGTCACACTTTTGTCAGAGTTAATAGGTCCTAGTGAGGATCGGGGTGCAGTCGAGAAGAAAACTTCAGGGTTTGATCTGGAGACTTTCAACGTTTTATTTTGGGTGCGAGCGGTAATTCCTTTCTGTTGGATGCGGCTTCTCAGATCTTTATAAACTGGGCAACCTCTATAGTTAGCAGTGTGATTGCCACCGCAGTTGCCGCACTTTTTCGAGTTGCTGTCATCTTTGCTCGCTGGGCAGTGTGCAGAGTTATGAAGCTCTCCACAAACTACACACACCGGGCGCAGTTTACAGTATGACCTTGTGTGACCATATTCTTGGCAGTTCGCACATTGTACCGGACCATTGCGTTTGTGCGGTTCCTCATCTGTAATTCGGCGGTGCAGCAGTAACTGAAGATTGTATATAGGGTGCACTTCGTATTTCTTCAGGGGCTTATTTTCTGGCTCGAGCTTAACCTTAAAGAGTGGCTGCGGCTTTCTATCCCTGTTAAGCGTATTGAAGACTGTCTTTGCGCTAAATCCCTTCTCTTTTAGTGCCTTTGTTATCTCTGCAGGCGTAACATCGGATTCTATATCCTTAAGTACGACTTGCAAGCCCTTACTGCTTTTAAGCTGATACGTGTAAAAGTTCTTTTTATTATCGGTAAGATATTTCGATAATACTCTGTAATTGTCTTCAGACTTCATTTGAACCTTTGTTTCGTGAATGTTGCCCTTTACAAGGGGTATTATGTGGAAGTTATCCTTTCCAATAAGCTTAATAATTTTGTTGACGAGAACATTGGAACTTTTTTCTCGTATAAAAATAGGCGGAGGCTTTGGCTTCCTTTTCTCGACTTTGGTAGATTCGGTCGCCTCAACCTCATAGGCGTCTGCCAAGATTTTGAATCGGTTCGAGTTCATGTCCGTTTCTATTGCAGCTAGGCTAGCGTTGCCACGGGTTATTTTGCGTTGAGAATTTAGAGGGCTAATCTTCCTTTTAATTTGAATGTAGATATCCATTCCAGTCTGCACAGTCGGCTTAATATGTTCATTGTTTTTGTTCTGTTTTTTCGGGCAGCGCAGCGGCAGACGTGGTAATGTTTGCGCTGCTAGCTGATGATGTCGTTAAACGCGCTGTCGATATAGTTACGGTTACGGTTGACGTTGTCAGCGAAATTGCGGTGCTGGTTACTGCGCTCTTAGGCTGCAGAGACATCGATGGTAGCAAGGGAGAGCATGAGCGCGCTCTATTACTCTCTACGTTTAAGAAAGGTTTAGGTTTAGGTAGGACAAGCTGCCCCTGTACGGGGCAAAGCATAGAGCAGTGAAGGTCCGTAGCTGTACCGGTAGTTTATCTACGTCTCAGAAATCGCGCAGTATGGATGCATTTTTGGCAAAAGCCAGCAGCATCCTAGGAGGTAGCCGTGAAACGTCCCGAAGATCGTTGTAGCACGGCGAATTAAGGTATTTACTCCGGAGTCGGGATAACGCTGGGCATCTACAGAGAAGTTGCTCAAGTGTTTCCTTAATCCCGGGTTCGTTGCATTTCCTGCACTGATCACTGTTCGTGATGCCCAGCTTTACAGCATGGACAGCTGACAGACAGTGACCAGTTAAAATGCCTAGCATTAGCCTGCAGTCTTTCCTTGAAAGCTGCATGACGAATTTGGTTAAGTTTTTATTAGTAGAGGCACACATCAGCCTTGCAGTTTTCCACGAGTTGGCATTACGCCAGCTCGCGTCTCACTGAAGTCTAGAGCACACCTCAATTTCACTGCCTAGCGTTCGTAGGGTTATCGGAACATTGCACATGTTACCGACATCGAGCCCCACTCCCTCTTTGGCGAGAGTGTCTGCGATCTCGTTGCCATCGATACCCTGGTGGCTTGGGATCCAATAGATACGCACGACCGCAGATGCGTTCAGCGACTCTATTGCTCTTCTGCTGTCCAGGACAACTTTGGACTTGACCACATCAGAGTGCATTGATCTTATTGCAGCCTGGCTGTCAACAAAGATGTTAATGGCGGTGTGATTACGCTGTAAACCCCGAGCCAATTCGGCAGCCTTGCCAATGGCAAAAACTTCCGCCTGGAAGATGCTGCAGTGGACTGGGAGTTTATAGGAATGTTTGGAGACCGGGTCTGGACAGTATACGGCCGCTCCGACACCATCATCCATCTTCGACCCGTCGGTGAAGAGGTTGAGGGCTTCGGGAATGCATAACCCTTCCCGCCAGCAGTCCGGTTCCAAGAATATTGTTTTAATATGGTCGGTACTGGTAAGGGGGATAGTATAGTTCAAGTCTCTACTAGTCTCCCTACCAATGGCGCTGTGACCATAGCCTAACAGACCCAGATTGCCTGTTGCGGCAATCCTTAGTGACGATTTTGCGGCTATGGATTGCGCGTATAGGTTTAACGGTTCGACGCCAGCTATTACCTCGAGGGCTTTAGTTGGCGTCGACCTGATAGCGCCTGTGATACACAGTAGCGCTTAACGCTGTGTCCTTTCCATGATGGATAGGTACGTCCTTTTTTTGCGTGGCCTGCCACCACACTATAACACCATAGGTGAGGATAGGACGAACAACTGAGATGTATATCCACCGCATTAGATTTGGAGATAGGCCCCAAGTGCAACTAAGCATCTTTTTCGCCATGTACAAGGCTCCGGTGGCTTTCTTCACCCTTTCTAAAACGTTAAGCTTCCATGACAGTTTACTGTCCAGGACCACACCTAGGTATTTTACTGCTAGGCTCGGCTTTAGTATGGTGCAGCCTATTTTAGGGGGGGACCTCGCAGGTACCTTATACCTCTTCGTGAAGAGGATAAGGTCCGTTTTGTCCGCGTTAATGCTGAGCCCGGCTGGTTCGGCCCATGCTTTAACTTCCGCAAAGTAAGTTCCATTACGGAACTAAGGGTGGTTGGGCATTTCCCAGTTATCAAAATGCCTATGTCGTCGGCCTAGGCAATTAACTTGGGGGCCCGTCTAGTAAATTTTTAAAGTAGACTATTTACGACCAAATTCCAAAGGAGAGGCGAGAGAACCCCACCCTGGGGAGTGCCATCTCGAACTACCTTTGTAATGGCCGCATCGCCCCACGTAGCCACCACCCGCCTGTCGCAAAGAAGGCGGTTGACCCACCTGTGGATCGCTGGTGCCGTGTTAAAGGTAAGGCCCTTCATAATAGCGTCAGCAGTAACGTTGTTGAAGGCGCCTGAAATGTCAAGAAATGCACCCAAGGCATATTCCTTATAATGGTCTGCTTTTTCAATTGAGGCTACTAGAGCATGGAGAGCTGTCTCAACGGACTTGCCTTTTGTATACGCATGCTGATTTGGGGACAACAGATGCATTGAGTTGCTTCTGATGTGCAAATCAAGAAGCTTTTCCAATGTTTTTAGCAGAAAAGATAGGCCGGAAGTCATTTGGGACCACAAGACTGCATTTGCCCGCCTTGGGCAGGAAAATGACTTTCGAGGTCCTCCAAAGAGTGGGGATATGACCCCATGCGAAGCACGCCGAATAGATACCCGATAGCCACGGAACAATCGTGTGCTTACTGGTTTGCAGCATTGGTGGCGAAAGTCCATCGAGACCGGGCGACCTGACCTTCGCAAAGGAGTCGATAGCCCAAATTATTTTATTAACTGTAATTAGACCGGCAGGGGGTCTCATAACTGGGAGACTAGGAAGGAGCTGCCAGTCACCGTTCTCTATACCAATACATCCCGGGAAATGAGTTGAGAGCAGTGCTTCAAGAGTTTTAGCACTGCTCTCCGTCCACACTCCATCGCCCGACTTGAGCAGACTAGGACTGGAAGCCTGCTTGGACAGCAGCTTCCTCAGTCTGGAGGTGTCTTTGATGTTGTCCAGGTCAGAGCAAAAGGTTCTCCATGAAGACCTTTTGGATGATCGAATCATCCTCTTGTAAGACTTTAGGAGAGACCTGTACTCGTCCCAGACATATTCGTTGTCCACCTTCTTAGCAAGTTGAAACATGCTAGTAAGCTCCCCACGAAGCGAAGAGAGATCTGGGTTCCACCAGGGTGGCTTCGATCTTCTCGTCGGTCTTGAGAGCCTACATGATTGGCGAAACGCAGAAAGTAGTCCTGCTGAGAGGACGTTGACATTTGTTTCTAGGTCCTGTACCGAGTTGATGTTACCCGGCGGACCAAGAGACTTGGAAACAAGGCTAGAGAATTTCGCCCAGTTGGTATTTCGAGGATTTCTGAACGGCTGAGCCGCAGGTACCCTATTAAAAGGAATGGTAAACTGAATGTACTTATGATCCGAGAAGGAGGGTCTATCCAGGACCCTCCACTCTTCTACATTGGTACACTCAGTCGCAATCGTTAAGTCCAGCACATTACAAGAGGTGGGACCTACAAAGGTAGATACCTCACCTCTGTTGGCTAGTCTAAGCTTATTGTTAAGGATAAAATCAAGAACTGACTCACCCCTGTCGTTAATGTCGGAACTTCCCCAAACGCTATGGTGGGCGTTGGCGTCCGTTCCGATGATAAGATGTTTTTTGGAGAAGCAGACCATGTCCACCAGCCTCCGCAGCTCGTCAGGTGGAGCTGGCATGTCGTGGGCCATGTAGCAGGATGCCAGCAGCAAACATCCACGGTAAGATCGTCATTGCTGTAATTAGGTAGTAGATGAGCTTTTAGCCCCTTATTTACAAGGATGGCAGTTCTCGATCTACTTACCAATGTCGGGACGTACAGATCATAGTTAAGCGACTATAGCCCAGCAACCGTGTTGCCCGATGCTATCCACGGTTCTTGGACCAAAGCCGCGTAGGCGGACACTTCCCCCATGGCAAGGAGTAGCTCCGCCGAAGCCTTTTTAGGCTTATGGAGGTTGAGTTGCACACTCATTAGAGGTTAGCAAACTCGCGGGGGGCCCGTCTTCATGGACAGTTCCTCCCCCACCTCCTCCGTCTCATCAGTCAAGCTGAGGTGCTGGGTGGCGTCGGTCACGCTCTCAAGACCGAGATCTGCCTCAACCTCCCTGACCTCAGCGTGTGTGTGTCCTTGTCGTTCGGATGACGTTTCTTGAGGCGAAGGTACACGCTCCCTAAGCCCCACGCCATCTTCCCATTGCGTTTATATAGCAGATCCTCGGACTCCTTATTGATTTGAATGATCACGTGCTGCTCACCACTGGGTAAAGGTTCATCAACCTTCAGCACGGACCAATCACTCGTCGGTATGGCCGGGTTCTGCTTTTTGAGCAGCTGAAGCGCCCGCTCGCCCTGCACCACTATGGGGAAAAGGACTTTCGCCTTCGGCATGGACGGAATGTTATTCCTGTCCACCACATCCAGCTTGGCCCCCTCCCACAGACCGTCCAGTTTGGGTACGGTCGCTTGCAGCCACTGCAATGTTGGGTCTTCCTTGCATGTCAGGATCTTGACACCATTCATCCAGCCAGTGCCTTCGAATGTAGGCATTGGACTGTCTGGGACATTCTCCATCCTGACAAACAGTGCGTCGACCAGCTTACTATGGGTCAACCGCCACCGCTCTTCAGACATTTTCCTGTTAGGGTCCCCTCTGTCTATGAGAGCAACGGCGAGATGCCGCCTGACAGTTTCAGCAACCGTTGCTCTCTGTCTCGTCTTGTCCTTGTTGGTGGAGCCAGGTGCTCGCAGCCTCTTGCTCAATGGGGCCCCTTGCTTGGGACTCTCAGCGGACCGTTGGCGCTTGCTTGCCATGGACTCCACCTTGTTGTTGGCAGGGCCGGTAGAACCGGTCTGCACTTTAGTGACTTCTGGAAGGGGGCTAAGTTGGTTTTCCTGCATCCACGTGTTGGCCCAGGCAAGCCTCTCCTGGTCCTTGACGGACAGGTTTGCTACGCCACTAAGCCTTGCGTGAATACGGGTCGCCGCTTTATTTTTGGCCTTCTCCTTCAGCCCCCCGTGCCCCGCTGCGCAACCTTGGAGGTGCTGGCGAAAGGCAGGGGTGACTGAAGGGGAAGACGTTCCCCCTCCACCGTAGAAATTGGCGCAGCGCTTTTTTGGTCCGTGTCGGTTAAGACCACAGCACCCGCGCGCACCAACCTCGAATTTTTGGTGGCAGTGTTGTTACAACTGATTCGGCCTGCTCCCGCCGCATCAAAGGTGTGACCGCTGGCGACACGCAGAGAGGATCTCTCCCCCCGTGTCCGCCGGTGGTAGCAGTCACGCGTTCCACCGACGTTTGAGCTGACATCCCAGCTCGAGTTTGTTGGTTTATATGCTCCGTTACTGAGACATAAGTGGCTAATTTTAGCGTTTTCAATCTGACCGCCAGACACCTCGTACCATGGATTCTGCTACTTATCTCCAGACAGATGCCCGAAAGATCAGGAACAGAGTCCTCAGCTAGGATCTGCAGTACCTGAAACATCGACGTATAGTAGAGATCTGCTACCCGTTGACAATGAGGTAATACAGATCCTACCCAGCCAGCACCCTCGGGGAGGGTTCAGCAGAGGATTTTTGCCAGCCTACGTTTAAGAAATAGAATAGAAGAAATAAGTTGACATCCAGATTCTCTTTACACTAAGTCAGAACCGACAGAGGGGTTACACTAATTACAACAAGACAACAGAAATTACACAAACAAAAAATAATCAGGAAAAACAATTACGCACAATAAGCCTACTTCATTCCAGAACAACCCATTCCACCGCACAGTTTTTCTCCTTGGAAAAAACTCAAGTGATCCTCATGTGCGTTTCCAGAATAAGAAATACATTGATATCTCTCTATAGTGCTGATGCTGTCAGCCCACTCACACTTGCTGATGACGCGCATAAATTAGGCGGCAACATTTCACTTACAAGCACTGGTCGGTTTTCACTCATAAGTATGGCTTTATTCGCACTCGTAAATGGCGGCATATTTCCACAAAAGTGTGCGACAGGCATCCCTGTAGGTGGCACAGGTGCGGTTCACGAAATAGCTGGCAGATCCATGGTTTGCTGGCTTCTCGTTTTCCTGGGGGGAGTGCTAAGTTGACATTCTCATTAATTCTTTGTCCCAGAAAATCCCCAGTTAGCAACTCTCTTGGTGAAGTAGAATAGTGCCTACCCGGCACTCACAGTCTACTTAAATTTCCAGCTTAAGTTGACTTTCGCTTCCACACGCATTTCAACACAAATATCCGATTTGTGCGGATGTGGTATGGGAATAAATGAAAGTGGTTGTCGCCGACAGAATTAGAAGATGCGTTGATCCGTTTTACAAATACATGTTAAATCTATGACTTATTTCTTATCGCAGTGACGTCCTCTAATAATGAATTAGATCGCGCTATTATCAGTCAGCTGCTTAAATGCTATAAGATGTGACCGTCACGATAGTCATTAAAATACCACATATCATTCTTTCAACAATCGATTACAAATACTTAAAACTACTAATCGAAATTCAAACTAATTTACGTCGCTTCGTGACAAGTTTGCCTGCTTTACTAATTATAGATTAAATGAAAAATAAGTGAATTGATTTTTCACTTTTAATTCATTTAGAAGACTTGCATCAATTATTGAATTAAAAGAAAAATATCGATCTATGGGCATTTCCAAAATGACGCTACGATACTTTCGTTAGACAGAATAATACAAAAATAATGTAATGAATTAATTTAATCGGTGGGCCTTCCTCCGGAAGTGTCCATATGCAAAACCATTTGTTCCAATCGACTGAACCATAAATCCAGAGTCAAATACTCTATTTAGACCAAGTGAAGCTGCTTCAATGATGCAGTTTTATGATGCAAGTGCTTACACCAAAACTGCATAATGCGAACAGCTGTTTAAGGGTGAAAACAGTTAGGACTGAAAAAGAAGAATATCAAGGGCAATAGAATCAAATCAACCGAAAGTTAGCAAATTTAATAATTTATGTGATGCTGAAGGTATTGAAAAATTATATATTTTTGTTATACATTTTATCTTTTATTCATCAAATGGCTTTAATTATTTCCGTTTTACATCATAATAGCAATTCGCTTTGCAACGATCACATTTCTATACAAAGGTGTCCAATTGATCGTCTTAGCGATTATCCTTGTTTCGTTTTAGATGTCGTTTGTGCCATCAATTTGTGGTTGTAAACGGGTGATTATCGATATATCGCGTGCTGATAATAGGGTGTATAAAATGCCATCTCCACTGGAGATTCCCAGCGGGAATTGTGGCTTTTTGAGCAAATTTAAACAGTCTTTTTTTAGTTTACTCAAATTTTAGATGTTTAAATTGAATTTAACGGCTGAAATGTTAAACATGTATTTCTATCGATAAAACATCGATATTTACTTGTATCGAATAACTTCCCTCAAAAGTTCGTACCTAAATTGGAGCGTCTTCAATCACTAGGGTTGTTGAATTTTGAAAAATATCGTATTGAAAATATTTTCTGTTTAAAAATATCGTATCGACGATACTAAGAAATATCCATTAAAAATATCGATATATCGATACTTTTGATATTTTTTAATGTTCAGCTAAATTTGAATAAAGGTTTTCTGTTACTGTAAATTTGGATCTTTTATAAGCCAATATGTATAAGCAAAAAAAATTTTAGAATATTTGATTTTATCAACCATTAACTGCAAATAAGACTTACTTGAGACACAAAAGACTATTTTTTATTTAAAAAGTAAACAGAAACCGAACTACCAGGCTTGATTAAGCAACTTAATGCCACCTTCGCCAGCATGGACATAGTTGATATTTGTGAGATCCAGAATTCCAACGGATTTATCTCCCAACTACAAAATTGCATACTAAAGAAAAGCTCCGTTTCCCCTCATTCGGACCTCTGGACTCAAGAGTCTCGGAGTTCTATAGTGCTTTTGTGCAGATATAGAAAGCTTTTCTGTACGCTTAATGCGACCATGTCTTGTTCTCCACAATCCATTTCTCCTTTAGACGAAGGCAGTATTTCTTTTTGTTTATTTTCAACCATGAATTGGTGAAATTTTTATGTGAAGATGCATATCGAAGTACATTTTTTTTTAAATCTAGCATAGTAGCTTTCATTAGTATGATATTCTGCAGCAAACCACTCAATCGCTTACCTGATATTTTTAGAAGGGTATTTTTTGTTTCGATACTCTAAGCGATTAGTTTCTTTTAATTTTGTACTAATCATTGAAATCATAGGAATCACTAAGCTGATGGTGACGTAAGAATCTCCGCACAAACAGCACATTGCTTTATAAAAATTAGCTTTTTTCCTAACATTTTCTTTCTGGTATTAAGCTTTTGTTACCTTTTTTTTCGTTGATGCTGCTTTTCTGCTCAGAAAAAAATGACACTACTGATCTCCAGGGGTGGGAAGGAGTTTTAAACTGCTCCTCCTGTTAAATATGAGATTAAAAGAGAACGTCAATTTTTTTCACTGGACATTGGCATATGGATTTCCTTGGATCAAGGGAGTTGCATTTAGAGGGAGGTTGGAGACGGTGGGTTTTTAGTTGCGTCATCGTGGAGTGGAATCAAAAATTTTGAACTAAAAAAAAACTGCTTAAATTCCGCTACCGCTGTTTTCATATTTTCACACTTCAAAAAAATCCAAATTTTTGGCTGCTTTTTTCTTTTCTTTATTAAGGTTATGTAGCTTGTCTTTCCACCATGGAACATATTTGTGGTGTTTGTATGGGGCGGTCTGGGGGATGGTAGAATGTGCACTTTGCAGAATTATTTTGTTTAAGCAGGCTGTTTCTTTGTTGCTATTATTGCTTTCTGGAGTAATCTCATTAAAGAAGTTAGTTCTGTTTTTAAAATAGGTCCAGTCGCCGTTATTGATTTTAAAAAGTGGTTTGTATCTAGTTATATTGTTCCTATTTTGAGTAGGCGACGTAATAAGAATAGGGCAATGGTCGCTGCCATGAAGGTCATTTAGTATTTGCCACTAAAGTGAAGGGTAAAGATTAGATGAGCAGAAAGAGACATCGATGTGGGTGAATGAATTGTGTGTGGAAAAATGTGTAGGTGATTTGTCGATTAACATAATAAAATTGGAGTTGTTAATAAATTTTAAAAGTATTTTACCTCTTTTGTTGAATTTGGGAGAGCCCCACATAGGGCCCCTACTGTTGACGTCACCCAGAATGAGTGATCAATATCGTTCATGAGATTGGATTCTGTGAAGGTTTTGTTTGGAGGTAAGTATGCAGATATAATGGTTATTTTTATAATTGAATGAGTCGTAATCCCAGTCGCGTCAATGAGCAAGAGAGTAAGAGAGCAGATTGTAATTAATTGTAATCGGTATTTTGTGGAGATGAGTCTCTTGTAGAGCTATTATTTCGGGGCTATATTTTTTTTATTAGCAATTGTAGTTCACTGTAATTGTTTAAATATCCACGAATATTCCATTGCATTTTTTAGGGTCATAGGAAGTTTAGTTACAAAAAAGGTGTAAAATAATAGTGTAATTGCTTTTACAGTGAGATTGAGAGGGTAGCTTAAGAAGGGTTCTCGTTTGACCAACCAAGGCGTCTAAATAAGATTAGGAAGGGTGTCCCGGTTGGCCAGACGAGGCAAATTGTTAAGAATATAATAGGGATTTGAAGGTGTGCGCAGTGCACGAATGTAAGTAAAAATATGAAAATAAAAATGAAATGAACAAAATGTAATGAAAATAATAAAGATTTCAGCAGATTTTGATCCACTACAAAATTGTTGTTTGCGAGTAGTGGACTGCTCGAAGTACGAGCAACGGCACATCAACCAAGGCACGGATCCGGTGCCAACATTCTGAAATATTCTGTCTCATTCTGGAATATTCAGTCTTCTTTTGGAATATTCGTCTCTATCTGGAATATTCTTGGATTTTTGGACATACGTATATTGTGTGTGGAAGACTTTGAAAGTTTGGAATTGGAGTCCTGACATAACCTCATCCACGACTATGGCAAATCAGAAGGATCACGTGCCTGGAAAAGAAATGACGAGTGATGGTCAGCAATTAGATGGAGCTGCTCCTCAAGATCCAATTGGACCTGCCAATGGTTTACATGAAGCCATCTTCGTCATATGGAATCAGCACATCGTCGAGTACATCGTAATGTATTTTGATAGTTCGGGATATGGCACGGTGATCAACAAGCTTCATATGGATTCATCATCTCGAGGAGGTTTGACAATGTCATACCAAGCGAACACTGCAGTAGCGATGGGTGGTATTATTAATGGATTGCCACAGCCGGGATCAATGGGATTGCCTAGTAATCTTCAACAACCAAACGACATGCACGCTGTCAATTCATTGGCTAGGATTGGCCCTTTGATGGCCGCTCGAATCAGTGCACGACATGTCATCAGCCGAGATCTACCTAGTTTTACTGGAAAGCCTGACGAATGGCTGCTGTTCATTAGCAATTATGAGCAGTCGAGGGAAAGATGTTGATTCAGTAACGAAGAAAATCTTATACGCTTGCAGAAGTGTCTTAAGGGCCAGGCACTGGAAGCACTACGCGGAAAATTGATGGTGCCAGATACAGTGCCGTATGCAATTGAAATATTAGAAAAGCTGTATGGCCGACCAGAAATAGTGCACGCCGCGGTACAAGGAAAATTGAGAGACGACCCAGTGATAATGGAAGATAATTTGGACTTCGTCATTCGACTAGCCCTTGCTGTCCAAAATTACTGCGCAACCATGTCTGCATTGGGACTTCATGACTTTTTGAATTGGTCGCAAACATGCCGAGCCGTATGAAGCTGGACTTGGGTCGACACAGATTGGCAAATCAAAGCGTCAACATGGCCACATTCGACAATTGGCTTTTTAATGTGGCAATGTGTGCTAGTATGGTAACTCCGTATGATGTCGGTCGAACGACCTCAGCCAAAACTTCAAAAGAAAGGTTGTTTGTACACAGTGTTACCGACAACAATGAGGAGACTCAACAGCGACATGGAGAATCAGAGAAGGTTACATGCCCAAAATGTGGAGGCACGCACCGACTGTCGGAATGTGTCGACTTTCGAGCATCGAACTTTAAACAGCGCTGGGAGTTTATGAAATCGAAACGGCTATGTTTCTGTGGTCTCTCGCGGCATCTCGTACGAAACTCCAAAGCTAAAGAAACCTGTGGCGTCGATGGATGCAAATCAATTCACCACGTACTGTTGCATACCGCCGCAGGCAGCGATGGCAGAAACAAGCTGCCAACAAAGAGGAGTCTTCAACCATGTTTCATGGAAAGACGGCAAGTAGTCCTCTCTTTCGCTATATCCCGATAACGATCCACGGCAAATCCAAATACGTGAAAACATTTACTTTGGCCGATGAAGGAGCTGCTTGTTCTTTAATTGAAGATCCTTGTCGGACGAGCTCAAGCTAGAAGGACCGGCAACACAATTGTGCCTGAAATGGACAGGTGATGTTTCTAATGTTGAAAACAATTCGCAATCGTTGGACGTCACTGTATCAGCTACGAGTATGGAATCGCAGCAATACACTCTGAAAAGTGTGAAACAGTGTCTGATTTCGACCTACCAGAGCAAAGCCTCGACCAGCAATTATTGGAGTCTCGGAGTCACCTCCGTACGTTGCGTATAAATCTCTATTCCAACGTACGAGCACGAATCATCATTGGACTCGACAACATTAAGTGGACTATTCCGATGGAGTTGCATGAAAGTGAAGACGACAACGTCATTGCAGAACGTTGCAGGCTTGGCTGGACTTTTTACGGCCGCTCAGCAAAGGAATACTTATCGATTCCACGCCTGTTACATATTTGCCAATGCAGTGAGACTGGCAGTTTGGATGTTGCATTGAAAGAGTATTGTTCTTTGGAATCACTGGGAATTCTTGCTACGATCAATCCATTACGATTCAAAGACGATGAGCGATCGATGCAAATCATGGAAGCAACGACAACGTTCTTGGCAGATGAGAAAAGGCGGCAAACTGGACTACCGTGGAGATTCGATAAAGTGGTCTTGACTGACTCCTATGAAATGTGTCTTAAGCGACTAAAATGTCTCGAATCAAAAATGTCGAAAGATCCGCAGTTACGCAACTTCATGCTAACAACGATAAAAAACTATAAGGAAAATCGTTACATCAGACGCCTGGATGATAGTGATTTGGCGCGTAAAGATAACATAACATGGTTTCTTCCTATCTTTACAGTCACCAAGCCTAGCAAGAAGAAGACACGATTAGTGTGGGACGCTGCATCGAAGCTCCAAGGAGTGTCTCTAAACGACTGCCTGCTAAAAGGTCCTGACACGCTTGCATCATTGATGGGCATTCTAATACGCTTCAGAGAAAGCCCAACTGCTATTTCGGGTGACATACGCGAAATGTTCCACCAAGTGAGAGTGCGACAAGAGGATCAGGCAGCTCAGAGATTCCTCTAGCGTGATGGAAATTCGCAACGGCCACCGGAGGTATATGTCATGCAAGTTATGACATTTGGAGCATCGTGTTCACCTTCCTTGACGAGTTACGTTTTGAAACGCAATACTCAACGATATGAAGCTGAATATCCCGAGGCCGTAAAAGCAATTTGCGGCAACACTTTTGTCGATGACTGGCTTCAGTCTGTGGACTCAGTAGCTGAGATGACAAATCCGGCCCAGACTGTAAAACTAATTCATGCTGATGATGGATTTGACATGCGACACTGGACATTCAATTCTCAAACAGTGGTCTGTCCTCTCGAAAATAGATATGACATGTTGGACGACACAATTTGTTACCTAGACGTTGGTCCAGAAAAGGTTCTGGGCATGTGGTGGCAACCTGGAGAAGATTGTCTAACGTTTATGGTGAAGCCAGATACGATCGCAAAGGCACTGGATGGTCGGCCAACTAAACGCCGCGTCCTGAGCATGATTATGACTATATTCGACCCGCTTGGAATTGTTTGATTTTTTAACCAACGCGCCAAAATCATTCTGAAAAATAGGAGTGGAGTCGGATGGGATGAGCCGCTTAAAGTAGAAGACGAGACAGACTGGCGTCGTTGGTTGTATTTGGTGTCAACGTTAAACAATCTGCATATAGCCCGATGTTTGAAAGGAGTTAGTGCTAGATGTCTGGAAATGCATACATTTGTAGACGCAAGTGTTAATGCGTACGCTGCCGTCGTATACATCCGAGCTGAAGCAGACGATCAAGTTCATTGCAGTCTTGTAGCGTCGAAAAAAAGAGTTGCTCCATTGAAACCAATTTCGATACCGCGCATGGAACTCATGGCTGCTGTTTTGGGGCTGAGGTTGGCCAGATGTATCGAGTCTGAAATGTCAGCACACGTTGACAAGAAAGTGTTTTGGACAGACTCTAGGGAAGTTCTATACTGGATACGTTCGGATGTTCGTAAATTTCACCAATTTGTTGCACTCCGCATTGGCGAAATCTTAGAAGGATCAGATGTGAGCAACTGGAGATGGGTCCCGTCAGCGCAAAATGTGGCCGGCATAGGTACCAAATGGACAAGAACGCCTGTCATTAGCGAAGCGAATAGGTGGTTCAGATGGCCTCAATTTCTATATTCGAATGACTCTCAGTGGCCGCAAATAAACATTGATACGAGCCAACATAGCCATAATATTCTGCAACACGTCGAAGAGCAATTGGAAGCCAAGTCATCTTTGAGCTGTATCTCACCAGACCCAGAAAGATTCAGCAAGCTGGAGAGATTAAGAGCCGAATAGTTGAGAGTATTGGATTTCTTGGGATCTATTGTCAAGACGAGCATGGGATCGGAATTAAAGAAGTTATTATTACTTGAGCGGCCAATCTAGATCATCCTACCGAGAAGACATCGATTTACATATCTACTGGTTGAGTCGTATCATCGCCGGTACCATCATCTGTACGACGAGATCGTGGTCAATGAACTACGGCAAAAGTTCCTGATATTTGGTCTGAGAGTCTTGGTGAGAGAGGTTTCTCAAGCTTGTCCAGCATGCCGGTAGACACGCGCGCGCGACCTCAACCTCCAGAAATGGGAAGCCTACCACGTGAGCGTTTGGCGCACCACATGGCGCCACCTAAACAAGAGTGTATTACTTTGGGCCCATCGACATCATCGTTGGACGACGGCACGAGAAGCGCTGGGGTGTTCTGTTCACATGCCTCACAATTCGTGCCGTACACCGGGATATTGCAACGTCGTTGTCAACCGACTCTTTTCATTACATTCTAAAGGCATTTATAGCGAGACGTGGTTGCCCGCGTCGAATGGTGTCCGATAATGGGACTAACTTCCGTGTTAAAAGATGAAGTGGAGCGTATATCGACCTGGGACGTGGAGAGCAAATACCCAGAAATGGAGTTCGCGTTCATTCCGCCAGGCTCACCGCACATGGGCGGTACATGGGAAAGATTGGTACGCTCGACAAAGTCCATTCTAACGGAAATCTTGCCGCCTGGTGGATAGCGAGAAGAAATGCTTCGTGCTGCGTTGGCTGATGTGGAGGGTATTCTCAACACGCGCCTACTCACGTATGTACCACTGGAATCGGCAGACTCAGAAGCGCTTACACCGAACCATTTCCTCTTGGGCCACTCTAGTGAAGTGCGTGAACGAGACAGCGAAATTCAAAACAGTGTCAAGCTTGCCAAAGGATTAAGAATTTCGAGCCAGTTAGCCGATCAGTTCTGGAAAAGATGGATTAGAGAATATCAACCAACGCTTACGCGTCATACCAAATGGTTCCATCCGCCGCCAGATTCGATTGCCGTGAATGACACTGTTGTTATCGCAGATGAGAACGGCAAACGAAACAGCTGGCCCAAAGGAGTCGTGGTAGATGTTCACCGATCGAGAGACGGTCAGGTACGGACTCGCCCCCTTGAAAATTGGTAATTGGCGGGCGAACTAAATTTTTTACTGAGGCAGTGCAAGTGCATTTCCTACTAATTACAGCGCGTCGTCACTTTTTCGCTTTCGTTCTCGTTGCCCAACAACAATTAGGTTAAATTTTATTCGGAATAAAATATTTTACAAAAACTCTTGTGATTTTTATATATGTATATATGTTTATATTTTATAAACATACGCACATACATACATATATGAGATTTTGCAACAGTCATAAAATCGCATGCCAATGAAAGCTTATGCTATGATGATATGACGAATTCAAACTTTTGAATTAAATTTTGGCCTATATAAATAAACTCGATATCATTTCTAATTTCTAATTCTAATTTCTACGTCAGAAGCTCTCAAATATTTCAGATGAGTCGCGCGGTTTGAAGAGAAGGCCATCGTTTATGCGAAGTAACGGTTACCAAACAGTTCGGCAGTTGTTAGCTGTTTTTATAAATGCGTACAAGTCGTCTATAGCGATGAAATTGTCTTTGTAAGTATGGGGACTATTGGTGCATTTGATAATATTGAAGAGTGAATGAGTGAAATTGTTAGACTCTACAAATGTACCCTTAATGTTATAGATTGATAAACAGGTAATTAAAACTTGAAAACGTTGTTTCGGACTGTTTGTCCTCCCTGGGGTCGCGCCGGCTGCATCATCGGTACTCAGGTGGAGTTCCATCCCTGACCAGCAGTCCGCACAATCGATAACTCCACCGATACGAAACAGCTGCAGAAGAAACGCATCACTAATAAAGCAAAACAGCTGCCGCGCGATTGAAAATTGCGCTAAACAAAAGGAAATTTAAAAACAAACTATTGACGACGGTAAGTACAAAGAAAGCAACAATAAATACACTCACTGATCCATTTTTTTTTATGTTTGAATAGGGCCCAGTTGGACCCCGGCGTACCCACCCTGCCTGAGATGGCCACATCGGCGCCATCTCCCTTGCGTTGGCCACTATATCAGTGGCTGCTCCTCATCCGGCGTAGCGCTGTGAATTCCCCTTCCCTCCATGAAGAGAAAACTCACACAACCATGTTCAATTATGTTATTCAAGAATTTTCCTTAAATTTAATATCTGTAATATTTATAGATAACAAACAAAGTACCAAATAACGAAGTACGAACGAAGCGAAACAACAACGGCCACAACGGCGTAAAGGACAACTTTTATAGGGCGCGCATTCGGGAGATTGGTATGTTTTCATTTATCAATTTACATACGCATGTTCGTATGCTTTATATAGGTATATTTATTTAAGTCGCTTAATCCTCTACCTTTACCTGCCTATGAGTTCTTGGGATTGGTTAAGGTGCGATATGATGAGGTGGTATAATGCATATATGTAAATTCATAAAGGCAAATATTTATATATATCTCTCCGGGAATACTTTGTAGTTTCCCTACTCTGTCATTTTTACAAAACCAAATGCAGATTTCTTTATTTTTAATTTAATTTGGAATTTTAATTTACTTTATTTAAAATCTTCTTTTCATTTAAATCTTGTTGAGCGAGAGCTTTGGTGAGCGAGAGCGTTGGCGTCGCGCGCCGTTAGATTTTCAACGATAAGCGACAGCATTTCAATACGCGACTACGATTCGAACAGTGAAAAAAAAACAAGAACTTCGAACAGCACCTTTTTCCTTAGGTGGACCGTCTCCAACCTCGATCAAAACTCCACTCTACGATGATGCAACTCGAAATCCAGCCAAGATCGTCCAGCACGATCTTCAGGGCGACAGTCTCCAACTTCGTTCTAAATTCAACTCCTCGACTCAGAAAAAACCACATGCTCAGCTCCAGTGAAAAAAGATGACGTTCTCCTTTACTCTTATCATTAACAGAAGGAGCAGTTTTTAAACTTCCCTCCCCTGGAGTTGCCATTTCGTACCCCCTATTATTGCCTCGCGATATATCGTTATCGAAATATATTTGGTCAATGCTTGCTCGCTTGTTGACGTTAAAAGCTATGGCGAACCCTTTTTTTATGAATTAACCCTTAATTTCAAAATTATTAAAAAATAAATTGTTAAGCGAATCTAACTTTTTTTAACTGGCAACTTTAATCCCTCAGCATCTTCTAAGGGTTAATCCACACACTGCCGTTTCGCTTGCCTTACTATGCCGAGCCCATTTCACTCGCACTTACTGTTGTGATTGTAGAGATACTAGATTTTACCGACGAGACTACTTCTGCTATTGTATATTTGGACGTTGACGTAACATACTAACGGCAGTACCATCAAGTGGCCCAGCGCTACCAAGCACGGGCTTGTTGACGCGCGGACAAAACAAAATAAATTTGTGTACAGCATGCATTAAACGAAAACCGCGAATAAATATTAAAAGACGCTGGACAGCTAATTAAATTACAATAGATTAAAAATATGTTAGAATAAATGTATAATAAGATAAATAACAATTAAATACTCGATAAATAAGCTAATAATAAGGTTTTAAGCAAAGGAATAGATTTACTAGAGCAAATGTTGGTAATCTAATATTAGGATTCCAATTTAAACTACGAAGAGCAAATAATAAGAATTGTTTCTGCACCGATTAAATCCTATCTTGATAAACCCTATACTGGGGATTCCAGCCAAGAGATCCGTACTCAAGGATAGGACGAACCAGTGAGACGTACAAAGTCTTAGTGATGTAGGGATCATTGAACTCTTTCGACCAGCGTTTTATAAATCCCAGAGCACCCATGGCCCTATTTACAGCAGACAGAATATGTTTATCGAATTTTAGCTTCGCATCAAGCAGAACCCCCAAGTCATTCACACCTTCAATTCGCTCAAGAGGCATATCATATAACATATAGTTATTTAACTGGGAAGAACCCCTACAAAAGGTCATAAGCTTACACTTATTGCAGTTGAGGTGTAACATATTTACTCTGCACCAAGATTCTAGACGATTAAGGTCACATTGTAACAGTGAGCTCGCAAGACTATCATTAAATGTCAGGCAAAGCTTAACGTCATCGGCGTACATATGTAAGTACACGGGAATGCGCAATAACAGAAGGAAGATCATTTATGGACAAAGTGAACAATAGACGACCCAATTGACTGCCCTGGGGCACACCAGAAGTGACTTGGACACATTTAGATACAAAACCATTATAATAAACATTCTGAATTCTGTTGGAAAGGTATGAGGATATTCACTCTATTAGGCTATGAGGAAACCCTAAAACATTAAGCTTATACAGTAAAAGGTGATGATTAACAGAATCAAAAACCTTACTAAAATCGGTGTAAATGACATCCGTTTGCGTTTTATTCTCGAATCCTTTAATTACAATAGAAGAGAACTCCAATAAGTTGGTAGAAGTGGATATAGAGTAGAGTTGAGAAGTTATAATTTTTTTCAAATGCTTTCGGAATCGCAGACAATTTAGATAACATATACCGCGATAATTTTGAACTTTAGATTTACTCCCTTTTTTTAGGATAGGTATAATGTATGATTTTTTCCAGATTTTAGGAAAAGAACATGAGTTAACGGATAATTCAAACAATTAAAAAAGCGGTTTACAGATACTACCAGCACAATACCTTAGCACACAACTAGGTACTCCATCCGATCCAGCCGAAAAAACAGGTTTTATAGCCAATAGTTCCGTTAAAATAGAGCTTTCAGTAAGTAAAGGACCAAAAATACAACTAGATGAATTTAACTGATAAGGATAAGAAAAGGAATTTTGAGAACTGGGGACAGAATATGTCGGTTGGAAAAAGTCCGCAAATAAATCGGCAACATCATGACCATTAGATACTGTCATATTCTCCAAAGACATAAATGCTGGTGATGACGCGGATCTACGCTTCGAGTTAACGAATTCGTGAAATCGCTTTGGATTACGCTGAAATCTTATTCTGCACCTACTCAAATAATTATTATAATACCCTTTGTTATGAGTGCGAAAAGCAGCTTGAGCAACAGAATAGCGGAGAAAATCAAAAGAAGAGCCAGTTCCCTTGAATTTTTTGTAAAGTCTCGACTTACGATTTTTTAAATTCGATAATTTCCTAGTAAACCATAAGGGTTTATCAGACAAATGTGGAATACTTGATGGAACACAAGCATCAAATAGCGAGTTTAAAGTAGAATAAAAAACTTCAACCGCTATATACAAGTTTGTAGACAAATAAAGTTAGGACCAGTCAGTTTGAGATATATGCAGAGCAAGTTTCTCAAAATCGGGTTTCCGAAAACAACCAGAAAGCTCACCACAACGTACACTCGACTCTGGTGCAATAAATGGGAGCTCCAACATAATTTTAAAAGTGGGATGGTAAGGGTCTTCAGGGGGAAGATATAGGAGATAATCTCGATAGAGATCATGAATCTGGGTCTAAAACAAAAATAAGGTCTAGAGACCTGTTTAAGCAATTTGGAATACCATTAATCTGAGACAATGATACCCCGAAGAGACTATCAATAAAAACATGGGATACAGAGGGGGAAGGCCATTTAGATTCTCGGCGGAATGCCATGACACCCCAGCAATATTAAAATCACCAAGGACTATAAAGTGATCACGATCAGAAAGCATATTAGAAATGTTATTAATAATAGAAAAATGAGCTAAATATAAAGCATCATCTGAAGCAGAGGGGATATATGAGCAAGAAATAAAAATGTTAAAACTACCAAAGGATAATCTAACAGCCACTAGCTCAATATCAGAAGTGTGATCAATCAACTCTGAATTTAATTTTGAGCATCTACTGCAATTAAAACCCCACCACCGCGACGTACCTTGCGGTCACGTCTATATACGGAAAATCTACTAGAAAAGATTTCCGTATCAAGGATGTCATTTTTTAAGCAAGTTTCAGTAAAGGCAATTACATTGAAAGGGAAAGATACACTATTTAAATATAAGTCAGTAAGTTTACTACAAATACCTTTTACATTCTGATAGCCAAGAAGTAAGGAGGATGTTAGTTTTTTGAACTGACAGACATAGAAGAAGGCTTTGCAATCAAATTTGTGCCACTACTAGGAAGAGAAACCGGAGACCGATTTTTCTTTTTCGCAACAAATTCTTTAACTAATAGGTGTTCCGGCCAAAACTCTTTACTGCACATCATGCTAAATTGTTCAGCGGGAACACTTATTTTAAAAGATGAAATCTCCCGTTCATACGAGAAATTAAATTTATCTACTTTAACCCTGGCTTGGGATTTGGACTTAATATAAGCCCGAACATCATCAGATGTCGTATCAGGGGAAAGCCTTGAAACGAAGATCTGCTTAAGAGGTGGCACTGCAACTAATGTGTTGCGGACAACTGAGGTAGGAGCTGGAGGCAATTCTTCTATCGGTACAGCAGTAACGATCTCAACAGAGGATGGCGATGGTTGAATTTCTTTAACCGTCTCTATCTCAGTCGACAACGAAATCGAAGCCGGAGCAGGAGACTCCAATCTTAATGACGTAATGTCATGATGTGGAACATCCAGAGCTACCGAAGGTTGAGGGGACGGAGAACTAAATGACATTAATTCCCCAGCAGGTGGTACAGATAAACTTGGAACATCAACTGGGAACTGGCCGTTAAAGCCAGCACATTTTTCATGTGCAACGTTGTCGCATAACCAGCAACAAACAAAACCCATTTTGGCACCAACTGGCACCCGGCATTTCTTGTTATAGCAGACTAACATATTGCTAAAACAAAATTATTGAACCAATTAAAAAATTAAAAAAAAATAAATGAATCAAAATAGATAAATTAATTGCAAACTAATATGATCTGTACTTACGTAGAGCACAAAACACAGAGAGTATGCACAGGTCAAGCGAGACGCAAGATAGAACGATAGGCAACTACAACACCAAGAGAGGGAGAGTTATGTAACTATTGTAACAGCGTTGAGCGCAAAGAATATCAAGTGAAAAAAGAAGAGCGCGAAAGTAAACAAAAATACAAAAACAAAGTGCAGCGGCAACGAAAACAGAATTGTTTTGCTAACAAAGCAAAGCAAAGTTTGACCACACAATTTGTTGTTATATTTTCAGAAAAATGATAATAATATAATAAATACAAGAAAGCACACAGCGATTTAACGGTCTGTAGTTAAACACAAGTGAGAGAGTAAAATTAATGTTATATTAAATGTAAATAAATATGAAAGTTTATGAAAAATCACAAAGTTTAAGAGGGAAGAAAAAAAACACGTCCGACTGCGACTGCGAGAGCGAGCGAAAATGAAAATGTATAATTATGAGGTTAATGTCTAATTTTAGTACTAGGCAGGAGTAAAAATCATAGATAGAATAAAATAATGCATATGTTCGTAGATTTTCTTAAAGAATGTAGAATATAAAAGTCGAACACATCGACTATGGCGAGAATTAATAGACTCCAACAGACAATTTGTTGCATAAGGCATCTAAAATGGGTGATTTGGTGAAGGGATGCAAAAAGCTTTCTCAAAAAAGCTTTCTCACACTGTGTGCTGAGTCTGAGTTGCGCATTAGCAGCAATCATGCATTGTGAACACAAATAATGCAGACACGAATACATCTTGAAGTCTTTCGACTATAGAAAAACATTACTGCTGAATTGCAAAAATTTTAAATCTGTTAGAAATGAAATGTTTTTTTTATCAATATTAAATGAAAATCTTAAAGCAAGTTCTGTATTACTAAAGGGCTCAAGAAAAAAGATAAGGTTTCATTTCATATTAAGGCTGAGTATGTGTTGTGTTGTTGATGGTTATAAATGTACATATTCGTGTATACATATGTACATACATACATATATTTATAATATGTAATTGTGCATATGCTACTGAATCTAACTTAAACTATCTAATATAACCTGAACAAAACTTTATAATAGTGTATGATATAGATGATTATTAAACATCAATAACTGCCACATTTTTTATGTTATGTTTCATGTTATTTGCAGTGTAGCGAGAAACGGGATGTATAGTTATTAAACTAAGCAATGGCGGCTTTAAATGCAGAGAGAAAGTTTTTAAATGGTTTAAAAAATATGAAGTCCATCATATTGTTACTATTGCATTTTAGTTGTGGTCTTCAGCATATCATCGCTTCATCAGTTTTCAATATAAATGGTAATTATTTTAAACTAATCGGCAAATATAATTACTGATTTCAATATTTTTTTTTTATCACATCGCCTCATAAGACTTGGCTAGTATGGATCGCCCTTTTTTTGACGATATAAGTTCAAGAAATATTTCGGCTGTTGTTGACGAAACTGCAATTTTAAGATGTCGCGTTAAAAACAAAGGAAATCGAACTGTATGTATTAAGTTTTTTTTTGCTATTGTATACATATATTTGAACAATTTACCTCTTTTTTGGAAGGTTTCGTGGATGCGCAAACGGGATTTACATATTTTGACCACTAACATTTATACATATACTGGCGATCAACGGTTTTCTGTAATACACCCATCAAATAGTGACGATTGGGACTTGAAAATTGAATATGCACAGGCTAGAGACAGTGGTATTTACGAATGCCAAGTTAATACTGAACCAAAAATTAACTTGGCCATTATTCTGGAAATAACTGGTGATTTTTCTATGCTAAAATCTTTTGTATATATATATAAATATATACAACAGCATATACAATTGCGAATTAAATATCATCGCTCATCCCAATCACAATATAGTTGGCAAAATTATTATTAAGAATTTTTACTCGACTTTTAAACACGATTAAAAATTGAGGGAAGATGCTTAGATTTGCCTTGCTGTCCAACCAGTCTCAGAACCCGTAGTTCTTAGTTGACGCAACACATTAGTTATGTATGTAAATTATGTAATATAATTTTCAATTAATCATTATTTTTTTATACCAACACCTTTCCCTGCTATTGACTACCCACAGGGAAGAAGACTAACTTTGTGCCGGCAGGAAATGTATTTAACAGGCAGAAGGAGGCACTTCTCTCTTAATCAGCGATAACAGCCGAGAAAGCTATCATTTTTTTTCATATAAATCAAAGAGATATTGGCTTTTAATTTTATTTCGCAGCAGTTATATATTAGGTATTTTTTCGGTATATTAATTTGGTCTATTTAAAGGGTAAGACTGCATTGTTTTCTTATTTCTAGAATGGGTACAGGTTCTCTTAAAGTCGCCCACTCGACTATAGCGTTATTACTGGTTTTGATTTATATTAGAGAAGTCTCTCAAAATTTCAAAACATAAACGTGAAACCATACCAATTGTCACTTCTATTTCTTATAGTCTCTGACATCTGTTTATGTATGTAAGTGTTCGCATGGTCAAATATACAGAGGGATGTTCGGGAAGAGCTATACTCGGTTGCTTATATTGTGTGTATTTCAATGTCTAAACATATTTATAACTTTTTATACCCGCTACCCATAGGGTAGAAGGGTATTATAACTTTATGCCGGCAGGAAATGTATGTATCAGGTAGAAGGAGGCATCTCCGACCCTATAAAGTATATATATTCTTGATCAGCGTCAACAGCCGAGACGATATAGCCATGTACGTCTGTCCGTCTGTCCGTATGAAACACTGGATCTCAGAAACTATAAGAGATAGAGCTATAATTTTTTTTTCGACAGCATTTGTTATGTTTGCACGCAGATCAAGTTTGTTTCAAATTATTGCCACGCCCACTTCCGCCCCTGCAAATCAAAAAAATCGAATAACAAGCGTAATTTTGCTAGAGCTCCGAATTTTCGTATATATAATAATAACTATATTATTTATGATTTCTGAAAATTTGGTTGCGATCAGATAAAAATTGTCGAAGTTATTAAAGAAATACTTTTGTATGGGCAAAAACGCCTACTTACTAGGGGTCTGAGTTGCTTTGGCTGACAATCTGGTATATTGTGCCGTCTATGGTATATTTTGAATACGGTACTATGTCGATATACCAAATATACCATTCGGTATATTTGTAGTATTTTTGCAGTATATTTGGTATATTTTGAGAAAATACCGCAAAATATATTTATTTTATTCAAAATGGGTAGCGGGTATCTCACAGTCGAGTACACTCGACTGTAGCTTTCTTACTTGTTATTATTTGGTTTAATATCAACTCTTTAAATTAACAAAAATGTATCTATTATATTTTAGCTGAAAAAGAACTGCGAGAAAGAAGTTCGGGAAAAGTTTACTTTGATTCCAAAGGTGATACACTTTACACAACTCATATTTATATTAAATTATGTACCATTTAACTTTGAATATTGATGCTTAAAGATTATATCTAACAGACTAAAAGTCCAATAGAGTATACTAAACATAAATCAATATACTTATGTTATGTATATACCTACAAGCATATAAAACAATACAAAATTAATACGTATGTGAATATTTATTTTTGTTTAACTATAAATTAACAACAATAAAATTTTGCAGCGCGTGCGAAGATTTTAGGTTCTACAGAAATACACGTAAAACGCGATAGTACTATTGCTTTGGCTTGCTCTGTGAACATTCATGCCTCTTCCGTGTTATGGTAAGTAATCAATTTTGATATGTATTCTACTGTTAATTCGGTTGCAACCGCAGGTATCATGGGTCTGCAATAGTAGATTTTGATTCTCTAAGAGGTGGAATTAGTTTGGAAACTGAAAAGACCGATATAGGTACTACCAGTCGTTTGATGCTAACCCGTGCGTCATTACGAGATTCTGGAAATTATACATGTGTTCCCAATGCGGCCATGCCGGCATCAGTACGAGTTCACGTCTTAACGGGTTAGTAAAAGTGTAATATAAATATTATTACCTATTATCAATTCAATAGAAGAATATGTTGAACACTTAAACTAATTATAATTTAAATTTTATTTGTTTCTAATCAGTAATTAATATATTATTTATTGGCGTACAATTTTTTATTTACAGGTGAACAGCCCGCAGCAATGCAAACCAGTATTGCGAGTGCTACAGATGTTTCTATAGTAATCATAATAGCGTGTTTGATCATATCAGATATATTGTTAATTCGAGTTTTGAACCTAACACAACGTTTAACTGTTCATCGAAGTTTAAGTTGACTAACTTTAAACAGAATTAGCTCTAGCAAAGAAAGACATGTTATTTAAAGGTAGTTGTGTCATAATTTCCACAACACTTTAATAAATAAACGATGAGTAATTTTTATATTGTATAAATCATGTACGGTATTCAATTTAGCAAATTATTTATAAATAACTTTAAAATTTAAGCAATTCGAAAACAATAGACTACTTGTTTGTTTGGTCCTACATATATACATAAGCATATATATTCAAAAAAATAAGATTGTAACGAGAACATTTGGAAAAAAATCAAATTACCTTTATATCCTAACTTGCATACATACATACATAGATTCTACATTAAGCATAATTCCTATAGTCTTATGTAATAAAATAAAATTATGTAATAAATAAATACATATATACGTATACATATAGCATATATATATGCTAAATAAGTTTTGTATTCGTTTATTAGCTGGAAGGAACGAATATACTCCATATAATATAGGCGATGTATGGTATTTAAAGAGAATCGTGTCGTTTCTCTAACTAGTTTTCCGTTAAAATGTTAAATACCGTATAACATTTTATTTATTGAAAAACTTTTTATATGATGTAGTGCTATGCGATTTTGAACTTGTACATATTATTATTTACGTTTTAATATTTAAAAAAAGAATGTGGACTGGAAACATTGCCATCTTGGGCTTATAATTAACAAAAATACAGTATAATTAACAGTCATAATTTATAGTTAGATAGTGTGATATGCGATTTATCATTAATTCTTATGCCTCGAGCTTGATATAAAATGTTGACGTTTATAAAGCTTGGTGCTTTTCGATGGAGAAATATGTGATATATCATTATCTGCGTTACATTTATTAGATGTTTTACCAAGTTCCGCAGTCTTGGCACTTAATGCGGCACCTCCAAGATTCGATGTACTCTCTGGAAGTTTGGGTTCAGTTATAATGGTAGTAAACACTGTTTTGTCTGCAATATTTCGTAAATTAAAATAAAATTTCACCATTTAATAATCTTACAGTACTTATTGTTATATATATATTTTTTTTTAAATAATTATATAATTTACCTATATTTAGTTACTTGTCGGACATTCCCTTAACACACAAGTTTAAAGTTGAATGAAAAATTTAAAGAGAAAGTACTTGAAATCTGGATAAATATCGAGCTCCGTCTTTCAAATCTCGCATTACAACTAGTATGATGTGTTTTGGTTTTAAATAAAAGGTTGAAAAACCCATGTCATAAACATAACAAGTAAGAAAGCTACAGTCGAGTGTACTCCACTGTGAGATACCCGCTACCCATTTTGAATAAAAGAAATATATTTTGCGGTATTTTCTCAAAATATACCAAATATACTGCAACAATACTACAAATATACCGAATGGTATATTTGGTATATCGGCATAGTACCGTATTCAAAATATACCATAGACGGCACAATATACCAGATTGTCAGCCAAAGCAACTAAGACCCCTAGTAAGTAGGAGTTTTTGCCCATACAAAAGAATTTCTTTAATAACTTCGACAATTTTTATCTGATCGCAACCAAATTTTCAGAAATCATAAATACTATAGTTATTATTGTATATACCAAAATTCGGAACTCTAGCTTTAAAATTACGCTTATTATTCGATTTTTTTGATTTGCGGGGGCGGAAGTGGGCGTGGCAAAAATTTGAAACAAACTTGATCTGCGTGCAAGCATAACAAATGCTGTCGAAAAAAAATTATAGCTCTATCTCTTATAGTTTTTGAGATCCAGTGTTTCATACGGACAGACGGACAGACACACAGACGGACAGACGGACATGGCTATATCGTCTCGGCTGTTGACGCTGATCAAGAATATATATACCTTATAGGGTCGGAGATGCCTCCTTCTACCTGTTACATACATTTCCTGCCGGCACAAAGTTATAATACCCTTCTACCCTATGGGTAGCGGGTATAAACATTTCCTGCCGGCACAAAGTTATAATACCCTTCTACCCTATGGGTAGCGGGTATAAAAATAACAAATATAAAAGTTTTTTAATCCAATTGCTGCAGTGATAACCGTATTTTAAAAATATACCGAATTAATATACCTAAATATACAGAAGACCATATTTGGTATCTCGATATAATACTACATTCAAAATAAATATACCGTAGAGTATAAAATATACCAGATTGCTAGATTGTTGTTTTTCAAACAAAGTAAGAAAGCTACAGTCGAGTGTGCTCGACTGCGAGATACCCGCTACCCATTTTGAATTAAAGCAAAATACTCCAATATTATTCTCAAAAAATACCAAAAATACTACAAAATACTAAGAATGTATTGAATGATATATTTGGTATATGGAAAATATACCATAAACGGCACAATATACCAGATTGTCAGCCAAAGCAACTAAGACCCCTAGTAAGTGGGCCTCTTTGCCTAGCCATGTCGTATGAACACCTAGATCTCAGAGACTATAAGAGATAGAGCTATAACAGCATTTGTTATATTTGAACGCAAGTCAAGTTTGTTTCAAATTTTTGCCACGCCCACTTCCGCCCAGCAAATCAACAAAAATCGAATAACAAGCGTAACTTTAGAGCTAGAGCTGCGAATTTTGGTATGTCCAATACAAACAATAGTAATTGTTACGATCACATAAAAATTGTCGAATTTATTAAAGAAATACTTTTGTATGCGCAAAAACGCCTACTTGCAAGGGGGTTAGATGTTTTCGGTGATAATCTGGTATGTTTTGCACTCTTTAGTATATACTGAGTGTAGTACCATATCAACATACCAAATATACAATTCAGTATATTTTTGGTACTTTGCGGTATATTATTTTTGCATAATTTTAAAAAATACCGCAATATTTTGCTTTTACCTAAAATGGGTAGCGCAGGTATCTCACAGTCGAGCACCCTCGACTGTAGCTTTCTTATTTGTTTAATATTAATATATTGAGGATATTACCGTAATATATTGCTTTTATTCAAAATGGGTAGCGGTTATTTTCTTACGTCTTTTCAATTGGCGGGGAAGTAAACGTGGCATAAAATTAATATTATATATAGATGATCTTTGTGCGTGAAAAAATAACAAGAGTTGTCGAAAAAATATGTATTTACATGTTATATGTAGTCTCTAAGACCTATGACCTACGGACAAACCGACGGACATTGTTATATCGTCTCGGATCTAGAATGATGCCTTGACCTATAGTATCTGTTACATACATATTATGTATTACAAAAAGTTAAATCCCCAGGAAATATAGTGAAGTTTGAAAAATAATATGTTTATATATATAATATCTACCTTTAATGGATTCATCTGGCCTTGATATCTGAAGACTAGCTGAGAATACGTTTAATTCATCATGCAAAATCGGTGTGGATTGACGTCTTTCATCACATTTTAAATGAGTAGATGATTCGTAATGAGTCTGCTTAAGATATTCTTGATTTACAATATTGCATTTAGGTTCTGTATTTTCATCTTGACTACGAAATAAAATAATTTGTTATTATAAATTATGTAATCTAATATTTGAAATATAATTTTACTTCTGTATTTGTCGGGCTTTATTTGACATAAGTGCGTGTAGGTTATCTGGACATGTATCTAACATATTAGTGTATAGAACGTCAAGTAGCTCCCGTGGCACTTTGAATATTTCCTCATAGTGATCAATCATTATTCTGTAAAAGCAATATGCTTATCAAATTCTTGATTTATTTCAATTCGATAGTTATTCACACGCGTTTTGTAAATCTAAGGAAATGACGTTACCTTATTACATTTATCGCATTCGACATATTGTCATGTTCATTAAATTGAGGTGCCTTTGACAAGGAATTGCGTAAAATATTTGGCGCAAAGATTGTCGATAAGTTGTAGCTGTCCATTTTGTTGCCAGTAATTTCAATTGTTCCATCAGTGGAAAGTATATCATCACAATGAGCAGCGACATTACCAAGAAATCGTAATATTACATGTAATGTGTCTCGATGTGCAATAGGTAACAATTTGATTAGATGAGATATCCCCTCAAGCTGTAATCGTCGGTTCCGAATACCTAAAAAATTATGATGTTTGATTTTTGTACATATTATTTTACATTTTTATCGTAGTGTTATGATCTTACGTTGAGTTTCTAAAAAAGTAGTATACAGTTTGTTGCACAGCAAAGGCTCAGGTAAGTCTCGTAAATATTCCTTCAGTAATGTTGCGACATCATGAGGGCATGTATTGTCAGGAATGCACATGTTCCATTTTTTGTCAAAGTCCTCACGAAGCTATTATAAAAATTTGATTGATAAACACTTGCGTATTCTTCACTTACATATGTATATATATTTACGTATTTAATTAAAGTTTTTTATTTGAAATTCCCATATCACACATTGGGTATTTCAAATAAATAACAATACTTGTACAATATATATATATATATATATATATATATATATATATATGTAAATTATTTAATTGATTCCCTTAAAAGTGTACGCACTTGTTTCACTCGTTTTTTTGATGTACTAACACGAAATAGGCCAACGTTTTGAAGTCCATGATCTTCCAAATATTGTATACAGTTTAGCACAAATACAGGTACGTTTAGTTTCTTCGCATTAGATTCATCGAATGATATACCATTAAGGTCAAAATCACTTTTTCTCACGTCAAATTGACTTCGAGATATTTGTATTGACTTTGATATCGATGGAGTCTTATGAATATATGGCAAATTATCTGATGAAGATCCTTGCTCTGAAGAGCTTCCATAGTCCATCAAATTTGTTGGTAAATTCTCACATGATCGTACCTATAGTGTAAGTTTAATTATATAGAACGTTTTTTAAATAAAATGTCAAATACGTACATTACTATTTAATTTCCCAACATTTGGTGTACTACTACGAAAAACTGAAGTTAATGATTTCGATCCAGACACTACGTCTCCTTGTTTTCTATTCCTTGATAGACTATTTTCCAAGGATGTTCCAAATAAAAAATCGCGTCTATCTATATGTTAGAATATTTATATTATACTTATAATGCTGCATTTTTATAAAATTTTGGTATAGAGAATAATAAGTATAGTATTTATGATTACTGACAATTTGGTTATGCTCTCGTATTCACAACTTTTTGGTCATCGTTTTGTATCGGAACATTTTATTTCTCTCTGCTGAAACAGCTAACTTAAATTTTGGTTAGAAGTAAGCAACAGTTTTTCAATTGCCTGCGTGGATAGAACTTGTAGTGGTCGCTTGGACCGTCAACATTTATTGGTTGGGCCTAAAAGTAGGCAAAGGTTTTTTTGCCCAGTAGAAAAAAAAAACATGCCAGCGCCACGGCACTAGATGTCGAAGATAGTAGTTAATGTAATATATTTATTAAAGTTATGTTTATATGTGTTAATCACCCAATTTTTGTTAGTTAAATGTTAGATGTATAATAATTGTTTAATGTTAGTATAAACTTGTAGGATATATGTATTTTGTTAGGATGTATTAATTAGCGCCCTCTGTGTGTGGGGCTTAGCAACATTGCAGAAAGATTTTCGCGATAGATGCAGCGAATGGCAAAGAACGGGGAGATAAGAATGCATCAAAGGTTAATGTCCGTTTGACAAGGCTTAGATTTTTCATTCGTGCTGGTCATTGAGTCTCTCACAAGTCACCTGTTCATTTTGTCATGGCAGTTCTCAGAAAGTAGAGAAAAAAATATATTATATACATATATCGCCAAGTAAATGACAAAAGTGACATACATAAATAAATAGTGAACAGTGCGGGAAAAAGAAAAAAATATAATATATATTTGAGTGAAATCACCCCCCCCATTTCGGCCAGCAGCCAACAGGCGACAGGCGGATAGAATTTTTGGAGCTTTCTATGGTGCCGTCCAATAAGGCAGGACGGCACGCAGTGTTAAAAATTTCTTTTGGATGTTGTTGGTGTAGGCGTTAAGTTAAGCCACCCAAACAAATTACATCCACGCCGCATCGTCACCCGGCAGCCAAAAGCTTGCACGAAAGCTTTGAAAGCTTTCGCACGATCGCTTCGAAAGCTACAGCGGGTCAGCTGATGGCTACCAGCGAAAGGCAAGCTCTGCCCTCTGGCAGAAATTAGGAGGAGCGTTTTGGAGCGATACTGCTCAGCCGCCACCTGAAATTTCGTTGAGATTTGTCCCTAAGAGGACTAGCAAGGAGGACGCCAGCATTACCACGGATGTTGGATTTGTGCTAGTGACCGTGCGACCACCTGCAAAAGTGTCTTGGCACCACCCAGAGAGTTGGCGCAGCTGATGTCCGCGCCTATAGATGTCTTGCTTTGTTAGTTAATGTATATCTGCGTTATATCTTTTGGGCCTTCTGCCATTTAATTAGATCGTTTTTGTATTATATTTTGTTCATTTAATGTATTGTTTGCGTACATGTATATATGTTGAATGACAAACAGTGTTGTAAATTTACATATGATTACGTGGTATAACATACTATGTATCAGAGGTAAATAAACTTCATGAGTTACAATAAGTTGTCCTACATATATCTTGTCCGTCAATATTTATGTTTTCTGTCAAGATTTGCAATTTTAAAAATTAAGTCATACTTGTTTACCAAAACAATGGAACATCTGGCATAAAAGCTCAGATCACCATGCTAGCATAAAGCTTTTGTCAGGGCTTTAAACTTTTGCTCCACAGCTGAAACAACAACAACAAAAACAACACACACACACATATCACCGGCTGTGAAAGATCTTTCGTCGCTAGAGAATGATGTAAGTGAGCTTTTCTTATAACATACATAACTTTTTATTTACATATTGTACGCATTAGAGATTTTGCATTGAATCTGTCGAATGCAAAGTTTATAGTCCAAAAGAAGTTTGTTTTTTTTTTTTTTTGCTGGCAGCTTCATTTCGCTGCGCCTGAGAAACCTTAAGTTTCTTAGGGCTGTGCATTTGCCGATGGTCCATTGCCATATAATGATATGGATTCTTAATTAAATAGTAAAAACTATCTGTTAATTAGCGATCCATATATAAATTGCAATATGAAATATTGGCTAATTAATTCTATTACTCATAATTATTCTATTTATCTATTTATTTAGTTTTTAAGTATTTATGAAATAGATTTAATTTAGCTTTAATATTTCAACGTCGTTATTGCATATTCCGTCCATGTTTTCTTTTGTTGCTTTATTTGCCTTTTCTTTATGTTTCTTAATTTAAATAAATTTGTTATAATGTTTAGTATGTGCGAGTAAGTTTTCAAATTTGGAACCATGCAGCGTTTGTATGGGGAGGGTTGAGTGACGAGGAGCTTCTCTAAGGGATACTGTCATTTAAATTGATTTTTACATTGGCCTTTGCAGGATCATGGTAGGGTGGGCGTCTGCACCAATGAGTGCACCGTAAAGGAGAAGTGCTCCAAGACGAAGGTAGATCCCTAACTTGTCTTTTCTCTAGTTTACTTTTCAACTCTTTTGTTTACTGTCCTTGTATGTCTCTTCCCCATTTTCCCCTTCCTTAAGTACGCGAATTTATTAATAATGTAATTAATCTACGGAAGCACGTAGTGGAAAGGATTTTTTCTCTTTTGCCCACACCCATCCGACCAGACAACAGCCGTAGCGATCGCGTACGCCTTTCGTATCGTTACAAGTCCACCAGCTTCCTAAACGAACAAGCTTCGTTACACGTTACAGTTTAATTATATTATTTGGCGCCCAACGTGGGGCCAGGTTAGCGTAATTGTTTTATTGTACTGTTGTATGTTAGCTAGCCTGTCTTCGAAAAAATATTTTCGAAATATTTTGTATTGGTGCTTATGTGGAGTCTTAGCTGGAGCCAAGTTTTCTTGCGGATAAAACTGCAACTTGCCGCTAGATAGAAACATAGCAGTCAATACAAAGTAAACAATGGAGTTCGTCCGCTTTCTGATTCTGTGTTGATCACTACACACGAGCATGGTCGCTATCTTTTGCGTGGATACGAGTGTAAGTGGTAGTGATGCAACCAAAATCTATCGGTGGTTGAACATTGTTTCTAAATATTTGCTTGGAACGAGTAAGTGGTTCCGAACTACTTAACTTGCCGCTATATTTGAAGCAATGTTTCGAATTTCCTATTTCTTTTGTTTCAAATATCTTTCTTGTTGATTCTGTGTTGATCACTATACACGAGCATGGTCGATATCTTCTGCGTGGATACGAGTGTAAGTGGTAGTGAAGCAGCCAAAATCGATCTGTATTTGCAACAATGTTTTCGAATTTCCTATTTTCTTTTTTCTTAATATCTATTTTTTTTTTTCTGTGTTAATCAATACACACGAGCATGGTCGATATCTTTTGCGTGGATACAAGTGTAAGTGGTAGCGATGTAACCAAAATCTATCTATGTTTTCGAATTTCCTATTTTCTTTTTTTCTCAATATCTATTTTTTTTATTGGTGTTAATCAATACACACGAACATGGTCGTTATCTTATGCGTGGATACGAGTGTAAGTGGTAGCGATGCAACAAAACCTATCTATATTTGGATATTGTTTCTAGATATTCGCTTGGAACTAGTAAGTGGTTTCGAACTACTTAACTTGCCGCTATGTCTGGAGCAACTTTTCAGATTCTCTATTTTCGTGTTTCCATATCTACTTTCGACTATTAGTTAGCAACTCTTCGTTCGATAAGTGTTGCATGGTTCTAAATTTATTTATGTTATTTTGGTTTATATTTTTGCGGTTGATTTCATTTACTGTTTACTTATTATTATTACTATTATTATTATTACTGTCATTATTGTTTTGTGTTTAATACGTTTTTTTTTTTTTTTTGTTTAATTAGCAATTTATAAATATTCAAAATGGCCAGACCCGTTAGTGGAAATTGTAATCCGCTATATCAGAGAATGGCGGGAGAAACTTTCTGTGGTGTATGCTCAAAAGAAGTAGAGTATCCAGCTCAACTTCTAATAACGAGTTGCAATCACTATTTTCATCATATGTGTTTCAGTACTGCGACTGAAAATAATGAAGTTTGCCCAAGTTGTAAGACAGCGTTACGCAAATCCATGAGTTTGGCAGAAGAACTAAGTGCAGCTCAGCAAGCAAAGGCAGTAGCGCAAGATGTGTTAATCACAGCCGCTAGCAATAGTGCACCGACTCGTATACCCGAACCATTTCAGCAGAATTCAGATCCAGCACCAGTTATGCAACCAATGGTTAGTTTGCAGCAGAGTATTGCGGAGGACGTAGCAACCCAGCATATGCAGGTCTTGTCGAAAGCGAGTGAGGATGGCTTTCACAGTCTTTCAGTTAATTCACCGGCTCAAGTTGGAAACTATAGAGTTGACTCTGCTCCTAGGCAATCGTCTTCAGCCAGGCAACAGCAGATTCAATCTATTGAGCAGCTTAGGTGTGCGTTACGGTCCAGCAGGCAGTCAGCAGAAAATGTCAGTCCATATTGTGTTGCATTTGGGCAACACATGATTCTTAATGGCAATACCTATCCGCTTCTAAGAAATGTAGAACTTGTAGAAAATCGTACATATAGTTTTCATCGAGCGGATTCCGTTGTTAAAATAAGGCAAACGGCTCAACAGAGTATACGACGGCAGCACGAAGAAAAGATGAACAGTACAATCTTAGAAGTCGAGAAGTAGGTTTTAGAATTGGTCCAGAAGTTGATAGACGAAGGTTTCAACAAGATAATTTGGCAAAAGGCTTTAATGCGCATTTTGCTCTAACACTGGTGAAATCTCGCATTAAGCATAAGATGGGCAATAGCTATTATGAGTTAGGAGATACCCAATGGCGACTCGTTTTAAAAGATCATGGTAAAGATTTAAAAACAATAAATCGCATATCAAGCAATTCGTCCAAGCGAGTATCACTCTTTGGCGTGATGACCCCAAAGTGTGATTTTGGCAGGGGGGATTGTAGTGGTCGCTTGGACCGTCAACATTTATTGGTTGGGCCTAAAAGTAGGCAAAGGTTTTTTTGCCCAGTAGAAAAAAAACATGCCAGCGCCACGGCACTAGATGTCGAAAATAGTAGTTAATGTAATATATTTATTAAAGTTATGTTTATATGTGTTAATCACCCAATTTTTGTTAGTTAAATGTTAGATGTATAATAATTGTTTAATGTTAGTATAAACTTGTAGGATATATGTATTTTGTTAGGAAGTATTAATTAGCGCCCTCTGTGTGTGGGGCTTAGCAACATTGCAGAAAGATTTTCGCGATAGATGCAGCGAATGGCAAAGAACGGGGAGATAAGAATGCATCAAAGGTTAATGTCCGTTTGACAAGGCTTAGATTTTTCATTCGTGCTGGTCATTGAGTCTCTCACAAGTCACCTGTTCATTTTGTCATGGCAGTTCTCAGAAAGTAGAGAAAAAAATATATTATATACATATATCGCCAAGTAAATGACAAAAGTGACATACATAAATAAATAGTGAACAGTGCGGGAAAAAGAAAAAATATAATATATATTTGAGTGAAATCACCCCCCCCATTTCGGCCAGCAGCCAACAGGCGACAGGCGGATAGAATTTTTGGAGTTTTCTATGGTGCCGTCCAATAAGGCAGGACGGCACGCAGTGTTAAAAATTTCTTTTGGATGTTGTTGGTGTAGGCGTTAAGTTAAGCCACCCAAACAAATTACATCCACGCCGCATCGTCACCCGGCAGCCAAAGCTTGCGCGAAAGCTTTGAAAGCTTTCGCACGATCGCTTCGAAAGCTACAGCGGGTCAGCTGATAGCTACCAGCGAAAGGCAAGCTCTGCCCTCTGGCAGAAATTAGGAGGAGCGTTTTGCAGCGATACTGCTCAGCCGCCACCTGAAATTTCGTTGAGATTTGTCCCTAAGAGGACTAGCAAGGAGGACGCCAGCATTACCACGGATGTTGGATTTGTGCTAGTGACCGTGCGACCACCTGCAAAAGTGTCTTGGCACCACCCAGAGAGTTGGCGCAGCTGATGTCCGCGCCTATAGATGTCTTGCTTTGTTAGTTAATGTATATCTGCGTTATATCTTTTGGGCCTTCTGCCATTTAATTAGATCGTTTTTGTATTATATTTTGTTCATTTAATGTATTGTTTGCGTACATGTATATATGTTGAATGACAAACAGTGTTGTAAATTTACATATGATTACGTGGTATAACATACTATGTATCAGAGGTAAATAAACTTCATGAGTTACAATAAGTTGTCCTACATATATCTTGTCCGTCAATATTTATGTTTTCTGTCAAGATTTGCAATTTTAAAAATTAAGTCATATTTGTTTACCAAAACAATGGAACATCTGGCATAAAAGCTCAGATCACCATGCTAGCATAAAGCTTTTGTCAGGGCTTTAAACTTTTGCTCCACAGCTGAAACAACAACAACAAAAACAACACACACACACATATCACCGGCTGTGAAAGATCTTTCGTCGCTAGAGAATGATGTAAGTGAGCTTTTCTTATAACATATATAACTTTTTATTTACATATTGTACGCATTAGAGATTTTGCATTGAATCTGTCGAATGCAAAGTTTATAGTCCAAAAGAAGTTTGTTTTTTTTTTTTTGTTTTGCTGGCAGCTTCATTTCGCTGCGCCTGAGAAACCTTAAGTTTCTTAGGGCTGTGCATTTGCCGATGGTCCATTGCCATATAATGATATGGATTCTTAATTAAATAGTTTTATAGCATGTAAAAACTATCTGTTAATTAGCGATCCATATATAAATTGCAATATGAAATATTGGCTAATTAATTCTATTACTCATAATTATTCTATTTATCTATTTATTTAGTTTTTAAGTATTTATGAAATAGATTTAATTTAGCTTTAATATTTCAACGTCGTTATTGCATATTCCGTCCATGTTTTCTTTTGTTGCTTTATTTGCCTTTTCTTTATGTTTCTTAATTTAAATAAATTTGTTATATTGTTTAGTATGTGCGAGTAAGTTTTCAAATTTGGAACCATGCAGCGTTTGTATGGGGAGGGTTGAGTGATGAGGAGCTTCTCTAAGGGATCCTGTCATTTAAATTGATTTTTACATTGGCCTTTGCAGGATCATGGTAGGGTGGGCGTCTGCACCAATGAGTGCACCGTAAAGGAGAAGTGCTCCAAGACGAAGGTAGATCCCTAACTTGTCTTTTCTCTAGTTTACTTTTCAACTCTTTTGTTTACTGTCCTTGTATGTCTCTTCCCCATTTTCCCCCTTCCTTAAGTACGCGAATTTATTAATAATGTAATTAATCTACGGAAGCACGTAGTGGAAAGGATTTTTTCTCTTTTGCCCACACCCATCCGACCAGACAACAGCCGTAGCGATCGCGTACGCCTTTCGTATCGTTACAAGTCCACCAGCTTCCTACACGAACAAGCTTCGTTACACGTTACAAACTCACAAAATGGTGATTTCCCTGCAAAGATGTTTTATGCTTACATTAACTTACATTTTTAAAAACAATTCAAAGGTAATAGACTGTTTCACGCAATCAACTGTTTGTCAGATTTTTAACCGATTTCATTCCGGTGATTTGAATTACTTGTTTATGGTTTTTTACCATTTAAGTAATTAAATTAAACATATTTATTAATAAAAAACATATTTAATCCAACTTCAAAATTATAAAATCATTCATTATAAATTTTTTTAACTCATATTGACGGATTTATCGCTCACTCACCAAAACAAAATTTGTTGTTGCCGACGGAAAAATTTTATTTCCTAATTTGAGGTGGGGTCAGAAACCCTATAAAGTATATATTATATATTCTTGTTCAGCGTCAACAACCGAGACGATCTAGCCATATCCGTCTGTCTGTCTGAGCACCTCGATCTGAGAGACTATAAGACTTGTTGAAAATTTTTGCCTCGCCAACTTCCGTCCAAAATAAAAAAAAAAAAAAAAAAAATAGAATAACAAGCGTAATTTTAAAGCTAGAGTCGCGTATTATAATAATAACTATAGTGATTGTGATTTCTGAAAATTTGATTTCAATCAGATACAAAAACGGGCAAAAACGTCTACTTACTAGGGGTCTTTTATGCTTTGGTTGACAATCTGGTATATTTTACACTCTATGGTATATATTAAATGTAGTACCACATCAATATACCGAATTTACAATTTGACATGTCTTTATTATTTTTTAATATATTGTGGTTTTGGTATATTTTGAGAATATTGCCGCAATATTTTGATTTTACTCAGAATGGTTAGTGCCTCACAGTCGACTGTGCTCGAGTGTGCTCGACTGTAGCTTTATTATTTTTACGCTGAGGAAGGTTACAAACATTCACGTAGTTTTTTTTTTTAGACTCAAAGCGCAAGCATCAGTGGCGCTGCAGATATTGCAAAACGGGAGCGGAAGCTCGTGGCCGGCAACCGTGAGAATACCGACTCATTGCTGTTCGAGTGTAGCACTTTCTGATGGGGAATTTACGTCAATATTAGTACTAAGCTCACGTCAATACTAAAATTAAATGAAAATAAAATAATTATTCGAAAACCCCTGCGGAAATTTATTTTCAAGCATTTAGAATGTCTTCCAAAGTGAGAAGAAACCAATATACAAATTAAATAATCAAAAAGATGTGTGGCAGTTCGCTAAAAATGCTGAATGGTTTGGAATGCAAGCAAAAAAGCCTACCGTACTATGTAAAAACCATACCTTCGATGGTAATGCGAAAACAGATTATTTAATAATTCTTACAAAAACTAAAAAAATCAAGCTAATACCAGTACACTGTGGAAAACTGGGCGGTATTCCGTAAGGGACCAAGTGGCCTTTGAATCGTGCCACAGCGGGTATGAGCTAAAAGAAACGGCGACTGTTCCTGATTTCGTAAAAGAGTAATAGGTCAACAGGGCCCAATCAATTATATATCTATATATATATAGATCAATTATCCTTCATATTAAACGGACGCAGATTTTGTTTACGATGTGAATTACGACGATTGGCCGGAGATCAAACGCGACTTATCGCTGCACTACTCCGTCAAAAGGGACCTACGGACCTTAGAGCATCAACTAAGCAGAATGACTCGGGAAAATCGTACTATAGACTAATTCTACTTAGAAATAACCATTTTTCTTTTATACTGAATTGTTTTAGGAATGGAAATTGCTTCCCCGAAATCGTAAATACTCTTATTGAAACATACAAGGACAGAGCTCTAGATGATTTCATACAAAGCCTAAACGGTGTGTTAAAAATATCAATGTACGCATATGAATATCGATAACTAAAAGTAGCAGTGCATTAACATTAACATCTGCACTGCACATAACTATGTTCGGTTCAACAGGTTATGGGCCCAGGCACGGCTTGGTAGTGAAGTGCGCAGTTACGAACTGTGGTGAAATTATAAAGACATTCGCAAGGAATTGTGGTGTGACGCAAATAGCAAAATGAGTGCGATGTATTAAATAGAAAAGTTGGAGGACAATAATTATGATGCTTGGAGCATCCAAATGAAGAGTGTGCTGATACATGCAGAGCTATGGGATGTTGTGTCCGAGGATCCACAAGAAGGCGCAAGCGAAGGCGCCAATAGGACGGCAATGGATAAGAAGGCATTGGCCATGATCATGTTGAGTGTGAATACATCACAATTGAGTGCTATCAAAAGTTGTATAGCGGCACGTGAAGCATGGAATAAGCTGAAAGAGATCCATCAGCCAAGTGGACTTGTACGTAAGGTTGCGCTTTACAAAAGGTTACTCAACTTACGCATGACGGAGGGTCAAAGCATGACAACTTTCATAAATGTATTTTGTGAAATTGTCGATCAACTCGCTGCGGTTGATATACAGTTGAATAATGAGCTACAGGCCATTATATTGCTTTCAAGTCTACCAGAAGAGTTTGACAATTTTGTAGTCGCCATAGATACGCGCGACATTCTGCCTTCTATTGAAATTCTGTGTATCAAGCTGAAGGAAGAAGGAGAACGAAGAAAAAGTGTAGAGACGCAAAGCAAAACGGCGGTCGCTTTTTCTGCGACGCACAACCAAAGGCGCCAGACAGACGCCAAGAAGAAGAAGCACACAAACGTTGTCTGTTTCAATTGCGGCGTAAAAGGGCACTTTAAAGCGAATTGTCAAAAGAGATCGGTAAACCAAGACGCAAAAGCGAGAGACGAAAACAAGCAGTGCAGTTTGTTAAATGCATTGGATGCAAGCAGTTTTTCCAAATCAAACTGGTGTTTGGACAGTGGCGCAACGAGCCACATGTGTTGCGATCGGCAGATGTTCACAAAGTTCGCAGAACAAAGCGAAATGATTAGATTGGCAGACGCAGGTTCCCTGGAAGCCAAGGGCAAAGGTGAAGTTTTGCTAAAAAGCAAAAAGTATACATTAACATTGCTGAATGTATTGTATGTGCCAAAGCTGACGAGTAATTTTATATCCGTGAGCACAGCAGTGGCAAATAATTGCGTCGTACATTTCGGGCCGAAAAATGCAAAGATTTCACAACGTGGTGAAATAATTCTGGAAGTTAACAGAACAGTCCGAGCCTAACAGATGTTACGCTGCCGTTAAGGCTGATGCGAAACTGTGGCACAACAGATACGGACATGTTAATTACACAAGTTTGCTGGAGATGTCAAAGAAAGGATTGGTACGTGGGATAGAGAAATTGGATATGCCATCAGTTGCCTCATGCAAGACGTGCATGGTGGGCAAAGTTCATGTGGAACCATTTCAAAAGGTCAGTAAAAGTCGTGCACAATTGTTGCTGGAACTAGTTCATACAGACGTATGTGGACCGTTTGAAGCGAAGTCTCTTGCAGGATCCAGATATTTCTTGACGTTTATTGATGACTGCTCGCGGCAAGAATTTGGTAGAACGGCAAACCGGAAAGAAGATAAAATGTATTCAGAGCGACAACGGTCGGGAATATGTTAACAACAAGTTCAATAACTTTTTGAAGAGCAATGGTATTGATCGGCAGCTGACAGTGCCATATACCCCACAACAGAATGGAGTTGCCGAAAGGGCAAATCGCACGTTGGTGGAAATGGCAAGATGTCTATTGGTGCAGTCAGGACTAAGTCATATATTATGGGCAGAAGCAGTAAATACGGCTGTGTATTTACTTAATCGTGCGGCTACACGAGCGTTGCCCAATGTGACGCCTATGGAAGCGTGGACTGGTAAGGTACCAAGTATAAGTCATTTAAAAGTTTTTGGTTCCGTTGCAGTTGCACTTGACAAGGGGCATCATAAGAGCAAGTTCGCAGCGAAGGGCAAAGAGTATCGCATGGTCGGATATTCTATGCAGGCGAAGGGCTATAGATTATATGATGCGGAGTCAAACCTGGTGATCGAGAAACGAGATGTCGTATTCGATGAGCTCAGTGGCCTACAGCAGACAAGTGACAGCGACGTAGTACTTGACATGCAACCGGCAAGTCAATGGCAATCTTCAAATTCAGACGATGAAGATGATAACCAGCTGGGATCGGGTGATGACCACGACGAAAGCGACCCAGAACTTGAAGCTACAAACGACAGTAGCAGCAATGAATCTTTTGAAAGTGCAAAAGACATGGAGATAGAGCAAGCTAATACGACAGTACGAATTGGTCCTGGCAGACCAAAGATCATGAGAACGGGCAAGCCTGGACGCCCAAAGAAGATCTACAATATACTGGGAGCGATGGTTACAGACGAGGTAACTATTCCGTCATCGTACGACGAGGCGATCAACAGTAAACACGCAGCGCATTGGCGTGAAGCAATGCAGAAGGAGCACAAGGCTTTGATGACAAATAAAACATGGCAGCTTGCAGAATTGCCGAAGAACCAGCGCATAATTGGCTGCAAATGGGTTTTTAGTCTAAAGCGAGATGCGTGCGGCCAGATTCAACGTTTTAAGGCAAGATTGGTAGCGAAAGGATGTTCGCAGCAATATGGTGCAGACTAGAGAGTATGCGTTTGGTCTTAGCGTTGGCAGCGGAGTTGCAATTGTATTTGCATCAAATGGATGTATGCGCGGCATATTTGAACAGCGATTTGAGAGACACGGTCTATATGAAGCAACCGCAAGGGTTTGAAGAAGACAACCAGACAGGAAAGGTTTTATTGCTCAAGAAGACGCTATATGGATTGAAGCAATCAGGAAGAGAATGGAACTCGATGCTGGATGGAGTTTTGCGTAAACTTAATTTCGTTCCATGCGACAATGAGCCCTGCTTGTACAAACAAGAGACAGGAGGTAATCTTTCACTAATACTTGTATATGTCGATGATATTCTTATAGCCTGCAAGTCAAAGGAGGATTTGAACAACATTAAGGCAGCCATATCTAACGCATTTGAGTGTGTTGATAAGGGCCCATTGGAGCTTTTCCTAGATATGGAAATCAAACGTGATGGCGAGCTCGGCGGGATAACTTTGGGTCATTCACAGTACATCAAGGATCTACTAAGAAGACATGGTATGGAGAACTGCAGAGCGGCTGCGACGCCGTTAGAAGCGGGACATCAAGTGGCATGCGGTAATGACCAATGTCAGCAAGTTGATTTGAGGTCATATCAGTCAACAATTGGAGAGTTAATGTGGTTAGCTCTTACGACCAGACCTGATATTTTGCATTCAGTTGCAAAATTGGCTCAGCGGAATAAGGATCCGCATGTGGAGCATCTAGCAGGAGTGAAGCACGTGTTGCGATATTTAGCTTCAACGTCGGAGTTTCAGCTACACTACAGCAAGTGTGGAAATGCGTTTGAAGGCTATGTCGATTCGGATTGGGGCGGCGACCAGAGTGACCGGAAGTCATATACGGGATATGTATATTTTCTTGGAGGTGGTCCGATATCCTGGAAATCGGAGAAGCAACGGAAGCAGCGTTATCAACAGCATGCAAAGAGGCGATTGTTATGCGCAGACTTATAGTCGAAATTGGTTGCGGCGTAGAGGACACCCCAACAGTAGTTCACACTGACAATTTAAGTGGACAACAACTGGCAAAGAATCCAGTGCATCACTCGAGGGCAAAACATATTGATATAAGATATCATTTTGCACGAGAAGTAGTAAGTGAGGGACAAATAGTTTTGAAGTATGTTTCAACGAATGATATGGTCGCAGACATATTAACGAAGAATTTGTCAAAGCAGAAACATATGCATTTCATAAATTTGTTAAAATTGAAATAGTATTTGTAAATATGCTTACATTGAGGAAGAGTGTTAAAAATATCAATGTACGCATATGAATATCGAAAACTAAAAGTAACAGTGCATTAACATTAACATCTGCACTGCACATAACTATGTAAACTAACATTTAATATACACAGTTGCGAATAAATACTTAAAGCAGAACGAGGTGTTTTATTTTACGCTTCAGCCAAGACTTTCTTGCCGAACCAACTCGGCTCAACACGGTGACTATCGAAATTACTCCTAGTACACAGCCCAAAAAAATTAACAAAAGCATATAGTATGCTCTTAGACTAGTAATTTAAAGGAGTATTTAAATGGGATACAAAGGGCGGAAAAATACAGGCACTCCAGAACTGTTGCTTCGCGCATTTTAAATTATATAAAATCCGCATAACGTAAGGACTGGTAACGAATCAAATCAAATCGACTAATGCGATGTAATTAGGAAAAAACACATCAGAGCTTTCATGGCACTGTCCAAAACCATGGGGACCCATATCTTCAAATAATTCCCTTTCGACAGTGATTCATCTGGCGCATAAACGGCATCTAGCCCACGTTGTTGACTTGAGCAAAATACGAGTACAATGCCTCAAAAACTACATTAAAAATTAAATAAAATTAAAAGATTTCTTCATTTTTCTTATTTATGGTTAGCAGCAAAGGTTCACTTTTAAACTTTAGTTCCGCATTGAATAATAAGAAAGTTTGCAGCTTCCGAATTAAAAAGTATATATTTTCTAGTCAGCACAGCTTAAATATAAATTTTCACTGTTCCGCATCGATAAATAATATTACTTTCAAATACAAAAATAATACCATCCTTACTTGGTTCATCCTTTTTGCCAATGTCAAAAAAACTTGTTGTTAGAGCTCTTTTCTTCGATATAACTCGCGTTCTGTTCGATTTTAATTCTATATCTAAAAGAGTATAAAATAAAAAATATCTTAATAGTTTTTTAATTAATGTTCTGATTTTTTTTAGAATACCTTAGAAATATACACCTCTGTCAATTGTAAATAGATGAGCTTGATAAATTAATATGAGTACTAACACAAAGTTAGAAACGTGTTACAATATTTCGACAGTAACATACTTGTAAATTTGCAAAACAAGTTTGATTCAGATTTTTGCCACACCTTTTCCGCCCCTTCGGTATATTTTAATATGTATATATGTATATGATTAAAATAATACCGCCCTGTTTTCTTTTAGTAATAATAGGCAGCGAGTAAATTCAATGCATTATAAGCAAGCAGCGGTGTATGGGGTATATTTGTTTTGTGTAGCTGGAAAATATATAATATATTTCTGTAGCTTGAAAAAATATAGCAATTTGAAATGTTCGCGGCTATAGCTTCAAGATTATGGTGGGTATTTGATTTGCGTGGGCCGAAGTGGAAGTACAACAAGTGCTGTCAAAAAATTATATCTTTATGCGGACAGACGGATTGACAGACAGACGGACATGGCAATATCGTCTTAGTTAACTCTGATGAGTCCTTCTGGCAGTTACATAAATTTCCTGCAGGCACAAAGTTATAATACCTTTTTACCCTATGGGGTATGCAAATTCAGATTCAGAGGGATAAAATTCTCAATGCAATCCATTGTTAATAAGGGAGAAGCGTTTGATACAAAGATTATCAAGTAAAGTATTCTATAATAAGGTAGCCTGTTTTTACATCAGTATTATGATGAGGTCCAAAGGAATCTGTCATTAAAGACTTGCAATCACTTTCAGATCTTGCACGAGAAAGTCGAATCTTTCATTAGATGGAAAGTAGCTGGGATATAAATGTCTCATCAATATATTTGTGACTGCTCTGCCGTAAAGAGACACCTTTACGTTTTTACGCAGCACAACTGCGTTGAGACGCCTGATTTTTAAGGTGTTTTTCTGTTCGTTTGTTCTTTCTGCCGCTTCAAAATTAAATACTTAAATTACCTTTAAACATCACATCTGTAGATCGAAATTACATAATACAGTGGAGTTTTTTAAAGTGCATGTCACTATTATGTGCTTTAACATATAACATATGTATAAATTCAACTGGAGTTATTATTTTTATATTACATGTACATACTACATACTTACCAATATTCTTTCCAATATTCAGTTCTTTAATTTTTTCAATAGCAATATTTTTAAGTATTGATGCTTCAGTCTGCGAAAGGTTTTCCAATGCCGTATCATTTATTTTTATGACTTGGCCTTGGTCTGATATCCATGTGTAATTAAGCTAAGCAACCAAAAAAAAAAAAAAAAACATGAAAATAAAAAATACAAATTTTAGAAATTATTTTGTTTTTTTTTTATAAGAATGACTATAAAAGTCCGTAAGGGGTTTCTTACAGATGGCGCCCATTTCTGAGATTGTGGCTCACAATGTTTACTTTCATTGTGTCTATTTTGACCTTTTGATCGACTTCCCCAGATCTTTCTTGAAACATATTGACCAACATTAGACAACGATTTAGATTTTTGCATATTTGTATCATTTTTTTGATCTGGAAGAGAAATTAAACAAAAATACAGAAGACACAATTTTCTATTAGAACGTGCACCAATTGGAAGAATCATACATATATAAAATTAACTCTGAAACTCTGAAGTTATATAAGAAAATAGACAATTTTTTGGGATCTTTTGAAAATATTTCTTGAATTAAAAATAACTTCTATAAACCATTCGAGGCTCCAGTAAATATTAAAGGGCAATCTCTTGAAGCTCTTCGTCCTTATATGTTAAGTATATATGGCAAGTACATCATATAAACTTGCCGTTATTCACTTAATTCATAATGTATCTCGTCTGTATGTTACTTACTTATATATGCTTCATTTAAGTTATCATTTATTGAGGAATTGTTTGCATGCCAAAAATTTGAAATAAAATGCGAACTAGATGTGAGTAAAGCGCCCGCAGCTCTTCCCGCTTTATCCTTATAATGATGAATTTGAATCGGGTTTGTTGGCGATGTCGGAGCCGATATTGCTTGAGACTGTTTTATGTTTTCTTTAGTATTCCTGACGGACGTAATCTCTTTTTCCTGACAGATGCGATCATATTCTAATTTCTTTTGTATTCGTAGATTTAAATCTTTGGCCCACGCCAAATGAGAATTTTCTAGGCGCTTGGAATTTTCATTACCATGTATAAAATCCAAAGCTATAATTGCCCATGCATCTAAAGTTTGTATAGCTTTGTTGTTCTCTTCATCCATTCCTGGTGGATTAATTTCCCCTTTTGCTCTAATATTTTGCAAGTTCCTGTCGTAATTAACAGACCTAAAGCGATTCCCTTCTGCATCATGGACACTCTTTTTTCGAGCCATTCGCAAATAACGTTTAATAGTGTCGCTTACGGATTGTGAGACATCATTGTTGTCGATTGAGCTGTTCCTCCGATGTTTTTCATCTCTTGGCTCATCGTCTGACCCATTATTTTCAAACATTATTTCATATTCTTCAGCGATTCGTTTCAATTCACTTAGTTGAATAAAATCCGTTTGCGTTCCAGACGAATTCATATTCACTCCGCTCCGTCTTGTGTGTGGTTGATATTTTTGTTGACTTAGTTCAAGCGTTTTTGGAGGCTTTAATTGGCGTTTTGTAAGTACCGTCTCTTTATTAATAAGCAGAATATCTTGTGTTTTACGTCTATATATATTTTTATAACTAGTATTTGAATAATTAAGCAAGCTTGAGAAGGAGGATGTGCGCCGTAGACATGGTTTCATTGGTTCGGAGGAATGTAATATGCGGTGCAGCTGATGCTTTTTTAATATATTATAGATTTTCTTAAGAAGCACAGTATCTTGAACAATCGCCGGTGTTATGGTGTTATCATTCAATTGTATATTCCGCAATGGCGCGCTTTGACACAATTCTTTTAATCGTTCAAATAGCTCATAATGTTCTGCACTGTGCTCACCGGATTCGAAAGCCTTACCGACACTGACTGAGGAAAACCGATTAGTCGACACGTTATTCAAAGGACGCTGTGAGCTAGGCGAAGTAGTTTGGTCAGGTCGGACGGTTTTGCTGCCTAGCAAAAAAGTCGTCTTAAATGAATCATTAATTTTAAGATAATATTGTAAAATTTCAATAGTTTTATCAATATTTTCATTAACCTTTTCTTCTTTGTGAAGAAGATTTGAAGCACGATTAAATCGATGACGTGAAAGTATTCTAAGACGTTGTTTGGTTGCACCTGGAAAGGATCCTTTTCTACGCCATAATATAAATCGAGACTCTGACGCACATACACTCTGAAACTGTGCCTCTATTTGAGATATATTCTCTAATGCTCCATTATGCGAACCATCAGGAAATAACTTCCGTCCAGCATCAGTCATATATCTCCATGTTTTCCGGGTTAAAAGCCACCTCTCACGTTTTTTATCTTTATCTTTTGAATTTTGACGACGACTTGAAAGCGATTTTGAAAATGCAATAGGTTTTGCCAATGATTTAGCTGGTTTGTCTGAAGAGGTTTGGTTTGATTTTTGATTAATATTTATAAGATCTGAATTATTTGGTAACATACTAGTGTTCCCATCAATGCCATCAATTAGACTAAGCTCATCAAGCAAACAATCTAAAGGGCCTGATCTTTTTTTCACTATTGCTACAGGACTTCGTAAAATATTGTTCATTTTTTCAGCTGAATTAGTAACAGTTCTTGTTTTTGTATCCATTTTAATTCATACTGCTATTTTTATTATAGTTTATTTATTTTTTTAAATAATAGTTTCAAAGTCTGGAAATACATAAAATGAATAAACTTGAAATTAAAATTTGTATTTTCCATTTACTAAAAAAATTTTTTTTTGTAGCATAGAATATTAAAAATCGTAAGACAAATTTATATATTTTAAGTCAGTAATATTTTAGAAATTATACTTACAGGAGGTTACAAGTTTTCAACGACTGGTTTTTCTATGTTTGAATATTAATTATTACCATTATTAACTTCACTCAAAATTAATACACTTGTTTATATAAAAGGTATTCATGGTCACTGCCGTTGAGTATGCTTCAGAGCTTTTCCATATTTATCTGCATAATAAAGTGTAGCAAATTTATTTGCTTACGTTGGCACGACTTATTTAAATAGAACAACTTATGGAAGAGAACATATCTTCTTTTGAATTGTTTTTTTTTTCATAACATGGTGTATATTTATATATTGGAGAAAAAAAATAATAAATGAAGGTTGACTATAATTGGAGCAACTTGAATTAAATTCACCACTATTTAGACTGTTCAATAAGCTACAGTCTCGACAGCAACGTGAAATATTTTGGGAACACGCATAAAAAATCAACTTATTCTTCAAAAAAGTATGGCTATATACATACATACATACGTATTATAAATATATCCATAATATCAATATGTGTATTTCTTAGACCGGCACACATGTATAAATATACCCTGAACAGAATTATGTGTATCTATATTAAATGAAAATATTTAAGTATGTATAGTATACATACAGATATACATATGATTGTATGTAAACATACATCTAAGCATATACAAAAATACAATTTTTACATACAAGTTATATGACTTTAGATTAGTACGTCGCTCTGTCTTCTTGAACCAATTTATTAATAATCATCGATTAGATTTTTTATTTTAATTTGATGATATAAAGACAAATTTGAACCAGTCAGTCCAACAATTCTATCAATAAGTAAAACTAAATAACATATTTTGTCTAAAGCTTTCGAACCGGTTCATGTTACTGTTTATACCCGCTACCCATAGGGTAGAAGGGTATTATAACTTTGTGCCGGCAGGAAATGTATGTAACAGGTAGAAGGAGGCATCTCCGACCCTATAAAGTATATATATTATTGATCAGCGTCAACAGCCGAGGCGATATAGCCATGTCCGTCTGTCCGTCCGTCCGTCTGTCCGTCTGTCCGTATGAACACCTAGATCTCAGAGACATAAGAGATAGAGCTATAATTGCACGCAGATCAAGTTTGTTTCAAATTTTTGCCACGCCCACTTCCGCCCCTGCAAATCAAAAAAATCGAATAACAAGCGTAATTTTAAAGCTAGAGTTGGTATATACAGTAATAACTATAGTATTTATGATCCCTGAAAATTTGGTTGCGATCAAATAGAAATTGTCGAAGTTATTAAAGAAATACTTTTGTATGGGCAAAAACGCCTACTTACTAGGGGTCTGAGTTGCTTTGGCTGACAATCTGGTATATTGTGCCGTCTATGGTATATTTTGAATGCGGTACTATATCGATATACCACATATACTATTTTGTATATTTTTAGTATTTTTGCAGTATATTTGGTATATTTTGAGAATAATACCGCAAAATATATTGCTTTTATTCAAAATGGGTAGCGGGTATCTCACAGTCGAGTTCACTCGACTGTAGCTTTCTTACTTGTTTTTTTTAAGTCTGATGTCAAAGTACGCGTGAGAAGCATAACATAGCAAGGTGAGAAGGTACAAGCAAACCGAAGGCAAAGGGCTTTGTGAGAAGCGAGCTACATTGGTCAGTACTCTCTGAGCGATATATATATCGGTTCGGTTTATAGGGTCGTAGATGCCTCTATCTGTCTTTTACTTACATACGTTTTCTGTATACCCAAAGTTATATTACTACGAGTATTCTACCAAATTTAATTTAAAATCCTTCGCCAATTTTGGTCGACATTTTCACATCTACAATGATGTGAGGGAATATCGTCGTACGAGGTAGATCAGCTAGATATTCCCACATTACGTTCTGCATTACAGTCCCATATGAAATACACTCAGCCATTCCTGCAGCAAGTACATGCCTCGTACTAAATTCATCTCCATATTCTCCATACCAACTCATTTATTTATTTTCAAAGTATATTATAAACAAAATTAGAAATCATAAAGGAAATTAGAACGTAACTTTCTCAGTTACTAAAATTGTATCCTGTGTGCATTGAAAATACTAAATAGGAGCATTTTGAGCATTTTTAACTATACAGGCATCATCTTACACCACTTCAAGAGTGTAATTTGGACCGGGAAAGCTTTAAGAGATCAGCGCAGCAGGCGAATTATTAATGGAGCGAATTAGAGCCAACGCCACTGCAACCGTTAAATAAACATCCAATAATTTACAGAATATAAACGAAGATATTTGATTCTTATAGAGGAAATTAAAACAATACTTTCCCAATTGCTGAAATTTGATCCTGTGTGGATTTAAAAAAATAACATCATTTTCCTATATATAAGCGAAATACGCAAAGAAACCCAATGTCGTCAGGTTGTACTTATACTATACAACCAATAGCCATTAGTACCACCAGTATTGGTGGTACAATATTATAGTATTGGATAAAATGTGGATGTTAGGCAAAGCGGTTGTAAACGATTTCAAGAAGAAGCTATTAAGAAAATTGCGAATAGCTTTTTCGAGACGGACATTGTTAACGTCACAAAACTATTACTTAGGATTTCGTTAAAAATGGATATCCTAGATGCGTGAAGCTTCTAGAACATTTGACGTTGACGATTGTCTTAACTCAACATTCCTCTCAGCACAACAGGTAATTGTAATCCATGCCTTTTCCTTCCTAATTTAATATCTTTTTTTATTATGGGCAATATTCACCGATGTTCTTTTAAAGTCCTTTGCTACCTTTGCTGGCTACGGAGTAAATAAAAAAAGGGTAAGAAAATGTGATTTGAATTTTTTATTCGATGTAGTAATTGAACTGTTTACTCCATAAAGAATATTAGACAGGCAGACTCTGCATTTGGATAAGTTGGCCGCACACCACTTCTTGCTCCGCGCAAGTGTTGACAAATTCACCAGTAAACAAAGTGTCCAATATAGAACACCCATCTTAAACGGACTTGAGTACGTTTGTGGACAATTTCTCATCTTCCTCGTCCAATCGGGGGTTCAGTGCATTATGATAACTGGGATCGTCTGGGTTGTTGAGGCTGATCAAAAATATATCTATTTTATGGGGTCGGAGATGACTCCGTCTGCCTGTTATATACATAGTAAACTTGCTAGAGGCACAAGGTTAAAGTACTCTAATTGTGATTTCGTCGTTAACAACACTACCAGACATACCATGATGTCATTCCACATAAAGTTCTTTTTGCCTAATATGCAGAACTGAGAGTTTACCAGACACGTATGCACAATGTGGAGCAGAGGTAAATTTAGAACTTGCCGAGGACTGACTTCTACCCGTAAGAGGACATACAAACCATGGCAATTTTTTTAGGCGTTAGGGAAAATAAACGTTGAGCTAATAGGGCATGTGCAGCAGTCACAATGGTGGACACTGTCATGACGTGAAATGTCTCCAGCGGCCTACTGAACTGTTTGGCAGTCACGGTCTTGGCATAACACGAAATACAGTTAGAACGCTTCTTTTAGATGTTTTAACAGCGAACTGGATGTTTGTTTGCCTAGAATAGATTTGTTTCCCAAATTCGTCGCCCTTACCTTTACTTTTCTTTAAATATTATTTAATAATCAGTTAATTCTCTTTTTCAATTTAATTTATTTTTTATGTACTTGCTTGTAAATTAACGAATTTAGTTACTAAGTAAATAAAAGCACTCACTTTTTTAACTACATATCTATGTATGTATGTATATACAAACTGAAGTACATTTTCGGAGGCGTATGAATTTTGACTAATCAGCAATTATAAATTATGTTCACAGCCAATTCTTAAATTTACATTTAGTATTGCTTTAATTTTTCACATGCCGGTTGCCTTTGTCTTATACCTATTATTGTACTGAGTAAAAATATTATTAAAGACGATACTACTTTATTTAATTGGAAGACTCGCCAAAACCGAAAAACATCCATTCGTAATTTAAGTAGCTTGAACTCAGCAATAATTACATACATTCGTATGTCCAAGTGTATATGACATTTTTTCACAATATGAGTTGATTAATTTAAGTTTTGTTTTAATTTTATCTAAGAAAAATACTTTTTGAATTAGAAAATCTAATATTTGTAATGAGTTCAATCAATTAACCACTGTTGATCATAAAATCACTTCAAATATTTTTTTAACAATATTTTAATCATATATGTGTATATACATATAGAAATTAATCAATGCATATTTGTCACATTTGGGACTTTCAGTATTGTCACAATTGAATAAATGTTTTCCCCATCTACATAGATAATTATAATCTTATAAGTCTTTAAAGTTACTTCATTTTAGTTCTCACAGTTTTATATTATATTATATTATTATTGTAATATGAATATTGTCTGTAAATATTTAATTATGTATTTATAAGAAACTAGTTTTGTCAATGAAGAGGATCGTATATTAGATAACCTCAAAACTAACTCAATTCAAATCCCATTTAAAAGGGAATTCAAACGTATATATATATACAGTTAAAATAAAATTCAATTTAAAATTTAGTATATATTTGTTATAAGTTAGGACCTATCAGTCATATATTACAAGAATTCATTCATTATATGAATTTAATTCTGTACTGAATAAAATGAAAATGTGGAAATATACAAACATGGATGACATGTTTATAAATATTCACATTTACTTTAGAGACTTAACATAAGATAAAGAAATATATTAAGATCTTATGGGTGTGCATATTATCTGACCAATGATAAATTATACAACCCATATTTACAATACTAAGTATTTGCACTATCAGATATTCTTATGAATATGTACATCTATAGAAAAAAAAAGCAAGGGTAACACAAAATTACTCACGACTGTGCGGAGTTATAATTCCGTAAAGCGATTTGGAAACTATGCAAACTTATACAATATTCTTATTAAATAAGCTGAATGACAACCCAAACCTTTTCCAAACTATATTATTATATACCTATTGATTTATGATACAAAATCACGATTCGGATTCGCTGAATAGTCATCGGAAAAACGTCCTGTGGCTGAAAGAAACATAGTATTGTAATATACGTTACATTTATTTAATTATTTTAGTTTTCTTTATATAATGTATTTGTCGGGAAACAATAAATTCAGGGAAGCACAGAATTGTTGCGAAGTTCTAAGTTCGGGGAAGTACAGAATTCATGCGAAAGGCATAGCAGCAGAGACGGTGGCAGCCTCTGCTGGTGAGTGAGGTCCAGTGTTGCCAGTTTAGCAATTTAGTTGCTAGATCTAGCAACTTTTCAAAATATTTGCAACTTTTTTTTTTAAAATGCTATTAGCTACAAATCTAGCAACTTTTTATTTTTTGTTAGCTATTTTAGCAATTTTACATTTATATTTTACTTAAAGCCTTTTTATTTTGTATTTTTGCCATTCACTGCAAAAGTTGCGATTAATAGTTCACTATGAAATCGATACTTTTATTTAACTGAATGCTTCGATTATATGAGCTACTTGAGTTCACTGACTTGAAAAGTTGACTGCATTTCCAAAGTTCACTGTGCCAAGTGTTTTTATACCCTTCTATCTTATAGGTAGTGGCAGGAAATGTAACTTTGTGCCGGCAGGAAATGTATGTAACAGGTAGAAGGAAGCATCTCTGGCCCTATAAAGTATATGTATTCTTAATCCGCGTCAACAGCCGAGACGATCTAGCCATGTCCGTCTGTCCGTCTGTGTGTGTGTCCGTCTGTCCGTATGAAACACTGGATCTCATAGACTATAAGAAATAGAGCTATAATTTTTTTCGGCAGCATTTGTTGCCACACCCACTTCCGCCCTCGCAAATCAATAAAATCGAATAAAAAGCGTAATTTTAAAGCTACAGCTGCGAATTTTGGTTAAGACAATAATAACAATAGTGATTCCTGAAAAGTTGGTTGCGATCATATAAGAATTGTGGAAGTTACTAAAGAAATATTTTTGTATGACCAAAAACGCCTACTTACTAGGGGTCATAGTTGCTTTGGCTGACAATCTGATATACTGAGCTGCCTATGGTATATTTTGAATGTGGTACTATATCGATATATCAAATATACAATTTGGTATATTTTTAGAATGTTGTAGAATTTTCGGAATATTTTGAAAATAAAACCCCAAATCAAATTTTTGCCACGCCCACTTCCGCCCCCGCAAATCAAAAAAATCGAATAACAAGCGTAATTTTAAAGCTAGAGTTGCGAATTTTGGTATATACAATAAATACTACAGTAGTTATGATTCCTGGTTACGATCAGATAAAAATTGTGGAAGTTATTAAAGAAATACTTTTGTATGGGCAAAAGCGCCTACTTACTAGGGTCTGAGTTGCTTTGTCTGACAATCTGGTACATTGCGCCGTCTATGGTATATGGGCAATTCTCAAAAAATGGTAAACCACGACCGAAAAAAAAATCTTCACATTCATCGTATTTTTTTGTATAATGTCATAAAGAAATATCCAAATTTTCATAATACAATGGATCCGTAGCATATCTCCGTTGTTTTTATAAAAAAATTTTCCTGCAAACTGAAAAATGTAATTTTTTCACTTTTAGCTCCTTTTGTATGCATTTTTATGTTTTATTATTTCACAAAGAAAACATATGATATGTTTGCTCTTTTTCTACCAAATATCTTAATAGCAATCCAATAATAAGATAAAAAATGCAAAGTGAGCGAAAAAATGTTCAATTATCTGTTTATTTTTATTTTGCTTCTTATCTATGTTCAAATCGTACGTTCGCGACCGAAAACATCATTTTATTGTAATTGCTTCGCATTAAGTGCAAGCAGGTGAATGAAACTTCGCGTGTTAAGTTATTTTGGTATATATATTTTAAATATAAAAAATCGTTGGGGTTACTCAAACCAATCTTTTTTTATTGATTGTCAAAGTAGCGTACGTTCGCGACCTTACCTATAAGCATATGTCAATTTTTACTAGCGTCGCATGGATTTAAAAAAAAAAAAATTTTTTATTTTTGTTTTTGAAAACTATGTCGTTTGCAGTTACGTATTACTTGTTAGTTATTACTTATTATTTATTACATATTTTTCTTGCTATTAATAAATTTCAGTACATTTTTCATTTTTAATAAAAATTTATTTTTTTTGCTTTTAAATGTTATTAGACACATTAAATTGAGTTAAATCCGTTTGTTTTTATGAAATATGAAGTTATTAATAAAAAAAAGTTGTGGTAAAAATAAAAATATAATAAATAAAACAACATGGAAAAATCGTACGTTCGCGACCGTACGTTCGCGACCGGAACTTAATTAAATTAAAAATAAATAAATGGAGATATTTTCTTGGGAGTAGACTTAATAGAAAGCTACATGATTCTACTTTAAAAGTAAAGTTATTTCTTTAAAATATTCCGTCTCAATTCGCAGAGTTTTGCATTTTACTGTATTAAGCCAAAGCCGACTTCCATTTTGCGTACGTTCGCGACCGCATGTTTTTTGACAATATTATGAAAATTAAAAATCGATAAGCCCCATAATTTACACTAACCAAAGAGCTAAACAAATGCTATTGAAGAGTAAAAAAAAAGTTTCAGAAAACGTTTGTTTTCGATTTTATTTTTTTAATTTATCTCGTACGAACGTACGTTCGCGACTTTGAGAAATGCCCATATTTTGAATGGTGTACTATATCGATATACCAAATGGTACCATTTGGTATATTTTAGTATTTTTGCAGTATGGTATATTTTGAGAAAATACCGCAAAATATATTTCTTTTATTCAAAATGGGTAGCGGGTATCTCACAGTCGAGCACACTTGACTGTAGCTTTCTTACTTGTTTTGGTTTATAAATTTGGTAGCTGATATCTATACGATACTAGATCACTTGTCAGTAGCTTTCTTCCTTTATTTTTATTAAGATTGTGTTTCAACTGCATACATTTTTTTCATTTCTTCAACGACATTTTTAAAAAAGAAAACCAACATTGCAATAATAATAAATAAGAAGTGTGCAGTAAATGTCTAGTGTGCTCGTGAGATGTCCGCTACTCATCTTGAAAATAATAGGATAATTATATATAACATAATTAATAGCATATTAATTAATTTAATATACCGCAAAAATACTAAAATATACCAAGAGCAGTGTTTTTGGTATATTGATATAGTGGCATTTCAAATATAAAATAGAGTGTAAAATATACCGGATTGTCAGTGGTGCTAAGAATTGGTAATTTCAACATATTCAATCACAACGCTCGGCTTATCAGAGGTTGTAACAATGCTGTTTAAGTTGAACTCATTCATCTTCAAGACGTGGAGTACCTACATATGTATTTTATGGTTAGTGGTAGTACTATATTGACATATGGGTAATTCCATGACGGAATTTGTCCCATACGAAACACTTTACATTGAAAATAACATAAACTGAAACAATTTTAAAAACAAGTAAGAAAGCTATATATATTTATATAAAATATATTATACTGTAAAAATACTAAAAATATACCAAATGGTATATTTGGTATATCGATATAGTACACCATTCAAAATATACCATAGACGGCGCAATGTACCAGATTGTCGGACAAAGCAACTCAGACCCTAGTAAGTAGGTGCTTTTGCCCATACAAAAGTATTTCTTTAATAACTTCCACAATTTTTATCTGATCGTAACCAGGAATCATAACTACTGTAGTATTTATTGTATATACCAAAATTCGCAACTCTAGCTTTAAAATTACGCTTGTTATTCGATTTTTTTGATTTGCGGGGGCTGAAGTGGGCGTGGCAAAAATTTGAAAAAAACTTGATCTGCGTGCAAACATAACAAATGTTGTCGAAAAAAAATTATAGCTCTATCTCTTATAGTCTCTGAGATCTCTGTTCATACGGACGGACGGACAGACACACAGACGGACATGGCTAAATCGTCTCGGCTGTTGACGCTGATCAAGAATATATATACTTTATAGGGTCGGAGATGCCTCCTTCTACCTGTTACATACATTTCCTGCCGGCACAAAGTTATAATACCCTTCTACCCTATGGGTAGCGGGTATAATAAGAAAAGGTTATTTTTATAGCTCTAGATAAGTACTTTAATTAGAGCTAAGAATGGTTTTGAAATTTTCTTTCTGTTTAGTTTTCTGTTCTGATAATTGCAAAAATTAACAAGTTCGTACGCAAATCCAAAAAATTAAGGAATTTATATATTTTATCGTAAAACAGAACAGGTTCCTAAAGCTTTAAGAATAACATTTACTTATTTTTAAAATCGTTTATGTTATTTTTACTTTAAAGAGTCTCGCACGGGACAAATTCCGTCATGGAATAACCCATATTAAATATAACTTTCGGTATATTTTATTTATTTTTTATTGAATTATTGGGTATATTTTTAAAATTAACAATGTTTTTTTTTTTTTACTTGTTGTGCAGAGTCTAGCGTACATTGGTATGCGTGAAAATGCAAAGCATTGATACTTCGCATCCAAGTAAAGACAAAAATTCAAATAAATTGTATCCCTGATTTTAAATGTTTTTAAATTAGTTTATGTCCAAGTGGTTCTAGATTTTATAATCATATTTGATCGTAATGGTTAGGCAACTGTTACCAATTGGCCCAGTCATATCTGATCAAGGATAATAGTTTTTTTTTTTTTGAGCTATATACAAAGCATCATGTAAAGCAGGGGGATATACGAGCAAGAAATAAAAATGTTAAAACTACCAACGGACATTTTAACAGCAACTAGCTCAATATCAGAAGTGTGATCAATCAATTCTGATGAAAATTGAGCATCTACTGCAATTAAAACCCCACCACCACGACGTACCTTGCGGTCACATCTGTATAAGGAAAATCTACTAAAAAAAAATTTCCGTATCAAGAATGTCAACCATGTTTTAGTAAAGGCAATGACAATGAAAAGGAAAGATATACTATTTAAATATAGGTCAGTAAATTTACTGCAAATGCCTCTTACATTATGATAGCTAAGAAGTAAAGAGGATGTTAGTTTTTTTGAACTGACAGACACAGACGATGGCTTTGAAGTAGAATTCTTGCTACTATTACGAAGAGAACCCGGAGACCGATCTTTCTTTTTAGCAACAAATTCTTTGACTAATAGGTGTTCCGGCCAAAACTCTTTACTGCACATCATGCCAAATTGTTTAGTGGGAACACTTATTTTAAAAGCTGAAATCTCTCGATCGTACGAGAAATTAAATTTGTCCACCTTAACACTGGCTTGAGATTTGGACTTAATATAAGCCCGAACATCATCAGATTTGGGTTCAGGGGCAAGCCTTGAGACAAAAATCTGTTTAAATTGACTCTTCTGTGCTGTTAAGCCAGAAACAAACATATGTATATAACATACAATATACATACGTGCGTATATAACAAAAATCCGAACACTACCATCGAGGTTGTCCTTTATTTTTAGATAAGTTGCTTGATAGCGCAGGAAAAGGGAATAGTCATTTTCAGAAATATAGTAATCTTGACAGTCTGCCTGATCGTTAATACAAATTTTACCATATACTCGTGTAACACATATATATATATATATATGTATATTCATGCACATACATATGTACTTACAATCATCCATTAATATAACCTGAGCATTTTCTGCATTTGTATTGACCACGGAGTGGGAAATAATATTGAAATCATCTTCAGTTAGTGTTGTGTTCCAGCGCGGTCTTCCATTTGGACGGTGTGCAGAAGACACAGTCATTGGCGGTGTTGAGTATAGACTCAAATTAGTTGGACTTATAACACCTGACATTGTTGAAATTGATCCAGCATAACCCAGTAGCTGTAGATAAGATTAATACATCACCTTTAAACTCTTAAGATTTCAAAAAATAAATTACCGAAGTTGATTGACTATGAAAATGATTAAAGTAATCCCGACTGTTCGTTGACGGATACATTTGCGTTGCCATTCGAGTTAGTGAGTTTGATGCAATTGGATGCATTTTACATCGTGTCACTTCTGTAGACACATGAGGACTTGCAGGAGATTGAGGCTGGGGCGATGCTCGTGTAGCAAGGGTTGTGCAATCAACAGCATTTGGATCCACATCAGCGTTATTTGGACTATGATTATTGCTCTCCATTGCACTCACATTTCTTCTATCCTGATCGATCAGATTTCCTTTGGCTGGTAGGTCACAACCATTAGTTAATCCTAAACTGGATGACGATGGAGGTGATTGTAACGTTGCTAAATCCCCACTAGTTCGTATGATAGCCACTGGCCGTGCCATCGGAGGCAACATCGGAGGCAGCATTGCACTATGATAATGCGGTGATTGAACGCCAACGCCAGTCAATTTAGAGCTTCTCAGCTGTTGATGAATTTGATAGTGAGGGGAATGAGCAGCTAGTTGATGCGAGTGGGAGTGAGCATGCGAAAAAGCCTCTACTGAACCAGATGTCGATTGAATACTTGATGCATGTCCACTTTCTTGACAAACGTATGTTACAAAATCAGAAATATCATGAACTTCAGTTGAGAACTTTTCACCATGTTGCTGCTGCGATTGGGACTGGGCTTGACCTTGCTCCTGATCCAAAGTTGATGTATGCGTGGGAGCCAACACCCGAGGGCTGCTATGCTGTGGATAATATAGGGTATTCACTGGGCTAACAGAGCTGGCAATCAGTGCTGTGCAGTTATGATGCAAAATTGCTGTATTCACTGTAATTAATAACGAATATAGTATATTTATTACGTATTCGACAAAATCACACAAATGTCGACTATTTTAACAAAATCAAAACAAATTACACGATTGCCTATATCAAACAATACAAAAAAAACACTTGTTTGCTATTCGATAAATATGAATATACATATGTACTGGGATCTTACCTTCTGGTGTTCGAATTTGCGAATTCACGGCTGCAATTGGAGGTTTGTTATTTACAGGTGTGTATCGATGCACCGAAATAGCGGCAGAATCAGCTGTAACAGTAGCTGGATCGGCAATGGAATTAATGCTGTCAGCCGATCGAAGTATTACAGAGAAGCTTCCCGTTGTATAGTTATCCGTAGCTGAGCTAGATCGAGAAATAACTGGGGGTGACGCAGCGTGATTGATCTTATTGATTACATCAGTTGATCCATTGGGTGCATCAGACCGCAACAAAGGCGACTGCGACAAATGCCCATTTCTATGATTTTGATCGACAAAGTCAACTAGGAAAAAATATATAATTAACATTAAACATTTAGACAACAACTAAAAATGGAAATGTCTCATTAATACTAACTGCTGTAAGCCCCTGGAATTGCGGTTGTGGTGGCGGAATTAGCCTGAACTTGGCTCTGAGAACTGGCCATTGGGGAATTTGGAGTAATTTGATATGTATTACAGTCAAAAGCCGCTGCTATATTTTCCCTTTTGATAATATTGGTGTGCAAATTGTTGTTACTTATTTCATCTAATATTGAGTCTGAAAATAATTAATTTATGAATTACAATTTATATTACTTCCATAATAACCAGTTAAAATATACCTTTAGATAATTTCCACAGCTCTTGAGATGAAAATACTCCAGTTGCTAGAATAATATCATTGCACACAACTCCATTGTATGGATTATGTCTTAATCCTCCTCTAGTTTTTGATTCTGTGTCTTCCCCATTCTCATCCTCTCTATCAGAAATTAGTGAATTGCTATTGTTGCTTCGATTTTGATTAAAATTCGCAATGTGCGGCGATCTAGCTGTTATTGCCGATGAGTTATGCGTATTGATAAAATTAGCCAAATATAAATCTAATTCTCTCACAGACACGTTTATGTGGTAAGGATTTACACAAAGGCCAGGATGAAGACAGTCTGGATTTTTTTTTCTAATCGTTCTCCATCAGTACTCTCCAATGGTATAGCTTTAAAAAGTATTACCATAACAAGATCAAGTCGCCAGACTTTGTCAGCTTGTCTCAAGCAATCGATACGCCGCATTTTGCCTTTTTGATCGGGATTCGAGAGGACACAAATGGATTTTCGTTTGCCGATAATTGATTGAACAAAATCCTCGCGACTTTCTTGTGTTATATCCTTTCTCAGTTTGCCTAAAAGTCGAGAAGCCCATTTCTGTTTTACTTCAATTTTTTCATTCTGTAAAAATACATATTAATAGTTTTGCGTTTCATTTGAATTTAATATAACATCATAATATCAACAATTACCTGTAACTCATCTTTACAATGCCTTTCTTCTTCTAAGGACATTCGCTTTTCATGTTTTTTATAATACTTTCGCTTAGCAGCTTGCAAGTTAAACCAAGAGTACGAGAATGATTTGACGTATGGTAATAATGCCTCAATAAAGGGGTGAAATTCATCCTAAGTACACAAAAAAGATACACATAAATCATTGACACACATGCATTTAAAAAAGAGGGGAATATAAAAATCTGTCATTTTGTTTTTTTTTATTTGATCCCTATGTAAAAAAGCTTGATTTGTCACGATATTCAAGTTATGGTAAGAATATTGTTTTTGAGGCAAATTACCAAATTAAAATTAGTTTTGACTAAGGAGTGCTCCCTACAAAATATGATTTTTATGAGCTAAATAAAAAAGTCAACATTTGTTGGACAACAAAAGCATTTTCATATTTTTTGGTGATTTCCTCATATTATATAACATTGATTAACTATACACATGCTAAAAGCATAGTGACTTTACTTAAAGTTCTTATTTACATTTTTGGGCTGGTCTGGTCTTTGAGTATTTATAAAAATAGTTTTTTTTATTTAAGAATAACACACATGAAGATAAAATATTATATATGCATTTTCACAAATATAATGCTAATAGACATTTAGGTATACGAAATAAAAATATAATTAAAATAGAAGGATGCCACGATGCATACACTTAACATTTATTTATATGCCAATATATAAACAGCAAAGTCAAATACATTTACATAAAAATCCGTTGTAACATAAAGACATAAAAAATTGAGGATATGCCTTCAGGTATGGAAGAATGTATTTAAAAATTTTAATTACATTTAAATTATTATTTAGTAATGTTGAAAAATAGTATTCGATAGCATAGCGTTTCTTTTCCTATTAGTATATCCAGAGCAATTTTACACCTAACAAAAAATTAGTAAATGAATTATGATTTGAAGTTGCAATTAATAAAATAAATTTTAACAAAATTCCTTGATCCATATGGGATCTAAAGATCTGGTCATTTATCTTTGGTTTTGCTATTATTATCACGTTATATATAGTAGAACATCCGTTTGTATAGTATATAATGGAATATATAAATCTTACCTGTCCTGTTGAAGATGATTGTAAATATGAGGATACGTCCGTCTCGATCATACAGCTTCTTAGTGCATCTGGTATAAACATACCTTGCGCAATAGAATGCTCATTGAATTTCTTTTAATATATTAGGATGATTATTTTTTTAAAGACATATTATAAACCAATACCAGCATCGCGTATACGTAATCATGAAATGTGTCAATATATCTTCGATACAACAGAATATATCAAAGTGTAAATTATTATAGTTTTCGTACAATTGAAATTATAAGAGGCGAACTTGACCTGGAGTACTTGGAAAACCAAAATTGGTGTCGGTGACGCTGAAATCAACGAAACAATTAGTTAATATAATATATAAAAGCAGTCTAACTTTGTAGCTACTTTCAATCATTGTAAATAAATGTTTTATAGTATTACACAATTATTACACAATAACTAGCATATTTCGTACGTAAGTAAATAATAACAGAATTGATTACGGCGTGTGTTTATTCGATTCATCTCAGTCATGTAGTTATTCTGCAGAATATCACTGTTAGCCCATTTATAGAACAAGAGGACTCAAATTAAAATGGCAGCATTCATTAAATTCATACACCCAAGACAATCAGAAAGTGACTGAGTAGGCACGACTTTCAAAACCGATGGCTTTTGACTAAATCTATAATAGCATTCCTACTGCAGGAGCCTTTAGTCATGTCTACATATGTACATGTATGCACATACATACCAGAAGTATGTATGAGTTAATATGTATATAATTCTCTCTTTTCGATATCGCTCTCATCGTTCTCTATTTTTCTTTGTTTACAAAGAGAAAGATATATACGTCGGTAGGTAGGTGAAATATTTCTGTTTAGAAACCATATGCTACTATAAATGGAATATTCTATATTCTGATGGGATATGCTGCACCACAGCCGCGACTATACTTGAAATGCGCACACATTAAAATGCAAAGTGCGCATGACACTAAATAGCAAAGAGAAGACAAACAAGTAAGAAAGCTACAGTCGAGTGTACTCGACTGTGAGATACCCGCTACCCATTTTGAATAAAAGAAACATATTTTGCGGTATTTTCTCAAAATATACCGAATATACTGCAAAAATACTAAAAAATATACTAAATGGTATATAGTACATAGTATAGACATAGTACTGCATTCAAAATATACCATAGACGGCACAATATACCAGATTGTCAGACAAAGCAACTAAGAGCCCTAGTAAGTAGGCGTTTATGCCCATACAAAAGTATTTCTTTAATAACTTCGACAATTTTTATCTGATCGCAACCAAATTTTCAGGAATCATAACTACTATAGTAGTTATTATATATACCAAAATTCGTAACTCTAGCTTTAAAATTACGCTTGTTATTCGATTTTTTTGATTTGCGGGGGTGGAGGTGGGCGTGGCAAAAATGTGAAACAAACTTGATCTGCGTGCAAACATAACAAATGCTGTCGAAAAAAAATTATAGCTCTATCTCTTATAGTCTCTGAGATCCAGTGTTTCATACGGACAGACGGACAGACACACAGACGGACAGACGGACATGGCTAGATCGTCTCGGCTGTTGACGCTGATCAAAAATATATATACTTTATAGGGTCGGAGATGCCTCCTTCTACCTGTTACATACATTTCCTGCCGGCACAAAGTTATAATACCCTTCTACCCTATGGGTAGCGGGTATAAAAAGAAAGCACACAAAGTTCTGGGGTGTTCACTCTCTATCTGTATACCCTCTAATCGTCGAAAAGGGTAATATAATTTTAAGTAAACTCAAGTAACAGACAGAAGATCCAAGACCTTAGAGACTTATAACGACAGAGTCGCCAAATTGATAATCAATATTCCTGATTGGATAATTTATGTATAACAATGACAACGATATATCATATATGTACATATGTAAACAGTTTATAAATAAATAAAACATATATCCTAAATATCCTATTATAAAAAGAGTCGTAGTAACATTTATAAATTTTCCATTTGACATGCGCAAAATAATGAGCTTTGAAGAGATACGGTGGTTTTAAAAAGTTTTATTAAGGACAAACATATGTAAATGCGTACATACATATACAAAGCTCTTTCAACGAAAGAAGCCGAGTGGACTTTCCCATTTTTTTTTTGAGTAAACCGAGAGGTAAACGTAGTTTAATCAATAAAATAACATAAAGATTAATTGAGAAGAGAATCTAATATTATATTATTTGTCAATATGCTGGAATAGCAATACGAAATAGAACTGTAATCCTGAACATTTTATAATTGTGTGTATCATGATGTTTAATAAGGTTTTGCTATGTAATAAGCTTTCTGTATTCGGGTTGTTGTACATTAGAATTCGGTTACTCTCATTTTCATCCCTGCTGTTTAGATACCTTAACTTATACATAAATAAATAAATCATCAAAGTGAATAGTAACATGAAAAAATAGAAAAATTTTAAAATAAAAGCAAAGCTTTTATTACTGTGTAAAACTACTTCAATATACATAATTTTCTCCAGATTTATGCCAACAAAAACTCATGAGCTAATGTCAATAAATTGGTTTTAATTCCATTTAATCAAAAGGAGTACTTTTATGAACATTTTAAGAAGGTAAAATAACATAGCTCAATTCACTGTTATAAACAAACTTATCAATACTAAAAAAGTGGATAGAATTAAAAAAAAATATGAATAAATAACACACACTGTTTTTATCTTGAATAAAAATGTACATGTATATCTTGAATTGAATTGATAGATGACTTAAACAAAATTACTATGTAGTAGTTTCAATTATTAACATATGTACAATTCTTCATATGCACATATCTGAAAAGGAAAACCCTTATGCAAGAAAAGAATATTACCATCATCATTGATATACATACATAGATATATTACATATATGTAAATAACATAATATAAATAAAAAAAACCCGCAGCAGCATTAAGCATTTTTACCATATATCTACATTTTGCCCGTTGATATTGAGTTTAACAGTATATTTTTATTTTATTCTCTTATAAACTTATGTTATATAAATATGTGTATCCTGCACAGTTCAAAATAATTTTGAGATTTCACTAAGAATTTTAATCTGACATAAATCGTCGATATTACTTTCAAGCACAATCAAGAAGAGTCACTACGTAATATATTTCAGAAATGGCGAGCTTAATACTAATAGCTTGCCTAGCTATACTGGGCCTAATCATCGCTATAGCCCTATTTTTAGCCGGCGGATACCTATGGTGGAGGCATAAAAGATCCCAGTTACAGTTTATAGAACCAAATGAAGATGAGGAATCCAGTAGTTATAGCTTAAGGTGAATAAAATTTTTGCAAATAACAATATAATCTTAAATTTAATTTATTTTACTCTAGGGCAACACAAGATATTGTGGACTCTAACAATCCTCCTAGCAAGCCGCCAATCCCAGTCGTACAAACAACAACTCCACTTCAAAATAACATTAATCGAAAATTGAACGGCTTTTTAAATCTTAGAACACCTCTCATTGGGTAGGTCACTTTTACTAAAGTATAATTGGTATTACTTTTGAACGTTCTAGAAGAAATATATATTTTATATGAATTAAAGAATCATAAATATTGAAAAATGGGGGTTCTACAAAATAATGACGTAATCAAAACTATAACAGTTTTGTGAAGTTTTGAGTTCTTCCAATTGATTGACAAATCATCATAATTTTTTTAAATCTCTATATTAATAAATTTATTTGAAAAAAAAAAAAAAAAAATTTTAGGGGCAGCTCAATAACAACACCGACAAAAGCATTAAACACAAGCACAGGACCAGCTACAAATGACGGTACATCAAAAGATTCTGCTGTAAGTATGAAAAATAATTCTTCAGTATGCACGAACATATTTCTTCAAACTTTTTATTGTGCAAACATTCAAATTGGTATTTATACACATTAATTTATTATTTTGTTTTATTAATTTTTAAAAGTGGTTACAACTAACAATTATAGTAGCTCATTCAATAAAATTTTTGTTTATCTTTTCACTATAGAATAAAAGTATCTCTATGACCGATATGTACCTTGATAGCACAGACCCAAGTGAGAATGTTGGACAAATACATTTTTCGTTGGAATATGATTTTCAAAATACAACCTTAATATTGAAGGTCTTGCAAGGAAAAGAACTTCCAGCAAAAGATTTAAGTGGTACCTCAGATCCATACGCACGAGTGACATTGCTCCCAGACAAAAAGCATCGTTTGGAAACAAAAATTAAACGAAGAACACTGAATCCTCGATGGAATGAAACTTTCTACTTTGAGGGCTTTCCAATACAAAAGCTTCAAAGTCGTGTAAGTGTGTGTAATAAACTTTGTTATAGTTTTATATTTAATGGCTAAATACTATAGTTTAATATTAGACAAAACAATAGTGTTTAAATTAAGTGGATTTAGCCTCTAAACTCTCATTGAAAAACAGATGTGGCAGTATCCAATTGTTGTTTGATAATAATTTGTAAACAAATTTGTATTTATTATAGGTACTTCATTTACATGTCTTCGATTATGATCGTTTTTCGAGGGACGATTCAATTGGGGAGGTATTTTTACCACTCTGCCAGGTATGATAATATGGCATACATTTAATTAGTAATTCAGTTTTTCCCATTCAAGTATTTTTAATCAAAAGAATTAAGACCCTAGAGTTGAGGTCGTCTGTTGCCATATATAATTATTTGTTGAATAATAATAATATGATAATAATAAGTTTCCTTATCTGAAGTAGTTGTAGAAAAATTATAAAATAAACTTCATATTGTTTTTAATTTCTATTCGAAATGGGTAGCGGGTATCTCACAGTTGAGCATACTTGACTGTAGCTTTCTTACTTGATTTATTCTACCATAAAATCACTTTTTGATGACTGTGCTTCGTTCAGTATTCCACAAAGGTCTGCTAAGCCTTTATGGTAGCGGGTATAAATAAATTTCTCATCTCCATACAACTATTATATCTATATCATACCCTGTCACAATTCTTACAAGTTAGACAGTTTTCTTTTCTTTTTATTTCGTGAATTTTTGCACAAGTCTATTTGATTGGCTGCTTTTCGATATCTACAAGAGACAATTTAAACACAAATCGATCCTTTATTTGTTTTTTCATATGAAGAAGCTCATGAATTACGGATTAACAAATCAACAATTTACTTCTGTAAGATGTCCTGTTAAAGCCTATCTAAATTTCGTTTTCTCCTTAATTGTCTCTCATATCTCCAAATCTTGTTCACAGTCAAATCTGGAAATTTGCCAAACCATAAATTCTTACTTTTATTTAATTCACTATTGCTTCCAAACAATCGAAATATTTGTCGCTCGATCGATGTCTCAAATTTTTTTTTGCAAGAGTATTTAAGCAGAAGAACACGAAACATGTTAATCCATTTCAGAACCGCCATCGATACCATATAATTGCGACGAGCTATTGTGTGCTTTTCGTACATCTAAGCTGTTGAGGCTTTCGGATCTACCCGAATTTGTGCAAGCACACATCCTTCATTGGAGTTGCCAGCGTCACAGACAAAGATAAAAGATTTGATCTAATGGTTTTGGAATCGGAGCAGACTTCAAGTACGATTTTATCAACTTGAAAGCCCGAGAAGCCTTTGCACACGTCTCTAAAACCTATTTTTAAAATCTTAATAGTGGAAAACTAATTGATAAGTAATTCTTCACTGCCAATTATAGCAACCAGAAATTCTTAGGAAAGGACAAAGATACAGATACAGTATCTGAACTTTTTCCTATTATGTTGCCTGTACTGCGATGTGTTTTGGAAAACATTTCCAATTTTGTTTTGAAAACCTCCTTATCTCTAAGCCCAAAAAAAAAAGTAGGAAAGATACAATCGGGTGAGCACAACTGTGAGATATCCGCTACCCATTTCCAATAAAATCATATTTCAAAAATATACTAAATCAATAATAATTATAGTAAAATATACCGAAGACTATATTCGGTGTATCGATATGGTACTAAACTCAAAATGTAGGAACCGTATGCAATATACAAATTGTTCTTTAATAACTAATACAATTTTTCCGAGAGCAACCGTTCTAAATAAAAACAAGTAAGAAAGCTACAGTCGAGTGAACTCGACTGTGAGATACCCGCTACCCATTTTGAATAAAAGCAATATATTTTGCGGTATTATTCTCAAAATATACCAAATATACTGCAAAAATACTAAAAATATACAAAATAGTATATGTGGTATATCGATATAGTACCGCATTCAAAATATACCATAGACGTCACAATACACCAGATTGTCAGCCAAAGCAACTCAGACCCCTAGTAAGTAGGCGTTTTTGCCCATACAAAAGTATTTCTTTAATAACTTCGACAATTTCTATTTGATCGCAACCAAATTTTCAGGGATCATAAATACTATAGTTATTACTGTATATACCAAAATTCGTAACTCTAGCTTTAAAATTACGCTTGTTATTCGATTTTTTTGATTTGCAGGGGTGGGAGGGGGCGTGGCAAAAATTTGAAACAAACTTGATCTGCGTGCAAACATAACAAATGCTGTCGAAAAAAAATTATAGCTCTATCTCTTATAGTCTCTGAGATCTAGGTGTTCATACGGACAGACGGACACACACACAGACGGACAGACGGACATGGCTATATCGTCTCGGCTGTTGACGCTGATCAGGAATATATGTATATACTTTACAGGGTCGGAGATGCCTCGTTCTGCCTGTCACATACATTTCCTGCCGGCACAAAGTTATAATACCCTTCTACCCTATGGGTAGCGGGTATAACAAGGAGTGTCGAAAAATGTAGCCTATGCTATAATTTAGCCTATACAGTCTATGCGATCTAATGTTTCATACGGAAAAACGAACATGGCTATATCGTCTCCCAAGCTGTATTAAAATCTTTTTTAAAGTTACACTCCATTTAAAGTGTGAAAATTTAAATTATTGAGCGCACCCATTTAAATAATAACAACAATGAAAAAAACAATAAATTTGTATTATTTACGATTTAGGTTGACTTCGCGGGAAAACAGTCATTTTGGAAAGCCTTGAAACCACCAGCTAAGGATAAATGTGGTGAACTATTGTCCTCACTATGTTATCATCCATCAAATTCAATATTAACATTGACATTGATAAAAGCAAGAAACCTAAAGGCCAAGGACATTAACGGAAAGTCAGGTACATTTTCTCTTATAATGGTGTATGGTCAAGGATAATGGGTATTACAATTTATAATGCTTTAAAGTGTTTAAGGGTACAAATTTGACATTAAGCCTAAATCCTATTTTGTTATATTTTAGATCCATACGTAAAGGTGTGGCTACAATTTGGAGATAAGCGTGTAGAAAAGAGAAAAACGCCTATATTTACATGTACGTTAAATCCAGTTTTTAATGAATCATTTAGTTTTAATGTCCCATGGGAGAAAATACGAGAATGTTCTCTGGATGTTATGGTTATGGATTTTGATAACATTGGACGAAACGAACTGATCGGCAGAATATTATTAGCTGGTAAATACACACTATTTTTAAAAATATAATAATGTACATCAGTTTATACTTCTTCACAGGTAAAAATGGTTCAGGAGCTTCGGAAACAAAACATTGGCAGGATATGATCTCAAAGCCTAAACAAACCATTGTTCAGTGGCATCGCTTAAAACCAGAATAATTATATTAGAAATTGCAAAATTGTATGCAAGACTATAAGAAAATTTCATTTACATACAACACATAGTAAATCTGCCTATTTTTCAGTCCAAGTTTTTTCTGTGTTTCTACGATTTTTTTGTATGCGAACGTTAAGTGAGGAAAATATGCCGCCTAATGGATGTTGGCTACATTATAGGCATATGTGAAAATGATGTAAACTGATGACAGTGAAGCGCAAACATTTATAATAATACGTTTAGCATAACTTAAACTAGCTGCACTATGATTAAGATGACACGCATTCGCGCAAACGTTAACAAAGTAATATTGTAATTTATGGTTGCGAAATATTATGTAATGTATCTGACGTGCTTATCATTTCTATTGCTTCATTATAAAAAATTGAAGTTGACCTAAAGGCATTTGCATAGCTTGAAACACAACCAGTAACAGCATTAAATTTCAAAGTTTTGTAATGGTTCTTACTGTTAATTGCAACAAGTTTTAACTAAAATAAAAAAAAATAGAAAAAAAAATTATTGTTCGCACTGGTAAAAGCCAATTTAATACAAATTGTATTTAAATTTCAATGGACATTCATTTGAATTAATAATATAAAAAAATAAGTTTTAATGAAAAATATTTGAGAGGTGTAATGCTTACATATAAGGACACCATATAAATTAGTTTAAATTAAATATTTAACAAAGACCTTATATAAAACTAAAAAAAAACACAACATTTTTTCGTATCTAACGATGGAATGAAATATATTAATCGCGGGAGTATATATGTATATAATAGAAGTGTTGAAAATTGTTATTAAATAATAGATTCTAATATTAATTCGTACAACGATGTTGTTACAAATTACTTACATAAATGCGAAATGTTGTTTCTATTACAAAAAAGCAGCTATATGTTTGAAGTCAAGTTAAAATATAAATATATACAATTATACGTAGCCTAAACAAATGAAAATAACTATTTAAAAGGATAGGAACATAGGTTATAAACAAATAAATATTTTTATTAGAGACGACAATTAGAGATAAAATATTGAAATAAAAAACATAATTAGTAACTGTAAAGAAATTAGCCAACCATTGCCGGAACAAGCGTCTAGAGAGATCAAGTGCAAATATAAACACAATTTAACAAATGAAAACAAGTTAAATAAAAAAAAAATAATTGAAGCTAAGAGTTAAACAAAAAATTGATTTGAAATTGATAGAGAAACTGAGTTTAAAAAACGAAAAATCGAAAATTCAACCCACCTTGAAATTACATATTTGTTATATACCTGTTACAATATATTAAAAATCAATTTATGATAATTAAATAGCTGCAAATAAATCATTTTTAACCTATACTGACATCTTTTCTAGTTTCTAGTGCGTAACAAAATAACTATTAATAATCAACACTAAATTCGGAGCCAACGGCAGTGTCAGCAAAACAAGCGTTGTCTCTCCTTGCACAGAGTAATCCTACCTATCGACTAAAAACATCTAGCTCCGCTGACAAAATAGTTATTCTTAGTCAATGCAAGCATCAATCCAACTAGGTCTTAATCTGGCGTAAATAAACAAAATTAAACAAGAATGCAAGCAAATTACGTTTACCTGAACGATCAAGGCTACAGACCTCTCGCATTTAATAACACCGCAAGTAATTCAAGTAACATATCTTAGAATATAACCCAATAGAAGACAGACGTAGTATCAGATAGTACCCCGAACCGTAGGCACGTCGGTGCCTGGACTTGACGTTAGCACTCTTCCTAGGCGCCACTCACTAGAGCGGAGGCTGTTTTCCTTGACGAAGACCATATCACCGATCTTCAGGTGCCTCGTACTGGATAGCCAATTGGTACGATTACGCAGCTCTATTAGGTACTTATCGTTCCAGCGGAAACAGAATTGTTGGTGGATAGCCTTCAGTCGCTGCCAGCGATTCAAGATGGAGGTGGCCGGACTTCCGGCTCCAACACAGATATTAGAGAGCCACCTACTAGAAAATCGACGGGAGCGAAGATCAGTGGAACCGTAGGGTCCTAGTGTCAGGATAGGTTCTTGTGGTTGTGCTTCGAGATGATGCACGCTCTGGTCGCTTTAAGAAATTCGGTCGAGATTATCTTTTCGGCTCCAACGAAGGTCTTACCGTTGTCCGAATGCATCGTGCTACTAAACGGGAAAAGCAGCCAGGACTTTTTCCGTCGTGAGGTCCGTAATGTGTAAGGGGTCTCGAGAAGGGTGCCCATTCTGTGGGCAGGTTCCCCATGATTTGAGTCTGCAACCTCTTCTTGTATATCACACATATTATACATGAATTGATAATAGATTTCACGAGGACCTTTAACTTCGGAATCCAGAACCTGGAATTAATCAGACGCATGACTACATGGTTACCCCCATGTTATATGATGGGTGAAACGAACCAATAGTCGGGCAAAGGAAGAGTATTATACATATGCGATCAACTTTTGGAGCCGCTGGTTTGGACTATTTTGCTTTCCACTTGCACGATGGCTTGTTCAGCCAAGCCCAATCAGTCTAGAAGAAGATCTGGAAATTCTCGGCTGGAAACATTACAGAACCCGTGGTACTGGAGCTTCACTCTCGTTCGAAAATGAACCCACCTTGGAATCCAGATCCTACTTAAAGCATGATAGCTCCCAAAATACTCCTTCGATTGCACAGTGGTTGCGCTTAAGTGCACTTTCAAATGTAGTACCCCCGATCACTTCTTTATGAGTGTTATCAGTGCATTTGTCAATGATTAAAGGTGATTAAAACGTTTGTGTGTATTCATTAATAAACTTAAGCTATCTTACTGTTTTCAAAGTTGATTGTGACGCAATCTGCTGATCTGCTGATATTCGTGATCAGCATCAATAGCCGAAACGATCTAGCCATGTCCGTCTGTCCGTATGACCACCTAGACCTCAAAGACTATAAGGGATAGAGCTACAATTTTTTTCGACAGCATTTGTTAAGTTTGTTTCAAATGTTAACCATGCCGACTTCCACCCCCGCAATTTGACAAAAATCGAATAACAAGCGTAGTTTATTTTATTTTTATACCCGCTACCCATAGGGTAGAAGGGTATTATAACTTTGTGCCGGCAGGAAATGTATGTAACAGGTAGAAGGAGGCATCTCCGACCCTATAAAGTATATATATTCTTGATCAGCGTCAACAGCCGAGATGATATAGCCATGTCCGTCTGTCCGTCTGTGTGTCTGTCTGTCTGTGTGTCTGTGTGTCTGTCCGTCCGTCCGTATGAAACACTGGATCTCAGAGACTATAAGAGATAGAGCTATAATTTTTTTTCGACAGCATTTGTTATGTTTGCACGCAGATCAAGTTTGTTTCAAATTTTTGCCACGCCCACTTCCGCCCCCGCAAATCAAAAAAATCGAATAACAAGCCTAATTTTAAAGCTAGAGTTACGAATTTTGGTATATATAACAATTACTATAGTTGTTATGATTCCTGAAAATTTTGTTGCGATCAGAAAATTGTGGAAGTTATTAAAGAAATACTTTTGTATGGGCTTTGCTTTGGCCGACAATCTGGTACATTGTGCCGTCTATGGTATATTTTGAATGGTGTACTATATCGATATACCAAACAAATCATTTGGTATATTTTTAGTATTTTATAGTATTTTCGGTATATTTTGAAAATGATACCGCAATATTTTGCCTTTATTAAAAATGGGTAGCGGGTATCTCATAGTCGAGCCCACTCGACTGTAACTTTCTTACTTGTTTTTTATTTTTTTGGACGTTGACGTACTAACGGCAGTACCATCAAGTGGCCCAGCGATACCAAGCACGGGCTTGTTGACGCGCGGACAAAACAAAATAAATTTGTGTACAGCATGCATTAAACGAAAACCGCGAATAAATATTAAAAGACGCTGGACAGCTAATTAAATTAGATTAAAAATATGTTAGAATAAATGTACAATAGGATAAGTAACAATTAAATACTCGATAAATAAGCTAATAATAAGGTTTTAAGCAAAGGAATAGATTTACTAGAGCAAACTACGTTATTGAGATTATTATAGTTCACACACAGAATACGGAAGGGATTATGGCAAGCAAAGTTAGTAGATCTACGTGAAATGAGAAGAGGAAGAAAGTTCCTAGTGATCCTGACAGGAACTGCAAAACTAATTTGCCTTAACAACTCCAAAGAGTCTATTTCGCCATTAATTAGTCTCTGTATAAAAACAGCACCTTGCATAGTTCTGCGGTCAGAAAGAGAAAGAAGGTTTAGTAATAAAAGTCTACTTTGATACGGTGGTAATCTAATATTAGGATTCCAATTTAAACTACGAAGAGCAAATAATAAGAATTGTTTCTGCACCGATTCAATCGTATCTTGATAAACCCTATACTGGGGATTCCAGACAAGAGATCCGTACTCAAGGATAGGACGAACCAGTGAGACGTACAAAGTCTTAGTGATGTAGGGATCATTGAACTCTTTCGACCAGCGTTTTATAAATCCCAGAACACCCATGGCCCTATTTACAACAGACAGAATATGTTTATCGAATTTTAGTTTTGCATCAAGCAAAACCCCAAGTCATTCACACCTTCAATTCGCTAAAGAGGAGTATCATATAACATATAGTTATTTAACTGGGAAGAACCCCTACAAAAGGTCATAAACTTACACTTATTGCAGTTGAGATGTAACATATTTACTCTGCACCAAGATTCTAGACGATTAAGGTCACATTGTAACAGTGAGCTCGCAAGACTATCATTAAATGTCAGGCAAAGCTTAACGTCATCGGAGTACATAAGTACACGGGAATGCTCAAATTATATATAGTAATAACTATAGTAGTAGTACTGTACTAGTAGTAGTACTGTACTAGTCTCGTACAGACTTGGACCACCCAATTGTGTTTTAGTAGCAGCCAACATAGCAGTTGTCTACCAGTCACGTCATGTGTAGACACATGACCAGAATGCACATAACCGCTTCGTTTTGCCGTATACGCGGAACTGATTGTCTACAAGACTCGTCAAGAATTTGTACTTGACTTGTCTACCAGACAGTCTGGTGTCCAGGTCATGTAAAAAATACTGTGTTTAGATTCTAGTGCGTGGTTCGGAATAAGAAAAATTAAAATACGTTTATAAATATATACAGTAAATAAAATGTTTATTGAATGTTTAATTACATTTATTTAAACTAATCCAATAAGTACTCAAATTTATATATTATCTAAAAAGTTTTACTTATAACTAAATAATAAACAAGTAAGAAAGTTACAGTCGAGTGTGCTCGACTGTGAGATACCCGCTAACCAAATTTAATAAAGCTAAAATATTGCGGTATAATTTTCAAAATATACAGAAAATACTAAAAATATACCGAATGATATGTTTGGTATATCGATATACAAGTAGTACACCATTCAAAATATACCATAGACGGCACAATGTACCAGATTGTCGGCCAAAGCAACTCAGATCCCAGGTAAGTAGGCGTTTTTGCCCATACAAAAGTATTTATTTAATAACTTCCACAATTTTTATCTGATCGCAACCAAATTTTCAGGAATCATAACTACTATAGTAATTATTGTGTAAACCAAAACTCGCAACTCTAGCTTTAAAATTACGCTTGTTATTCGATTTTTTTGATTTGCGGGGCGGAAGTGGGCGTGGCAAAAATTTGAAACAAACTTGATCTGCGTGCAAACATAACAAATGCTGTCGAAAAAAAATTATAGCTCTATCTCTTATAGTCTCTGAGATCCAGTGTTTCATACGGACGGACGGACAGACACACAGACGGACAGACGGACATGGCTATATCGTCTCGGCTGTTGACGCTGATCAAGAATATATATACTTTATAGGGTCGGAGATGCCTCCTTCTACCTGTTACATACATTTCCTGCCGGCACAAAGTTATAATACCCTTCTACCCTATGGGTAGCGGGTATAAAAATTGTAGTTTCGATGTTTAATTCTTGAGAAGGCATCTCACACAGCTCTTTCGTGGTGCTTAAAAGTGAAAAAATAAAGGCAAATACAATAGAATCCGGTTATAACGACTCCGCTTATAGTGCCCGTCCGGTTATTGCGACGAAAAGTCGATGGCTTGGTTGGTCCCCATACAACCTTATATGAAAGGGCCTCCGGTTAGTACGTCTCCGCTTTTAGCGACAAACCGCTTATACAGACGAAATTTTTCACAGATCAAACGGATATTGCGACGCAAAAAAAAATACAGTGAAATAATGCCAATAAATTTAAGTATCAAACGACGCTGTCATAAATGTATGCATTTATCAGTGATTGGCACTCTTGCTTTTGTGCGAAAGAGCGATACGAAGGTTCTTACATTCTCACTACTCTCTGTTAGTTTTAGCTGACGCCTTAGCTTATGCTAAGGAACATGCAGGTATACGATTTATTATGGAAAAACTATGATATTAAATTAAATTTATAAATTTTTTGCTTTGTTTAAAACTTAATTGGTTTTATCTTCAAAACCCATTACGAACATGGCAACCATAAAAAAAAAAAAAACAAAACAAAACTTAATTTTGCTTCTTTCGGTTAGTGCGTCTTCCGGGTATAACGACGTAAGATCGTCGGTCCCTTGAAAGTCGCTATAACCGGAATCTACTGTATATTTCTTAATTTAAATCAGATTAGAATAGTAGTTTGAAAATATTAACAACTTACCTCTGATTGTTTTATAAAAGATGCGCAGAAAAAAATCAACTTTTTCGTACAACACTCACAACAAATGACGCATGATACACAAAATTGCACATGTTCGAGGAAAAATGTCCTACGGACAGACACGAGGAAACAAAATCTGTAAAAAGCTTAGGATCAGAATTCTAGCAGGAATTGGTCCAGAGGAATTTCCAGAGTTTTGTGAGAAAAGTAGGCGTTAGGGAAATTACGCGCTGCGCTAAGAGGGCGTACACTAGTCACGTTGGGGGATAGTGTCTGGCATGACGAGCCATCCAACGATCTACTGGGCGGGTAAGGCATGACGCTGTGCCCATAGCCTAATAGACCCAGATTGCCTGTAGCAGTAATCCTAAAGGCCGGTTTTGCGGCTATGGACTACGCGTATTGGTTTAGTGGTTCGACCCGATGGCGCCTGTAATACACAGTAGCGCTTGACGCTGTGTCCTTTCAATGATGGATAGGTACGCCCTTTTTTCCGTGGCCTGCCACTATACTAGAAAACCATAGGTGAGGATAGAGCGACCAACAGAGAGACCGCATAAGATGAGGAAAGAGGCCCCAAGTGCAGCTAAGCATCTTTTTCGAAATATACAAGGCTACGGTGGCCTTCTTCACCCTTTCAAACGCGTTGAGCTTGCATGCCAGTTTGCTGTCCAGGACCAAACCTAGGTATTTTACTGCTTGGCTCGGTTTTAGCGTAGTGCAGGCCGTTTTCAGGGAGTGCACATAGGTACCTTATACCTCTTCGTGAAGAGGATAAGGTCCGTTTTGTCCGCGTTAATACCGATCGCGGCTGCTTCGGCCGATGCCTCAACTTCCCACAAAGTAAGTTCCATTACGGAACTGAGGGTGATTGGGCATTTTCCAGTTATCAGAATTCTTATGTCATCGACATAGGCAATTAACTTGGGAAGCCGTCTAGAGAATTTTTAAAATAGGCTATTCACAACCAAGTTCCAAAGGAGAAGCGAGAGAACCCCAACCTGGGGAGTGCCACCTCGCACTTCCTTTGTAATGGTCGTGGCCACCACCCGCCTGTCGCTAAGAAGGCGGTTGATCCATCTATCGATCGGTGAAGCCGTGTTCACTGAGGTTAGACCCTTCATGATAGCGTCAGTACTGATATTACTAAAGGCGTCTGATATGTCCAAAAATGGGCTGCTTTATCAATGGAGGCTACAAGAGCATGAAGAACCATCTCGATAGACTTGCCCTTCGTGTATGCATGCTGGTTTGGGGCCATCAGATGCAATGAATTGCTCCTGATGTGCATATCAAATAGCTTTCCCAAACTTTTTAGAAGGAAAGAAGTTAGGCTGGTTGGCCGAAAGTCATTTGGGACCACGTGACTCCATCTGCCCGTCTTAGGCAGAAAAATGACGTTAGAGGTCTTCCAAAAAGTGGGGATATGACACCATGCGAGGCACGCCAAATAAATCTCCGGTAACCTTGGTGCAATCGTAGATTTGGAGTCGATAGCCCAAATTATTTTATTGGTAGTGATTAGACCGGCAGGGGGTCTCGTAACTGGGAGACTAGGAAAGAGCTGCCAGTCACTATTCTCGGTTCCAATATATCCCGGCATGAGGCAGGTAGAAATTAGGAATCATGGTAATATCCTTTGATGAGACTTATGTCATGTGACATACTCCTACAAGACGGCATTGTACTGCTCCTTTAAAGTATCGATACTAGACAAACGATTTCGCTACGCGAAATTGTATTCACGAAGTTTTCATCGTAAATGAAGTCAGACTCTTTATCAGCTTCGCTGGAATATCTTCCACCTCCCAAAATTTGGAAATAAGATTGTCGACCATGTCGTCTGCTTCAATAGCGACTCTCATCGAAAGTGGCATAACTTCCGCGCTTGGGCCGCAATTGCTTGATTAAGTTCCGATATTTCGGCCTGCACGCACTTGAATGGCAACTTTATGCGTTGAAATAAACACCCAGAGATGAAAGTCTCTTCAGACCCTGAGTCGATTAATTCACGTTCGGTGTATGTAGTACCTGAATGGCATACATTAATAACCGACATGTCGAGAAGGACATGCTGAGCGGTTAGAGCAAAGTAATTTCGTACATTTGATGCCCCTTGCATTGGAGTGGACTGTATATTCGAAACTGAAGTGAAAGGAGGAACAATTGTGGGCATTATCGCCCCGATGAAGCAAAGTGTTGTGCCTCCCCTTGCACTCGGAGTTGGTGACCTCTGTTCAAACAGAGGCTTTTCTGTTTGATATAGTTCATACGATCGTTGACCAACATTAGGAGAAATCAAGGATACACCCGGACAAAGTGATTCCCTTATGAGTATAAGTCGTAAGACTCCATTTTGAGAGACAAGGGCCTCGAAAGAATTAACTCGCTTTTAACTTTGCTGTAGACGAGATGTTGCAGCGGTCGAGTTCTGTGAGTTGGCTTCACGTCCTAAATCTCTTCGAGGGTCCAATAACGCTCTTGGAGGAACGTGCTCAAGTCCCGCCATGCTGGAACTTTGGAATTGTTCGCTAATGATTGCTCCCATAGCGAGAATGTGAGCTTAAATTGCTTTGACAAACTCATTAATACAAGAATGCAATACGCGAATGGACTGGGGACATAGATGTCAGAATACACGAGAGCGGTCAAGCACCTCTTAATAGTGCTTTGCAACGCCTTAATCGCTGCCCCTGACTCTTGTGAAATTTTGATCAAGTTCAAGAGAATCTAGAGACGGCTCATTATCTCATCTGCAGTCTTGGAATTGAGATGGCACAGTTTTTTCAACCTCGGGTTGTTGACATAAATGGCAGTGAAATCTTCTTAGAAAACTTCAGTGTCGCATGGAAAGAGCAAGGCGCGGATGGTTCATTCCTTACCGAGCCGGATACTTGAGTTAGTTAAATAACAGCGCACTATGGGAAAAAAGTTCCGAATTGCGGCATTTTTACATTTTTTTAGTGTGTTCCATATTATTAAATTGACCTTCTTTTTTAAATTAGAATACTTAAAGAATACTGAAACATATTTTTAAAAAAATTTAGACTGCGTTGGTAATTTGTTATTTGTCTATATTTAAAGACTATTATATGGACCTTCTAAAAAAAAAAAAATTGGCGGGAAAATTTGTGTTTTTTTCTGTGAGTTTTATATTCGAATATTAAATCAAACAAAAAACCTTGAATATAGAATTTAATCGTCAAGGTTAGTGACATTAATTAGCACTACATTTTTAATACATGTGATATATTTTCCAATCGAGCAATATGTTGTTGGTATGTTTTTAGGTCCCTGCTAACAAATGTATCTGTATTTCTTTGCAATGTAATTTGTGAGTCTAGGTCAGTCGAGGCCATTTCTAAGCTGAATGTTAGTAACTAATCTGTTAACAATCAAATAGTGTTTAACATTTTTGCCCGTTTTGCCCGATTTACGGCAAAACTCAATGTTGCAGTTGTATTTACGTTTTCTTATTCAACGTTGCTTGATTTTTTTGCTGTGAAGCAGCAATATCGATGAAAATGAATTAAGTGATGTTCACCAAATTGTTCCACGCGAAAAGCCTGGTCGTAAACGCTTGACGTATACTGAGGCATGTGAAAAGTGAAAATTAGCATTTGAACTAGTCTATCGAATGTCTCCAATTTTGCATAAATTACTGGTACATTGACACCAAATTATGGAAACCTCCGTACTTCTTCTAGGAGCTCTCAGTGAAAATGGGTCAGAAGAGCGCAAAAAATTGTACAAGCGCCACATGTTTTCTCATGCATGGAAAAACAGCCGCCTGAATACTATTTCAGATGTGTTTAATAGAACATTGGATTTCTCTGACCCACTGCTTTCAACGATAAATCTAAAGGAACGCCAAAGATTAAACTATAAAAAAAGAACTACCAAGAGATGTTATAGCTCTTTTGGAATCTCCTAATATTGAGCTTCCAATAACAGGGCTATTATTATTGTCTACAATAATCTCAATAATTATCAAGTAGAAGAAGGCGGAGACAATGAACTTGAAATTTTCGGGCAGAGTTCCCTGGAGTTTGAAGAAAAGCTTTGTGAAGAATAAAGTATCAACTGGGCACCAAGGTATGGAGTCACAAAACATAATATTGGGCTCTAATTAATTTTTGATTTAATTTTGCAGGGATCCAAATCAAATTTAAAATGCGAATTTGCTAAAAATATATTAATTGAATAAATTTAGTGCACTTTTATTAAATACATATATATTTAAAATATTTTAAAACAAATTTTTAAACAAAAAATCGAAAATTATAACCTTATGGTATGGTGGGCGGGAAGGAAGGCGTGGTCCAATTAAAAAATCCAAAATTCTATATGTGTCCATGTGTACCCTCTCTGTATTAAAATTTCGAATTTAAAGAAACTCCAACAAATGGTAAACCCTAGGTGACAAATCGACTTTATTTCGAGAAGATTTGATTGAATTGCAGTTAGTAAAAATCACGAATTTTCTCCTAGCAGATAGCGACGAAAATATTTTACCGCATTCACGACAGCCGGCCTTTCCAACTCATGGGATATGCAAAGGAGCTAGTTGCTCTACTATAGTATTCAACCACATGAGGCTAAGAACTTATGCGGTGCAAAAGGATATTTACTGTGAATTTTTTCATGCTGTGTTTGCCAATTAAAACTATTCTTTTCAAATGTGGGAAAATATAGAGGCTTCATCAGTTGTGACAACCCCGGGATAATCCTGCCTTCACTATAACGTCTAATACAAGTTGCAACCGCTCATATGCTTCTTCCTTCCTTACTAAACAATTCATTAATAAACCCTATAAACGATTACAAACGAATAAACAAGACTGCCAAGTGCTTTCAATACAGTTCTTGCTTTCGACAACCACATGAGGTGAGTGTTGCTTTTGAAATTATATTATTTTTTTTTCCCATTTTCGACCATTTCAATAGGTTTTATGAACGTTCACAACCTTAGTTTGAACAGTCTTGAAATTATCGTAAGAAACTTCCACTAAAAACCCATGAGAAAATATTTCAATGTTATTTTTCATACATTTGTCTGGTACGAGTACTATATAAAAGAAAACAACTAAAAAATATTCAACTTATGCGGTACTGTATGTATTAACATTGGATGTTCCTTTTAAAGAGATAACGCTATTAATCCTCTTACCAACTAACTTATTAGAAACACTTTCTTAATTAATGAGCACTCAGCTCCCAATTCAAATGTAAATGGAAATGTCTCACCATTGACAAGCATACTCAGTTGAGCCTCCGTTCTAGCGCACAGCTCCATTCTTTTTTCCGAACGTAATCTCAATCCGGAAATCTGCACTTTTTTTTGGACAATTAGCGGCTCCTGACATCTGAAGTAAGTTGAATTTGCCGTGAACGCCACGCCTTTCCAGTTGCTGCAACCTGCACCATTATTCCAAAACTACAGTCTTGCCTTTTATAACCTAGTTTTCAACATTGATAAAATTTGAGTTCCACAGTCTTAGCACGCTTGGTATCTGGATCTCGGTTTGATGTAAAAGGACGCCGGTCAAAATTAGTTTGGACGACTATTAAGAAGATTGAAAATGACGGCCTTATTAGCATTTTTGTGATAACCACTAGGTCGCTGAACCTTCCAATACTTTACTCAATGCTAATATTAGAGCGCTGTCCCTTAATGGTTTCGTTAATGGCTCGTAAAATTATTTCGACCGTAGCGCACCTCTATTTCCGCAAGCAGATCTCGCTGTTCTGTTGTAACACGCTCACCGGTATTTGTAGCCTCTTAACGAGTTATAGAAAATTCGGGTTTTGTTGCTCCAACTACGCGAAGACATCCCTTGAAGAAGTTTGGTTAGGGCCGAATCTCACTTCTGATGTTGGAGAATTAATGTCATCTCAATGAGGGTCATCATTGTTGGTCGCTTTATCATTCATTATGGTGTTCCGTACTCAGTTCTGGAAGATACAGCAAGTTACGCCAAAAACTAAAAGAAGAAAGAGAGATAGACCAGATCTAGCAACGCATACGAAGCCGCACACAGCCTCAGTTCACGAACTGAGTCCCCATTTTACAAGAACTATTATCTACCAGTTTACCCCATGATCACACCTTAAAGTCACATACCTATCAAGATGCTGCATTTCTTTCTCTCCGACAAATGTATTTCTTATCTTCTTGACAATCACTATTTCTGTGGTTATACACAAAATGCAAGATGATCTAGTCTAGCCATTTTTAATGCAACAGGATCTAGTCGTCCGAAAAATGAACTCAGAACATTTACTAGAACCCAACAAACACACCTCAAGTTATAGTAGTTTCACTCTCCAAGGAGGTCAAATAATCTGACCAGCTGACCAAATGATTCTATAACAGAAAAAGTACCAGATGTAACGCGTCTATTTATGTAATTTTCATGAGACCGAACTACCATCTGACCAAAAGTAATACAGTCAATCCTACCTGTATTTATTGCAGACATCACAACAGAAGTTTTTATACCCGCTACCCATAGGGTAGAAGGGTATTATAACTTTGTGCAGGCAGGAAATGTATGTAACAGGTAGAAGGAGGCATCTCCGACCCTATAAAGTATATATATTCTTGATCAGCGTCAACAGCCGAGACGATATGGCCATGTCCGTCTGTCCGTCTGTGTGTCTGTCCTGTAGTAACTGTAACTGTAGTAGTTATGATTCCTGAAAATTTGGTTACGATCAGATAAAAATTGTGGAAGTTGTTAAAGAAATACTTTTGTATGGGCAAAAACGCCTACTTACTAGGGTCTTAGTTGCTTTAGATGACAATCTGGTATATTGTGCCGTTTATGGTATATTTTGAATGGTGTACTATATCGATATACCAAACATACCATTTGGTATATTTTTTTTAGTATTTTCGGTATATTTTGAAAATGATACCGCAATATTTTGCCTTTATTAAAAATGGGTAGCGGGTATCTCACAGTCGAGCACACTCGACTGTAACTTTCTTACTTGTTCAACATAGACCTGTTGGCCCATCAGCCCCAAGCCCAGAACCAAGACCAGTCCCAATGAAAGGCGATGGTTCCATTCGATCTGCTGGAGTCATTTATATGAACTGACCACATCCAATCAGTTAATAGGCAAACGTCCACCTTCGACGTCACAAATACTTCTAAAAATTCAAGGACATTTCCATATTAATATTGATCAGCTAGAATATAACGACCAAAATATAGAAGCTATAGATATGTTTCATGTTAGCATCTTTTAATGTATTTGTTGACTATGCTCGTTTTCCGTTGTATAGACGTAGCGAATAGGTCCAATGTGATCATTAAGAATGTCGTCTAGAGCCTTTGGGGAAGGTAAGGTTTTCAGACCAAAGAGAAGTCGAGTGAATTCTTACTTTCCTCAGTTAATAGCAAATGCTGTTTATATCCGCCCATACGGTAGAAGGGTATTTTAACTTTGTGCCGGCAGGAAATGTATGGAACAGGTAGAAGGAGGCATCTCCGACCCCATAAAGTATATATATTCATGATCAGCGTCAACATCCGAGACGATCTAGTCATGTCCGTCTGTCTGTCTGTCGGTTTGTCCGTCTGTCCGTATGAAACACTGGATCTCAGAGGCTATAATAGATAGAGCTTTATTTTTTTTTAACAGCATTTGTTATGTTTGCACGCAGATTAAGTTTGTTTCAAATTTTTGTCACGCCCACTTCTACCCCCGCAAATCCAACAAGTAAGAAAGTTACAGTCGAGTGTGCTCGACTGTGAGATACACGCTACACATTTTTAATAAAGGCAAAATATTGCGGTATCATTTTGAAAATATACCGAAAATACTTAAAAATACTGAAAATATACCAAATGGTATGTTTGGTACATAAATATAGTACCGCATTCAAAATATACCATAGACGGCTCAATATACTAGATTGTCAGCCAAAGTAACTAAGACCCTTATACATAAGTAGGCGTTTTTGCCCATACAAAAGTATTTCTTTTATAACTTCCACAATTTTTATCTGATCGCAACCAAATTTCAAAATCAAAAATCATAACTACTATAGTTATTATTATACATACCAAAATTCGCAACTCTAGCTTTAAAATTACGCTTGTTATTCGATTTTTTTTTGATTTGCGGGGGCTGAAGTGGGCGTGGCAAAAATTTGAAACAAACTTGATCTGCGTGCAAACATAACAAATGCTGTCGAAAAAAAAAATTATAGCTCTATCTCTCGTAGTCTCTGAGATCTAGGTGTTCATACGGACAGACGGACGGACACATAGACACACAGACGGACATGGCTATATCGTCTCGGCTGTTGAAGCTGATCAAGAATATAGAGATGCCTCCTTCTACCTGTTACATACATTTCCTGTCGGCACAAAGTTATAATACCCTTCTACCCTTTGGGTAGCGGGTATAAAACGAATAACAAGCGTAATTCTATAACTAGAGTTGCGAATTTTGGTATATATACATATTGTAGCTATAATAAACTATAAAAATATATATCTTTTATTGGGTTGGAGATTTCTGCTTCTGGCTAAAATAATAATATTAAAATATAAAATTCAAATTTTTAAAGATGATAAGCTATCAAAATCTCATATTCGCTATAGAATCGGCCTAACCAAATACAATAAATCATACACCAAAGAAATGTAAGTATTCTACAATTAGGAAACCAAGTTTGCACACCAATAACTCCATTATTTAATCATTCAAAGCACTATTGGAATACAATGAGCAACAGAGAAAACACGCAGAAATGATTTCGCTATAGATACTGAAAGAAATAAATGTTACCAACACTCACGCACCCTCAAAAAAATAACAAGTAAGAAAGCTACAGTCGAGTGTGCTCGATACCCGCTATCCATTTAGAGTAGTATCAAAATATTAAAAAATAGTCAAAACATGTCAGATTGTATATTTGGTACATTGAAGTGGTACTACATTCAAAATATACCAGATTGTCAGCCAAAGCATCTAAGAAGTGGGCGTTATTGCCCATACAAAAAAAAGTATTCTTTTAATAACTCCCATAATTTTTTACTGATCGCAATCAACTTTTCAGAAATTATAAATACTATTCTTATTATTGTATACACTCAAACTCGCAGCTTTAGCTTTACGCTTGTTATTCGATTTATTGATTTGCGGGGGCGAAAGTGGGCGTGGCAAAAATTAGAAACAAACTTGATCTGCATGCAAACATAACAAATGCTGTCGAAAAAAAAATGATAGCTCTATCTCATATAGTCTCTGAGATCCAGTGTTTCATACGGACAGACACACAGACGGACATGGCTATATCGTCTCGGCTGTTGACGCTGATCAAGAATATATATACTTTATAGGGTCGGAGATGCCTCGTTCTACCTGTTACATACATTTCCTGCCGGCACAAAGTTATAATACCTTTCTACCCTATGGGTAGCGGGTATAAACAGCATTTTAAATCAGCAATGGAAAATATGAATTTCTCCGATTACCATTCGGATTAACAAATGCACAAAGAATCTTTCAGACAGCAATGGATAAAATCTTACGAGATAAGATCGGCAAAACATGTCACATTTGCATAGACGACATAATAGTGTTTTCAGAAACCGCCAAACAACATTCGGATGATTTACAAGAAATCATTGAAATCTTATTCAATGCAAACATGAAAATTTCATTGGAGAAATCTAAATTTTTGCGAAAAGAAATAGAATTTCTTAAATATGTAGTATCCCACAAAATTATAAAAACAGACCCTAAGAAGGTCAAAACAATCGTAGATTTTCCTCCGCCTAACAATATAAGAGAACTACGAGGTTTCTTAGGACTTACTGGATATTACAGGAAATATAGCTGCCAAATATTTACAAGGCCATAATGGAAAAGTTACAAAACATATATCAAGGAAAACGGAAATAACACTGGACGAAAAGGCAATACAAGCCTTTCAAACCTTGAAATCCCAGTTAATTACAAAAGTTTACAGTTACAGCCAGATTATTCAACAAAATTTGTCTTTACAACAGACGCATCCGATTTTGTTATAGGAGCCGTACTTTCCCAAGATAATAAAGCAATTACCTTCATTTCCTAAACTCTGAATAAAACAGAAAGAAATTATGCAACCAACGAAAGGGAATTATATGACATTGTCTGGACATTAAAAAATCTCAGAAATTACTTGTACGGAGTAACCAATCTAGAAATCAATACTGATCCTAATTACAAAAAGAAAAGATGGCGTGCATTTATTGAAGAATTCTCTCCTAAAATATTGTATAAGCCAGAAGCAACAAACGTCGTTGCAGACGCTTTGTCAAGAGTTATTCAGGCATGCTCCGGTTTTCACTTTCGGTTTTCGTTTTGAAAACGAAAACGAAAAAATTGGTGCTCCCGTTTTCACTTTCACAAGATTTTTTCGAATTGCAAAACGAAAAAATTTGACTTGCCGAAATGAAAAGTAAATGCCTTTTTCTATATTAAATCGGATCTTATTTGCAAAAGGAAAAAAAGTAGTTGACTCATTGGTTTATTGTCGTTCTTTTAAGACCGCCAGCAGATCAATTAGGCTTGTAATTATTTTTAAAACGACTAATTTCTGACCCCACCTCAAATTTGGATATCAAATTTTGCCGTCGGCAACAACAATTTTCGTTTTGGTGAGCGACCGATAGGTCCGACACCATGAGTTATCGCCTAAGCTGCCATACTTTCGATAGAATGAAAAAGCAAGTTAAGAATACTTGTATAATCAAACGGATGGCGATAAATTTGTTGAAGTGGGGTAAAATATGTTTTTTAAAAATTAATTAATTTAATTTAATTAGTTATGTGCTAAAAGTGTATAAAAAAAATTGTTGGAATAACCGGAATGAAATGCATTAAAAAGGTGGCATCCCCATTTTTTGTGGGAAACAGCTGATTGCCGTTCAACTAATTTTTTTAAAGAAAGTTTCAAATCTTTCTTTGCAAAAAAGACAAAAGGCAAATATATTTCATTCAGGGGAAGCATAATTATTTATATGCAGGATAAAAAAATCCTTATGTGAGTTCAATCCACGCACGAAATTGGACATACAAAAGACATTTTTTCGCGTTGTTTACTTTTAACCAAAACACAAGTCAGCTGTTTTAGCAGTAAAAAATGAAACGTTCCGATAGCAAAACGATGACCAAAAACGTGTGAAAACCGGAGCACCTAAAAACGAAAATCTCGGTTTTGGTCCCAAAACGAAAACGAAAACGAAAAGTGAAAACCGGAGCATGCCTGATTATAAACCACATAACTAATGAAAACATTGAGGAGTTGTCCGATATTGAAACAATACATTTCGCTGACAGCAGTAATCAAATTATAATTGAGGAAACTAATAAACCTTTAAATCAATTCAAACAACAATTGCTCAATTCAAAAAATAGATTCACAATCCATGAAAAATACGAAGTATTTAATAAAACAAGGCACATTATAGAATACGATACAGTCGATAATTTGATTGCCATTTTGAAAGAATTTCTCTAACCAATTCTTACAACAGGTATTCATCGTACTCCCGAAGATTTGTATGAAATTAAAAATATTATTAAAAACGCCTTTACAAATAAATCGTTCAAGATATAGATAACAAAGATGATCAAGAAATAATTATAATTATATTATGTGCTCGAGCACATAGAGGATTTGATGAAAATATACAAGTAGAACACATTTTTAAATATTCAGGCATGCTCCGGTTTTCACTTTTCGTTTTCGTTTTGAAATCGAAAACGACAAAATTGGTGCTCCCGTTTTCACTTTCACAAGATTTTTTCGAATTCCAAAACGAGAAAATTTGACTTGCCGAAATGAAAAGTAAATGCCTTTTTCTATATTAAATCGGATCTTATTTGCAAAAGGAAAAAAAAGTAGTTGACTCATTGGTTTATTGTCGTTCTTTTAAGACCGCCAGCAGATCAATTAGGCTTGTAATTATTTTTAAAACGACTAATTTCTGACCCCACCTCAAATTTGGATATCAAATTTTGCCGTCGGCAACAACAATTTCCTTTTTGGTGAGCGACCGATAGGTCCGACACCATGAGTTATCGCCTAAGCTGCCATACTTTCGATAGAATGAAAAAGCAAGTTAAAAATACTTGTATAATCAAACGGATGGCGATAAATTTGTTGAAGTTGGGTAAAATATGTTTTTTAAAAATTAATTAATTTAATTTAATTAGTTATGTGCTAAAAGTGCATAAAAAAAATTGTTGGAATAACCGGAATGAAATGCATTAAAAAGGTGGCATCCCCATTTTTTGTGGGAAACAGCTGATTGCCGTTCAACTAATTTTTTTAAAGAAAGTTTCAAATCTTTCTTTGCAAAAAAGACAAATGGCAAATATATTTCATTCAGGGGAAGCATAATTATTTATATGCAGCATAAAAAAATCCTTATGTGAGTTCAATCCACGCACGAAATTGGACATACAAAAGACATTTTTTCGCGTTGTTTACTTTTAACCAAAACACAAGTCAGCTGTTTTAGCAGTAAAAAATGAAACGTTCCGATAGCAAAACGATAACTAAAAACTTGTGAAAACCGGAGCACCTAAAAACGAAAATCTCGGTTTTGGTCCCAAAACGAAAACGAAAAGTGAAAACCGGAGCATGCCTGATTACTATTGGCCAACTTTGTATAAAAAACTTCAACAATATATTCGTTATTGTGAAATTTCTAACAAAATTAAATATAACAGGCACCCCAAGTTAATACCAAATTGGTAATACCAATATTTGAAGCACCCATTCCGTAACGAGAAGGTGATTGACATTTTTTACGCAGAAAAATTATTAATTAAGTAATAACTTGCGTAGATGCATATTCAAAATTTTTACTTCTAACATGGAAAATAAAAAACTAGAATTACTTCAAGTTTTTCCTTTTGCAAAACCAGTTATGATGAATAATGAACCCAGTTTTTCATCAGCCCAAAGATATGATAAAAATGTTTAACAACGAAGAATTAAACATTACTCTAATACCTTTTAAATGTTTGGTCTTTTTCAATTATATTATATCAAGGTTTAATCATAATTTATATAAAATATCCAACTGTTAACTATAATTGTAAGTTATATCACGCAAAAGCCATAGCATCTCACCGCCTCCTCGCGGCGACCCTGGCAAATAAGCAGCTATCATCCGATAGCTTCTTAGCTAAGGTGAGAAGGCGTAAAAAAATCCAGCATGCGTCTGCTCCCGAATCGGGCGGCAAACTGGTTAGCGTCTGTTCCACATTGGACGGCTATCAAACATGTCTTTCTCCGGATCGGGAGACACAAAAGAAGATTCGCTCGCTGATAACCAAGGCAATCTTTCACCTCAGTACCCAGATTGAACCCCTGGCGAAATGGCTGACGGGCAAATGCTAAGGTTACCTTCGCCCTATTAAAACGTAGCGAGTCTTTAGGTACGTTCGAACCGTGATCATCGTTAATTCGATGGTACAGGTGAAGTTGAGTTTTCACTCCTGCTTAACGCCGTCCTGGCTCTGAATACGAGTTCCATAAGAGCTCGCATCAACCCATCGCATGGACCTCACTGCTTGCAAAGGGACCCATGGGGACGAAACAAGGTAACTGTACATACGCGAGGAGATAGCGGCCTAAAGTTTGGACCCATATAGAATGAACATAAAAACAACAAAAACCACACAAACAAAAGAGAAAGAGATGGAAGAAAATATCTTCAACAAAAACACGAAAACAGCGAGAACACCACCTAAGCAAGCTGACGTCATGGAAGCAAACAAAGCTGACTCCCTGAGCACGAGCAAGCCCAATCTACAACAAAACGAAGATAGCACACCTAGAAATGTTCTACTCTCGAGGCTAGGTGACATAGAAACACCAAGGATTCCACACGATGCAGCACCACTCACAGCGCAAAAAACCAACGCAAATCCAGCGCAACAAACAAGGATCAACTCTTCCCCACGGCAAGAATTCATACAAAAGATGCGACGGGAAGAAGAAAATGCACTGCAAGAGTGCCGGCGGGTTTTGCGGAACATGAAAGCCGCAATGAAAATCCAAAAAAACATTTCTAGAGATGTTAAACATGGAGTCGGCGAACTCGATGAAATCCTCGACCAGGTGGAAACATACCGACGAAACTGCCTAAGCCAGGAGGCTGAAGGTAAACGCATAAGTGACATAAAAAAAAACAATGTGGATGAATCGACTACGCCGAAAACCTCTGCCGCTCCGCAGTCAAAACGGCCCCTCCCAAGCCCAGTGAACGTCGACTCACCAAACACAAAGAAACCATGCGCCACGAGCACAGGCACAAACTGGCAGGTTGTGCAGTCAAAGGCTGACAAAGCACACAAGCAAAAATCCAGCGCACCCAAACAAACAACTGGCGGCGAACAAAACAAACCCTCAGGAGTCAAGCCAAACTCAGAGAAAGGCAACACTCAAAAAGACGGCCAAAAAATGAAGCCCTTCTTGTGAAACCAAACGAAGGACACACCTATGCAGACATACTTAAAAGCCTTAAGGAAACTGTGGACCCAAACGACGCTGACATTAAAAATCATGCAGTTCGGAAAACAATGTCTGGAGCGCTACTACTAGAAATGAAAAAAGGCACCCAAGTGAGCACCGATTTCATTAACAAAATCAAAGGTGCCCTACAAAAAACAGCGGAAGTAAAGGAACTCAAACCGACGAGCACGCTGGAAATCTGGGATCTAGACGCACTCACTACAGCCAACGAAGTCGAGGAAGCCATACAGAAGATCCTCCCGGACATAGGGGACCGACTAAAAGTAGTGGTGACAAAACCAAATAGTCGGGAACAAGTGAGAGCACATGTCACACTCCAAACTGAAGCTGCAGAGACACTTCTCAAAGCAGAAAGAATAAATGTTGGCTGGATTCGCGCCAGAATGCGCATGCAAACAATTCCCACGCGCTGCTTTAGATGTTTCGAGTCGGGTCACACCCAAATAGAGTGCAAAGGCCCAGACAGAAGAAACCTTTGCATCCGGTGCGGCGAAATTGGACACAAGCACAAGGAATGCAAAAATCCCCCAAAATGCTGCGTGTGCGTCACTGCCGGACTGAATCCAGTTGACCACATCCCTGCCTCCAGCAAATGTGCATCGGTAAGAGCCCAAACATGAAGATCCTCCAAGCAAACATGCACCGGAGCAAAACAGCCGACTCGCTTCTCTCTCAGCTCGTGCTAGAGAAGGCGGTTGATGTTGTCATCATCAGTGAGCAGTACAAGACTCCCAACAATGGTACATTCCTAACTGCAACACCGGGACGGCAGCCATCTGGCTGCCAAACATAAACAACTTCACCGTCACAAGAAGTGGTGCCGGACAAGGCTTTGTATGGCCACAAACTAAAATCTGTACAATCATGAGCTGCTACCTGACGCCTAGTGACAGTTTAAATGAATTTAAGACGAAGCTAGACGCAATAGAAGACCAAGCACAGCAGCTTGGCGGAGACTTGATCATCGCGGGTGATTTCAACTCTAGAGCCATCGAGTGGGGCATGCCGACAACAAACCCCCGGGGCAGAAGGGTACTCGACATGGCTGCCAGGCTCGGGCTAGTGGTCGCAAATGAAGGGTCCACACCCACTTTTTGCAGACCAGGATGCGAGGGCACAATCCCAGACATCACTCTGGCGACAGAAAGAGCAGCGAACAGACTACAGGAGTGGGGTGTCTTGGAGGACTACACGGGCAGTGACCACCAGTATATCTGCTTCTCCATAAACTCAAACCATAGACGTCGGCCCGATCATGATAAGAAAACCACCCGAAGGTGGAACGCGAAAAAACTGGACACCGAGAAACTCATACTCGACGCAAGGATGGAAACAGCCGTAGACCCTAGGGACGCAAGAAGCATAGTACGCCACACCATGCGTGCCATAGAGCATTCTTGCGCCGCAGCGATGCCCAAAACGACGAGCTTCCTTAAAAGGAAAGCTGCCTACTGGTGGAACGAGCAGATCGCGGAGCTCCGAAGAGCCTGCCTACGCGAGAGATGGAAAATGACTAGAGCCAGATCTCGGAGCAGTGCTACGGCGGAAATCGAGGAGGAGAAGCTAGAAAGCGCCTTAAACTTGCCATTGTCCACAGCAAAAAGAGCAAATGGGAAGAGCTACGAAATGACATAAACACCAACCCGTGGGGTCTTGGCTACAAAATCGTAACGCGCAAGTTAGGAGCGCAAAGGCCGACTCCGGAGCTAAACGAAAACGCCATGGCCAGTATAGTCAACACGCTCTTCCCACAGCACGAACGACGCACCGACCCAGAGACGCCCGCCCTCGAAGAGCCTCCTTTCTTTACAGAGAATGAACTTAGATCGGCAGCAACATCTTTAAAACACAACAAGGCACCCGGACCCGATGGGATTCCATCCGAAGCACTAAAAGCCATAGCAGACACACGCCCGAAAATCCTGCTAAACATGTATAATGCTTGCTTGATGGAAGGAATTTTTCCAGAGGTGTGGAAGCGACAGCACCTAATGCTAATAGATAAAGGGAAAGGAAACCCAGCTACCCCAAGTGCATATCGCCCGCTATGCATGCTCGACACAGCGGGGAAACTGCTAGAAAGATTATTAAAACCTCGGCTATCTACAGCCATAGAAAGAGCAGGTGGCCTATCAAATAGACAGCATGGCTTTCGACCAGGTAGATCGACAGCTGGAGCGCTGCAGTGCGTCATAGAAGCGGTAAGCGATGCACAGAGAGGAAACGCTTACTCCAAAAAAATAGTGCTCCTGGCCGCCCTTGACGTTAGAAACGCCTTCAACAGTCTGCGATGGACTGACGTCATCGACGCGCTAGAAAATCGCTTCGGAACACCAGCCTACCTGATGCGCATGGTCCGCAGCTACCTAAGCAAACGAGAGCTGATATACCAGACGGAAAGTGGGACCAGGCGAAAGACTGTCACTTCGGGTGCAGCACAGGGCTCTATCCTCGGCCCGGACCTATGTAACGCTAGCTATGACAGCATCTTTTCGATAGAAATGCCAGGCGACTGCAACCTGGTCGGGTTCGCCGACGACATCGCCGCCATCATTAAGGCACGCGACATGACGGAAGCGCAGCGGAAGCTAAACCAAGTCATGATGCGAGCAATGGCTTGGTTCGAAACCCATGGTCTAAAGCTCGCCACAGAGAAGACTGAACTAATAATTTTAACAAAACGGCACATCCCTCTCGAAGTGAACATGCACGTGAGCGACGACATAATAAAAACAAAATTATCGCTCAACTACCTAGGCATCCGTATCGACCCAAGAATGACTTTCTGGACTCAAATAAATCACACAGTGGAAAAAGCGTCAAGGGCAGTGGCATCACTCAGTAAGCTGATGGCAAACGTTGGTGGCCCAACTGAGGGTAAGCGTAAACTGTTGATGTCAACAGTAAACTCAATACTGCTTTAAGGCTCTGAAGCATGGGCAGACACCCTGACCATAAAACAAAAATGCAAAACACTGTTGGCCGTTCAGAGGACGGCGGCACTTAGAGTAACGTCCGCATACTGGACAGTCTCAACATCAGCAGTCTTGGTGATTAGCAGCGAAATCCCTATAGACCTGAAGGCCAGAGAGAGACGGCGCATCTGGCTAAAGCAGCAAAAAAACCAAGAATCTGACACCGACCCCAGAGAGGAAACTATGCAACAGTGGCAAGATCGCTGGACAAACGAAGAAACCGGTAGGTGGACTGCCAAACAAATACCTGACGTAAAAATATGGAGCATCCACAAAACGTTGCCAAACTGCTCGTAAGTAACGAGCAAAACTGGAAATTAATAACGATACACGTCGAGAGGACGCCTGCCTGGACGCAGGTGAAACGATGAGCTAAGAACACCAGAGCGCCCAGCCTGAAGTTATGCGCACTCAAATGCGGTTCCGGGCTGGGAGATTCCGCCCTGAAACAGCGAAAGGGGAGTCAGCATGCATATGCGATCCCCGCACAGCCATAGTTTGAGACGTCGCTATGGTGTGTAGACATTTTCTTCCCTACCTCAAAAAAAAAAAAAAAAAAAAATGTGCCTCCACGCGTCTGTCCTGAGCGCGCCTTCTCCAGTTGGTAACACCAAGTGTGGGCAGGGTTTCCATCACCTGGTCTTGCCAACGCGTTCGGAGTCGTCCTCTCCTTCGTGTCCCAACAATCACCGCATCAAACACCTTACGAGCCGGAGCGTCTTCATCCATACGGGCAACGTGGCCCAGCCAGCGAAGTTTTTGAGATTTCACTCGACTGGCCACGTCAACATCACCGTACAGCTCATACAGCTCGTGGTTGTATCTGATGCGATAAACATCGTCCACGCAGATTGCACCAAAGATTTTGCGAAGAATTTTCCTCTCGAACACTCCAAGAGCAGCTGCATCTGACTGCGTCACTGTCCAGCACTCCGCACCATATAGGAGTACTGGAAGAATGAGCGTCTTGTTGAGTGTGGTTTTTGTGCGTAGAGAGAGAGCTCTACTATTGAACTGCCTACTGAGCCCAGTAACACCTGTTGGCAAGTGTTATTCTCCGCTTAATCTCCAGACTGACATCATTTGTGCTTGTTATAGCAGTGCCTAGGTAGATAAACTCCTTAACGGACCCAAAGCTTCAGTTTTCTGCAGTCAGCTGAAAATCAAGACGCCGCGATTCTCTGCTAGAGCACACCATAAACTTTGTTTTCTCCATATTCACTGCTAGTCCTACTTTTGATGTTTCCTTTTCAATGGCCCCGAAGGCTCCTGTGACATCACGCTTGGTGCGGTCAATGATATCAATATCATCAGCGTAACCAAGAAGCTGGACACATCTGTTGGTTAATATCGTGCCCGTCCTATGTACACCAACTTTTCTTATAATACTCTCCATTAAAATGTTGAAGAGTATACAAGACAGCGAGTCACCTTGTCCGAGGCCACACTTGGTAGTAAAGGTTTCGGATTGGCCACTTCCTACCTTGACAGAGCTGATGGTGTTGCTCAATGTCATTCTGCAAAGTCTAGTCAGCTTTGCTGGTATACCAAGCTCAGACATGGCGGCATATACGCGATCTCGCCGGGGGCTATCAAATGCGTCTTTGGTGGTATGCGAAGAGATGGTACGTGTCAATCTGGTTTTCATAAGACTTCTCCAGGATTTGGCGCAAGGTGAAAATCTGGTCAACAGTGGACTTACCAGGCCTGAACCCGCACTGATAAGGTCCAAAGAGTGCTTCAGCATGGGCTTTCCGTCTTTCAAACAATACGCTCGTTAGGACCTTGTATGCAACTGGAAGAAGACTAATTCCGCGGTAGTTGGTGCGCATCGTGGCATCACCCTTCATCAGGATGGGACAGATCATGCTGAGGTTCCAATCTTCGGGCTTGCTCTCCGTGAGCCATATCTTACTGGTGCATGCTCCCTACCAACAGATCACCAGCTGCCTTAAACAATTCTGCCGGCAGGCCGTCAGCACCTGCATACTTGTTGTTTTTAAGCCGTTGCATCCTTGACTTCGATATAACTTGGGATTGGCACTTCAATATCAGTGCCATAGATTGGGGTTCGGGGATCATAGTCTTCAGAGTCTGTGCTTGAGCCAGATAACAGACTCGAGAAGTGATCCCTCCATAACCTCAGCACGACCTTTGCTTCTGTGACAAGATTTCCATCATCGTCCCTGCACGCCACCGCACCAGTCTTAAATCCTTGGGTCAGACCCTCTGGTAGAAGTTACGTGCTTCATTTCTGCATCTGCTGCTCTCTATGCTCTCACACTCTCGCTTTTCCTCCTTTTTCTTCTTGCGTCTGAAAAGGCGTTTTTCGTCTCTTCTTCTCGACAGGTAGACATCCACAATAGCTCGTGTCGCTCCAGCCTGCAGTGTTCTTCTGTAGGCGGCGTCCTTTGCAGCTGTTGCGTCATGACACTCCTGATCGTACCATGGATTCCTTGTTAGAGGACGCTGGAATCCAAGCACTTCTTCTGCCGAAGCTCGCAGGGAGTGAGATATGAGTGCCCACATATCGCTTATGTGATTGACGTGAGTGGAGAATGCATTCTTCGCCTGTTGTGATTGCAGCTTTCCGATGTCCAGCCTTCTTAACGCACTTCGACGTGCAATCTTCGCCACACATAGCCGTGTGCGAATCTTAGCTGCAACAAGATAATGGTCGGAGTCGAATTTGGGACCCCTACAGGATCGCACGTCGAGTACATTAGATGCGTGCCTTACATCGATCACAACATGATCGATCTGATTTCTGGTCAGTCGATCGGGAGAGAGCCAAGATGTCTTATGAATGTCCAAATGACGGAATCCAGTATGTTACTACGAACTACCATATTATGCGCAGCTGCAAAGCCTATTAATCTGTAGACTAAATCGCCCGACGGTGGCACCAAAGATGTCTTCTCGTCCTACCTTGGCATTAAAATCCCCGAGGAAAATTTTAATGTCATGGGAAGGACAGCGGCCATAAGCTCGGTCTAGCTCCGCATAGAAAGCGTCCTTGGTGGCATCGTCCTTTTCCTTCGTTGGGGCATGTGCGCATATCAGGCTGATGTTAAAGAATTTGGTAGTAATTCGGATCGTTGCAATTCTCTCGTTTGTTGGCCGAAAGTGAGAGACTCGGCGCCGCAGCCTGGCACCTACAACGAAACCACAACCAAATTCATGCCGTTCTGGATGGCAGCTGTGTCACAGTTCTTCTTCTTTATGCAGCCTTGTCCTATCCATCGCATTTCCTAGATAGTAGTGATGTCAGCCCTACATTTGTTGAGGGTATCTACTAGTTGTTGAGTAGCACCAGGTCTGTACAATGTTCGTACGTTCCAGGTGCATACTCTCAAATCATTGTCCTTTTCACGCTTGCTATGGTCGTCAACGTTAGATCGGTTCCTTTCCGAGGCTTCTCTTGCTTCCTTCACTGAAATTGTGTTTTACATGGGTGGATTCCAAGTCCTACGCCAAAACCTAGTTTGTAGAGTTAGGACTCTCGTCGCGCGCTTTAGTTTGCCACTCAACGGCTGTCGAGTGACAATCAACATTTCTATTATTTGTATTAATTTTAATATTTTTGTGATAAAGCTTCTTAAATACCGGCCGGCCCGCGTATTTCAATTATTGTAACCTGTTAAAATCAAAGAATTCTGTAAATCAAAATTATAATTTACCAAATCAAGAAATAGAGCTTGATTTAAGTAAATTAAATCAAAAAGTCGAAGATTTGTTAAAAAACCGTTAAGTGTCGAGGACGATACTATCATAGGAAGGGGGTGTTATCACTCAGCTCACATAACAAATCGTATTTGAAATATGAACACTTTCGATTACTCACTTCAGCATATTTCCAATTAGTCCAATTCCAATTGCGCAGTCATTTTTGATGTAAACAATTATGCTTTAGAATAAACACAATTAACGTAAAGCCCAGATCATAATGCGCAAACCTAAAATGTACAGCGAATGCTGACATGTCAAAACGCAATTGTAAACACAATTGGATTTCACACTTAGATCTTTGATTTCATTATCCGTTTTGTATAAACATAAAGAAGCTTTGTACCATCTTAGCTGACTTGCAGCATAAGTCAACTTGTGTACTTTTGTTTTGTTTTCCATATTTAAGTATTCCTTAATTAATTAAGCTTGCTATTGGTTTTTTAACGATTTGCGGGGGCGAAAGCGACCGTAGCAAAAATTGGAAGCAAACTTGATCCGCGTCCAAACATAACAAGTGCTATCGAAAATTCTAACTCTATTTCTGATTTGTATACCATTTTAAATATTACCAAATTAAGTACAAATACGAATTGGGCGTTGATTCACCTTTAAAAACATTATATTTAAATTGGTTTTATCATTCATCAAATTACAAATAGATTGTTAATCTCTTAGAGATAAAAATGTAAACGATTAGGCTGACCATTATTTCTATTTTTCAAAAATATGTTTTTCGAATCAAACTTTTTGTTTTAAATCGCACTCTTGTTATATATGTATTCTTCCACTTTCGGCATTGATAATAATGAAAGTGAATGCGTAGATCATATTTTGTTTATAAAACCTATCAGCTTTCTAGCTCTCTGCAAACGCTCTCATATGGTAGTAAGCATTATTACTTTTGTAGCAACCAATTACAACTTTGAAATTTCTTTAGGTTTGCTTTATTTATAGTACACATGCTTACACAGTTATACAATTTATATGTTTTTATTGGATTGCATAAACATACTATACTATACAATAACATCGTGTATTGTGGCAGAACATACGAATTTCTCTGGGCCTTATTACATGATCTTTCTATATATATTTATATATATACATACATATATAAATTCATTTTTTTCTTGCAATTTGATATTTTTATGTGTTTAGTTTTTTTGCCCTATCTCGCGTTATTTGTTATCTTCGAGTACACAATTATGCATTAATTGGTTTCATCATTGAATATAGAGTTGAAAAATGGATTAAGACTTTTCACAGCCACACCTACAAGCAATAATTATATTGTATCAAGTTACTTCTTTTTATATATATTAAACTCTTACCCTTGCCAGCGGATTGCTCTTTTGAGTCGCGCCAAATACACAGCGATTCCTTCTGTATTACATAACCATCGTATAGCTCACCAAATAATTCACTTAATAATCCTAAAAAAGAGAACTATACTTGACACAAGATTTTATAAGAAATCGGATTTAACAAACCTCTAGGATGCTCCAAGCTATGGACAAGGAGCTGCACTGCATATAAGCATTCAAGTTGTAGGTCATCGTTGGAATCAATATATCGTTGCAAAACTGGTATACAAACTTTTTGAAAAATTTCAGGTTCAAGCTTATAACTATGTTCTTTATAGACAATTGCAAAGTTACAAAGAGTTTTAGTCAAGCCTCTAATAAAAATTTTATCGGGAACAACTATATTGCCCTAGAATAATAGATATAAAAAAAATACTTAAGATTTTATGATCAATAAATTAAAATAGAGACACAACTTACATTACTGTAATCAATGACGCAATCTGCAGTTGAACCTTCCTTTATTAAGTGTTCAATATGTTCTATCACATTTTCGATGTGTTTCTCCAAGCACATGCGTTCTTCAATCACTGGATTTTTCAATTCACTCTCGACGTATTCAAACCTCTTCACAAGTGTTTGTATAATGTATTACAAATAAAATTTAAAGAAAGGAAGAGACAACTTACATTGGATTCAATGAAATTTTTCACTTCGCTGTCAGGCATAAAGTCAACCCAACGTATGTTAAACTTCTTCCACATGTTTCGAGTAAAGTTAGGTCCAACTTCCCGTGTACAATATGTTAAGTAAGTTTTAAGGAAATGTTTACCCTCGTAAGATGGATTATCTCGCAGATTTTGAGTCCACAAATCGGAGAGTGTCAAAACTTTCTTTACTACGAGGGGACCTACATTTATAGACAAAATGATTGCGTTGTTAAAGTGCATTCATGTACCAGATGATGTCAAATTGGCAAGTAAAATGACTAGAATTAGTTTCTAGCCACCCAGCTCTGTTTCGGATAAATAGCGTAGATACATACCAGCAAATTGAAGAACATATAACCATAAATCTGGAATATCAACAATTAAATCGTTTGCATACTCGGTAAATTCTTTGTATGCAAGCTGAAAGTGCTCGACGGAAATATAATTTTCCTGGATAAGCGTCGCAATCATATTAGCTAAATATCGCCTGTACTGTTTATCAACATTCGCTAAATGCAAATAATCGGTAAGAATATAGAACAAAAAGCCACAGCGTTGTTGCTCAGATATCCGTTTGAAACATTCGACTACTGTTAAAGTGTCCGTTTTCTTAGATGTCGTCGCCAGATCGATAAGATCTGAGACGACTGATTTAAAAAGCTTCAGGTCAATGGGGCGTGGTTCAACAAACACGGCTTGTGGCGCAACATTTCTCGATTGCGATGCAGAATTAGATATAGATGATGAGGCAATTGATGAAGGCAACTGATGATCGCTGCCTCTGTAGATGCCGCCAACGTTTCCGGCGCTATTGTTGCTAAGAGCGGTTCCCATAGCCTGTTGGAATATGTAAGCATTAGTAGGCTATATACTACGTACTGTTAAAAACTTTTCTTGATTGACTGTCACTAACTCACCAGAATATTAATATAAGATAGATTGTGCAATAAATCTCAGCTGGATATAAATTTTTCATCATATAAAAGCAATTCGGTATTTCCAACAATTTTAATTTTAAACTTTTTAATTTTGTATTTTTCAAAAAATGTCATTTTTGTTCAGTTTTTTGTTTGTCTCTAGATCTTTATTTAATGCATAAAAAAACGACCTTTGAATCATGTGTAACAATTATTTTTTCTTTATACCGCCTGCACAACTCAACCGTTGCTTGTGCTCAATTGTTAGATACCCGCTAACCAGTTTAAATAAAAGCAAAACAGTGCGGTATTCATTTTAAATAACGTCATATTAATATAGCATTAAAAATGTTAAAAATATGCCACATGGAGCTCAAAATATACCAGATTGTCATCAAAAACAAACTAACCCGTATTAAGATCGCGTTTTTTCCCACACATACAGAATTTCAACAATTTTTATTTCATCGCAAACAAATTTTATAAAGAATATAGTTATTATAGTGTGTATCAAAAATTAATGATAAAGTGCCAACTTACTTCCCTTAGGTCACAGTGTCATTTGACCTGCACGCATAATCTTTGGTTTTCCTAACACTTCTAACATTCCTGTATAACATGTTTTTTTGTTTTAAAATCCACTACATAGATTTATGATAAATTTTAGTCATATTGTATTTCAAAAAATGTCGAAAATAAATGATCTAGATCTGTAATGTGAAACTTATGATACTCTTTCCAAAAGTCATCTTTTTTATTTATACTAGAATGCAAAAAGTAATACCCTATTAGACCAAGCGCATCCGTTTGAATGATAGGGGTGCAAAAGTAAACAAACTTAGGCATGAAGACGAAGAATTATGCGATACTGTATCGTTCATTCATTGACCCACTTATGGAATTATGCGGCGGAAGGTTGTAATTTTCCCAAATTTTCAATGATGCAGCCCAGTCTAGTCCTGTATCGCTTTTATTCAACAAATGATATTGCGTTACAAGATGTGCCGCTTAATTTGTTTTAAAATTAACTTGCTTTAACACAATAGATCGATTTTTAAATTACATTTAAATAAGTTCAAAAGAAGAGTCAATTATTTAATTTATTTTAATTTTAATACAAACATACAAATAAATACTTATTTACTTTACCTAGTGCCGCATTAAATTCCGTATTTAATAATAATTTATTAAATTTTTCTTCTATATTTTTCATTTTTTTGCTTGTTTTCAAAGATTTAAAATTCAGAAAAATTTAAGAATTTCATTTGTCTGAGTAAGAAAATAAGCGAAGCTACACAAAAGTATGTTAAAACATAATCGCAAACTAATGATAAAAAGCCAATTGAAATAGTTGCAAATCTAAACATGTTTTAAAAAGTTCACTATATTTGTTTTTGTTCTGTATTAAACACGCTGAGTTAAAAGTTTTCTATTATAACATAAACTGCAGATCGCTAGTAAAAACACTTATATTAATTTTGACTTGTGGTTCAAAAATTGACTTATTACGCAATCTATACTCGTAAGTTAGTTAGGACATATGTAGAATAAATAAATAAAAAAAACATACCTTGTTAGAAAGTCTAGCAGGCGGCACCTGTTGTGTGTACTTGGAGTGACTAGCTGATTTTTGTAATGAAGTCGAGTTAAGCATTCCACCGCGGTTTTGAGAGTGCTGCTGTGCAACCCGTGACGAAGAATTCTCCCGCGATCCCTGTGACGATCCAGTTCTAGAGTGGATGCCTATGAAATGAAAAATTTATTTTGTGCTACACAATTAGTAATTATAATCACTTACCTCGGTCGTTATAACGATCTCGCTCCATGGACCCCTTGTTATAAGATCCCTTATTTCTGGGTCCACTGCGATCACGATCACGGTCGGACATGTTTTTGTCAATGAGAGAAGAAAGTGCAGCAAATGAATTTGACGGTGTTGTGGTTGGTGTTGAAGATTGTCTGCTAGCATTATTCCAAATAAATTGAGATACTCCTCCCATTTTCTTAGTATCCAAATTCTGATTAAGTTGTAATGTCTAGAATCATAACAAGTTTTATATTAGTAAACACTTATACTTATTAAACCATCGGATAATAAAACGATCGTAAAGTACATTTATTTCTTAATTTGCGCATCACTCTCAATTTTATAAATGATCGTCTCGAAAATTAAAAAAAAAAGAATGCATTTGCAATTCCGAGCTTATGAAACAAAAATGGTGACCTCAAGCACTGCATTTTCGCATCTTCATTTGCCAAAAATATTAACAAACGAAAAAAGCTAATACATACGATAGCTGGTTATTACTACTTAATTTTATTAAAATCTGCTTATTTTAAATAATTTTTAATTATTATTATAATCGTGCATGCTTTGATATCACAAATTATACCAAAAAGACTTACCAGACCTTCCAGTTTGTTACTATCAACTGCTTGAGAGCGACTACCTTTGCTAGTCTGCACATGCCACGTGTTGTCGTCATTGTTGCCATTGGAGTGAGCACTGTTAGCTCCTCCTCCACCACCACTATTCGAATTGCTATTTCCATTGTTGCTGTTGCCGCCTAATTGTTGATGTCGTAGATTGCTACCAACGTCAATGCGTTGACTATGACTGCCACCATACCCTCCACCAGTGGATCGCCCATCAAATCGACCATTACCACGATCATCACGTTTACCACCTGGACCACCAGCCTGGGGTCCATTGGCACTTGAGGACGATGATGATAATGAGCCACTATAGTTCATATATTGTGCCGATAGCTGTTCATTCTTCGCTTCCTTCTCAATTTGTCCCATGGTTTTGGGTGCCTCATTTCGGGCCGATTGCCATTTGTTTTTGCGCAAATCAATAACATCCTGCAGCATAAAACGCACTCGCGAACTGATTTTGGCCCCATCTTTTTCGGTTTTGGATGCAATCGACTGCATTTGTGATATGGATTTCTCGAGTGAATAGCATCGACTAGAAACCTTAGAATTCACCGGTGTTTGCTCAAATTTCGCGCCAACAGTCGTCAACAGTTTACATAGGCATTCGAGCATATCCTCTGAATGCGGATTAAGCAGTGTATCGATGCATGAGTAAATAATTTTGCCCGTTAGCATAGATATTTTAAAGAGCTCCCCAATGAAGCGAACAGTGCCACCAGAACGACGTCGAATTTTACGCTCTTCTTCTTCGAGTAGAGCTTCCAGCTCCGCCTTCTCATTAGGATCTTGACATTTTTTGATTTTATCTACAATCGGTTGAAGTTTCTTCTCTTTGGCCGTGCTTTGCGACACATTCTGTGTAAACTCGCGCTCTGTTTTATCCAACAAAGCATTTCGAAAATGCTGCAAATTTGTTTTAGTGCCACTTTCCATTCGCTCGTCGCGCGCCTTCACCTCGCTAATTAGCCGATGGCACAGTCGAGCATAAGAAACAGAAAAATTAGGCTCGTCAATAGCTTTCTCAAACACAAGTACAATCACCTCATCCATTTTATCGGGTGTATCGATTTTCAGCTTGATTATCTCTTCGACCAAAGTATCAAATCGCTCTGGCGTTAGTTTATTAAGAATACCACGGACGCGGCGCACAAGTTCATCTTTCTCATGACTGATCTTATTGTTGGAGCCCTCACCAATGTCAGGGTAATCTTGTTTATTGTGGGTTCGCGGACGCCAAGCATTTTCAGTTTCATTGAGTTTGACGTCTTGGTTAAGCGACAGATTCACATGGATCATGCCCTTCATGCTACTTCTGCCCCCCGCTTGCACACCGGACATGGAAACATGCGATTGTTTGCCTACGAAATTGCCACCCATAGACTCGTTGTTACGATTACCACCTCCTCCAACTACACCCACCATTGATTGTACACGCTTATTGCTGTTGTTATTGTTGTTGCGCATAAATAGTGGCATGAGATTCGGATGCGGTAGTATTGAAACATTTTTGACTTCGGGTTGAACACGTGACGCTTTCGCCTCACGCAACAGCATCAGTTGCTCACGATCATATTGTTTTTTGCCACCCGGATTACTGGGAGACCATTGATCCTTGTTATAATTAATCAACGATGTAGCAAATGAGGACGATTCTGCGCTGGAGGCGGAGGTGCCGATCAATATTCCTTCCTCTTCCTTATTTTGCTCTTTATCTTTCAATACAATACTTGGTTGTATTACTTGTGTTGCTTCACTTGGTGCAAACTCTGCTGCAACAATATTATACACACTCTCAGCAGATTGTTCTTTAATTGATTCATCAATATTTGATTCACCTTCAGTCTGTAACAAATTTTGAGCACGATCAGTCTCATCAGGGATACTTTCGTGAGAAGTGATTTGATGGGGTAGCGATAAAGGCATCGTCGAATCATTAATCGTCTGCCCAACAAATCCATCCACTACTTGTATATTTGAAACATTTTGTTCTATCATATTGGGCATGTTGGCATGGTCGGAAATTTCAGCTACTAGATGCTCAGATGTTAGTTGTTGTTTTAACGATGATACTTCATTTCTATTTTTAGCGGAATCGTTTTTGGGATCGACCTCGACAATATCAATCTGCTCAGGCGACATGATCTTTGATTGTGTTTGCTGTTGGTTTTCGAGATGCGATTGCTCCTGCAGTTGCGAATAATTATGCTGTTGATGACTTTGAAGTGCAACAGATTCTGTTGGCTGTTTCTTGGGCTGTATACTACTCTCATTCGTCGTCGTATCAATAACTGCCTTTTCTTCTGCCGCTGCATTATCCACTTTGACTAAATCGAATAGAGAATATACATGTAGTTAAATAAATATTCTTAGTAATTAATACTGATGATTTTTCATTTAGTTATACCTAATGATTGTTTTGGAATCAGAACATTAAATTATTCGAATCGAAATTATTGTATACAATTTATTACATAGGTCGAATGCAATGTAATCACTATTACTCCAATAAATGTATAAATATAATATGGGAGAAATAAAATAAAAATGAAAATCGCAGTTTTCCAGTTTTCTAGCTTAGCAGGTGAGTTTATATAATATAAGAATACATCATAATTATAGCAAAATTTTGCTTCTCTCTACTTCTTCTGGTCTTCCTTATATTGAATTTTAGGACAGGGATTAAGGGGATTAAAATTTATTGAACATTTTTAAGAATTGGAGAAATTCTTTTTCAAAACACCATTTCTTTCGCCTACTATTTTTGTTTGGCCAAATTTAGGTCCGATGATAAACTGCTCGGTTTTCTTCAAAAACAGCGGAGCGCGAACTTCACGCGTTAAGATGAATCCGATGATCGTTAGAATGGCATTATACCAAATCTTTAATTTTAGACTTTAATAGTCAGATCCCGTACCAATAGACATTTATACATAGAGTGGCGAACCAAATTGAGTGTATGTTCACGATTCAACATTTTCTTTTGTTTTATTTTTATTATATTATTCTTTATATATTATAGGCAAAAAATTAGGATAAAGAATTCGAAGAGTTCACAAGTAAAAATAGCCGCATAAACTCAATTTTTCACGTTTGACAAGTTTTAACAACTAAAGTAATATTAAAAGACCTTTATTGGAAACAACATTTCTTGAGTGGTGTGGCATGCTGTCTACCAATTTTTTAATAATAGCTTTTTATAATTTGACTCCATTTGGATTGAACCCGCTTCCAAAGGTTGTCCATGCGTGATGGAGCAGCTTTGTACGGCTCGAGCCATTTTTACACGATTGACCAAAGATTTTTAATTGGATTCAGATTGGGACTTTGTGCTAACTACTGTATCAATTTAAAATGTTGCCTCTTTCCAGTACATCCTTTTGAGATTTTTCTGTATGCTTCGGATCCCCATATTGTTGAAAAATAAATTCGTTTTCGGAGTAAGCACATTTCTCAATAAAATTGGGAAGATTTATCTCCAAACTTTTTACCCTATTTTCAAACTGCTAAAAAAAAATTATTCGAAATTTTTTGTCACATAAATGGGGCAATAATACTGTCCGTGAAATGTATACATCAAAATTTGCAAAATTTCGAATACATTGTTTTCGCAGAAAGCAGGCATGTGAACATGTCTATAGATAGACGTATTTTTTATCTGTATTCGAGTTAGCTTAGCCATGTTTGGCTGCATATGAACTGACTACTCAAATAGATACATCTCAGCGATCCGAAGAGACAGACACCCCAATGTTGTATTTTTAGTTAATTTATTTTTTATATTTTCTATATCACAGCAGATTTGCTCCCAAAAAAATCTACAACCAATATAAAACTCTTAATAGTAGACACTTGAATTTTGTTGTAAATTTATTGACATAATTATTTTTGAACTTTGTCATTTGGGTACGTGTATACGCTTGTATGTATTACTTTGAGCTTATATTAACATCTTTATTTTATTATTATTATTCTGTTAATCAAGATTTGTAAGTTTTGCCAAGGTTTTACTTAAACCATTTTTAATTTGTGAATATAAGATAAGCACCAAAAAGAACAAAAAATAGTACAAGGGAGTCTATGATTTACTTCATTGAAATTTGTTAAGTAGTTCTCTCTTATTTGTCATAAGGCAACATATGATTAATAAAAAATCCAATATTTTCAGTATCGTTCCTTTTGCCACTTATAAAGTTATTTACACAAAAAAAACTTCCGGAAAAAATTTCGATCACGTTTTTTCGCAAATATGACTTACGAGAGTTTACCCAATATGAAACATACCCATAGGTAGATCAACTATAGATAATTCTGTCCATTATAGATTTCGCTGCAACTTTGGCAATAATAAAAAATAATAATATATATATATATATATAAAAGTTTATTTGTATATATATATATATATATATATATATAAAGGTCATTCGTTAATTGTTGGATTGGCTCCCATTAAAAGTAAATTAACCCAATTGTGTAGGTGAATTCATTAGATGTGTCTGATGTGCTCGCAAAAATATATTCATAAATAATATCAACATGAAGTCTATCGAAATCTGTGCTTCTAGAATACTCAATATTTCTCTTCTCAATAAAGGCGAAAGCATGTCCCTCCCGTCAATCTATTTCAAAGTTCTATACATAGACAGCTGATATTAAATCGCAGCAGTACTTTTAAATGGAAATCAGAATGATCGCGATCAACGAACGACGGACCGACCGCGGTTTGAGTAGGGAGCAGGGAGCAAGCAAAACTAAAATCGTTTCTGTGCAAAACAAACAGAAAGAGGAGAAAGCGCCATAAACAAGCTACTATAACAGCAAGATAGCCTTTATATCTCAGGGCTAAAGCAAACGTGAATTCCAACACAATCACACACAATTGTATCACACTCGCAACTAAACTGAAAAACACGTGGTGATCGTGTGCGGAAGCAAATGAATGAACCAAAACAACTCTGCGCATATAAATAAGAGACATAAAGAGAGAGAAGAGCATTCAATTTTATTCTTTCTTAAATAAGTTCCTACGCATGCGGTTATACTAGAATAAAACGATATGAGAACAACCCTAGCCATTTCATCTTATCTCTCTGTTATATGGTATACATATGTGTTAGTATGCATGCTTATATTGAAATAACTAAACATATCTATGAAATTAGCATAGAAAAAGGAATGACACCTCTTCGAGAGCATAACAAACAGTTCCAGACAACTTAAATCAGATTGCTTGAAAACAGTGTTACTACAGAGCAAATAATAATCAGTATTCATATAATTTTCTTTGTATGCCATTCGTAGAAAGTAAGAATAAATCAGATGAATATCTATAGAATATATTTTCTACTAAAAAAAATATACCGTTGACATGGGGTATTACGAGTATCTGTGACATAATTTATGCGAACATGACTTAAACATTCTATTTGTAATGTTTAATTTTAAAGCCCAATTTGGGATGAAATCTTCTTTTGGTCCGACGGACAACGGACAAAGCCTTGTAAACGTTTGCTAATTCCAAAAAGCACAGTTTTGTGCGTCAGTCAGTCAGCTTCCCGTAACGTAAGTCCTATTGTTTTTGTTTTATTATTTTGATGAAGATGTTTAACAGAATTTAAGTAATTAGCCACAATATTGATCAAAGAATTTTTGTTGCACCCAACTCTCCCCATAAAATAGTTTCCGAAATAACAATAATTTATTATCCGATTTAAACGTAATAATATGTAAGTAAATGAGCGAACACTGATCTTCGTAAAGAATTGTTTCTCTAACGAAAACGGCGTTATCAAATCAGTCGACGCTGATCAAAATAAGTAAGAAAGCTAAAGCCGAGTGTGCTCGACTGTGAGATACCCGCTACCCATTTTGAACAAAAGCGCAAAATATTCCGGTATTATTTTCAAAATATACCGTAAACACTACAAAAATACTAAAAATATACCAAATGGTATATTTAGTATATCGATATAATACCACATTCAAAATATACTATAGAAGGCACAATATTCCAGATTGTCAGCCAAAGCAACTTAAGTAGGCGTTTTTGCCCATACAAAAGTATTTCTTTAATACCTCCACAATATTTATCTGATCGCAAATAAATTTTCAGAAATCATACATACTATACTATTGATATTATTGTATACACCAAAATTCTAGCTTTAAAACCACGCTTGTTATTCGATTTTTTTGATTTGCGGGGGCGGAAATGGGCGGGGTAAAAATTTGGAACAAACGATCTGCGTGCAAACATAACAAATGCTGTCGAAAAAAAATTATAGCTCTATCTCTTATAGTCTCTGCGATCCAGTGCTTTACACGGACAGACACACAGACAGACAGACGGACAAGGCTAGATTGCTGTTGAAGAATATATAATCGAGTGTGCTCGACCTATTTTGAATAAAAGCAAAATATCGCAGTACTATTCACAAATTATACCAAAAATACTACAAAATATACCAAATAATAAATTTGATGTATCAATATAGTATAATCATAATATACCATAGACAGCACATTATACCAGACTGTCGGCCAAAGCAACTAAGGCCCCCAGCAAGTAGGCGTTTTTGCTCATAAAAAAAGTATTTCCTTTATAACTTCGACAATTTTTATCCGATCGCAACCAAATTTTTAGTAATCACATTTACCATAGATTTTTATTGTATATACCAAAATTCGACTCTAGCTTTAATTACGCTTGTTATTCGAGTTATGTCAATTTGTGGAAGCGAAATGGCAAAAATGTGAAACCAACTTGATCTGCGGGTAAACATAACAAATGCTGTCAAAAAAATTTTAACTATCTCTCTTATAGTCTCTCAGATCCAGTGTTTCATACGGACAGACAGTCATTGCTATGTAGATCGTCTCGGCTATTGACGCTGATCAAGAATCAATGTACTTTATAGGGTCAGAGATGCCTATTTCTACCTGTTTCCTGCCGGCACGCAGATCAAGTTTGTTTTATATTTTTGCCACGCCCACCTCTACCCGCGCAAATCAAAGAAAGTCGAATAACAAGCGTAAGTTTAAAGCTACAGCTTTTATGTATACAAAAAGTATAGTATTTATGATTTTTGAAAAGTTGATTGCGATCAGATAAAAATTATGGAAGTTATTAAAGAAATACTTATTTTGTATGGACAATAACGCCCACTTCTTTTCATGCTTTGGCTGACAATCTGGTATATTTTGCACTCTACAGTATATTTTGAATGTAGTACCACCTCATTATACCAAATATACAATCTGACATGTTTTTACTATTTTTTAATATTTTGTGGTATATTGTGGTGATACATTTTGAGAATATTACAGCAATATTTTGATACTCAAAATGGGTAGTTGTGGTGCTCGGGTTCGAGCCCGCTCGGGGAACAAACTTTTTTTTTTAACCATCCGGTCGGTGGTGCTCGAGTTCAAATCCCGATCGAAAATACATGCATATTTCTTTTCAATATTTTGTGATTATTATCGCAATATTTTGATCGTTTTGCTATCGGAACGTTTCATTTTTTACTGCTAAAACAGCTGACTTGTGTTTCGGTTAAAAGTAAACAACGCGAAAAAATATCTTTTGTATGTCCAATTTCGTGCGTGGATTGAACTCACATAAGGATTTTTTTATCCTGCATATAAATAATTATGCTTCCCCTGAATGAAATATATTTGCCTTTTGTCTATTTTTCAAAGAAAGATTTGAAACTTTCTTTAAAAAATCAGTTGAACGGCAATCAGCTGTTTCCCACAAAAATGGGGATGCCACCTTTTAATGCATTTCATTCCGGTTATTCCAACAATTTTTTTATACACTTTTAGCACACAACTAATTAAATTAAATTAATTGATTTTTAAAAAACATATTTTACCCAACTTCAACAAATTTATCGCCATCCGTTTGATTATACAAGTATTTTTAACTTGCTTTTCCATTCTATCGAAAGTATGGCAGCTTAGGCGATAACTCATGGTGTCGGACCTATCGGTCGCTCACCAAAACGAAAATTGTTGTTGCCGACGGCAAAATTTGATATCCAAATTTGAAGTGGGGTCAGAAATTAGTCGTTTTAAAAATAATTACAAGCCTAATTGATCTGCTGGCGGTCTTAAAAGAACGACAATAAACCAATGAGTCAACTACTTTTTTTCCTTTTGCAAATAAGATCCGATTTAATATAGAAAAAGGCATTTACTTTTCATTTCGGCAAGTCAAATTTTTTCGTTTTGCAATTCGAAAAAATCTTGTGAAAGTGAAAACGGGAGCACCAATTTTTCGTTTTCGTTTTCAAAACGAAGTGAAAACCGGGGCATGCCTGTTTATTCAAAATGGGTAGCGGGTATCTCACAGTCGAACACACTCGTCTGTTGCTGTCTTTCTTGTTTTATATCAGTATAACAGAAATAAACTTCGGTAGATTTTAGTATTGTTTGGCATATTATTATGCACATATGTAGTTCTTAGTCGGAGTGATTGATAGAAAGGCGGGCATGACTATAACGCCTTCTTTGTTCACGCTGATCAATTATATAAATTAAGCAATTTCTTGATAGATCATTTTTTTTATATAAAAGGAATCTTATACAAATAAAAATAAAAATATTTTTGAAGTCATTGAATTGTATTGTTGTGATGTTGGCAGAATGCAGACATTGCACCTTGTGCAGATCCTCAACGGTAAGTTTGCGAAACTATGAGCGTTTTTAATTATTGAGAGACCGTGAACAGAGACACAGCAATGCGGTAGTCATTAATTCGAAGGCATAGTTCCCTCAATAATAATGCGCGTCTTTAATTTCCCTAAGCTCGCCTGTAAGTTTACAAGTAATGAGCAACGCTACTTGGTCATTGTCGTACTCTGTAGTCAAATCATTTAAACAGGGACACAATTGCTCATGATTCAACTTGACGGTACCCAGGAGCGAACTCTTTAATTTTGATATTTGTTATCAATATTAATATTAATTGTGTCTACCTACATTTATCAGAGTTCATCATACTGACAGACGGAAAATAATAATAATAATAACTTCGACAATTTTCTTCTGATCGCAACCAAATTTTCCGGAATCATAACTACTATAGTACTGTATATACCAAAATTCGTAACTCTAGCCTTAAAATTACGCTTGTTATTCGATTTTTTTGATTTGCAGGGGTGGGAGGGGGCGTGGCAAAAATTTGAAACAAACTTGATCTGCGTGCAAACATAACAAATGCTGTCGAAAAAAAATTATAGCTCTATCTCTTATAGTCTCTGAGATCTAGGTGTTCATACGGACAGACGGACACACACACAGACGGACAGACGGACATGGCTATATCGTCTCGGCTGTTGACCCATCAAGAATATATGTATTTAACAGTATCGGAGATGACTTCTTCTGCGTGTTACATTCATTTCCTTGAGGCACGTTATAATACCCTTCTACCCCATGGGTAGGATATATATATATATAAAATAATCACTATTTTTAATATATCAAAATAGCAGTAAAAATATACTATGAAATACAAAATATACGAATGTAAGCCAAAGCAATTAGCACCCGGCAACTGCACAAAAGATTTGACTTATCAAATTATTTCTTCAATAACTTAGTTGTTTGTATAAAATATTCACGAATCATTAAAAGGTAGATATTATACAGGCAGGCATGCTCCGGTTTTCACTTTTGGTTTTCGTTTTGCGACCAAGACCGAGATTTTCGTTTTTAGGTGCTCCGGTTTTCACACGTTTTTGGTCATCGTTTTGCTATCGGAACGTTTCATTTTTTACTGCTAAAACAGCTGACTTGTGTTTTGGTTAAAAGTAAACAACGCGAAAAAATGTCTTTTGTACACAGACGAGCAAAACTGTAACACGAGTTCGTTGTTGCAACTTCAAAGGTCTGTAACTTTTTTTCTAATGCACGGATTTTAAAAATATTAGTCTTGTTTTATTGGTTATATCATTTACTATTTGTTGATGCGAGCGCATTGCTAAGTGAGAGGCACACCTCCGCTCCGCCGACCGAAAAGCACTCAAAGCTTTGTCGCTCACTAGCAATGCGCTCAGTGCGTAAGAATGCACTCAAGCTCCAGTGCTCTCAGCTTCTCTCTCCCACAACTCACCACCGCTGAGCCGCGCTCAGCATAGATCAACGAAATGCCGTCGGCATTTCTCTAACGTTTTTTTGTTCTAATTTTCGCCTCTTTCGCTACGGTATAATTACCCCCCAATTGTGCGTTTCCAACAACCCGAAAAGTTCATAATAAATCTATATATATATTATAAGAAAAACCGCGAGTGTTTTTATTTTTCGGGAAGCAACATTTTGGACACTTTTTCAGCGCCCCCACAAACATTGGTCCTTCGAGCCGGATCTCAGTATCATCGGCATTCCAGCATACTACGCTGATAAGTATCACAAGTTTTTTCTATTTGTCCTATCCTTCTCCCACGGTCGTCCGCCCCTCAATTTCCGAGATATTGTGCAAAAAATTTCAACATCTTTTGCCAAGTTGCTTTTCTTTTTGCTTCGGACGACCTTTTCTGCGTTTTTATCCTATATACATTAATTTATAACAAATTATTATATCTATTTTTTCCGCCAATCGCGTACGTATGTATGCATGTGTGTTTTTCTTTTTTTCTGAGTGCAAGTGCAAGTGCAAACAGTGATAAGTGGAAAGTATTCAAAGAGAGAAATATACTAAAGTGCGAATGTTATATATTGTATACTCCATACATATATAAACATTTAAATTAAATAACTTAAATTCCAGCTGTGCGTACCAGCATTTCGTTTTTTCTTTATTTCTTGTCCGTTGTACGTTTGTATGTCGCGATAATCGCCGACATACATTCATACACTCATATTTGTGCTCTCTCTTTTGTCCGCAAGCGCACCGGCTTGCAGCCGCGCTTGCTCTCGCGCACTCACCGTACACACACGTTCTCTTGTACACTGCGCTCTTGTCGGCTTGCAGCCGCACTTGCTCTCGCTCTCTCGAGTTTTACATACAAACATACGTGCACTTCGCTTGCTTAGACGTTGGCAGCGCAGTGCAAGCATACATACATACATACGTACCCACTGTTGTGCATGCTTAACAGCGTGCATAAGTACTTCTGCGAGTGAAGTAACAGATTGGCAGGGCAGCGGTAGTCGCACTCGACATACCCTACCCTTTCCTTGATTTTTTTCCCAAGTTATATATTTAGTGTGTGTATTTTAAGAGCAACTTCCAGCTCAAGTGTCGGTGTATAGGCTTTACTCCAGCCAGTGTCCCACATACATAGACATACACACACACATATACACCCCTACATATAATCACAATTATACTTCCACCACATCTCCATATTTAAATATATAAATAATTTTTTGTTTTTTTTTCGTGACAATTTATTTATTATTTTTCCATCCAGCGCTTTTTTAACCACATTTGTGTTTTTTCCAGCGTATTGTATTTTCGTGGTATTTTTTCCGTGCCTTTTTGTTCTTGTTTTCGACAATCATTTGCTTGATTGTCGCGGGAAATTTCCCCCCGCCCCCTTTGCGTTCGTTGCCTGTGTCCGCAGTCCGTACCCATTTGGGTACAAAATACCTCAGCACTACTGTGGTATTTTTTCTCGTTCTTCTCGGCGGCTCTCGTCCGAACGTTTGTGGGACCCTCATTAGTCAAGAGACCATTTTCGGTTGGATCCTGACCGGCCCAGTGTCGGAATCCACTTCTAACTCCATCTCGTCCTTTTCGACTCGACTGTCCGTCGATCGAACTCCTACGATCGGTCCTGTGACAGGACCCCCCTCCAAATCTATTTCCTCTAAACGCAAGCCTTTGCTAGGCCCCCATTCAAAATCGGTTCCAACACCTTCGGCTCGACTGTCCGTCGACCGAACCTATACGATTGATCCTATGACAGGACCTCCCTTAGAGCCTCTTTCAGCTCGACTGTCCGTCGAACGATACCGGACGGAGACGCAGTCTTCCTCTGCACCGATGGCACCGGTCACTCCGCGTGGGGTTTCCGTGCCTCCCGGCACACCCTCGCACCAGCCCAGGAGCCGACGCGACCACCCGGCACCCTCCGGAGAAGAACCACCAAGGACGTCCCGTGTCAACGTTTTCCATGCCGGCATCCACCAGGCCGGCATCCACAGGCCCACTCACCCACGCACCCGGCCCGTGCCTAGCTCCCGCAGACGGCACTTTCCAGTGCAAAGGAGTGAGCATACTCCCCACTGCGGCGGTCAGGATACACATGGGGACTGCGGCTTTCGAAGCGCGAGTTGGATCCGTGTTGTCCAGTAAGCCGCATCAGCGAGTCGTTGCCAGGGGCCTTGGGCCTCTCCATTACTCGCGTGGGCGCTGAAGGAGTCTGCACGGCGTCGTTGCGCTCCAAGACACACCCACTCTATCTATCCTGATATTGTCCTGCCGGGTATCCTCCCAAATTTGTTATTTTTTGCAATCCCAATATTGCAAGGGGGGGAGAATGTTGATGCGAGCGCATTGCTAAGTGAGAGGCACACCTCCGCTCCGCCGACCGAAAAGCACTCAAAGCTTTGTCGCTCACTAGCAATGCGCTCAGTGCGTAAGAATGCACTCAAGCTCCAGTGCTCTCAGCTTCTCTCTCCCACAACTCACCACCGCTGAGCCGCGCTCAGCATAGATCAACGAAATGCCGTCGGCATTTCTCTAACGTTTTTTTGTTCTAATTTTCGCCTCTTTCGCTACGGTATAATTACCCCCCAATTGTGCGTTTCCAACAACCCGAAAAGTTCATAATAAATCTATATATATATTATAAGAAAAACCGCGAGTGTTTTTATTTTTCGGGAAGCAACATTTTGGACACTTTTTCAGCGCCCCCACAAACACTATTATTAAGCAAAATTTAAAGCCATTTGTTATCAGTTAAAGAAAATGACACGCCAAACTGTAAAAAAAGTCAAATTTTACAGTTTTGCACTCACAATGGCAAAACTTTGGTTTTTAACTCTAAAGCTAAGTTAACCGTTAATGTTTATTTGTTTACATTTTACTCGCTGAGTTTTGATATTTTAAAGCCTAATGGTAATTGAATTTGTAATGGCTAGTGAAAAAAAAGATCATTCTTGATTTACTAGAAGCTGGTGAATCTGTCCGAAAAGTGGCTAAAAAATTCGGTGTTAGCCATATGACTGTGCAGCGACTAAAAAAATACAGTCTAGGAAACTTTCCAATAAATCCAGGAGGCCCACCTAGAGTTTTGAGTGAACGTGACACACGCCACGTCGCTAACTTGGTAACAGGCAATCCTGATATCACACCAATAAAAGCAGCGTCAATGCTTAATTTGAATGCCAGTGCTTGGACAGTTCGCCGTAGCCTCAACAAATTGGGTCTAAAAGCTAAAGAAATGAAAAAAAAAACCATTTCTTACAAAAAGACACATAATGTTGCGTCAGAACTTTGCCGCAACATACACAAATTGGTCATTAGCAGATTGGGATACTGTAAGTCATTGCTACCAATGTCTAAAAAACCAAAAAAAATCCAAAATATTTTTGTTTCCAAGGTTATATGGTCGGATGAAACCAAAATTAATCGGTTCGAGTCAGATGGACGCTCCTGGTATTGGACTAGAGACCCTACGATCCAGTCACCAAGGAATGTGCGACAAACCGTCAAGCACGGTGGCGGTTCCATCATGGTTTGGGGGTGCATTCACTCAAATGGAGTTGGTCTCTTGGTGCTAATCGATGGATTTATGCGAATGGAGCAATATCTACCAATATTGCAAGAAAATCTTCCGAAAGTTATTGGGAATATGGGTCTTTCTGTCGAAAAATGCGTTTTTCAGCAGGACAACGATCCGAAGCACACGTCGATATTAGTTAAAAATTGGATTTCAAAACAGAAATTTCAATTTATGAAGTGGCCACCACAATCTCCTGATATGAATCCGATTGAGAACTTGTGAAATCACGTGAAATCGCAGCTGGCGAAATATGCAGTTCCTCAAAGTGGAATGAAGGAGTTGTGGGAACGGACACAGGACGTATGGAATGCTATTCCCCCGGAAATGGTACAACGGTATACCCAAAGTATGCCCGATCGCATAGACGAGTTGGAAAAGTCCAAGGGGATGTGGACTCATTATTAAAAAATCATTAATAAAAATATTTGTTAAAAAAACAACCAGAGTGCAAAACTGTAAAATTTGACTTTTTTTACAGTTTGGCGTGTCATTTTCTTTAACTGATAACAAATGGCTTTAAATTTTGCTTAATAATAGTAAATGATATAACCAATAAAACAAGACTAATATTTTTAAAATCCGTGCATTAGAAAAAAAGTTACAGACCTTTGAAGTTGCAACAACGAACTCGTGTTACAGTTTTGCTCGTCAGTGTATGTCCAATTTCGTGCGTGGATTGAACTCACATAAGGATTTTTTTATCCTGCATAGTTTATTTATGCTTCCCCTGAATGAAATATATTTGCCTTTTGTCTTTTTTGCAAAGAAAGATTTGAAACTTTCTTTAAAAAAATCAGTTGAAAATGGGGATGCCACCTTTTTAATGCATTTCATTCCGGTTATTCCAACAATCTTTTTTTATAAAATTTTAACACATAAGTAATTAAAATTAATTAAATTTATCGCCATCCGTTTGATTATACAAGTATTTTTAACTTGCTTTTTCATTCTATCAAAAGCATGGCAGCTTAGGCGATAACTCATGGTGTCGGTCTTATCAGTCGCTCACCAAAACGAAAAAAAGTTGTTGCCGACGGCAAAATTTGATATCCAAATTTGAGGTGGGGTCAGAAATTAGTCGTTTTAAAAATAATTACAAGCCTAATTGATCTGCTGGCGGTCTTAAAAGAACGACAATAAACCAATGAGTTCACTACTTGATTTCCTTTTGCAAATAAGACCCGATTTAATATAGAAAAAGGCATTTACTTTTCATTTCTACAAGACAAATTTTCTCGTTTTGGAATTCGAAAAAAATCTTGTGAAAGTAAAAACGGGAGCAACAATTTTTTCGTTTTCGTTTTCAAAACGAAAACCGAAAGTGAAAACCGGAGCATGCCCGATTGAGTAGCTTTAAAAATAAGGCAGTTTTAGAATTACATGGATTTTAGGATTGTACATTGATATGTATATAGATTAATATGTGATAAGATTTGAGAATTATGCAGAACTTACCATTTGCAAATGTAGTAGACAATTCAGTTTCATCTTTTGAAGCGACTATAGGAATTCTGCAAGTAAATGATTCAATTAAATTGCCGTGGCTTTAAGTTCAAGACTGAGAAAATACTTTTAATTGGCTTACTTTTTGCTCTTGGTCTTTTGTGGTGTTGGTAATATTTCGACAGAAGGTGCATCGGACATGGCTGATACTACTGGGGTTTGACCCCCATCTTGGCGATTAGCGGAGATTTGATCTAATTAAAAGGTAATGTTAATAAGAAGAAATCAATTTGAAATTATGACATCGATGTTATACCTATTTTACACGGAACATTGGCCCTTGTTTCTAAACTGCCTTGAAGGACCACACCAGTAACAATTGATTCGGACTGTGGAGCGCATAAAGACATATCTGGTTGAACAACGGCGGCTAATGTCGCCGCAGGCACTTGATGTGAAACAGATATTTGATCCTGGTATTCGTCCGCAGTCGAATTATTCTGAAAATATGAATAAAATTATTCAATGAAAATTATGAGTTCAGTCCTTAGGTATATTTGGGTAGCACTTACTTTATCCAGATCGTCGAGAATATTCTTTCGTGTTGCTGGATCAATAATCTGCAATCGATGTTGATGACGTCGTCTACTTGAAGGCGGCGCTTGTACCGATGGTGTTACGTTCGGTGTGAGGACACCAACACCAACCATTGGAGGAACACCTACTTGACCGGTACCAGTGCCACCGACACCGAGTACAGTATTTGTACCCGACTGTACTGCTCCAGTCAGTAGTTGCATTTGTGGCGATGACGCCCCTGGACCAGCCTGGACCAATGGTCCATTGGGACCTCCGGGCTGCACGGGCTGCATCGAATTGTTAATGTTTACGTTTGTGTTAACCGCTACCCCACTTCGTGAATGTGGTGGTTGTTGCGGTAATGTTGATAGATATGAATAGGGATAGTAGGAAATGGGTCCCGGAGCATATTGTATATGTGGTGCTGGAAATGTGGGTTGGCGTTGACTAAATGGAGGGTACTGCTGTAGCACTACACTCGGATACATTGCTGACATATGCACATGTCGAGCACTTCCGCTGCCACCGCCGGGACCTCTTGGAGCATTTGATGTGGGTGGAGGTCCACGAAATATTCCACCAGTTTGTGGATTTGAACGGGTGTTCCCAGAACTGTTGTTACCCGATGACACAAACTGTAATAACGACGATAGAACTTTAATTGTAAATAAATTGAACTGCAATGTCCCATTACATATATATTTTTAAAACTATATTTAAAAGATGTTTTAACGTTGGATTTAAAATAAATTTTCAGTCATATAGAAATCCAAAAAAAAAAAAAAATCGGAAAAACATTAAGAATAAAATTTACAAAACGCTAATATAAAATCATTACGCAAATAAATACAAATATGTTTATCATCAATGTTATAGCTTTTGTGGAGGTATATTGTATCTGACAGAATTACGAGCAATTATGCGATTCAGCCTCAACTTTACTTGAAGTATTTCGAAATTCAAGAAAATGTAATTTAAACATAAAAGCTAAAGTCGAGTGTGCTCGACTGTGAGATACCCAATACCCATTTGGAATTAAAGCAAATCAGTGCGGTATTAACTTTAAGAGGTAAGAGGCTTAATATAGTATTGTCGGCCAAAGCAACTAAATCGTAAGTAGGCGTTTTTCCCCATGCAAAACTATTTCTTTAATGACTGATTTTTGTCTGATCGCAACAAAATTTTCAGGAATTTTAAAGAATATAGGCACAAACCATATAATATACAGATGCCTTAACTCTTGAAGCAAAACGTATCAGTATTATTGCGACCCCAGAAGAGCCGAGCGCTGCGATTAGAACCACAGAGCGTCTTTGGCTCATTTCGAAATTCACACGCCTCATTTCAGTCGCAGATCAAATTCGGAACGATGAGCACGAGCGTATTTCGTTGCACTGTGCTTTCGTTTGTCTATATGCGTCTATGTATCTACATGCTCGCCTATATTGGGATGTGTATGCATGTGAAGTTTTCAAATGTTCAGTCACCTCGCAGATAAGCAGCACGTCAATTTTGTTTTGCCGCTACGAAAATCTCAAAGATGAAGAAGATAACAATTGCTCGTGTCTTGTCTTGGATGTTTGCAGTTAAATGGCGACTGCATAAGGACTGCGTTGGCTGTGCTGATAGTTTGCAGGCCTAACACATTGTGGTGTTCGAGCTCGATTCCCGATCGAGAATACGTGTACACATTTTAGCGCTAGCTGCTTGTGTGCGAGCCAACTGCACGTTGCAAAACTTCAAAGGCATTCTATATGGACCTACCAATCAAATAAATATAGGCGAGCATGTAGTTACATAAACGCATAAGCTCGTGCCCATCGTTACGAATTCGATCTGCGAATGAACTACTCTGGGCACTGCATTTGAACATCGAATTTCGAAATGAGCCGAAGAGGCTATAGGATTCTAATCGCAGCGCTCGACTCTTTCAAGAGTTAAAGCTCTACATATGTATTACATGGCTAGTGATATACATAGGTATCATTATATGTACCAAAAATCAAAATGATAAAAATAGTCTCTGAGATTTAGGTGTTCTTACGGACAGAAAGACATGGCTCTGTCGTCTCGGCTGTTGATGCTGATCTATAGTTAATCGGGTCGGTGATGCCCACTTCTGACTGTTACATACATTTTCTGCCGGCACAAAGTTATAAAATCAAATGAGCTTATATAAGAAAAGTTTTGGTTGTAGGTTTTTTTTTTTACTCTTTTTTTTAGTTGAAAGCATAATTTACTATAAGAAACTTCTTTATACCATATGGACCTACCAATCAAATAAACTATGGAGATTCGACAAAATTAACAAATCTTTTCACTCCATTGTTGCTAGTCGGAATGAGCGGACATTAACTTGAACGTAAAAACATACTTAGAAAGAACGAGTAAAAACATTACTACTTTGTGTTAAAGATAACAAAAATACACCCCAAGAAGGACGTTTGTAGCCCGTTGTCTGGGAGCTTACATAGTTCCTAGAAGGTAGGTGACGGATGAATAGACTGACATCGCAACAAACCCTTCAAGGTTATTTTAAAAAGTGAACAAGTATATACTGGATCTTAATATGAATAAGAGTTCATGGTCAAATCGATTGCTACCACAAAAGGAAATAATTCATATAAAAATTTTAATTGTAATTAAATTGTACGAGTTATGTGGCGATATAATAATATCATACAAAGTTGTGAAATAAAACAGATAATGCTGTACAAATTTTCGCTGATTTGTTTAAGTCATGTATTTTACCTCTTGGGTTGGTTGGAAACTACTATTTGATAGTAGATTACTGTTTTTATAGTCGAATTTCCTATTATCGATACAACTGACGTTAACACCATTTACAACGCCTAGAAGACCCTTGTCATGTAAAGCATAAGGTGGGGCACTAGAAGTACCAACAGCGAGCCCATGCGAATTGGCCAATGTTATAATGCTTTGATTGTGATTACTCCCGTTAGCAGTACCGTTAGAGTTGACACAGTGCGTAGTACAATTGGAGACTATAGCATTGTTGCTTGTGGTATTGTTACCGGCGCAGCTTTTCGTCATATCTGATACAGATAACGCTGTAACGCTTCCCACAAAGCGACACTTCGAGTCGATGATTCCGCTGCTGGCGGCAGTCATTTGTGATGCCCTATGCGGACCGGCAAGATTGTAGATTGCAGTTGAACTCATCTCGCTAGTGTTGATTTGACAACTGTTAACACTCATTATGTTGCCGCCACTACAGATCACTGACGACGGCGGTTGTTGAGATCCAACTGTAAGTGTTGGAGCCATCGACGGTCGATGGTTTAGCACATTTGCGTAGCTTTGCTGGGACTGTGACTGATTTTGTTGATGTGATTGTGCCTGATGTGATGAAGGCATATGAGAATTCTGTTGAGCATTTGTGGTTGTTGTTGTTTTTAATATTGATACAACATTGTATGCCTTGTTTATCTGAAATTGCGGCTGTGTTGTACTGTGTTGTGGTAGAGATGGCTGCTTTGAACCTGCAGCAACTGGTTGCATTGTTGAGGCATATTTTTTGTTGGTTTTTTTATTTATCGGCAAAATCTACAACAGATTGAAAATATTTCATATTGTCGTCGCTACATGAAAAACATATAGCAAATACAACAATAAATATAACGGAATTCAAATTGAAATGCAAACCAAAAATAAAAAAAACCAGCGAAATAAACAAAAAAAAAAAAAGCAACAAAATTGAGAAATTTGGGAATAAAAGCCATCTACGAATCGAAAATGAGTGAACCATTGAAGTTAACCTCTTTTATAGATTTATTCTTCATTCTCTAATTTAACTCTTTGCGATTATCAAAAGGCTGGTAAATAGACAGAAATTATTTCTGAAGATTAAAACTTCGAATACAGTTAGGTAAAAACTTAAACAAAGAGAAATAATAACATTTTCTTCATTGAAGACCGCGAAAAGCCAACTTTTTCGACAACAAACATGTTTCCAACTCACTGGAACATAGAACCTCAACAATTTTAAGTGGATTAGAATAAGATTACATATATCACAATATGGAAAACCTTTGAAAAATATCTCTTTATTTAATCTGGAAATCAAATTTAATTTTAATTTTAAATTTTGTGGGCATTTTCTATAGGTTCGTAGTAAGTACAAAGTTGGGAATTTTTTAAACCGAGTTTTCAAAGCCCTTAAAGTAAATAATTTAACAAATAATTTTCTAAGTATTCGTGATTGCCAAAGAACTACAGATTTTTGTTTACTTATTGCATTTCGAAGTCGGATGTTCCATTATTAAGATTTGAAATTGAACGAAAGAAAATTAAAAATAAGTATAAAATCTCAGAAAAGAAATTTAGTTCGAATCAAAATCAACATAATATTGAAATTTTTCAAAGCAAATACTCATAATTAAATATTATGACTCAATTATTCTAAAAGTAAAATTCTTGTATTTTCACAAATAACGCCTATTACAGTATCAAAATCAAAGAATTTTAAATACAACTCTTAACATCAAAGTTGTACCAATAATAAAAACAAAGGTAGTTTCAAACAAAAAAAAAAATTTTAAGTTTTTTAAAAAAAAGCCAAGAAAAAAGTCGATTATGTCCGACTGTAATTTACCCGGCACCCATTTAAGTCTAGAAGCTAAGTGTAATTTATATTACTAAATAATATATTTTAAGATTATGATGGGTTTTTGTGAGTGTTAACAATTTGAAACAAACTTGGTCTTACTGCAATCTCAGCAAGGTAATATGACAAATAATGGTAGCTCTTGATCTTATGTTTTATGTGGTTTTGATGCTCATACAGACATATATGGTGTAACGTTTCGAATGAAAACGCTGAATTGTAATATACATTTCTACTGCATACAATTACCCCACTGGGTTGCGGGCTTACGATAGGTATAACTTACTTTTGATACATTGCTAAGCATTATTAAGAATTCACTTACCATATTTTGGGGCTGCATGTTTCTTGAAATTTCCGTTTGTGTTGATAAATTTGTTGGTGAAGGTCGCATAACGAAAATCTCACAATGTTGTTAAAACGGCTCGGTCCGTTTTACATACGTAGCGATCTGGGGCGAATTATTACCCGCTGACAATACGTCAAACAACCATTTGAATACTACTTCAAGAGATGACAAGTTAGTAGACTCTACGATTGGTTATTGCAAGCTCACCTAAAAGAATTTAGCAGTTTGATAATATGCCAAAGACTGGACCTGAAATTTAGCAAAAATATGAAACATTTATCTATGTATGTAGTTGAGATTAATAAACACTGTTATTATGATGTGCACGCTGCACATAAATATATGTGACGCACATACATGCATACACAATAAATGCTGCTGAGGTTTTGCAACTTTTCCACCACATGTCAAAAAGTCCTGACAAAACACTTCACAATCATGCTTAACTCTTCACATTTGCCGACGTTGTCGTACATGCGTGCAAACACAACTTTCAAATTAAATGTGGAAGACATGAAGAAAAATGTAGGAAAACAACAACCAATGCAAAAAAGCCGCGTGGTGAAGCGTTTTCGAATACTTTAGAACTTGAAAATATATTGCAGGTGATCAACGTCAACGATTTGCACTATGTGTACTTTTATATGTCATCATGTAATTTTACTTTTTTACATTCGACTCCATTTGTTACCTGCAGCATTCGACGCTAGATTGACAAGCAATTGTATATGTACTGAAGACAACAACGTCTGCTCCAAACACTAAATGTGGTATATTAGTTAGTTAAGGTATATTCGCTTTTTATATGTTAATTTTAAAAAACAATTTATTTCTACAATTTCATTCCACATGCAATGTGCTGTGTGGGAATGGTGACATCGCAACGATATTAGCGATATCGAAATCGTATTGAAAATCCAAAGTTGATTTTACGGTTTCGATATACTGTTTCCACATTGTTGATTATTTAAAAAATCGCAACCTATCGATATTACCGATAGCACGAAGAAATTATAGCCTCTTTCCACCTCACTCAGTTTTTCTACGTTTTTTAAAGTCCCGTTTCGGGGTTTCCATCTGCACGAACCGAGAAATATGGGCAACGGTAAATTTTTCAATATTGCCGCTCTGAAATATCAGCTCTTCAAATGTAAACACGAGTTGGCGAACAATTCAAAAAACATCACGCGCATTTTAAAATGGAAAATTTTCTTAAATTGCAGGATTTTTATGAGGATTTTAACGAAGTGAAGGAAGAATAGGTGATTTCCAATAGTAAAGAAAAGAATTGCTTGCAGCAATGTAATATTTACATAAATACATTTACTTTTAGCAACGGCATGGGTGTTTTTGGGATCGCGATATTCCTGAAAACAGCAAATTTTTTTTTGAAGATAATTTTCAAATTAATAGGGGGAGCTTGGCATCCTTGTGGAGCGCCTTCGTGGATTGGCCAAAAAAGACACTACATTTCTCAACCCATAACTCGGACAACAAAGCCTCGTTGATGCCACTCCACGATATTGACGACTAGTAGTTTTTTGGCTCACCTAGAATATAAAAAATTTGCTTTAAAAAGCAAAATAAAATTCTTATTTTTCTATTTTCATACATTGGCGCACTTAAATGTCAGCTGTTTGTTTAGTGGTGAGCTCTTTTTCGTTGTCATATCGATAAGATATCGCGTAATTACCCAAAAAGTCCGTTCGCGAACGAATAAAAACCGACTTTTTTTCTTATGGGTTTTACATGGGGCGAAAATAACATTCGGCCTGAACGGAAAAAACCAAAGAAAACCGAGGTTTTGGGTGCAGTGGAAATATGCTATTAGTTTTCACGTTTGCATTTTAAATTTAAAACGAATCCTAATACATGTATAGATGTTAAATAAGTTTTGACTGTATTTTGCTGTCTTTATGGACCACTTTAAGGCAACGACAAAAATTAATTTACATATGCATGTATATTTTTAATTTAATTGTTACTATCAATTATTTAATGTGTGCCATCCACATAGCCCAATATTCTGAATGCGCTATGTTCCGATTCCAAAATGGACAAATTTGACGGAGATTGACTAAATACAAAAATTAAAGAAGATGTAATTGTACATTTTCTATGTTTTTATTTTCGATTAATAATTAATCGATTTACCGTGATCTCACTGTGCGAGCTGTTTTTCGAATCGAGTCAAATCGAAGCGGTCAATATACATATTTTCACAGTTATGACTTTGAAGATGTACTCTAAAAATACTTTTTATTATTATTATTATACCCGCTACCCATAGGGTAGAAGGGTATTCTAACTTTGTGCCGGCAGGAAATGTATGTAACAGGTAAAAGGAGGCATCTCCGACCCTATAAAGTATATATATTCTTGATCAGCGTCAACAGCCGAGACGATATAGCCATGTCCGTCTGTCCGTATCAACACCTATATCTAGAGACTATAAGAGATAGAGCTATTCTTTCGACAACATTTGTTATGTTTGCACGCAGATCAAGTTTGTTTAAAATTTTTGCCACGCCCCCTCCCATCCCTGCAAATCAAAAAAATCGAATAACAAGCGTAATTTTAAAGCTAGAGTTACGAATTTTGGAATATACAGTACTATAGTAGTTATGATTCCGGAAAATTTGGTTGCGATCAGAAGAAAATTGTCGAAGTTATTAAAGAAATACTTTTGTATGGACAAAAACGCCTACTTACTAGGGGTCTTAGTTGCTTTGGCTGACAATCTGGTATATTGAGCCGTCTATGGTATATTTTGAATGTGGTACTATTCGATATACGAAATATACCATTTTGTATATTTTTAATATTTTGCAGTATATTTGGTATATTTGAAAAATATTGCAAAATATATTTCTTTTATTCAAAATATGTAACAGGTATCTCACAGTCGAGTACACTCGAGTGGAGCTTTCTTACTTGTTTTTAAAGTAAATATTGTGATTATTATTCTTATTCTTAGTTAAATCGTATGCATAATGCGTTTGCTGCTAAACGAGGAGCAACAAGAGCCATAGAGTACAAAATAAAAGCTTTTTTGGGAATGGAGCTTTAGCCATCATCTCTTTACTTTTGCTCTTTACTGTTGTAGGTTTTTTTTTTAAGAGTGGCGTATGCTGCAAATTTGACCTACGAGTGTGTATTTGCTGCTGCTACTTTGTATGCTGCGGCGTTTCTCTTTAAGGTCCGATGCGGCTGCTGCATAGTGCTTGCGCTCCTGAAAAAGGCCATCCAGGGAGAGATGGACAGTTAGATGGATTCTGTTGTTGTTTCTGTTTCTGCTGTGTTGTTGTTCTTTTTCATGATGGCAACCTCTCTAATGTTTGGCTCCTCCGCTTGTTGTTGTATTACTCCGATGGTTTTGGCTTCTGCTGCTTGTACAAGAACTGCTTGGGCTTATCATGAGGAAATCAGTTTATCTACGGTGAATGGTATGCACAGATGTGTGTGCACTTATAACTGAAATTTATATTGAGCAAGGACTTTGTTAATAAATGTAGAAAATATTAAACTAAACAATTACAATTGCGGTAAGTACAGCCAGTCGTAATTCACACATAACTATTTAAATATATATATATATATATATATATATATATATATATATATATATATATATATATATATATATATTTGTAAGTGTAACTGTAAATGATAAAATTACGCGCTGGTGCCACTTAAGGGAACATGGAAGTATGTGTGTGTACTTGGAAGACATATCAGTGTTTGTCTTAACACCCACACATTTACAGAAACCAGCATTGGTGAAGAATCCTGTAACATAGGACACCCTATAATGCATATGCGCACATACATATGTATGAATCTTTTAATAAATATGTAAGTATGTACATATGTATGCATGTCATTACATATGTATGTATATACAAGTGTAGATAATTAAGATATTTATTTCTCTATGTAAGTACTATATATTCCGGGCTATTATTTCAGCATTATATACTTTTAAAATAGTTTATTTAGGAAATATGTATGTACATATAATATGTGTAAGTATCTCTGTATGGATGAGTGTAGCAAGAATTGAACAAGTCTTTTGTATTAGTTTCAAATATATACATAAGTATGTATGTATGTATGTATACACATACATAAATGTATTAAAAATATTTTATTTGTGTATTTATATTGCATATACCATATATTTATGCATGTAACTACAAATATATTTAAATATGTATGTATATAAAACATAGTTGCTTTGGTCGACAATCTGGTACATATTGTACTGTAGAGAACACATACTACACACATATCTACATAGGTTTATAGCCTTTGGATTAATTTAGTATTTTGTTGTTATATTAATTTTGTTTATGTTAGGTAGCGGGTCTCGTAAAGTCCAGAACACTCGGCTATAACTTACGATTTTTTTGTGTAAAGTTATTTTTCAACTGTATAATGATTCTTAGCGCATCTTGATAGCATTTTATTGCCGAGCATGAACAGAAATGGAGCCCGAAACTTTCATTACAACAATTGACAGTTGGGTTTATGTCTGTTCAGAAATCAAAGAAACACAAATCGAAATTTAGTGGCCAAGAACGGTCCCTAAAATTAGTGGAACTTGCAAAACAATGGCTTTTCCGTACGTCAAAATTTTGCTCATCTGGGAATCTTTTCACGAGAAAATGCCTACACACGTTTTCATTCATTGTTTTTATTTTATAATACTTTATTATGTTTGTGCATAAAATCCCTTTGCCAAAGTCTGCGAAAAATTTGTCTGTGGAACAGACAATTGCACACTCACAAACATTTCAGTATCGAAGTATCGATACCCATTATTTATTTTGTGTTGGGAACTGCTGAACGAAATATCGAGTGTGCTCGACTGTCACATACCATTTTTAATAAAACGGACCGCTAAGTCTATACACGCAATCCATAGCCGCAAAATCGGCCCTTAGGATTGCTGCAACAGGCAATCTGTGTCTATTAGGCTATGGCCATAGCACCATTCGTAGAAGACTAGTACAGACTTTTCAAATATAACATATAAACTCCCTGACCATTGCAGAATCTCCCAGGCGGAAGTCTTTGCAATTGGCAAGGCTGCAGAAGTGGCTCAGGGTTTTTACATCACAATCACAATTCGATTAATATCTTTGTTGACAGCCAGGTTGCAATAAGATCAATGCACTCTAATGTGGTCAAGTCCAAAGTTGTCCTGGATAGCAGAAGAGCAATAGAGTCGCTGAACGCATCTGCGGTCGTGCGTATCACCACGGCATTGATGGCGGACACTCGCCAAAGAGGGGGTTGGGCTCGATGTCGGTAGCATGTGCAATGTTCCGATATCCTTGCGAACTCTCGGCAGAGAAATTGAAGTGCGCTCTAGACTTCAGTGGAACGCGGGTTGGCGCAATACCAACTCGTACAAAACTGCAAGGCTGATGTGTGTTTCAATAAACAATAAACAATAGCAGCGTTATCCCGACTCCAGCTGAAATAACTCAATTCGCAATTATTCTATTGTTTCGCTCGCTCTCGCAGTCGCAGTCGAAGTCGGACGTGTTTTTTTCTTTTCTCTTAAAATTTGTGATTTACATACAATTTCATCTCTATATTATTTGTGCTTAACTACTTACTTGTTTTTGTATTTTTAGTTACTTTCGCGCTCTTTGTTTTCACTTGCTATTCTTTGCGCTCAACGCTATTACAATACTTAAATCTCCATCTCTTTGTGTTTTATTGGCTATTGTTCTATCTTGCGTCTCGCTCGTCCTGTGCTTATTCTCTGTGTTTTGTGCTCTTTCTAAGTACAGATCATATTAGCGCTTGCAATTATTTTACCTATTTTTGATTATATTGATTGAGATGGAGTTGTGAACACTATAGGAACTCTGAATGCAATATTGCTGGGCTTATACGGCAGACGTGAACTGGTTTTACAGATGTATTGGCAGGCTTTAAAAAAACTCTCCGACAGATTTTAGGAAAACAACATGAGTTAACGGATTATTCAAACAATTTAAAAAGCGGTTTACAGATTCTACCAGCACAATACCTTACCACACAACTAGGTACTCCATCCGGACCTGTCGAAAAAAACAGGTTTTATAGCCAATAGTTCCGTTAAAATAGAGCTTTCAGTAATTAAAGGACCAAAAATACAATTAGATGAATTTAACTGATAAGGATAAGAAAAGGAATTTTGAGAACTTGGGACAGAATATGTCGTTTGGAAAAAGTCCGCAAATAAATCGGTAAAATCATGACCATTAGATACTGTCATATTCTCCAAAGACACAAATGCTGGTAATGACGCGGATCTACGCTTCGATTTAACGAAGTTGTAAAATCGCTTTGGATCACGCTGAAATCTTATTTTGCACCTACTCAAATAATTATTATAACACTCATTGTTATGAGTGCGAAATGCAGCTTGAGCAACAGAATAGCGGAGAAAATCAAAAGAAGAGCCAGTTCCCTTGAATTTTTTGTAAAGTCTCGACTTACGATTTTTTAAATTCGATAATTTCTTAGTAAACCATTAGGATTTATCAGACAAATGTGGAATACTTGATGGAGCAAATGCATTAAATAGCGAGTACAAAGTAGAATAAAAATATTCAACCGCTATATCCAAGTTCGTAGACAAAGAAAGTTGGAACCAGTCAGTTTGAGATATAAGCAGAGCAAGTTTTTCAAAATCGGTTATCCGAAAACAACGAGAAAGCTCACCACAACGTACACTCGACTTGGATGCAATGAATGGAAGTTCCAACATAATTTCCAAAGTGGGATGGTAAGGGTCTTCAGGGGAAGATGTAGGAGATATTCTCGATAAAGAACATGAATCTGGGTCTAAACAAAAATAAGGTCTAGAGACCTGTTTAAGCAATTTGGAATACCATTAATCTGAGACAATGATACCCCGAAGAGACTATCAATAAAAACATGGGATACAGAGGGGGAAGTCCATTTAGATTCTCGGCGGAATGCCATGACACCCCAGCAATATTAAAATCACCAAGGACTATAAAGTGATCACGATCAGAAAGCATATTAGAAATGTTATTAATAATAGAAAAATGAGCTAAATATAAAGCATCATCAGAAGCAGAGGGGATATATGACCAAGAAATAAAAATGTTTAAACTACCAAAGGATAATCTAACAGCCACTAGTTCAATATCAGAAGTGTGATCAATCAATTCTGAATTTAATTGAGCATCTACTGCAATTAAAACCCCACCACCGCGACGTACCTTGCGGTCACGTCTGTATACGGAAAATCTACTAAAAAAAGATTTCCGTATCAAGGATGTCATTTTTTAGCCATGTTTCAGTAAAGGCAATGACATTGAAAGGGAAAGATACACTATTTAAATATAAGTCAGTAAGTTTACTACAAATACCTCTTACATTCTGATAGCCAAGAAGTAAAGAGGATGTTAGTTTTTTTGAACTCACAGACTTAGAGGAAGGCTTTGAAATAGAATTCTTGTCACTACTAGGAAGAGAAACCGGAGACCGATTTTTCTTTTTAGCAACGAATTCTTTAACTTCCAGTCAAAACTCTTTACTGCACATCATGCTTAATTGTTCAGCGGGAACACTTATTTTAAACGATGAAATCTCCAGTTCGTACGAGAAATTAAATGAATCCACTTTAACCCTAGCTTGAGATTTTGACTTAATATAAGCCCGAACATCATCAGGAGTCGTATCAAGGGATAGCCTTGAAACGAAAATCTGCTTAAGAGGTGGCACTCCAACTAATGTGTTGCGGACAACTGAGGTAGGAGCTGGAGGCTATTCTTCTATCGGTACATCAGTAACGATCTCAACAGAGGATGGCGATGGTTGAATTTCTTCAACCGTCTCCTTCTCAGTCGACAACGAAATCGAAGCCGGAGCAGGAGACTCCAATCTTTTTTTTTTTTTTTTTTATTACTGTATGTTTTATATTTTGAATCTTCTCTTACGAGACTAACAAAATGTGTTTAAATCTTAAAAATACTACATTATTCTAACAGTTTCTTAAACTGTATTTATGGTAGGCGGTCCTAGTAATTGTCGCTGGATGGGACGGTCGTTACGACGAAGGCGGGAACGGCTGCATACTAATGTTAGTGCTCTAGCAAGGTGATTTGGATGGTTCGACAGCTTGATGTAGTAATTTTCCATGTGTTGTGCTATTTCATCTCGGACGGGAAGTATATTCAAGTCTCTCTGAATGTTTTCACACCGAACGTACCACGGTGCCCCGGTGATAGTTCTAAGGATCTTTGCTTGGGCTCTCTGCACGATCTCTACGTTGCTGTTGCTGGCGCTCCCCCACAACTGAGAGCCATAAGTCCAGATTGGTTTCAGAACGGAGTTATAGAGCAGGACCTTGTAATCCAGACTAAGGGGGGAGCGGGAGTTTATAAGCCAATGCAGACTGTTTGCCTTCAGCCTTAGGTGAGTTCTTTTAGCTTCAATGTGCGTGCGCCAGGTGAGCCGTCTGTCGAGATGTACGCCAAGATACGTTACTTCGTCTGATTGGGGAAGCACGGTGTTGTTTAGTGTAAGGTTGGGGCAATTTCGTCTATTTAAGGTAAAAGTTACGTGTTTACATTTTTGCTCATTTACTTTTATACGCCAGTCTGAGAGCCATTTCTCTACAGCGTCTAGATGGGTCGCAAGTTGCGCTGAAGCTTGTTGTGGAAATTTAGATCGGCTAAGGATCGCGGTGTCGTCGGCAAACGTAGACACAGTCAGTTGTCTACTCGTAGGGATATCAGAAGTGTAGAGTAGATATAAAGTTGGCCCGAGAACGCTGCCTTGAGGAACACCAGCTTCGATATAATGTTCAGCTGACATGACTGAATTGCATCTCACTACAAATATCCTGTTGTAAAGATATGACTTCAAGAGTTTATGCGTGCTATTAGGGAGCATTATTTTGATTTTGTGCATTAGGCCGTCAAGCCATACTCTGACGAATGCTTGAGAGACGTCCAAAAATACCGCAGTGCAGTACTCCCTATTCTCGAATGCTGTTCGAATTTCTGATGTTATGCGGTTCACCTGTTCGATAGTTCCATGCTTTTCGCGAAAACCGAATTGATGTGCTGGGATACTATTGTGTCTTCTTAAGTATGGTATGATACGGGTTAAAAGGCATTTCTCAAAGAGTTTTGATAGACACGAAAGTAGGCTTATTGGTCTGTATGAGGAGGTGAGAGTGTGGTCTTTTCCTGGCTTTGGTATCATTATGATGATTGACTTTTTCCACCTCTTCGGGAAGCAGCCGATTCTTGTCATCGCGTTGAAGAGTTGGCATATGGTACCAACAGCACATAGTGGGAGTTCAATAAGCATTTTTGATGTTATTAGATCGCAGCCCGGAGATTTTCGCGGTTGCAGCTGCTCTTTTATAATTTTTATGACTTCGCATACTCGAAATACAATTGGTTCGGCAATAGGGAAGTCTATTTCTGTTTGTAAACGTATATTAGGCAGGTTTGTTACTGGATTTGGCGGGAAAACATTTTGAAGGTGGGCAGCGAATGTGTCGGCTCGGTCTTTGTCGCTTCGGGCCCAGCAACCTGCAGGGGTCCGTATTGGCGTAACCGTTGCTGTTGGTGCGCTCAGTGTTGAGTGAGCTTTCCAAAGTGGAAATTTTGAGCTGGTTGGAGATAGTTGCTCTATATAGCGCTGTATGGATCTGTCTTCTTCTTGTCGTAGAGCCTGGGTGAGTCGACGTGAAGCTTCTTTTAACTGTTGTTTTGCAGATGGCGATCGAGATAATTGCCATTCGCGCCGGGAGCGACGCTTTGCCAGAACTAACTGCTCTATTTCTGCATTCGTGTGCTTGGTGTTATGTGTTATATTTTGCCTACGTGGTGTTGCGATTCGAGCCGCTGAAGCCAAAACTGTCTCGATATTGTTTACGGTTCTGTTGATGTCATCTTCGTCGGTTAGCCGTGGTGTAAGTTCAATGTGTGAACTTATGTATTTTTTTGAATTTAAGCCAGTTTGTGCTGTTAGAGGTTAGCATGACGGGGTTGTCATTACTAACTGGCTGTTGGTTTAGGCCAAAGAGTACAGGCGAGTGGTCTGATGATAGATCCGGTAGAGAACAAGCGCTAATCAGATTACGTGGGATGTTTTTTGTAACTGCGAAGTCAATCAAGTCTGGCAATTTTCTTGGATCACTAGGCCAGTGAGTTGGTGAACCAGGGGAAACGCAGTCAAGCTTGTTGCTAGGTTTTATAATTGCTTGATACAGCTGTCTTCCAATAAATTGGGCTTCGGATATCGTAAAGCGAGGAGGACAGTATACCGCGGCTAGTGTTATATTGTGACAATCCAACTGTATAATGATAGATGTGGCTTGCAGATAGCTAGTTGCAAACGCATTGTGGAAGTGGTGTTTAATGCGGTTTTTAATCAGTATTCCAGTGCCTCCATGGGCCTTTCCATCAGGATGATTTGTACTGTAGAACAAATACCCTCGGATTTGGAAATTGTATTTGTTGGTAAGGTGGGTTTCTGCTAGTAGCATTACGTCGATTTCATTGTCATTCATGAATTGTGCTAACTCAATTTTGTGCCGTGGAACGCCGTTGGCATTCCACAGTGCAATGCGTAGGGGAGCCATTGATTATTTTGATAGAGTGTTTTGGAGCATCTGAATCAAAATATTTTGATTTGTCATCAGACTTTGCATGGTTGTTCTCATAAAAGCAATGAATTCCTCCATGCTTTGTTGCAGTCTGAGTATCATCGTTTCCATTTTATATTCTTTGTGCTCTACGGGTTGGTAAGGGACTGTAGGTGGTGATTGGTCAATGCAAGCAGGGCTCGCCTGATTCGATTTTATAACGCTTGCAAAGCTTACGTTTTTTGTTACGTTGGAACTACCGAGTGATGACCTGCTGCTGACGAAAATAAAACTTCAGGTGTGAGTTTGGAGGGTATTAATGGTGCGTTGTGGGATCGCGTTGTTAAGACTTTTTGGTTGATACGCATACAGAGCGGAGTGTGCAGTAAGATTTAGTGTGTCCGTATTCTTGGCAATTTGCGCACTGGACCGGGCCATTTCGTTTGTGCGGCTCTTCGACTGTAATTCTGCGGTGCAGTAAGAACTGAAGTTTGTAGATGGGATGTACTTCGTTTTTCTTGAGGGCCTTGGAGTCACGAACGAGTTCCACTTTGAAGAGAGGTTGCGGCTGCTTGTTTCTATTGCGGATATTTATAACGGTTTTTACGTTGAAACCTTTATCTTTTAGTGCCTGTTCTACTTCAGTAGTGTCAACATCTGGTTCGATGCCTTTTATGACCACTTGTCCTTTGCTACTTTTTAGCTGATAAGTGTAGTAACTTTTTTTCTTGGCGTTTAGGAGCTCCGTCAATTTTCTGAAGTTTTCTTCGCTTTTCATTTGGACCTTGGTTTCATGAATGTCTCCTTTAGTCAAGGGGATTACATGGAAGCTATCTTTACCAATAAGATCGATAATTGTGTTCACAAGGTTGTTAGAATTTTTCTCTCGGATGTATAGCGGAGGCGGCTTCGCTTTGCTTTTGTCCGCATCCGTGACTGTAGAAGGCATTTCGTTGGAGATGTCAGCCAAAATTTCAAATCTATTTGCTGTATTAGGGTTCTGTGGACTTTGTTTTCTTTTAATGTTTACGTAGCGATCCATGCCAGTCAGTATGGTCAAACCTTGCTTTTTACTTGGTGCGTTTGTCAGTGCAAACTCAGCTGACACAGCAGGTGGAACGATCGACGGTATCGGGTATACAGACGAAACTGATGTTGTTGTTGTCGTCATTGCATTTACAGTTGCAACTGACGTCACTGTGCTAGTAACCGTGGCCAGACATGTGTGCAGTTGGGGCGAGGCAAAGCAAGGAAGGGGGGAAACACATTTATCGCTTACCTCGCTTTGCGCTGTCGGTAACGCAGACGGAGAGAGAGAGTGCGCCCTTTCGTTGAGAGTAGGCTTGAGTTCGTTTTTCGGTGTTGGGGTTAACGCTCGCGGTTGATCGGCAGAAGCTTTTGTTTTTGCTGATTCGTCTGCATCTGTCGACACGAAAGTGAAGTATGCATTGTTAAGAGAGCGCCGACGCTCGTCTAGCTAACGTTGGCGCTGCGACCGAAGCTCGCTTTGGTTCATCACCTTATTTACTTTATGTTGGTTTTATATGTTTATTATTATTAGTTACAAAAGTGCACTAGTTTTAAACACAAAATAAAAGTAAGTTGCGACTTTTCATCGCACTAAGCGTCTTTTCGCCGTTTGTCTTGATTGATATCGGGTTTTTTTTTTTTATAATTGGTTGTCTTCCGGGGAGCACAAAGTGAAATAAAAACACGTCTGCACTCGTTGACGTTCGAATTATTATTGCCAACTGGCACCCGGCATTTCTTGTTATAGCAGACTAACATATTGCTAAAACAAAATTATTGAACCAATTAAAAAATTAAAAAAAAAAGAAATAAATCAAAGTAGATAAATTAATTGCAACCTAATATGATCTGTACTTACGAAGAGCACAAAACACAGAGAGTATGCACAGGTCGAGCGAGACGCAAGATGGAACCATGATACAAATTGTATCATACAATTATAGAAGGTAGTGCCGTCGGAAAAAGCTTCCGTCAGTACGCATTCGTATTTCGTCGCAAGAGGTTGTCTGCGGACGAATTTTTTTCTGCAATTAACCCTTGCGCAAAATGACATTTTGCAATGTATGCCGTAGACACGGATAGAATTAAAACATTTAGAGAATTAGAAAATTCTCATATATATTATTAATATTATTCGTAAACAATTTACATTTTAAAAATATGTTAAAGAGACATTAATATCAGCTTCAAAATATGTAAATATTAATTGCATCGTCAAAGGGTTAATGCGCATTTCATTGTCGTCTCGCTCACACTGCTGTGCTGAGACTCTTTCACTCGCACTCATTGTTTTGTTTAAAGTCGGACACCTTTTTCCGACGGCACTACCTTGTATCATGGATAGAACGATAGGCAACTACAAGTTGTAGTCTACAACACCAAGAGAGGGAGAGTTACTATTCTAAAGAGCGTTGAGAGCACAAAGCACAATCACTTAGAGTAAAGCGCGGGGCAAGATAGACGATAGCCAACCAGTGCTGCCAATTTGGATTTTTTTTCCCATCAAAACTGGCTTTTTTTGAAGACTAAATGCGGGAAAAATTTGTGAATTGCGGGAATTGTGGAAAGCGGGAATTCTAGCATTTTTAGAAATTCTGTTGGCTTTTTCCCAACTTTTTTTGTGTTGTTAACACAAAAGTACAAAATATGGAAAAGTGGCAGATTTACGATAGTCACTTATAAACAATCCAGAAAATGTGTTGGCGTATCGATTGTTTTCTCGAAATACGATAATTGCACCACTCGCTTAGTGTTTCCATTTCAATTTGATCAAGTGGGCCAACATCAGTAACACAAACAAATTTTAGTCTTTAAAGATTCTGGTGAAAACCGGAGATTTTTTTGAGTTGGCAACTGTGGCCATTCAAATATTGTGTTTGCCCTGGTCATACGCGATTTCTGGCTATTTTCTGGCTATTTGCTAATTAAATCCAATTTAAGGAATGCATTCTAGCTTAAGTTATAGTATTAATTTCAAGCAAAAGATATACTCTATTAATTTTTATTGTAATATAGAGAATCGGATTGTGACGGATGGGAAAATGCTGCGTCGAATATGAAGTGCCTATAAAATATCTTCAGATGATAGGCACTAATATGTCATACGCAAATGAGACAGACTAAGGAGATAACGATAAAATAATGCAAATCTTTATCTTTTAAACAAAAATGAACTTAATAAAATGTTATTTTTGAAGAAATTTTTTCTCTTTTTTTGATACATTTGTTTTTAGCTTTTTTTTTTGGATTTTTTAATATTTTTGTTGAGCTTTTTTCTCCATTCATTCCGTCAAAAACATCTTTTTTTGCTGGTCAAAAGTTGACAGTACTGTAGCCAACAAAAACACCAAGAGAGGGAGAGTTAACTATAGCAACAGCGTTGAGCGCAAGGAATAGCAAGTGAAAAAAGAAGAGCGCGAAAGTAAACAAAAATATAAAAACAAAGTGCAGCGGCAACGAAAACAGAATTGTTTTGCTAACAAAGCTAAGCAAAGTTTGACCACACAATTTGTTGTTATATTTTCAGAAAAATGATAATAATATATTAAATACAAGAAAGCACACAGCGATTTAACGATCTGTAGTTAAACACAAGTGAGAGAGTAAAATTAATATTATATTAATTGTAAATTAATATGAAATTTAATGAAAAATCACAAAGTTTAAGAGGGAAGAAAAAAAACACGTCCGTCTGCGACTGCGAGAGCGAGCGATGACATGCTTTCCGATCGTAATCACTTTATAGCCCTTGGTGATTTCAATATTGCTGGTGTATCATGGGATTCGGCCAAGAATTTTAATGGACTTTGCCCCTCTAGTTGATAGTCTTTTCGAAGTATCATTGTCTCAGATTAATGGTATTCCAAATTTTTTAAACAGGTCTCTAGACCTTTTTTTGTTTTAGACCCAGATTCCTGTTCTCTATCGAGAATATCTCCTATATCTTCGACCGAAGACCCTTACCATCCCACTTTAGAAATCACGTATGAGCTCGCATATATTGCGTCAGAGTCTAGTGTACGTTGTGGTGAGCGTTCATGTTGTTTTCGGAAAACCGATTTTATAATAATTATTTGAGTAGGTGCAGAATAGGATTTCAGCGTGATCCTAAACGATTTTATGACTTCGTTAACTCGAAGCGTAGATCCGCGTCATCTCCATTATTTATGTCTTTGGAGAATATGACAGTATCTAATAGTCCTGGTATTGCCGATTTATTTGCGGACTTTTTCCAAACGACATATTCTGTTCCAAGTTTTCAAAATTCTTTTTCTTATCCTTATCAGTTAAATTCATCTAATTGTATTTTTAGTCCTTTAATTACATTAAGCTCTATTTTTGGCTATAAAACCCGCTTTTTCGGCAGCTCCGTCAGTGATGCCAACATTTTTTCGAAAAAAAAGGACAGATTGAGAAAAAAAAACAGGAAAAATAGGATGAAAATATTATAAAAAGGATAGAAAAAGGGACAAAAAGTTTGTTTACAATAATTTTGTTTTTTATTATTAACATAATAGTTTTAAGGCAGCTTCGATTATTTTTCTTTCGTCGTTATTGCTGTCCTCATAAGTAGCCATGGAGCCAATTATTTGGAGATACTTTTCAGGCACAGGCAGTGTCTGGCGGACACTACATTTCTAATAAGGTTAGTGCACTTGGTTCTGTGCAATTCAAGCTTCTTGGCGTCAAAATGTGTTTTTATTAATTCACTTCTAATACTAATTCAGCTTCTTGGCGACAAGTTTCTGAAGATTTCACCGGCTCGAAACAAATTTTACTTTGTTTCACTAAACTTGATGTATTTTGCGTTTGTTTTTTTGTCGTCATGTGAACTCTTATTTGGTAAATTTTACAGTAAATACTGTATTTGCAGTATTTGAAAAAAGCCTTGTTAATGTCTGAATTATGTCGGCTAATCCAATCTTTAAAATCGTGAAATTGTGTGTTCAGTACCGAAACAGATAGTGCAAGTAAACCGTGAATAGAGTTTTTCGATTAATTTTTTACCAAACTGTCGATATAAGTATAAGTTTCAAATTTTAGAGCTTCTAATAAATTTAAATTGGAGCGCGAAAGCAACTATTTTAGAAAAATAAAGAATTTATATTAGATTTAAAAAAAAAGGGACAGATTTCCGGATGAAAAATCTAAAATAAGGACTGATTTCAGGTATGCGGATGATTTTCAATTTTTTCCGCATGAAACGTTATAAACAGGACAGATCTGTCCGGAAAAAGGACAAATTGGCATCACTGAGCTCCGTATGGAGTGTCTAATTGTGTGCTAAGGTATTGTGCTAGTAGTATCTGTAAACCGCTTTTTAAATTGTTTCAATTGTTCGTAAACTCATGCTCTTTTTCAAAAATTTGAAAAATTTGTACATTATACCTATACTAAGAAAAGGAAAGAAATCTAAAGTTCAAAATTATCGCGGTATAATGTAAATTGTCTGCGATTCCGAAAGCATTTGTAAAAATCATATCTTCTCAACTGCAAAATCTGTGAAAATCGCCTTACCAACATGGATTTGTGAAATCTATGTCCACTTCTACTAACTTATTGGAGTTCTCTTCTATTGTGATTAAAGGATTCGAGAATAAAATGCAAACAGATGCCATTTACACCGATTTTAGTAAGGCTTTTGACTCAGAAAGTCATCATCTTATTGTATAAACTTAATCTTTTAGGGTTTCCTCATAGCCTAATTGAGTAAATCTCCTCATACCTTTACAACAGAATTCAGAATGTTTATTATAATGGCTTTGTTTTTAAATGTGTCCAAGTTACTTTTGGTATGTCCCAGGACAGCCATTTGGGTCCTATATTGTTCACTTTGTTAATAAATGATCTTCCTTCTGTAATTGAGCATTCCCGTGTAATTTTGTACGCTGATGACGTCAAGCTTTGCCTGACATTTAATGATAGTATTGCGATGTCAATGTTGCAATGTGACCTTAATCGTCTAGAATCTTGGTGCAGATTAAATATGTTACTTCTCAATAGCAATAAATGTAAGTTTATGACCTTCTGTAGGAGTTCTTCCCAGGTAAATAACTATGTTTTATATAACACTCCTCTAGAGCGAATTGAAGTTGGGAATGACTTGGGGGTTCTGCTTGATGCAAAACTAAAATTTGATAAGCATATTCTGTCTGCTGTAAATAAGGCCATGGGTGTCCTGGGGTTTATAAAAAGCTGGTCGAAAGAGTTCAACGATCACTTCATTACCAAAACTTTTTACGTCACACTGGTTCGTCCTATCCTTGAGTACGGATCTCTTATCTCCCCATTATAGGGTTTATCAAGATAGGATTGAGTCGGTGCAAAAACAATTTTTGTTATTTGATCTTCGTAGTTTAAATTGGAATCCTAAAATTAGATTACCACCCTATCGCAGTAGACTTTTAATACTAAACCTTCCTTCTCTTTCTGACCGTAGAACTATGCAAAGGTGCTGTTTTTATACAGAGACTAATTAATGGTGAAATAGACACTTTGGAGCAGTTAAGTCAAATTAGTTTTGCAGTTCCTGTCAGGATCACTAGGAATTTTCTTCCTCTTCACATTTCACGAAGAACTACTAACTTTGCTTGCCATAATCTCAATAACGTAGTTAGCTCTAGTAAATCTATTCCTCTGCTCAAAACCTTATTAGCATATTTATCGAGTATTTAATTGTTTTTCATCTTCTAATACATATATCCTAACATATTTTTAAGTTAACTTAATTAGCTGTCCAGCGTCTTTTAATATTTATTCGCGGTTTTCGATTAATGCCAACAAGCCCGTGCTTGGTATCGCTGGGCCACTTGATGGTACTGCCGTTAGTACGTCAACGTCCAAAGAAGTATGGTTATGGAATGAAATTGACTACATTAATTTAATTTATTTAGAAATCTCACAATCGGTATAATGATTTCATGAAAAGTATGTAACATGCAGAAAGAGGCATCTTCGAGCCTTTGTTTCAAATGTTTTCCACGCCTACTCCCGTCCGGCAAATCAATCGTGATTTTAGAATTTTAAAGACGAACTTTAGTTTTTACGATTCCTAAAGATTTGTTTGCGATCAGACAAAAATTATAGAATTTATTTAAGAAATACCTTTGTAAGTCAAAGCGCCTACTTACTAAGGATCTTAGTTGCTTTGCCTGACAATCCTGTATATTTTATATAGTATATTTTGAATGTAGAATATTGTCAATACACCAAATTAGCATATCTGGAATACATTTAGGTTTTTTTGTGGTATATTAATTTGATATATTTTCTGTTCTGCTTTCATTGAACTGTAGCTTTCTTACTTATTTTTTATACTTCCATATTTTTACTTAATAGATTTATTCGACTTCAAATAAAATTAATAAAGTAAATGTTAATAAATGAAATATGTATTTATTGATACACATTTCTATATGAATTATTCCCCATTTTTTCGTAGGCAAGAGTTAAAAATAAAAACAGTATTGCAACCATTTGCTTTATGGTGCTTTTGTTTATTTGATCCAATGGACAATATCTATCTATCTCGTGTCGTTGCAGTTTTCTCTGCCGGGCCACTAGCCAGACACGCACAGCATAAATATTCATGTGCCGAAGGCATGCTTTTTTTGGCACATCGTGTAACTTCTGCGACAAAGATCTACACAATTTCAGATCAGTTGTTTTTCAGCTGTTATACAAGCAAGACCGCGCTGCGCAAAATTTTATATGCGCGCTAAGAAAAATGGTTGATGAATAAGATCTTATTAATTGTTATTGTTTAAAGAAGTCATAAATATACTATAAACACAAATCCAATATTAATATAAATATGTATTGGTGCCGACCACTACTTAAAATGTCAAATAAAGTAGTTAATGTCTTGAGCAAGGACTGATGTCAGAGTGCGCGAAAAGCGAACAACATTCTTTTTTATTATTATTGTGTATTACTTTGCCTAAAAGTTCGGACTTAAAGTTAGCAGTAGCGTAAGGTAAAACGAGTACTGAATGACCATCTAAGCGACATTTCCCCAACAACATAATCTCATTTTAGTCATTTTAGCGGCTAGTTTTCTAAATAATTCAAATTCTCCAAAAATTTTCAGATACATTTGCAAATAAAAAACATAAATTATGAATAATGGTATGAATTATGGTGGATTAATTGATTAACTAATAAAACCATAATAAGTGGAGAAGCGACTAAAATGAAATCTTATGGAAAAGTAATTTTAGTTTTAGCGCTGATATGGAGGACAGATGTGGTAATTGGCGGAAAGTCCCAACCACAGGATACAGTATCAGTATCTCTACCAGGCGATATAATTCTGGGTGGTTTGTTTCCCGTGCATGAGAAAGGCGAGGGTGCATCGCCATGCGGGCCCAAGGTCTACAATAGAGGAGTGCAACGATTGGAGGCTATGCTCTACGCCATTGACCGAGTTAATAATGATTCAAATTTGCTCCCTGGTATCACGATAGGCGTACATATTTTGGACACATGTTCGCGCGACACTTATGCTTTAAATCAATCTCTACAGTTCGTGCGCGCATCGCTTAACAACTTGGATACCTCAATTTTTGAATGCTCCGATGCTTCCAGTCCATTGCTAAAGAAAAACGCGTCTTCCGGACCAGTGTTTGGAGTCATCGGCGGCTCTTACAGTTCTGTGTCTCTGCAAGTGGCAAATCTTTTTCGACTCTTCCACATACCACAAATATCACCAGCTTCTACAGCCAAAACACTTTCCGACAAATCACGCTTCGATCTGTTTGCCAGAACGGTGCCGCCAGATACATTTCAGTCCGTCGCGTTGGTCGATATTATAAAGAACTTTAATTGGTCTTATGTATCCACAATTCACTCGGAAGGCTCTTATGGCGAATACGGTATTGAAGCGTTCCATAAGGAAGCAAGCGAACGACATGTGTGCATTGCTGCTGCTGAGAAAGTACCTAGTGCAGCAGATGATAAGGTCTTTGATGCAATTATTAGCAAACTACTAAAAAAACCAAGTGCTAGAGGTGTTGTTCTTTTCACTCGCGCTGAGGACGCTCGACGCATTCTACAAGCGGCAAAACGCGCAAATTTAACGCATCCGCTGCATTGGATAGCAAGCGACGGGTGGGGCAAACAGCAAAAGCTCCTTGAAGGATTGGAGGACATAGCGGAGGGCGCAATAACGGTTGAGTTGCAATCGGAGATTATTGAAGATTTTGATCGTTATATGATGCAATTAACGCCTCTTTCCAATCAGCGTAATCCTTGGTTCGCAGAATACTGGGAAGATACTTTTAACTGTGCTATAAAAAACAGCTCTGAAGATAATTCAACAAACCATGAACGAAGAGTTATTTGTGATGATAACTTAAGGTTATCAGAAAAAGTTGGGTGAGTATCTAAAAACTAATTGTTAAATTTCGATTAGTATTGCGCCATTTTTGCGCAATTATCGTTTGTGCCATTTTATAAGAAATATTATATTTCAATTAAACCAGACTGAAAATAAGTGGATTTTTCTTTATAATATGTAATATATACAGTGGCGTGCAAGTGTGAGTACATGCTAGCAACTACTGACTTTGGGTTCGCATAAAAAAGTTATTAGTAAAGTAAATGAGTCCAAATTTTTTGTGTTTATTCTTTGAATATTTATTAACAAAATCTTATACAAAATATACCAAAAAAATTTAATTGGTTTATTTACGAAATAAAAAACAAAAAAAACTCGCATGTACTCAGTTATGCTCATTTTGAACACTTTTCAACAATCATTTTTTTTTTAATACTTGGTTCAAAGACCGATATTTGTAATTGTGATATTTATTCATTCTGGTATATTTTCTACCAAATTTGGTATTATTTCTTTTAGAATAGCTTTCCATTCTTGCTGGACTCGGCGCTGCATCTCGCGCTAGCTTGCTGGTACTGATTCGTAGTGTCCCAATCATCTGCTCATTATCGACCACAAATTTTCGATCGGATTGAGATCAGGACTCTGTGCTGGCCACTCCTTTAACTTAAAATGTTGACTTGCGATCCATTCCTTGAAGATTTTGGACGTGTGTTTTGGATCTCCATCTTGTTGAAATGTGATGTCTCTCTCGTTATATGCACATTTGTCAACAAAATCGCAAATATGGGTTTGCAAAATATCTATAAAGTCTTCCTTTTGCATAGTATCATCTATTTTCATAATTGGTCCAACGCTCCACCAAGTAGAACAGCTCCAGGTCATGTCATTTCCTCCTCAGTGTTTCGCAGTTCCTTGTACGTGGCCTATCTGCAGCGACTCCTCAGGCTTCTTCCAACAATATTGTTTACAATCCGACTGGAATCGATTCAATTTCGTTTCATCAGACCATATAACTATTTTCCAGTCGTCCGATTCCCAAGTTTTATGGAATAGTTAAAATGGAACCTCTTCGGGTCTTTTCGAAATTCGAAGTGCGAAGACAGCGCGCAGCGTACGTCACACACTCGATTCAGTCGCAGATCGCATGCGGAACGATGAGAACGAGAGCGTATTTCTTTGCGTTGTGGTTTCGTGTATGTATGCGCCTATGTATGTAAATGATCGCCCATATTAGTATGTGTTTGCATATAAAGTTTTGCAACGTGCAGTTGCCGCGCAAACTAGCACTTGCGCACGTCAAGTTTTTTTTAGCCTCGACGAAAGTATCGAAAATGACAGCGACAGCTGATGAAAACACATAGGGAATGCGATGGCTGTGCTGATAGTTTGATATTTAAATACTATAAACAAAATTGGTTTTATATTCTTCAGAACACAATAACATTTCAATTTGAGAAAACAAAAATTAAAACTGATAAAAAATCATTCATCAAATCAATATCCCGATTTGAATGTACTTATATTTTTAAAGTTCAATTTTTTTAATAGAGTTTTAAATAAAGTTTACACAAAATAATTACGGCTTTATTTTAATATTTAAATGTACAAATCAATCATCAAAAATCAAAATTAGTTAATACTTCTGTGAGTAAGCTAGAAAAGAAATGAAAAATTTGTAAACCGCATTTTTAAAAAATACAAAATATGTGTGTATTCTTGCTTGCAAACTATCAACAAAGCCAACGCAGTCCTTATGCAGGCGCCATTTAAATGCAAACATCTAAGACACGAGCAATTGATGTCATCTTCATTTTCGAGACTTGCGTCGCGGCAAAGCAAAATTGACGTGCTCTATCGCTAGTTTGCGCATTACGCATTTTAATAAATAAATTGACGCATACATACAAACGAAAGCACAGCGAAACGAAATACCCTCGTGCTCATCGTTCCGCATGCGACTGCGACTGAACCGAGTGTGTGACGTACGCTGCGTTCGCACTTTGAATTTCAAAATAAGTCGAAGAGGCTCTGGGGTTCTAATCGCAGCGCTCGGCTCTTCTAGGGTCGCAATAATGCTGTTGCGAATAATACGTTTCTGCTTTAAGACGGCCATTCAAAAGGCTTGTACCGGCATACTGGCGGTCACACCGGCCAAACGATCTAAAACACTCGTTCGACATGTTTGACCACTTATGAATCAAGAACGGCATAACAGATTTGAGTGGAAATTGGTAGGGAGGTAGCTTAGAGCCAGAAGACTGCTATAGGATACTTTTTATCCCGTTCGACATCGCGAATTTTACTCCACCGACATGGTTGCACTTATAATGCTTCATTATAATAATAATGAATAACAGTAAGTAGACTGTGAGCGTAACGTATTATACACGATATTATGTATTTATACATTTTTCATTTATCAGGTTTACCGGTATGAAATGAGCGTTTTTTTTGTGAACATATGTTAAAACCCTAATTACTAATGGGAAAGTAAAAAACATTTTATTCAAAGTATTAGCAATTATTTTCTATACATTTTGACCACCTTTTTGGCAATTTGTGGATACCACGCCAATAAAATTGTTCGTCTTTTAAAGCAAACCAGCCAGACACCCAATTTTCGACCTCCTCGTAGGAATCAAACTGCTGCTCAGCCAATGCGTGTCCCATGAAAATAAATGGTAGTCGGAAGGAGCCAAGTCTGGTGAATACAGCGGGTGGGATAGCAGCTCCCAGCCAAGTGTTTTGATTGTATCCTGAACCAGTTTTGCTTTGTGGGCAGGTTCATTGTCATTGAGCAAAATTACCTTGGCCCATTCTGGGTTCAAAATGATCACTTGTTGTCGGTAGCGATCAGTATTATCGGTATCACCAGGTTTCGGGAGCTCGTAGTACACCACACTTTCTGGTTTTCTATGCGTTTCGCAAATCATCACTTTCTGGCACAAAATTCGACATTTTTAACACAATGAAAAAATATGTTGCAAAAATTTTAAAAATCGGAAAAAAGGTAAAATCGGCAAAATTTTGAAAATTATAAAACTTATACAATCGGCAAATTTTTGAAATTAAAAAAATATAAAAATCGGCAAATTTTAAAAATTGAAAAAATTGTAAGATAGGCAAAATTTTGAAAATTGAAAAAAAAAAAATTTTAAAATCGGAATAATTTTGATAATTGAAAAATGTAAAAATCGGCAAAATTTGGAAAATTGTAAAATCGGCAAATTTTGAAAATTAAAAAAAAGTAAAAATCGGAACATTTTTGGAACGTAAATGTGAAATCGCCAAAATTTTGGAAATTGAAAAAATTGTAGAATCGGCAATTTTGGAAATTCAAAAAAAGTAAAAATCAACAAAATTTTGAAAATTAAAAAAAAAAGTTATTTATTTATTTATTTATGAAAGTAGACAAAAATTTATAAAAAATCTTAGCCTACTCGTACTAGGAGAAGAGCCATGACAACTTAGGTCTTCGGCTACTAATAACATTCTTAATTTTACAAATTGATTATAAAGAAATAGTTAACACTTAAAATTCTAGGTATGAATTAACAATGATGAATAAGATGAAAATTATAATAGTTTTGAAAAGATACATGTTTACATGAGGGTGAATAATTTTCATATTTTAATTTTGTTTATATAAATTTTGAATAGATTAGAATAGCAAAAAATATATGTATTTACATATGAGTATATGTAACTTAAGGTTAACTTTATATAGAATGAAAGATGTTACTATGTTTGAGAAATTTGATTAAGAATTTTATATTGTCAGCAGTTGGATTGGTTAAAGCGGATAAAGGTGAGTTGTTGGGAAAGAAACGGGATCTGATTTGTTGAGTAAAGGAGCTGGAGCTCAAGAGGTGGTTCAGATTAAAGAATATAGAATCACCTTGAGGGCAATTGCCGGGTGTGTCATTGGTAAAATAGTGAGAATGGGTAATTTTAGTGTGGCCTAGACGAATGCGAATTAGTTTAGTATCTTCTAGCCGTGAAATAGATATATAATTATTGTTGAGAAAATTAGAGATGTTTAATTTTTGAGGGTTGGTGCTTTGATACCAATTCGAAGTTTCAGCAAAGGAATTGTCATTGGATAAAATTAAACTATTTTGAAAGTGTTTTTTAATGTCATTGCTATTGTTGTTGGTAGTATAAACAAGAGGAAACTGAAAAGATTTTTTAGCTGTTTGATCTGCCAGCTCATTGCCTGTTATGTTAATGTGACTGGGAATCCATAGCAAAGTGAATTTAGGGTAGAGTCGTATTAGAAGGTTACGAATTAAATCTGGGTAAAAGGAGGAGTTGGATATGTTTTTTATTGATTTGAGAGAGGAAAGAGAGTCTGAGCAGATAATGTATCTGCCCCTATTGTTTTGTAATAGGCGAATAGCTAAGTAAATGGCAATAATTTCAGAGGAAAACACTGTTGTGTACGGAGGAAGAATACCGTAAGAGAGGATGGTGTGAGTTGTGGTTATACCATAACCAGTAGAGCTATTAATTTGAGACCCATCAGTGTATATGAAAGTTGTGTTTTGATTTTGTTCCGACTGAATTCTAGCAAACTCTTTCCTGAAAATTTCAGGAGGGTTAGAATTTTTATTTAAATAGCTTAGAGATAAATTAATTGAATTTGGGTGTAGATTCCAAGGCGGCGATTTATGTTTAAGTTTAGAAATGGGCTTAAGATGAATCCCTAATGAATTGTGAGTAGAGATGATTCTATCAATAGTCGAACATTTTTTGCCACTCTTGGGCGGAAGGTAATTTTTCATTATAATGTATAACGGGGAATCAGAACTGTTGATTATAGTAGTAAAAAATTAGCTGTTAGTTTATCTTTTCTGTTGTTAAGTGGCAGAATATTAGCTTCAAAAAACAAATTTTTGATAGGAGTGGAGCGGAAAGCCCCTAATGCGAATCTAATTGCTGAATGTATAATTGTATTTATTTTTTTAATAGTGGTTTTAGGAGCATTGCCATAAAGGGGAAGTGCAAAGTCGATTTTAGATAAAAGAAGGGCTTTAACTACAGAGATAAGTGTAAGGGTGCTACAATTAAATTTAAGACTCGAAAGGCATTTAATAATATTGAGGCGTTGATAAAGGGGATCTGTAAGATAATCAATGTGTGAGTTCCAGTTATGTTTGGCGTTAAAGAAAACGCCTATCATTTCCATCGACGATGGGTTTGTCTTGTTTTTGTCAGGTTTCAGGATAGGTACTATAATACTCAATTTATATTGTTGAGGAATACATTTATGAAGAATGCAGTTAAAGAGATCAATTAGTCTCTTATGGACATTGATATGTAGCTCTTTTATCATTTGATAGTTAATCCTATCAAAACCCGGAGTTTTGCCTTTTAGGGAATTTAAGGAAGCCGAGAATTCTGTATAATTAATGTCAGCTTCTATTGGATATGCACGTTTACTATGTGGGTAAATTAGTGAGTCGGAAAGAGTTCTAATTTTATTGACAGTAAAGAGACTAGAAAATGAGGAGTCTTGAGACTGAACGGACCAGTTATGGCAAAAGAAATCAGCAATATCCTGTTGACTTGTGATTTTTTTGATTACAGGGTGGGATAATACAGTGGATACCCTTAGTAGGATGCATACCGCAAAAGCGTCTAATATTGTTCCAGATTTTGACGACCGGAGTAGTAGGGTTAATCTCTTCAGTAAATTTAGAAATGGATTGTCTTTTGGCTGTTTTTAGAGCCCTTCGGAATACGGCATTTTTTCCTTCTAAAATCGATGATGTTTTCCGTAGAAATATATCTTTTAAGTGTACGCCGTGCAGAGTTTTTTTAAGCTGCGTAGAGCTTATTGATCTTTATTCCACCACGGAACTGATTTTGAAATTAATTGAGCAACTTTGGGTATACTTTGATGGGCACTAGATAAAATAATTTTATTCAAGTTGGCTGATTCTTTGTTAATGTTGGAACTGATAGGGATAGATTGGTTTTTAGAATTGGACAAGGATTGGAAAAGTTTCCAATCAGCTTTACTAAGTTTAAAGACGGTCTAACAATTTTAGTATGGGACTGAGTGTCCTGGAAAAGGCGAGAAATAATGGGTAAGTGATCACTACCAAAGAAGTAATCTTCGGTTCTCCACTCCGAGTCAATTGCTAGATCCGGAGTACAGAAGCTGAGATCTATGTGAGTGAGTGTGTTATGTGTACTGAGGTGGGTAGGACTTTTATCATTAAGAAGGATTAGGTTAGATTGGGTTAAAAACTTATCAAGAATTAGGCCCTTCTTATTGTTGACTGGGGAACCCCAGCGTTTGTGCCAGCTATTAAAATCTCCAGTTATAAACGAAGGTTTGTTATTAGGAGGGGAAAGAACAGAAATTAAGTTGGCAAGAGTAAAGACAGCTTTAGGTTGGAGGTAGGTAGAAATAATATTTAATTGTTTTTTTGAACAGATTTCGACGCAGATGGCATCGAATTCTGTAGAGAGGCAAATTTCTTTGTATTGAATGGAGTTATGAATCAGTATGGCGACACCACCATAAGATGGCAGAGAGTTGCGCGAGATCATTGTGTAGTTTATGGGTATTGGATGAATAGAATGAGATGCTAAGTGGGTCTCTTGAAGGCAAATAATTTGTGGCTTGTATTTGGCTAATAGAATTTGCAGCTCACTGTAGTTGTTAGTGAATCCATTAATATTCCATTGGAGAATTGTTAATTGATAAAATATGTATTGATAAGGAGGAAATAGTCGATATAATATAAATAACAATAAATTAGTTAGTATGTGACCGTAAATGCATATGAATACGCATATACAGTCACAAACTACAGTGAGAAAAGAAAATATAAGACTGCAGATTCCCCCCTCCCCAGCCCGCCAAGCCCACACTCTATTTAAACAACAGAGTATGGGCCTGGCGAGCCGACGAATCCAGCAGTTAAGTGAATAGGTTATTTAAGTTATATTACCATCATCAGGAGACAAATCTATATCGGATATGTCTGTGCTGTCAGAAAGAATAGAATCTGGAGATCGTTTCAAATTTTGTTTTGAAGATTTAGATTGAACGTTAGCTTTAGCTTTGAGATGTCTTTTCATTCTGTTAGAGGTGACTCTAGGGAGAATTTTTACTAAAGAGTTTGGGGTTAAAGGCTTAGAGGTACATTGGAGTTCAGTGTTAGATGTTGTCTTAGGGTCAATTGCTATGTCATTGTAGTCAATTATCTTTTTAGAAAAAGGTGGAATAGGGGTACTGCTCTGAACTAAATTGGAAAAGGTTAGTTGAGAAGTGTTTATACTATCATTAATTTTATCTAGGTTGCTTTTAGCAACGCAAGAATATAGAGATCCATCGTGGGCGTGTCTGGTTTTATAGGTGTTTATAGCTGTCTTCATGTCAACCTTATCAAGCGTTTTGATCGCTTGTATTTCCTGGTGTTTAACGAAGAGTGAGCACTTTCTGAATACCGAAGAGTGATTACAGTCCAGTAATTTTGCATCATTGTAATTGATGCAGCGTTTTCCAATTGAGCATTGTTCGTTGTCTTCAGTGTGGTGTTCGTTGGCGCAATTAATGCAAATTTTTTTGTTGCGGCATAAATTTGAAATATGTCCAAATCTAAAGCAATTGTAGCAACGAAGTGGTGGAGGAATAAATGCCCTCACTTTAACTGATCCATAACCAATTTTGATACTTTCCGGAATAGAGGCGCTTCCGAAAGTTAAAATTAAAAGGCCTGTTTCAATTAGTTGATCGTTAAACTTCTTCTTGATTTTTTAACTTGGGTAACATTTTGAGCAGTAAGCTCGTTTTTGATAACTTCTTCATCAAGGTTTCGCAAGTTATTGGAGTAAATAACTCTTTTGGAAGAGTTCAGCGAGAGATGTTCTTTAACTTCCATTGGGAAATCACTAAATGATGTCATCTTTACCAATTTTTGGGCTTGTGTTCCATTCTTAGTTTTGATTAATAAATTTCCGTCTCGGGTCTTCTTTGCAAAAAGAACTTCACCGCCGCAGGTGTGGTCAATAATTTTCTTAATGACAAACGGTGAAACATTTGACATTGAGTTGTCATCTAGACGTTTAACAACAACAAATCTGTGCTCAGATTGGTTTTTGTCTGGAGGGTCGTCTCTCCGAATCGTAGCGAGTAACAAACGTTTATCGGGTATCGGGTCCTCTTTGAGACTTATTTGTTTACAAAAACTGAGATCAACGAGATACGCGCACGAAAATTGACTATGCGTGGACACGTCTTGTCGATGCGAGAGTCTATTTGGAACTGAAAAAAAAAAAAAAAATGTTAAAATCGGCAAAATCTTGTAAATTGGAAAAATGCAAAAATCTAAAAAATTTGGGAAATTATAGGTGTTCGTTCGGAAGGACAGAAAGACGTACGGATATACATCGTCTCGACTGTTGTCGGTGTAACACACATTCGATAATTTAGCGAGAATGTGTCTATATTTTTCGGTACGTTCAGACATAGCTAAGTCGTCTCTGCTGTTGGCGGTGATAAAGGATATAACACACATGCCGTGTTAGCAAAATACCATATATTTTTCTGTAGATACGAAAATTTAGCGTGGAGGTATATAGAAAATAAAAATATATGTTTTTTTGTATGTGTTTTGCTTTAGATATGAACAAGAATCAAAAACACAGTTCGTTGTTGATGCCGTCTACGCCTTTGCCCATGCGCTTCATCACTTACACACTGATCTGTGCACTCTGAATAATGAAAATGAAGGAGGTCAACAAAGTCATCATGCACATACCGAGTCTGTATGGTATCGCAAGCCAGTAGTCGACATCCATTCACAGGCGTGTCCTGATATGGCCAGCTATGATGGCAAAGACTTTTACAATAATTACTTGTTAAACGTCTCATTTGTTGGTACTGTTTCGCTCTCTATTATACAAGCACCACATATTTAATCAAATCTTGACAATATTTCTTAAATGCTGCAGATCTGGCTGGCAGTGAAGTAAAATTTGATCGTCAAGGAGATGGCTTGGCTAGGTATGATATATTAAATTATCAACGACTGGATAATTCTACTGGATATCAATACAAGGTAAACAGTATTAAACTTATTAAATCGTCACAAATTGTGTGATCAACATAAAGCTATTCTCTTTATTATTAATATGCAGTTATGTATATGTAAATATGTTTATTATGTTAAGACGTTTTTAATCGCTGTAGATTTTTTTCCATTGATAAATACTTAAAACATTAAAAACAAATAAGTCATAATGAATTTGGTTTGCCTGTTTTAATGTGAAAATTGCACACTGCAGACTTGAGCATTAGGTAATAAAAGTTGAGTTTCTTTATAATAATTGTAAAAGTAAATTGTAAATAATTGTAAATAGTTAGATCAGTAATATCAATGATCCTTTTTTATTGCTTATGATGGATTTCAATCACTGTTGTTGTGTAAGACCTCATTAACTTTATAATGGAAGGTGTACTTTGGGGTTATACACTTGTAGCCGTATCTTCTAATGTAAGTCAGTACACAGTAGTGCACCGGTGAAATACCTTATGGTCTGTTGGACAGCCAAAATGTAAATTGTGGCCTCTGAGGTAAGATTTGTTGTTTTTATTAAGTTGAGACCAACCTCCTTACATCGGTAATATGTCTCATTCAGTCCTAAGTAAAAAGGAGGAGGTTGTAGGTTATGTTGTCTGTGGGTAATTTATTGTCAACGAGGTTAATATAGATGCGTAGTGATGTATAAGTGAAGGTCTCTATACTTCCTCCTTTTAGATTGTCCGAAGCTAGTGTAGGCCCTACGGAGTACCTACCTTACTTTTAGAAGCTTACAGTTAACACATCTTAGTAGTCGGCTTAGGCTTCATCGCCTTTTGCGTGGATTATCTGTGACATATTCACAAATGTAAGATTGTTAAATTTTATAACAGAACGTAATTAAGACGTGGACAAAATAATAATAAATACATAAATAAAAATAACACTTAAAATTAATTTCGTCGAAATATTGAGTACTTTCGCTTATGCATACATGTATTAGTATATAATGTAACATGTTATGCAACATTGAACATTGACATTGAAGGTAATTGGAAAATGGTTCAACAACCTTGAGCTGAATTTGGAGACCGTAGTCTGGAATAAGGAACAGGAAATGCCAACATCAGCATGCTCATTACCTTGTAAAGCAGGAATGATTAAAAAACAACAGGTTAGTTCGAATCGATTTATCTGTCATATCCGGAATATGTTTTAAAAGTATATAATTTTTATATAATCTTAGGGGGATACATGCTGTTGGATCTGTGACAGTTGTGAGCCATACGAGTATGTTTATGATGAGTTCACTTGCCGTGATTGTGGTCCGGGCCTATGGCCCTACCCCGATAAATTATCATGCTTTGCTCTAAGCATACAGTACATGAGCTGGAATTCATTGTTTGCAATCGTTCCTATGATAGTTGCACTTATTGGTATTACGATGACTATTTTCGTTATTGTGCTCTTCGCCAAAAACCACGATACACCACTTGTGCGAGCGTCTGGCCGTGAACTAAGCTACACCCTTTTGTTTGGAATTTTGGTTTGTTACTGCAATACGCTGGCTCTGATTGCAAAGCCAACAATTGGATCATGCGTATTGCAAAGATTCGGTATCGGTGTCGGCTTCTCAATTATTTACAGCGCGCTCCTCACAAAAACTAATCGCATATCTCGGATCTTTCACTCTGCATCAAAGTCGGCCCAACGACTTAAATATATCTCACCCCAATCTCAAGTTGTGATAACCTCATCATTGATCGGTATTGTCTCTAATGTTTCATTAATTTATGTTATTTTGATTGCTATGTTAACAATACACTTTCATGCTGCTTAAATAGCAATACAAGTCTTAATCACTATGATATGGATGATAGTGGAACCGCCAGGAACGCGATTTTATTACCCAGATCGAACGGAAGTGATTCTAAAGTGCAACATCCAGGATATGTCCTTCCTCTTCTCGCAGTTGTACAATATGATACTAATTACGATTTGCACAGTATATGCTATTAAGACGCGAAAGATACCCGAAAATTTCAACGAATCGAAATTCATTGGCTTTACCATGTATACCACATGTATCATATGGCTAGCGTTTGTGCCAATTTACTTTGGTACCGGGAACTCGTATGAAGTGAGTCGTACAAAATTAATCAAATTTCAAATTAAAATTATGTACCCACTACCCATTTGGTAGAGTATTAAATCTAATGATTAAATCTGTATCCACATTACAAGAATACAGGAACAATTTTTTTTTTCAAGAATTTAAATGGAATTATTATTGTTCAATTAATCCTGAGTATAGAGAATTTGGAAAGGAGTTTCATTATAGTTGATATTGATTCTGTATCAGAGTTGCCGATTTATTTTGTTTTAAATATGTATTTTAATATTCTCTTCCCTTTTGGGTAGTGGGTATAAAATAAGAGAAGTCGAGAATAGCATGACAACGAAAAAGACATGTATTAAATCTGAATATTTGGTATTCTTAACTTACAATTTCTAATTTTACAGGGGTTTTCCAAACATCAATTTTTGATTTATGTTTTATATATTTTAGCATCGTATAAATGGTATGTTTATTGTTTACAAATTGTAATTTTAATATACATACAAATTTTGTTGGCTTCTAATTGAAATTGCAAATTTATCATTTTGTTAAGCTGATATTATCGAAAGCAACTTTAAAATAATAAATGAATCATAAGACACTTATTTAATATTAATTTAACGTTTAACTACCACGTTAAATATTTATTAACCTAATATTTGGCATTGTTCTACCTTCAGATTCAAATTACAACATTATGCATCTCAATTAGCTTAAGTGCTTCAGTGGCGTTGATCTGCCTTTATTCGCCTAAAGTATACATACTGGTCTTTCATCCGGATAAAAATGTGCGAAAACTAACAATGAATAGCACAGTATATCGACGCTCTGCCACAACTGCAGGGGGTCAAGCAATGCCAACAAGTTCGGGATATAGCCGCACGCCCCTCGGAACTGGAGTTGGTATATCTGCAAGCGCTAACGCAGCTACAATAGCTCCGTCATCAGGACGAGCTTCACAAAGTGGTAGTCAAAACAGCCCAAGTCCCGACATGACACATAAGCAAACAATTATTCATAATAATGAGGAAGCATGGATTGATTCACAAGCAACTCCAAAATGTGAATGAAATTTCGAAAATATAAAGCACTTTAAAGCATTTTAATCGAAAAAATAAATCATACATTTTTTCATAGCATTAAACCATCTACTTACATATATCTATTGCTCAGATTTTTTTATTACAATTGTTTGAATCATTAGAACTTTTCAATCAGATACACATAATTATGCTGAGTGATACAAGTTGGATATATGCAGTAAACAAAATCTTCCTTAAAGCTATGAAATTAATTCAGTCATTTCAAATGTAGGCTTATCAATTATGGTCAACATTTATATAAATATTACACGATCGGTCACCACAAAAACTCAATTTGCTATATTTATAAGTGGAACGGTCTGCCGACGATATTAAAGATTTTGACTATGGAAATTTATTATTGGTCTTGCCTGGCACTACAATTTAAGGCTTTAAGATTAGTTTAATACAGCTTTTTTGGTGTACTACACAGTGACTCGGTTTCCGAAAACTTGTAGCGAATTTCACATATTCCTGTATTGGTATTTATAAAAGAACTATTAAAAATTCTAATTTTAAAATATCGTTTTCTATTTATAAGAAATATTTTTTCAATAATTCCGGTTTTAAGGGGCCAGTTCCAAAGATGTTAATAATAATTTTTTAATTTTAAATTTACCAATAAAACAACAAATACCTTGTTAATTTGACTAAAACAATTCCCTGCGTTTAACAAAATAAAGAATTAATAAATCACGTATGAAAAATTCACTATATAAATATACATATTTACATACTTTGCAGTTCCGGTATTCCAATAAAATATTTTCCTGTTAAAAACAAGTAAGAAAGCTACAGTCGAATGTGCTTGACTGCTTGGGAATAAAAGTAAAACCTCATTGCAATATGACTTTTCCCATGTACAAGAGTATTCCCAAATAACTTTTACAATTTTAATCTGATCACAATCAAATTTTCAGGAATCTTTATGTTAAAATAATACCGCAATATTTTGCTTTTATTCAAAATGGGTAGCGGGTATCTCACTCGACTGTAGCTTTCTTACTTGTTATTTTTGCATGCAGATCAAGTGTCTTATATTTTTGCCGTGCTCACTTTAGCCTACGCAAATCGGAATAAACCGACTATCACGAGTGATTTTGAAGATAGTTACGATTTGGTGCATATGTACAATAACAACCACAATATTTATGATTCATGAAAATTTGTTGGCGATTGGATTAAAATTGTAAACGGAATTGAATTGAAGAAATACTTTTGTAAGACAAAAAATGCTTTCGGGTCTTAGTAGTGACATTCCGGTATATTTTTGTAGCGCGTATCTTACAGTCGACTCGACAAATTTAATGCTTACATAACCCGAGGGTTTTGTAAAAAAAGAAACCACAACTACAAAAAATTGAATGCCTACATAACCCGAGTGCTTTATGAATCATTTTAAACAATAAATTTATTTAAATAATAATAATACATTTTTTTGGTAAAAAGAAGGAACCCACCTTGCGCCAGCTACAATGCCGGGCAGTTATTTTCAGTAAAATTGTTTATTACTCTTAATTATGCTAATAAAATTTTACTTAATATTTTTAATAGTTTAGGCACGCAAGTTTGAAAGAAAGGGTAATATAAAATATGCGCTGACATTATGTTATATAGGTATTTAGATATCTCCAGAAGGTCCGATCCCAACAATTAAATTAATGTTATTTTATTTTATTTTAATACTTTCAATGATAAAGTACTGCACATTGAAAAAAATTAATTATAGTGGAAACATTGCAAGGCAATATTCATCCGCATTGTTTTCTTTAGTTCCGTGTATGATATTCTTTTATCGTGTTCTCACAAATCCTTACTACAAAAGACCGAATATAATTAAAATAATGTTTAGCAAACTGAGCGAAAATATTACGTTCGTCACTTGATGTAACAAATTTCAAAAAAAAAAAAAACATAATAAATTTAATTGTTAATAAATTAACAATTGCATTTCTTCATTATTTTAAAACGATTTTTCTTTAAATTCTTTCATATACGTATCGGTTTAAAAATTTTATTTGACTTTTTTAGTCCTCATCCTGTAATTGCACTCTTAAAGGTGCAAGTTAATGGAAATACAAAGAAGAGTAGTTTGAAAACTACGTAGCTGAGTGATCAACAATAATCTAATGGTCATAAAATCATGTATCCATAAAAATCTGTTTACATATAACATTATATGAAAGTGTACATTTAGATAAAAATAAAACAAAAAGTTAATTTTGTTTTCTAATTCTTGGGATATCCAAAGAATGCGTAAAACTCAGTATTCGAAAATTTAACGGGCATCCAATTTTAAAAATCAAAAGCTTAGATATTTGTCGAATGTTAAAAACCAGAGCCAGTAGTGCAGCTTAAAATTAAACCTAAATATTTTCATATATAACTTCCGATTGTAGTTTAATTTTCACAGATTATTTATATTATTCTTATTAGTGTTTACATAAAACTATCTCAATGGATTCCCACTTTGAAATGACATGCCTGCGAGCCTGTCTCGTCGAATCTTGGCTGTTAACTATAATGAATACATTTAGTTTATGCAAATCCACTAGATCTTGAACTGTTGCGGGTAATCTTACAAATAGTTCCCTCAAAAGGCTGTCAACAAATTTCAATATTACAAATTGGAAACAACTGTTCTATCTTTTTACAATAAGCGAATTTATTTTCGACTCACAACATAGTTGTTATTTTATATTTTATTATGTACAGAAAAACTTTTTCACGTTTTATTTTTTCAATATTATAGTTAATTGTAAATTTATAATATTAATATATTAAATAGAAAAATCGATGTCAAATATATAAAATGTATTATCAAATTATTAATGTATTGAAAAATGTACTCATACACATAATTTTTGCTGGTAACTAATGCAATATATGAACGGAAAAACTTATGAAACAAAGAAATTGCTGTTTACATAATTCACTATTCATTTCGGCTAATTGATTAATTTAATGATTTTATTTTTAGTTGGACTTGTATCTTAGGCTTCTTCAATTCAGCACTGTAGCTGAGGAATGTTGTATATTTCGCTCAAATTCTTCCAGACTAAGAGCTTGGTTCATATTTAAGAGTGGTAATTTACCAGCAGATGCTCTGGCTAGCAATTCGGGGGAAAACCATTGTGACAATTTATTTGCTGTTGGCGGTAAGTGGTCATCTCTGTGGTAGTTCAACGGGCTGAGCCGGTTGTTCATCAAACTTTTATCATCGGTGCCACCTCCTATATGATTATGAATGGTATATGTTAAATATAAATTAATATATAAGCAAATCTACATAATTAAAAGTACCTATAATGGATGCCGATGACTTAATTGGTATATTATTTGGACACTGTAGATCTCCATGCATTAATCTAAGTCGAGATTGTTGCTGCTGTTGCTGTTGTAAATAATGTTGATGCTGTATTTGCTGAGAGATTCCGTCATTATGAATATTTTGTTGTGGCGATCCACTGCCTTGAACACTTTCAGAGTTTATTGCATCTGTTTGTTGCATGGACTTAAGTCTTTGTTGATTAATTTGATGTTGCATATTGTTAAATGAAGACACTGTCAGTGCAGAATTCATATTTCCTTTAAGAATTGGGCGTCCTGAATTAAATGAATTGAAAGCATTTATTACATTGGAAGATTTGTAGATTTGTGATAATGATTACACATTTAATCATACCATATGATTTACTTGCTGGTGGCCATTTCGAGGTTTGTTGACCTCGAGATTGTGACATCTGATGCGGCAGTATTTTCGGCGACACTTGTGGGTTATTCAACTGATTCTGATTTTGGATTGCGTAATTGCCGCCCAAAATCATTCTAGGCTGCAAATTAATACCTGCTGTAATGACTGATGAATCATTCATCATATTGTGTACATTTGAACATTTTGTAAACGACGTAGGTAATTGATGATAATTCTGATGATATTGTTGTTGCTGATAGTTGATGGCGTTATTGGTGTTGCTATATAACGATGTTGTTTCCTTATCTGCTGTCATTTTCCTCAAGACCGAGGTTGGTGTAAACGCCAATGGGGTCGGCGAATTGCTATGTCTCAGGGGTTGTTGATGTTGATTAGTAACTTGATTTGATATATTGGAAAATAAATCTATAAGAACACTGAATTGAAAAAAATTTAAATAAAACCATCATTAAACAAACCTTCGGAAACGAGGGCACCATGATTTCTATTCAACAACGGATAATTCTTGACAACATTCGTAGGACTTGCATCATTATGCAAATTTAAAAATTTTTGTTGAGCAACAAACCGTCCGGAATTAGTATATTCAAACAGAACCGTTGCAATCATCTCCCTGGACTGAGCTGTTATATTGGGGTTATTCAATTCTTTTTCTAAAAACTCGAAAGATACATCGCCTCGAATGACACCTGTAAAATATAAAAAACGAACACAATTCTTTAATTATAAAAAGTGCTTACTGACTGCATAGAGTAAATTTAAAACATTAAGAACAAATCAATATTAAAAAAAAAAATAGAGTACAAAATGCTATTTATCAGATTGTCAACAAAATCAAGATCCCATCGAAATAGGCGTTAATTGCCGTATAATTATATTTATTAGGGGTGCCAGAGACAGCACTTCCAGTTAAAGGTGCCACAGACCTCTATTTTCATTGATTTCGAAAACACCGATTATTTTTTTTTTTAATTTTTACAAAAATTGTTTACATGTTGGTTGTGGTCTTCTTCTTGAATTGTTTATTTACTACAATTTTTATTCACTTTTTGTGTTTCCGCATAACCGTAAAAACACATGCTGCACATGTTAATTCAAATTTCACAATGAGTACGAAAATTTGTAAGATATATAAATTCATGCCAAATGAGAAAAAATCTTTTTAATTTATTTTTGATAAATTTATCTTCACTCAATAAAAATTATTTAAAATTTGCATTTCGTAATTGAATACAAAAGCTTTGGATAATCGTAAATGAAAACAAGCTGCAAACCCTTGAAGTGACTTTTCCATCCATAGAATAGTCGTGTAAATCACAGCTTTATCACAAATTGTACAGTTTTTATGGATCAGTCGAAAACATTGACAAAATAGTCGCTGCTTTTGAAAACACTTAAAAAAGCCGAGGAAGCACACTGTAGTGATGTTAAAGCGAGAGTGCATTAGAACTATTTTCTATGGCATCTCTGTATAACTTCATGCCAAATGGAGGAATCTCCGTACCCATCGTTAACTGCTAATATATACATCATATACAGGCATGCTCCGGTATTCACTTTTGGTTTTCGTTTTGGGACCAAAACCGAGATTTTCGTTTTTACGTGCTCCGGTTTTCACAAGATTTTGGTCATCGTTTTGCTATCGGAAGGTTTCATTTTTTACTGCTGAAACAGCTGACTTGTGTTTTGGTCAAAAGTAAACAACGCGAAAAAATGTCTTATGTATGTCCAATTTCCTGCGTAGATAGAACTCACATAAGGATATTTTTATCATGCATAGTTTATTTATGCTTCCCCTGAATGAAATATATTTGCCTTTTGTCTTTATTGCAAAGAAAGATTTGAAACTTTCTTTAAAAAATCAGTTGAACGGCAATCAGTTGTTTCCCACAAAAAAAAAGGAGATGCCACCTTTTTAATGGATTTCATTCCGGTGATTTAAACAATATTTTTTCTACAGTTTTAGCACATAAGTAATTAAATTTAATAAATTTATTTTTAAAAAACATATTTTGCCCAACTTCAAAAAATTGATCGCCATCCGTTTGATTATACAAGTATTTATACCCGATACCCATAGGGTAGAAGGGTATTATAACTTTGTGCCGGCAGGAAATGTATGTAACAGGTAGAAGGAGGCATCTCCGACCCTATAAAGTATATACATTCTTGATCAGCGTCAACAGCCGAGACGATCTAGCCATGTCCGTCTGTCCGTCTGTGTGTCTGTCCGTCCGTGTGTCTGTCCGTCCGTCCGTATGAACACCTAGATCTCAGAGACTATAAGAGATAGAGCTATAATTTTTGTCGACAACATTTGTTATGTTTGCACGCAGATCAAGTTTGTTTCAAATTTTTGCCACGCCCCCTTCCGCACCCGCAAATAAAAAAAAATCGTATAACAAGCGTAATATATACAATAATTACTATAGTAGTTATGATACCTGAAAATTTGGTTGCGATCAGATAAAAATTGTCAAAGTTATTAAAGAAATATTTTTGTATGGGCAAAAACGCCTACTTACTGGGGGTCTTAGTTACTTTGTCTGACAATCTGGTATATCGTGCCGTCTATGGTATATTTTGAATGAGGTACTATAACGATATACCACATATACCATTTGGAATATTATTTAGTATTTTTGTAGTATATTTGGTATATTTTGAGAAATATACCGCAAAATATAATGCTTTTATTCAAAATGGGTAGCGGGTATCTCACAGTCGAGTACACTCGACTGTAGCTTTCTTACTTGTTTTAACTTGCTTTTCCATTCCATCAAAAGTATGGCAGTCTAGGCGATAATTCATGGTGTCGAATTTATCGGTCGCTCACGAAAACGAAAATTGTTGTTTCCGACGGCAAAATTTTATTTCGAAATTTGAGGTGGGGTCAGAAATTAGTTGTTTTAAAAATAATTACAAGCCTAATTGATCTTCTAGCGGTCCTAAAAGAACGACAATAAACCAATGAGCAATTACTTTTTTCCTTTTGCAAATAAGACCCGATTTAATATAGAACAAGTAAGAAAGTTACAGTCGAGTGTGCTCAACTGTGAGATACTCGCTACCCCTTTTGACTAAAAGCAAAATATTGCGGTATTTTTTTAAAATATACCAAAATGCAAAAATACTAAAAATATACCAAAATGGTATTTTGTTATACCGATATAGTACAACATTCAAAATATACCATAGAGGGCATAATATACCAGTTTGTCGGCCAAAGTAACTAAAACCCCTAGCCCATGCAAAAATATTTCTTTAATAACTTCCACAATTTTTATCCGATCGCAACCAAATTTTCACACAGGAATCACAATTACTACAAATTTTATTGTACATACCAAAATTCGCAGCTCTAGCTCTAAAGTTACGGTTGTTATTCGATTTTTTTTGCTTTGCGGGGGCGGAAGTGGGCGTGGCTAAAATTTGAAACAAACTTGATCTGCGTGCAAACAACAAATGCTGTCGAAGAAAAATTATAGCTCTATCTGTTATAGTCTCTGAAATCCTGTGTTTCACACGAACACCCACACAGACGGACATGGCTAGATCGTCTCGACTATTGATGCTGATCAAGAATATATATACTTTATAAGGTCAGAGATGCCTCCTTCTACCTGTTACATACATTTCCTGCCGGCACAAAGTTATAATACCCTTCTACCCTATGGGTAGCGGGTATAAAAAGGCATTTAGACAAATATTCTCGTTTTGCAATTCGAAAGAATCTTGTGAAAGTGAAAACGGGAGCACCAATTTTTTCGTTTTTGTTTTCAAAACGAAAGGGGCTCCAGTGAGCAAAAGGCTACGAGTACATGGCTCGACCAACAAAAACCAAACGGACAGCAACAGACAATGTAAGAGAGAAACGGTAGCTGAAACTGACAGGCAGCATCTCGCTGTTGCTCCCATCGACAGGGGGACCCTAACGGGAAAATGTCTGCAGAGCGGTGGCGGTTGACCCATGGCAAGCTGGTCGACGCACTGTTTGTTAGGATGGGCAACGCCCCAATGGCTACTTTTTAAAGCAAGGGCTGGATGCAATGGCGTTAACATCCTGGCATGCAAGGACGACCCCACGTTGCTTTGGCTGAAAGCGACCGTCCCTAAATTGGACGGATTATGGGAGGGGGCTAACCTGGACGTGGTGGACAGGAATAACATTCCGTCCATGCCGAAGGCAAAGGTCCTGTTCCCTATAGCCGTGAAGGGCGAGCGGGCGCTTCAGTTGCTTAAGAAGCAGAACCCGGCCAGTGATTGGTTCGTGCTGAATGTTGATCACTCAGATCAATAAGGAGGCCGAGGATCTGATGTACAAGCGTAACGGGAAAATGGTGTCTCAAAAAACGACATTCGAACGATAAGGACAGACTCACGTTGAGGTCAGGGGAGGTAGAGGCAGATCTCGGTCTAGAGAGCATGACCGATGCCACCCTGCACCTCAACCTGACGAGACGAAGGAGGTGGGGAGGAATTGTCCATGCAGACGGGACCCCCGCGAGTTTGCAACGCTCTATTGAGTGAGCTGCAGCTCAACCTCCATAAGTCAAATATGGCTTCGGTGGAGCTCCTTTTCGCTCTAGAAGGGTCCACCTACGCGGCTTTGGTACAGGCCCCTTTAATAGCATCTACTACCTAATTTTAGCAATAGTGGTGCTGGAGAGCTGTAAAGGTTGTATGCTGCTAGTATCCTGCTATATGGGGCACGGCGGACCCGCTCCACCGGAAGAGTTACGGAGATTGGTCGACATGGTGTGCTGTAATAAGCAACTAATAATTAGTACAGACGCCAACGCCCACCATAGCATTTGGGGAAGTCCTGACAATGAAAGGGGTGAGTCAGTACTTGTTTTTACCTTAACTATAAGTTGAGACTAGTCAACAGAGGTGAGTCCTGAGCAGACCTTCCTCTGATCATAAGTACATTTAGTTTAATATTCCATTAAATAGGATCTCTACGGCTGAGCCGTTCAGAAATACCCGTAACACGAAATGGGTAAAATATCCATTCTCGTCACTAATGCCGAGAACAATCCACTCGGTACAGGATTTCGCCAATCCTACAGGCTCTCCAGAGAGGAATCCAAATCTCTCATCGCTTCGCAAGCCTGTTTCAACTTGCTAAGAAGGCGGACAATGTCTATGTCTGGGACGAGTATAAGTTTCTCCTGAAGTCCTACAATAAGATGATCCGCTCATCTTAAAGGTCCTCATGGGTAGCCTTTTACTCAAACCTGGACAACCTCAAAGACACCTCCAGATTGAGAAAGATGCACGCTTTTAGTTTCAGTCTACTCAAGTCGGGCGATGGAGTGTGGAAACTCATTAGGCGCTGCTCTCAGCTCATTTCCTGGGATGTATTGGAACAGAGAATGGTGACTGGCAACTCTATCCTAGTCTCCCAGTTATGAGACCCTTGCTGGTCTTATTACTGCCAACAAAACAATTTGCGCGTATCGACTTCTTTGTGAAGGTTAGGTTCGCCCGGGCTTGATGGGCCTTTGCCAGCAATGCTGCGACTGGCCTTTGGAGGACCTCTAAAGTTATTTTTCTGCCGAAGGCGGGCAAATGTAGCCATGTGGTCCCAAATGAATTCCAGCCAATCAGCCTAACCTCTGTCCTGCTAAAAACTTTGGAGAAGCTACTTGATTTGCACATCAGAAGCAAATCATTGCATCAGTTGAGCCCCAATCAGCATCCGTACTCGAAGAGCAAGTTTATGATAAGCTCGGCTGCTTCGGCCTATGCCTTAACTTCCCGAAAAGTAAGTTCCATTTTGATAACTAGGAAATGCTCAACCCCCCTCAGTTCAGCTACGCTTGGGCCACTTTTCTCATCCTATGCGGTGGCTATACATCTTTGTTTTTCCCCCTTTCCTCACCTACAGTATTCTAGTGTGATGGCAGGCCACGGAAAAAGAACGTACCTATCCATCACCTGTACTGACCATATCAAATCGGTATACGTCGATCCGGGCTGCTGGCGGGAAGGGTTACGCATTCCCGAAACCTTCAACCTCTTCACCGACGGGTCGAATATGGACGAAAGTGTCGGTGCGGGAGTATACTGCCACAACCCGGTTTCCAAACACTCCTATAAACTCTCTGACCATTGTAGCATCTTCCAGGCAGGAGTCTTTGCCATTGGCAAAGGCCGCAGAAGTGGCTCGGCTTATACAGCACAATTCCAACTCGATTAACATGTTGACAACCAGGCTGCAATAAGATCAATGTACTCAGATGTGGCCAAGTCCAAAGTTGTCCTGGAAAGCAGAAGAGCAATTGAGTCGCTGAACGCATCTGCGTTCGTGCGTATCTACTAGATCCGAGATCGCAGACACTCTTGCCAAAGAGGGGGTAGAGCTTAATGTCGGCAACATATGCAATGTGCCTATATCTCTCTAGGCTTTAGTGGGATGCGAATTGGCGTAATACCATCTCGTGGAGAACTGCTAGGCTGGTGTGTGCTTCAATAAAATATAATTTAACCAAATACGTCATGCAGCTTTCAAGAAAAGACTACAGGCTATTGCTCGGCATCTTAACTGGTCACTGGTAATCGGCTGTCCATGCTGATCACGAACAGTGATCAGTGCAAAAAATGCAACGAGTCCGGAGTTAAGGAAAAACTTAAGCATCTTCTCTGCAGATGCCCAGCGTTATCCCTACTCCGGCTGAAATACGTCAATTCGCCGTGCCACAACGACGTGACGTTTCACGGCGACCACCTAGGATGCTGGTGGCTTTTGCCAAAAATTCATCCACACTGTGCGACTGCTGAGACGAAGATATCCTCAACCGGAGCAAGTGCAAACCTCCACTGATCTATGATTCGCCCCTAGAAGGGGCAGCCAGTCCTACCTTACCTAAAATATTAAACAAAGCTAAACTTAATTCCAAAGACGATGTATTAAAAAATGTATACAACAACTTGTACCGTAAAATTTTCGGAACAGAGAAAAATTATGAAATTAATAAATTGGTTTTAGTTTGGTGCACATTTAACTGGTTAAATTTAAATTATATTTAGTTTTTTTTTATGATTAAGATAGAATTGTTAATTTTGACGAGCTATTAAAGTATTTAGGTATTTAATGTCGTGGAATATCGGACATGTAAATAACAACCGCTTTTTTTCTGTATACCAATTAAATATGCTTAAGCAAGTAAGAAAGCTACAGTCGAGTGCACTCGACTTTGGTATATTGATATAGTACCGCATTCAAAATATACCATAGACGGCACAATATACCAGATTGTCATCTAAAGCAACTAAGACCCTAGTAAGTAGGCGTGTTTGCCCATACAAAAGTATTTCTTTAATAACTTCGACAATTTCTATTTGATCGCAACCAAATTTTCAGGAATCATAAATACTATAGTTATTATTGTATATTATTGTATTGTATTGTAAAATTCGCAATTCTAGCTTTACCAATACGCTTGTTATTCGATTTTTTTTATTTACGGGGGCGGAAGTGGGCGTGGCAAAAATTTGAAACAAACTTGATCTGCGTGTAAACATAACAAATGCTGTCGAAAAAAAAAATTATAGCTCTATCTCTTATAGTCTCTGAGCTCTAGGTGTTCATACGGACGGACGGACAGACACACAGACGGACATGGCTAGATCGTCTCGGCTGTTGACGCTGATCAAGAATATATATACTTTATAGGGTCGGAGATGCCTCCTTCTACCTGTTACATACATTTCCTGCCGGCACAAAGTTATAATACCCTTCTACCCTATGGGTAGCGGGTATAAAAACTTTGCAGTAAACAAAACAAGTAAAGAAGAAATCTTATCACTTGGAATTCTGTGGCAGTGGTTTGACGTTTAGTGGTTTCCCAAATCACTAGTAATTTCTGTGTTTTTGTACAAATAAAGAGTAACGCTGTAGCACCAGCTCAATAAAGCTAAGTCCAGTGAATTGAGATGTTTATTACAAAAAAATTGGTTCCCATTTAAAATCGTTCGCTTAGGAAACATTTTATTTGGTTACTCTTAGATTCAAAATTATAAAAACACTTTTTCCAAAATTGATATATTTTTTTTACGGGAACCGGTTGAAACCGCTATTTGGAATTTGGCAAAATTACAAAGACTGAGATTTAAACGATAAAAAACTATGAGCAATAAAAAATACTTTTTTGTGATGTAGAAGATCGTTTGTGATAGATTTGAAAACAAATTTTTAATTTTTTATAACATTTTTTTTTTTTTATAATTTTGAAAAAATAAAAAAATTGTTTCCTAGGCAAACGATTTCAAACGGTGGGTATACATTTTTTGTTTAACATCTCAATTCACTGGACCCAGATTCTATAAGCACCAGCAAAATTATGTAACAACTTACTTTGAAGAAGATGTTGAACATCGACACGTTTTAGCGTTTGCAAGGGCAAAGAACCATGTTCAGGTCCAGGTAAGATAGCATCAAGAGGACTCGGCATAACTGGAGTTTGCAGAAGATTTTGTGGCAACTGCATTGAGTCATTATTATGTCCATGTGGTGTATTTGAGTCATTTTTAACAATACGCTGTTGTTGATATGACAGTATTTCGTCTTTTTTAATTTGAGCAATGGGCTTATACAGATCTTGAGCATTAGCAATAGGACCGCCGCGTACAGCTGTTACATTTATCAGGTAGGAATCTGCCACTGGATGACCACTAGTTTGGGATCCTAGTTGTTGCAATAGTCTTTTAAAGGCTTCAGTATCTCTTGGTAAAGATTTATCATCAGAATGCTCTGTGGTGTGTATTGGCTTCAGGCTGTTTGTTAAGGAGTTTACGTTCAAATACTCAGCACGTAAATTTACTTTTTTCATTTGCGCTTCTAAATCCTTCACACTGGGTATTTCTATAATACAAATCGGAAAATGTTAATATTTGCAAATAATAATTTTAAAAAAATCAACAAGTCACATTTTCCAGTCGCTTTGATAAAACATTATCTTACCTTGTGTTTCTAATGTAGAAGAAAGTGTAATTTCATTATTACTTGCTGGTTCATTGGGTGAAAACCATCGGCTAAATCGTGAAGTTTCTGTAATTTGCCTATGTACTTCTCCTTCCTTTCTCTGAAATAATAAAACATGAAACGCTAGATGGATTTGCATGTTTTTGAAATAAACCATGTCACTTAAAGGCGAACATTTTTTTCGTGATACTTAATTTTTCCTGCGCCATTTAAGTTGCTTTGTGTGGGGGTTTTAAGAGATCAGAAAAGAGCTTGGGTATTTGACCGATACTAAAAGATTTAATTACAGAGGTTTTCTGAAAAATATCTTTACGAGAGCTACACACAGTTTAATAACAAAGTTACAACACACAGCAAATTAGCTGCATAATGTATATGGGCATTTCTCAAAGTCGCGAACGTACATTCGTACGAGATAAATTAAAAAAAATAAAATCGAAAACAAACGTTTCCTGAAACTTTTTTTTTTTACTCTTCGATAGCATTTGTTTAGCTCTTTGGTTAGTGTAAATTATGGGGCTTATCGATTTTTAATTTTCATAATATTGTCAAAAAACATGCGGTCGCGAACGTACGCAAAATGGAAGTCGACTTTGGCTAAATACAGTAAAATGCAAAATTCTGAATATTTTAAAGAAATAACTTTAGCTTTCTTTTAAGTCTACTCCTAAGAAAATATCTCCATTTATTTATTTTTAATTTAATTAAGTTCCGGTCGCGAACGTACGGTCGCGAACGTACGATTTCTCCATGTTGTTTTATTTATTAAATTTTTATTTTTACCACAACTTTTTTTATTAATAACTTCATATTTTATAAAAACAAACGGATTTAACTCAATTTAATGTGTCTAATAACATTTAAAAGCAAAAAAAATTTTATTAAATATGAAAAATGTACTGAAATTTATTAATAGCAAGAAAAATACAAGTATGTAATAAATAATAAGTAAAAACTAACAAGTAATAAGTAACTGCAAACGACATAGTTTTCAAAAACAAAAAAAAAATTGTTTTTTAAATCCATGCGACGCTAGTAAAAATCGACATATGCTTATAGGTAAGGTCGCGAACGTACGGTACTTTGACAATCAATAAAAAAAGATTGGTTTGAGTAACCCCAACGATTTTTAAATTTAAAATATATATACCAAAACAACTTAACACGCGAAGTTTCATTCACCTGCTTGCACTTAATGCGAAGCAATTACAATAAAATGATGTTTTCGGTCGCGAACGTACGATTTGAACATAGATAAGCAAAATAAAAATAAACAGTTAATTGAACATTTTTTCGCTCACTTTGCATTTTTTATCTTATTATTGGATTGCTATTAAGAGATTTGGTAGAACAAGAGCAAACATATCATATGTTTTCTTTGTCAAATAATATAACATAAAAATGCATTCAAAAGGAGCTAAAAGTGAAAAAATTACATTTTTTCAGTTTGCAGGCAAATTTTTTTTTATAAAAACAACAGAGATATGCTACGGATCCATTGTATTATGAAAATTTGGATATTTCTTTATGACATTATACAAAAAAAAAACGATGAATGTGAAGATTTTTTTTTTCGGTCGTGGTTTACCATTTTTTGAGAATTGCCCATATATAAAAGTTATTGCCCGCAGACAAAAAATGTTGGCACATCGACTTTTAGTCTTCGTAATCAAGGTGTTTCATTAACCAGAAGAACAGACATGAGCACTATGCATATGCTCGATTAGTCAATAGCTATTAGAATAAAAACCACTAAAAATTAAAAATACAAACCATAAGAGAATGATCCATGGGATCCATGCTAAGAAAGGCATCGAAATTGAACTCAACATCCGCTTGACAAATATGATTGTGGTGCTTATTCTGTGGATCGCCTAATACAGCCGTTGCATTCGAATCCATTATGTCATAATTACTCGATTCAATTTGAATTAAGCTGCCAACGCTACTGCTTCTTGATCCGATTGTTGCAGTTGTTTCAAAACCAATTTGCTTGTTTGATGTTTCATTAGGATCCTTCAGAGATGCATCCGTTTTTGACGGTTGTTCCTCACTTTCGATATCCTCAAATCCATGCAAATCAATTGTTTCATGTTGTGAAGTTGGACCAGCACTAAACCATTCAGGTTCATAGGCATCATGGCTTTGATGGTACAAGTTATTAGTGCCTCTCCTGCCTCGATTGATTGATTGATTTGCTGACTCCATGAAGTTAAATTTATCTTTGTTAAAGACGCGCCGTGTACTAGCTGCATTCTTTTTGCTATCCTCTCGACGTCGATCACGATCGGGGAGATTATCATTTGATTTATCATTAGCTTTGCAGCTAAATGCGCGATGTTGACTCGAAATACTTCCATTCTGAACTTGGTCATTATCAAGATTACTTTTAGACGCATCAGTCTCCTGGTTTTTAAATTCCCAATTATCATTTCGTGGCAAAAGTCTCCCACTTCCAATACGCCTTTCCTGAGTACTTATACCAGTTCCCTGTTGACGTAGCGATTGAAATGTCGGGGACAGCGTTAACGATTTATCATGACATCGTTGACTGTTTGACTGCTTTTCAGTACGTTCCCATTCAATCGGTGAACCTGATCCTAATGAATTATTATGATGGCGCAGCTGAGCTTTTATATCAGCATTGACATCTTTAGGATTTAATGATCGATCAGTATAGATCATTAATGGTGAATTTACTTTGACCTGCTGGGATTCATTTGACGCCTCGTTACAGGATCCTCCTCCAGATACAGTTACGAATCGTCGCTTAGCAAAAGCTGGCATTAAATGCGAAGAAGAAATGCTACGTTGATCTATTTGCGCCGTTGTTTTATACGATGATATATTACTACTGACACTACCCGGGATTAATGCTATCTGAGACTGACCCTGACTATCTTCAATTTGTTGTTCGCTCGAGCTAAAACGTTGATAGTAGTTGTGAGCTCGTTCTCTATTACGCAGCGCCCGTCTGGAACTCAGCACATTTGTGGAACTGTTTAGATTGATACTTTCTCTATCCCTATCCGGCGAAATTCCAGATTTATTCACGTAGCAGGTATTGTTACTGCTACTATTTACATTCGCCGATGTGGGAAGTCCAATTATTTTCCAAAAACTTAAAGTTTGCAGCTCAAATTTATTTGCACAATTTGGGCGCTGTTGTGCATTTGCTTCATATCGCAGGGCTAAAAGATCAGCCCGTGAATACCTGCATGAGACATTTTATTTGTAAAAGTATAAAATTTAAGAACGATGCAATTAATGTAAAAAAATTGGTATTCTCTGCAGAAATATTTGTATATATTCATAAAATATCTTACCTGGCTTTATTTTTAACATATTCCATTTTGCGCTTCACTAATACGAGTCGTACTTTTTTTAAAACTCTGATATCTAAATATCCATATGTATAAAATATTAAAATCTTTTAATTATTGGAGTAAATTACACAGAAACAACGCTTAAACAGAATTTTATTGAGTTTGAGTAAGAGGTTTAATATTTTTTTGTGTAAATTTACATTTGATGCTGTTCTCTTCAACAAAACTAAATGCATACACACACAATATACATACAAATGCATATTTGCTCTAAAAACTAGTATTAACATATGTCTGTACATATATTTCTGCATATAAATAAAGCCTTAAACAATTTTGGTTCTATTATGGTTTTTTAGATTTTACTTGCTGAACTCTAATATATATACTTTATATAATAGTAACTATTTGTATGTATGTATTTTACATTTGTGCCAGCATTGAGATTTTCATAAAATTGCCACTTTATTATATTATGCTATCGAATCATTCGAAATACAAATTCGATAACACTCAATGAACTAGTTCAACTTTCAAACAACTTTCTCGTTCACTTAATAACATTCATTATTTTTATGTGCTGTTTCCAGATGAGCGACATCGCGATGTTTCTGCGCAACTCCCTATAAAAAAAACGGATGAGCAAAATTTTTGTGGCGTTCGATTCGCCGTTCCCAGCACACTACATTTTTAAAGGATATCGACACTCCGATACTAAAATATATATGGATATCAAATCAGCTGTTCCGCATGCGAACAAAAATATTTTTTTTACTATTTCCGTGGAATTTGCTAAAAATATTGCTTTACCGCACGTCAAAAAAAATTTCTGGGAGAAGCGCTTTAATTGAATAATATAATACAATAAGTTACAAGTTTATTTAGGAGAATTTATAAAAATCTACATTTTTTTATTTCTAAATGAAAGTTTCTTCTTTTGTTTACAAAACATTTTGTACATCGACTGTGTTCACTGTCAGCATATAGTTATGTTGACAATTTATCGCGTTAAACAAGAAACATTTTATTTGTTTAATTATATGATGATAGTCTACTTTTTTTTGTTGTGACTAAAACGGTTTTCCCCAGAACCGGATTCTACTGTATTTCGTCTGCAAAACGAACGCAACAACAACGAAAGTAAGTGCGAAGACCGTTTGCGTTGAGTTTTTCGGTCAATCGGTCTTTTGCTGACTCTCTTTGTGCGAGCGTTTCTCGTTCCGTTACAAAGAGCTCAACGAAAAGCGCTCAACAGAAAACAGAAATGAAGACAGCAAAAGTCTCTTGCTCAGAGCGGGAGCGAAAGAGTACGAACTTTTTTCGCTTGTGCTCGCAACGAGAGCACAACAAAAAAAACGGTCGACAGTTACTTGCAAGCTATGGTTTTCCCAGATGAGCGAAATTGATTTCTTCCGGGCAACTTCATATAAAAATTACGCCTGACAAAAATTTCGTACCGCAAATCCCCACCACAAAATAAGTATCGATACTCCGACACTGTAACGTATATAGATGTCAAGCCCACTGTTTCACAGTTGGAAAAAAAAGAGACAACTTATTTTTACACACTGGTGTCGACAATGCGATCACATGCGAAAATATGACAAGTTCATAATCAGTGAATAGAAAGCGTTTGGAGCCATTTTCTGTTGAAGTGAAATAGCATTATTTAATTTATGTAAAGCTCTGTTCCGATATGATTAAAATTTTTGACGTGCGGGAAAGCAATATTTTTCGCAAATTCCATAAATTTTAGAGTCATCCGGAAATGGTAAACACAAAAATTAATGGCCACACAACTAAAACATATGCCTAATTAATATGTGGAATTATTTTAAACAGATATAATCACATTCATTCCCTATTTATATAATATGATGACAATATCCCAAGCACATATTATAGAAACTTGATTGCAATATTTTTTTTTATTTTAAATTTCATATGCAGTCTGCATAAGAGACTGCATAATTTTAATTATTGCTATTTCTCTTGTGGAGAGAAGGCCTCACACGCTTTCTTTTTATTTTTTATTATGAGTGCGGAATAATAGCTGGTCTACTTTTTCGTGTGTGGAATTACTGATTTGACATCCATACATTCCAGTTCCGGAGTGTCAATTCCCTTTAAAAATTTGTTTGTGCTGGGAAGTGTGGAACAAAATGACGCCACAGAAATAAACACGATTTTGCTCATCTGTGAACAGCGCGTTATATGTGTACATATATTATTTATGTCAAACTACGGTTGCATTACTTGTATTTAACCCATTTTGTATTTATTCAATATTTTCAAAATGTAATTAACACGACTAAATAATACTGCCCCTTTGTTTTACTTTTTCCAATTTCCTCAATTTCATTTGTATAATTTTTGTCTGTATGGGATATGATAAGAAATAATTTAAAAATCGTTTGTTTATCTTTATTAATTACAGTCTTAAGCAATATACATATTAGTTGTAATCAATTTACAAATGAAATTTAAAATTATTATATATTGTTTCGAAGATTACGCATTTAGTATATCCGAGTTACTATCATTCGCGTTGCCAGTGGTATCACAACAATATAATAGACCTGGCGTGTTGGGACTGGATTTTCCGTGGAATTGGTGACGGCGAATACAATTTAAATGCGACTTAAAAAGTACTGGAAAGGGAATATGTAAACTGGACTGATTACCAAAAATGGTGTCCGCATCTAGTTTCGACAATAATTTTCCATTTTTTTTTTGAGTATTTACGCATTTTTTCCGAGATAATGTTTTCGACATGCCATTAACTCCTTTTGTATCCTAAAATCATTCAAAAATAATAATACATTACATTAATAACATTAATAAGTACTAACATTTAGTATAGTATATAGGATCACAGCTCGCAAAACACAACAAATAACAAAACAACCGAGAATCCGAGAAACCTAAAAAATTGATAGTAACCGAACCCATTTCCTTTTTTTGGTTTATCGTTAATCTGTTTCTTTGCAAGCTCACTATCAATTGTTTTTATACATATCAGACCACTACCCATGGGGTAGAAAAATATTATAACTTTGTGATGTAATACTCTACCCCACACAACCTTCAGGATATATTTGTAACAAGCAGAAGGAGTCAAAGACGATATACATTCATAGCCATATAACACCCCAATCTCAGTTATAATTTTCGACAGATCTTGTATGTTCCTTAGCATAAAATAAGGCGTCAGCTTAAATTAACCGAGAGTACTGAGAATGTAAGAACCTTCGTGTCGCTGCTAGTGACACAAGCAAGAGTGCCGATCACTGATAACTGCATACATTTCTAACAGCGTCGTTTGATGTTTAATTATGAAGACATTATTTCTGTTTTTTTTTTTTCGTCGCAATATCCGGTTGAATTGGGAAAAATTTCGTCGGTATAAGCGGTTTGTCGCTAAAAGCGGAGACTTACTAAGCAGAGACCCTTTCATATAAGCCATCGAGTTTTCCTCGCAATAACCGGTCGGACACTATAAGCAGAGTCGTTATAACCGGACTCTACTGTATAACTATTGTATGTTAATTGCCATAGTTATAATACGATCATAACAAATTTTTATATAAGCTTATATATATAACCTCATGACCTTCTGTAGGGGTTCTCGACAAGTAAATAACTTGTTTTATATGATACAACTATAAAGCAAATAGAGTCTGTGAATGACTTAGGGGTTTTGCTTGATTCAAAACTAAAATTTGGTAAACACATTCTGTCCAGTATAGGGTTTATAGGATTGAGTAGGTGCAGAAACAATTTTTGATATTTAGTTTAAATTTGAACCCTAATATTAGATTGCCACCTTACTACAGAATACTTTTATTACTATACCTTCCTTCTCTTACTGACCGTAGAACCATGCAATGTGTTTTTTTTCAATCAGAGACTAATTAATGGTGAAGTAGACTCTTTGGAAACGTTAAGTCAAATTAGTTTTGCGGTTCCAGTCAGGATCACTAGGAATTTGCTTCCTCTTCTTATTCCACGTAGAGCTACTAGCTTTGCTGGCCATAATCCCATCTGTATTCTGTGTGTGATTTATAATAATCTCTATAACGTAGTTTGCTCCAGTAAATCTATTCCTCTGCGTAAAACCTTATTATTAGCATATTTATTGAGTATTTAATTGTCTTTTATCTTATACATACATATATCCTAACATATTTTGCTTTCCTAGTATAGTATTACTAGTGTATTTAATTAGCTGTCCAGCGTCTTTTTAATATTTATTCGCAGTTTTCGATTAATGCATGCTGTTCACAAATTTATTTTGTTTTGTCCGTGCGTCAACAAGCCTGTGCTTGGTATCGCTGGGCCACTTGATTGTACTGCTGTTAGTACGTCAACGTCCAAATAAATCATTATTAATGCGTATTCCAAAGCCTTAATCTGCGTTTCAAATGCTCTTATAGTTTCTTAGATCTATGTGTATGTAGAAATATATATTTTGAAACATAGTAAAGAGTAAAGTACAACTTAAACTACACAACCTAAACATTATGATTATATTTATGCATGTGTTTACCAAACTACCAAAATTGCCTTTTTATTGTTTTTCAATCAGGCATGCTCCGGTTTTCACTTTTCGTTTTCGTTTTGAAAACGAAAACGAAAAAATTGGTGCTCCCGTTTTCACTTTCACAAGATTTTTTCGAATTGCAAAACGAAAAAATTTGACTTGCCGAAATGAAAAGTAAATGCCTTTTTCTACATTAAATCGGATCTTATTTGCAAAAGGAAAAAAAGTAGTTGACTCATTGGTTTTTTGTCGTTCTTTTAAGACCGCCAGCAGATCAATTAGGCTTGTAATTATTTTTAAAACGACTAATTTCTGACCCCACCTCAAATTTGGATATCAAATTTTGCCGTCGGCAACAACAATTTCCTTTTTGGTGAGCGACCGATAGGTCCGACACCATGAGTTATCGCCTAAGCTGCCATACTTTCGATAGAATGGAAAAGCAAGTTAAAAATACTTGTATAATCAAACGGATGGCGATAAATTTGTTGAAGTTGGGTAAAATATGTTTTTTAAAAATTAATTAATTTAATTTAATTAGTTATGTGCTAAAAGTGTATAAAAAAAATTGTTGGAATAACCGGAATGAAATGCATTAAATTAAAGCTGATAGCCGTTCAACTAATTTTTTTTAAGAAAGTTTTAAATCTTTCTTTGAAAAAAAGACAAAAGGCAAATATATTTCATTCAGGGGAAGCATAATTATTTATATGCAGGATAAAAAAATCCTTATGTGAGTTCAATCCACGCACGAAATTGGACATACAAAAGATATTTTTTCGCGTTGTTTACTTTTAACCAAGACACAAGTCAGCTGTAGCAGTAAAAAATGAAACGTTCCGATAGCAAAACGATGACCAAAAACGTGTGAAAACCGGAGCACCTATAAACGAAAATCTCGGTTTTGGTCCCAAAACGAAAACGAAAAGTGAAAACCGGAGCATGCCTGAATATCTAATTTATTTGTTTTTTATTTATTTAATTATTTATTTTGTTTGCGCAATGAAATTTCGGCTGCGAAAATGTTGATGATGTTGCGGAAGGTCTTTGGGATATTGCCATGTCGACGTCTAAGTATGTCGAGAACGTGTTGATGAGAGTTCCGGTTGTTTGATATCGAAAACACACTGCAAGCATTGAATTCACCTGATTTAGCTCCGTGTGACTTCTGGCTATACTCAAAACTCAGGACTCCACCCTGGGAACGATTCGAGTCGATTGAAGAGAAAAACCTGAACCGATGGTTATACCGGAAATGGACTATTTGTTTCGAGGATTTGAAAAAACGTTGGCGTTTGAAGGGGATGAAATTGATTTAGAAGAATAAATAAACATTTTTCATTTAACAAACAAAGTCGCATTAATGTTTTCCCCATAATAGTATTTGTTCAAATGACCTTATAATATTCTTCGAGTTGTATTAAAAATAAATGTTTTCCCAAACTGTATTTATATGAATATAATTAGGGGTTATAAAAAATCAGACTATTATATATGTATGAAACTTTGCCAAAATATTTCTCTGATAATTTATTAATCGCAATTCTTACCTCATTACTATATTTAAAATAACTTGGGCGAATTTCTTCAACATCATTTACAATAATTTTATCGTTTTCGTGATAATGATTGTAATTCATTTTAATATTTGATCGACTTAATGACGTGTTTATGTCTTGTGAGTGTATAGTATTTGATTTGAACTCAATTTGATCTTCAGGATCAGTAGTGGATCCATCGACATCGATATCGACGGTTGGACTCCCAGAATGCGAGTGGTCGGCACTAAGAGATGATGATACATAGTCTAATGAATGAGAAGAGCAAACAACATTGAAATCACCATCATCCTTTAAAGACACAGATACTATTTGATTATCATCTTCTGTTGTTTCAATATCGACTACTTCATCGTCCTCATTGTCGGCCGCATTGCTTGTCATATTTCTATCGTATGTTGGGCTTAAACATTGATTATTTAGATCATTGGATGCCGTGGAAATTGTGTTATTAGAGTCTTGTTGATCGATTTCAGTGCACATGTTAATGGAATCTAAAATCGGCGAAAAAGCGCTAGATATAGGTTTGTGGAATTCGCGGCCATTCGCAACAGTAGTACTAATATTATGGGAAAAAACGGTTGATGTTTTTGTCGATTGAGCAGATGCTTTATAAATGGTACTGTTCGAATCATTTGAGCGCGTTGCATATAAAGACGCCGATACAATTGCAGTGGAAGTCACAACAGGCTTAAAGGCGGATGAGTTTAATATCGACGATACATTGAAATCCAAATATTCCGTGCCATTATTATTTACATTCTTGTCTATAGCGTTGTTGCAATGAGTTGCATGCTGTGATTCATTTTTCACAATAGTTGCATTTAAAGGGGCAACGAAGTTAATTTCCGGCCTTATCCAAGGCATTGGGCAAGACTCGTTGCGTTTTCCATGGTGCTGTTGCTGGTGCTGTTGCCACATTGTGTAATCGACAACGAAATTTCGTGACAGTGGCATTATCGATAGATCGTGCTCGTTGCGCAGTGATCGATGGTGTAGATTGAACGGCACCCCAACAGTGGTGGCTACTGTTGCAGTCACCCCAACAACGGCGGCAGCAGCGGCAGCTACAGTATTATAATTGTATTGATGGTCTATTGATTTTTTTGCATATTCTATTTCTTCTCTTTTAGCATCCATCTCACATTCAGTTGTAGCCTCCAGTCTGGTGGTTGCTGCTGATGCTCGTAATTTTAAAACCGACCCTTCTTGGGAATTTGGTGAATTTCGGCTACTGCTGCAGCTTACAAGTCGTTTTCTTGTGCCACCATTAAACATGGCTTTCACATCCTCCCACGCATGCACAATTTTTTCATCCTGCCCATGTCCACAAAGTGTCATGTGTCGACGCCAAGAATTGAAGTTCGCCGCATCTGGCTGGATATATCGATCGTTGCTAGTTAGCCGATGGGAATGAAATATGAATTTGTTTGGTGAAAAAAAAATGCCACAGAAGGTACACTTGATGCATTTGGCACGTGATGAGTTGTAGCGTGATGGCAAAAAAGATCCTCGACATCCCCAGGCGCATTTGTGCTGCACGTTGAATGCAAAATCGTCGGGAAGCCGTGGTGGCGTATTATCGCCCAAGAAACTTTTACATAAGCGTTCAGCCTCACGGCGTGTTATCATTCCACATCGGCGCGAACTCACTGGCATTGCGCCTGCTCTTCGCAGAATCTCCAATTGAACGGGAGTGCACTGCACACACGTTATACCCAGAGCTACGCGGCGATTGTGGATTTCATTGTAACTGAATTGCTTTAGAAGAGTATTTGAGATTTGCGCCAAACACAATCGTTCTTGACCCTCAATGTATAGTGATACAATAGGTATGCCATAAAGTAATACTGAACTTACCTATTAAAAAGAAAAAAAAAAATAAAGTTGTTATTATTATATACAATCCGTAAATAAATTAAAAGAAAACAATGTAATACGGTATTTACAAAAGTTTTTTGAGCTATCTTGAAAAACTCCTATTCCAACAGGTGTGCAAAATAAATGAACTTAAGCAGCAAAAAAATATATATTCAGGGAATAGAATCTTAAAAATAATTGAATTGTTTGAAAGATTCTCATACAAATAAAACAAGAAAGCTACAATCGAGTGTGCTCGACTGTGAGATACCTGCTACCCATTTTGAATAAAAGCAAAATATTGCGGTATTATTTTCAAAATATCCAGAAAATATTACAACATACTAAAAATATACCAAATAGTATATTTGGTATATCGATATAGTACCACATTCAAAATATGCCAAAGACGGCACAATATACCAGATTGTCAGCCAAAGCAACTAAGGCCCCCAGCAAGTAGGCGTTTTTGCTCATAAAAAAAGTTATTAAACTTCCACAATTTTGATCTGATCGCAGCCAAATTTTCAGGAATCATAATTACTATTGTTCTTATCGTATACAATAAAATTCGCAGCTATAGCTTGTTATTCGATTTAATTGATTTGCGGCGGCGGAAGCGGGCGTGGCAAAAATTTGAAACAAACTTGGTCTGCGTCTTATAGACAGACAGACAAACGGACATGGCTAGATCGTCTCGGCTGTTGATGCTGATCCAGAATAACATATATATACTTTATAGGGTCGGAGATGCCTTCTTAGTTATAATATAAAGTTATAATACCCTTCAACCCTTCGGGTAGTGGGTATAATAAATGTTTATATTAGTTAGTTCTTTTTTTCCAACACATGTATTTTCTATAGTGTTTAAGCTCAATTCTTGTGTATGCATAATACATATGTACATCAAATTTTGAGTTTAAAATCATATAATTATTGAATACTATAATTTTTATATTTGGCTAAAGCTAAAATAAACTTCGATACTCTTTTTTAATGTGTACAGGATACAATAATATTTACGACTCTTTTGTGAGATAACTAATTTAATGGTAACGGAGAAAAATGTTTATATAACATTGCCTATTGTCTGTCTTTGAAATAAATAATCAGATCACGTAAAGTGTAAACGCTCAAGGGAAACATTTGTCTTGTCTCATGGGTTGGGTGGAGTCAAACGCTGAAACGATTGTTTTTACTTTTTTATGGATTGATTCATGTACTTGTATCTCTTTCTATTAACTCTAAAAAATTCTATCTGCAAAAAGAGTCGTTCAATTAAGGAATGTCGGATATATTTAATAAGGCTACACATGTCCATGTACATGGCATGCACAATTTATATAATATAGATATGTAATTATGACAATAAATTTAGATTATTTTATATAAAAATATTGCTCGCGTTTAAATGTTTAAAAAATATAAATTATTTCAGAAAGCATAGTAATGTTTACTGATTGGAACTTTTGGATAAGTGTGGATTAAATGTTTGCTTAACGGTTTTTTGTTAAGTTTTGAGTATTGACGTCTCTTTTTTTTTTATCAATGTATGGTAAGTCTGTTTTATTTTTACTGTTTAATTCCTTCTTGAAATATTCGCTGTGGGTGGTTTTTTACAAAGTGAAAAGATTGAATTGTTAATATATAAAGTAAGAATAAGCTCTTTTAATTAATCTGTGGTTTTGTTATATATTTGTGTATATAAAGGGAAATACCGAAATCACCCAAAATGTGATATTCTTAAAATTAAGAACTTAAAAAATAAAAAAGTTCGATTCTTCGAGAAATTGTTTTTTTTAACCGACGCACGTTATTTAATTTTTGGTTTACGGCTATTGGGTTATTTTCCATTCCATTTAAGTGAGTTGGAGATCGTGGAGATCTCCCAATGGGCTCAGGAAACGCCATTTACGATAGTTCTGAAATATTAGAAAATATGATTTTATTATTGTATTCCAGCATTTGGTATTACTAATTATTTTTCGATCTATTGACATGATTTATGTTGTTTTAATACCTTATTAACACCTGCAGATGAATAATATAAAATTATTATATGAAAAGGTTAGATTGGGCTAGGCCGGCTTCGCAGGGCGCATTGCAACCTCGTTAATAAGGGCAATATTACATTTGCAAAAGAGATATTGGTAAGAAAATTTGGTGTGCAGAAAATTTAGTTTAATCTTATAAAAATCAAAGTTACTTATGTCATAATAATTGTTTGGTTGCGTATACCATATATTTTGAAAGTATTATAAGTATTAGCCTTAGAATTTTTAATATTGATTTGGAATATATAAAGAATAAAACCGCGCTTTTTTGCTTTTTATAGAAAATGGGGGTCATACTTACTAGCTTCAAAATCGCACTTGTTGTTCCACTTTTTATAACTTTGTGCCGACAGGAAATGTATGTAACAGGTAGAAGGAGGCATCTCCGACCCTATAAAGTATATATATTCTTGATCAGCTTCAACAGCCGAGGCGATCTAGTCATGTCCGTCTGTCCGTCTGTGTGTCTGTCCGTCCGTATGAAACACTGGATCTCAGAGACTATAAGAGATAGAGCTATAAATTTTTTTCGACACAATTTGTTATGTTTGCACGCAGATCAAGTTTGTTTCAAATTTTGCCACGCCCACTTCCGCCCCCGCAAATCAAAAAATTCGAATTACAAGTAATTTTTAAGATAGAGCTGCGAGTTTTGGTATATTTAATAATAACTATAGTAGTTATGATTCCTGAAAATTTGGTTGCGATCAGATAAAAATTGTCGCAGTTATTAAAGAAACACTTTTGTATGGGCAAAAACGCCGATTAACAAAGGGTATTAGTTGCTTTGACTGACAATCTGGTATGCGGTACTATATCGATATACCACATATACCATTTGGTACATTTTCAGTATTTTTGCAGTATATTTTGTATATTTTGAAATATAATGCTTTTATTCAAAATGGGTAGCGGGTATCTTACAGTCGAGTACACTCGACTGTAGCTTTCTTACTTGTTTATTTATGTGGGCGGACAAAAGTTTGAAACAAACTTGATTTGGGTGACACGGACATGTCTATATCGTCTAGGCTGTTAACACTATTCAAAAATATATATATCATATAACTCCTCCTGCCTATTACAAAATTTTTCTGCAGGTACAAAGTTATGAGCTGCGGCAACAATCAATCAAAGAAAACTAAGAAATGAACGTTATTATTATTCCAAATACGAATAATGTATGTTTTATAGTACGTCAAAGAAATTTAATAGGTTAGGCATCTAATTAAAGAAATATTTTACGCCCGCAGTATTGTTTTTTGTGTATAACAAATGCATTCAAAATTTATCGGTTTCAAAATCAGAGTTGGTATCCGCCCCTGTATATGAGATGCCACCCACATTCAATTATATTACGCGTGTGAATAGCATAATTGAAAAGGAGATTGTCCCTAGAGACATTTCGATAGAGATAATAAGGTTACGTACATTTTTTTGGTAAATGTTGTTGTACAGATTACTGAGCTTACTCGCAATCCAAATCCAAAAGTGAAACAAATGATTATGGGACTTCCTAACTTATCTAAAAGGGAGGAAGCCAGAGGGTTGAACGAATTACAAACCAGTGAGGTAAATAATGACAAAATTTTGTTTGGTATTTATAAAAATAGCAGATTGTTAACAAGTCTGACAGATGTACTTATTTAGTCGGCAAAAATAATCAAAATATTCGGGGATGATTGTCCGAGGTTAGTATCAAGGGTGGTTCAACAAAACTGCAATGTGTATATTTCTATGTTTTATAAACTAGAAATGTAGAACATTTTAAATAGCAATTGAATTGTTTATTTACTTTATATTATTATATATTTATTTACTTTCTTGGAAAGGGCACTCCATTTCGATCGACAAAAATTGTGAGTGTCCTCCTTTCAAAAGAAATTTCATTAAAATAGTTTTAAGAACAAGTTTCATTAAAATTAGTTCTTAAAACTATTTGTGAGTTTAGTATGACAATAGAGAGAACTATACACTGATAGAAAATTTATTAAAATTTCTTAAATAAATAAAACATTTTTTAAAATTAAAAACTACTAACAATGCTGATTAGATCTTGAAACTCAAATTAAAATAAAAACAAGTAAGAAAGCTACAGTCGAGTGTGCTCGACCGCTACCCATTTTGAATAAAAGCAAAATATTGCGGTATTATTTTCAAAATATACCGAAAATGCTACAAAAAATGCTAAAAATATACCAAACGGTATATTTGTTATATCGATACAGTGCCACCTTCAAAATATACCATAGGCGGCAAAATATTCAAGATTGTCGGCCAAAGCAACTAAGACCCCTAGTAAGTAGGCGTTTTTCTCATACAAAAGTATTTCTTTAATAACTCCTACAATTTTTATCTGATTTCATCCAAATTATCAGTAATTATAAATACTATAGCTATTATTGTATGCAGCCAAATTCTGTTGCTTTAAAATTACGCTTGTTATTCGTTTTTTATTTGATTTACGGGGTCGGAAGTGGGCGTGGCTAAAATTTGAAACAACCTTGATCTGCGTGCAAACATAACAAATGCTGTTGAAGAAAAATTATAGCTCTATCTCTTATAGTATCTGAGATCCAGTGTTTCATGCGGACAGACTCACAGACAGACAGACGGACATGGCTAGATCGTCTTGGCTGTTGATGCTGATCAAGAATATATATAATTTATAGGTCGGAGATGCCTTCTTCTACCCGTTACATTCATTTCCTTCCGGCACAAAGTTATAATACCCTTCTACCCTATGGGTAGCGGGTATAATGATAACAACACCCATATCAATGTTGCTGGGGATTGTTCAGAGCAAGTATGTCCGGCATTTCATTTACATTAAAAGTAATTGATGATGGAATTACGAAAACCTGATTTTTAGTAGTAAATTGGTCTTATATCATTCTACCAAAGAGAAATGTTTAAAACCTGAAAAAGGAGCTATCTCAGAAGAAGCGATGCGATCGATACCAACAGATATGTTAGATCAGAGAGTAGACAAAATCAAAAATCGGGTTTTTCATCACTATAAATGAATTTATACAATGTATTTATCTATTAAATACTTACATATATTGAAATATGTATTTCTTTCAACCGACTATGAGTTAAAACCGTTTTCGTAATGTTATGCACTGAGCTGGCAAGTGTTTTCACCAAATGTTATGTATTCGAATAGTTTTTATAATCGGCACCCATAAAGCAGACGAAAGAGCTTTGTGACTACAGGAACGATATATACGTGTTCGTATAAATATTAGATCTCAGATACTATATGCGTTAAGCTATAATTTTTGAAACCACTTTTGTTATTGTTGCACGCATAACAAATAACTAAAGTAAGGAAGCTACCAGTCGAGGGAGCTTGACTGAAAACTGTTCAGGAATACTCTAAAGATATGGCAAATTAATATACTGAGAAATTTAAAAATATGCCGAACGTAATATTTGGCATATCTATATACTATTACATTAAAAATAAACCAAAGAGTTAAAAAGATGACAGATTGTCAACTAACACAGCTCCTAGCTTACTGCAGCGGCCTTTTTTGTCATATACATACAAATATTTCTTATAGAACTTTTACCCGATCGCAACAAATTTTGTATGCATTTTTGAATTTTTCAATATACTAAATAATGTCTATTTTTGTATTTTTTAACATATTGATTTGGTATATTTTAATAATAATACAGCACTGTTTTTAATTTTTTAGCATTAGAAGTTTAATTCTCATACTGACAAACTAACTGACAGACATGGCTATATTGTCCTTATCTGATTCTAATCAATACATATATGGTATTATTTTATCCTTTGGATAACGATCTTTTAATCAAATAATTTTTAAGTTTGCAACCGTGGCCAACTTGTTGTAATATAATTAATATATAAAATAAGCTTAAATAATTATGATTAAATAATTATGAGTTTGTTTATGTTTATGTGGTAGCAAGGTGGGAACCTAATATGTGCATACGATTATGTAACAATTCAAATTTCACGTCAGCAAGTCACTGCAATTAACTTCAATTAGTTTAAGTGTTTTGTTTATATATACTTTCCAATGTATGGTGGGCACTGTGTTCACACCATGTTGATTACTCTCAAGTTTCCCTTCAACAGCAAACAAAAAATGGTACTTAATCAATAAAAGCCCATATGATACCTTAGAACTTTGTAAATTATCTAATTAAAAAAAAAATTTTCAAAGTAATCGTCACTATCTTAAAGTTAATATTAAGATGTGTCTTAAGAGTGCATTTAAAAAACCAAATGAATGTAGCTGTTTTAATTCTATAACTACATTGGATAAATACAGGGTATGAAAGGTGAATATATTGTTTGTGTAATATGGACTATTGAATTTCAAAATAACTCCAAGGAGGGTTGTTGAAATTTGAAAACATATGCCTTTTGACGAATACCAATTCAAATATAAATACAAACAAAGAGAGAAACGAAAACCAGAACACGATAGCGATAGGTTGAGGACAGATAAATGTACTAAAATACCCACTGATGAGTTGGCAATAATTCGGTTGAGTGGTTACTGCCAACAGGCAAATAATTCTATCAGAGTATGTGTGACTATTTGAGGGCGGAACGCTATTATTACATTGTGAACAGAGACCTTCGATGGTCTTTTGTTTACATATAAAACACCATGAATATTTAATTGGGTTAAATTGCTTGGCTATTAACATTTTGAAATGAAATGAAATGCGCGGATAATTGAGTTTACTTTGTCTAATGAGAAGACTTTTTCAAAAGCTACAACATTCGATACAGAAAGATAACAGTAAAAGATTAAAAAAAAAAAACAAAACAAATGAGAAAGCTAGAGTCGACTGTGAGATACCCGCTACCCATTTTGAATATAAGCAAAATATTGCATTCCTGAAAATTTGGTTGCGATCAGATAAAAATTGTCGAAGTTATTAAAGAAATACTTTTGTTATGGGCAAAAACGCCTACTTACTAGGGGTCTTAGTTGCTTTGGCTGACAATCTGGTATATTGTGCCGTCTATTGTATATTTTGAATGCGGTACTATATCGATATACCAAATATACCATTAGGTATATAGTACCACCAATTGCACCAATTGATCATTTGAGCGATTTATGTACATACAGTGGCGAGCAAAATTGAGTATACGTTCACGACACAGACTTTCGTCACCCACAAAATCATAGTCACACCAGAAAATCCAAAATTTTTTTTGTTTTATTTTGATTATTGATTTCCTAATAAATTCTAAGCAAAAACAATTATGATACAGATGAGTTCAAAGAGATTTAAAGTAAAAACGAAAAAAAACGCAAAAACTTAATTTTGCACGTTGGCACTTTTTTATTGATTTTAGCTTTCTTACTTCTCTTATCAGCATAAATCGGTATTATATTGACTTCTTGTACATAGTCTGGAATGCTTTCTACCAAATTTTCAATTTTATCCTTAGGAATACGACTCCATTCTGCTTCCACACGCTCCCAAAGGTTACCCATTTTTGATGGAACTGCCGTCTTTTATCGATTGACCAAATTGACCGATTTTCAATCGATTTGAGATCGAGATCAATCGGATTTAGAGAAATTTTGCTTTCCAATTATTTCCTTAACAATTTTCGCCAAGCTATTAAGATCCCCCATCTTGTTGAAAAGAGTCGCAGATCGCTAAAAAATGATTTAAGCAGTCAGATGCTCGACTATTGATGTCTTAAATGAGAAGTAGCATCAAAGTGCGCTAATTTGGCTATTAATACCGTCTATTAAGTGTAGAGCGCTAACATGCCAACATGATAAGCATCCCCAGACCATAATATTTCCATCACCATGTTTTGCAGTTTGTTTTACATGGTGTCTCTGAATTCGTTCTCCGGATTTACGCCAGCAGTATTGCTTTCCGTCAGGCTGAAAACAATTAAAATTTGACTCAACTAACCAGACAACACGATGTACATACATATGTACATATGTCGAAATGCAAGCTCTCGAAATCCAAGTGCACAAACTTATGAAAGAATGTAATATCTTGTTCTTTTTAATGAATTTTTGTATTTTTTTCGTTTTTGTTTTTTTTTACCGGTCGATGGCAACACGATACGCAAAATCGTGTTTTTTTCAGCGCAACTCCATATAAAAACAAGTAAGAAAGCTACAGTCGAGTGTGCTCGACTGTGAGATACCCGCTACCCATTTTGAATAAAAGAAATATATTTTGCGGTATTTTCTCAAAATATACCATAGTACAAAAATACTAAAAATATATCAAATTCATTCAAAATATACCACAGACGGCACAATGTACCAGATTGTCGGCCAAAGCAACTCAGACCCTAGTAAGTAGGCGCTTTTGCCCATACAAAAGTATTTCTTTAATAACTTCCACAATTTTTATCTGATCGTAACCAAATTTTCAGGAATCATAACTACTATAGTTTTTATTGTATACACCAAAACTAGCAGCTCTAGCTTTAAAATCACGCTTGTTATTCGATTTTGATTTTAATTTACGGGGGCGGAAGTGGGAGGGGAATTTTTGAAACAAACTTGATCTGCGTGCAAACAACAAATGCTGTCGAAGAAAAATTATAGCTGTATCTCTTATAGTCTCTGAGATTCAGTGTTTTGTACGGACAGACACACAGAGAGACAGACGGACATGGCTATATCGACACGGCTGTTGACGCTGATCAAGAATATATATACTGTATAGGTCGGAGATGCCTGGTTCTACCTGTTACATACATTTCCTGCCGGCACAAAATCGAGCACACTCGACTGTAACTTTCTTACTTGTTGCATTTATCAAACGTTAATGTATATTTTTGAATAAAAAAGGGCTTTTCATATTAACTTTAATGGTAGAGCCGATACTTTACCCTTAAAAAAGGGGAAAAGAATCAGTCAAGCCGCTCTCTATCTGTCTGTCTTTATACACATCTACATTTTAGTAATCTTTGGTATATGATGAAAGTACTAATAAATCGCTATGGGCAATTCCTGAAAAGGGTAAACCACGACCACGACGAAAAAAAAAATCTTCACATTCATCGTATTTTTTTGTAAAATGTCATAAAGAAATATCCAAATTTTCATAATGCAATGGATCCATAGCATATATTAGTTGTTTTTATAAAAAAAATATGACTGAAAACTGAAAAAATGTAATTTTTTCACTTTTAGCTACTTTTCTATGCATTTTTTTTTGTTTAATTATTTTACAAGGAAAACATAAGATACGTTTGCTTTTTTTCTACCAAATCTCTTAATAGCAATCCAATAATAAGATAAAAAATGCAGAGTGAGCGAAAAAATGTTCAATTAACTGTTAAATTTTATTTTGCTTCTTATCTATGTTCAAATCGTACGTTCGCGACCGAAAACATAATTTAATTGTAATTGCTTCGCATTAAGTGTAAACAGATGAATGCAACTTCGCGTGTTAAGTTATTTTGGTATATATATTTTAAATATTAAAAATCGTAGGGGTTTCTCTAACCAATCTTTTTTTATTGATTGTCAAAGTAGCGTACGTTCGCGACCTTACCTATAAGCAAATGCCGATTTTTACTCGCGTGCATGGATTTTTGAAAAAATTAAAATTTATTTTTTTGCTTTAAATGTTATTAGACACATTAAATTGAGTTAAATCCGTTTGTTTTTAAAAAATATGAAGTTATTAATCAAAAAAGTTGTGGTAACAAAAAAATTAATGTATTTATTAATTTGTTTGTTACCAAGGAAAAATCGTACGTTCGCGACCGGAACTTAATTAAATTAAAAAGAAATAAATGGGAAATGGGAGTAGACTTAATAGAAAGCTATATGAATCTATTTTAAAAGTAAAGTTATTTCTTTAAAATATTCCGTCTCAATTCGCAGAGTTTTGCATTTTACTGTATTAAGCCAAAGTTGACTTCCATTTTGCGTACGTTCGCGATCGCATGTTTTTTTGACAATATTATGAAAATTAAAAATCGAAAAGCCCCATAATTTACACTAACCAAAGAGCTAAACAAATGCTATCGAAAAGTAAAAAAAAGTTTCAGGAAACGTTTGTTTTCGATTTTATTTATTAATTTATCTCGTACGAACGTACGTTCGCGACCCGGGGAAATACCCATATACGAAATACAGCTCTCAATAATTTTATCATAATACCGCACTATTGTGCTTTTGTTAAAAATGGATACAATTTAATTATGTTTTAGGATGTTTTACTATTTCGTATGGTAAAAAGGCTATGTAAACACATTCAAAATAAGAAACAAAACAAGTAATACAGCCGAGTGTGCTGTGAGATACCCGCTTCCCTTTTGCAATAAATGCAATAAGCTTGAGACCCTTAATAAATATAAAAATAAATTTTTGGAATATCAATATATGTATTATAACATTCAAAATATACCTAGAGTACAAAATAAGTCATATTGTCAACTCAATTGCATTTGCCGTTTATTTGCTATATACAATTATTTTTTAAATAAATTTTAAAATGTATTCATGGTACCGTTTTCAGGAATCATAAATATAATTATAATATAATTATGATAGTATGATTCAAGAATCGACTATAGCATTAAAAGTAAATTTATTATTTATGAATATTAAACTAATCTAAGAGAAAAACTTGATTTGCATGTTGTAAAAAAAAATATAATAATAATAAAATATTGCTCCATCTGAAATATACTTTAAGATCTAGGTGTTCAAAAAGCCTGACGGACATATATAAAAAGCAACATGGCCGTAGAGTCTCGGCTGTTGGCGCTGATGAATATATTTATACTTTATAGGCTCGGAGATGACTCTTTCAGCCAGTAATATACATTTGACGAAGGCACAAAGTAATAATTCCCTTTTATCCTAGAGCTTAGCGAGTATAAAAAGTATTGATCAATTTTTTAGAGAAGTATTATTTTTGAGAAAACCTCAAAACTAATTATATTTTTTGTTATTATAGTGCGAACGTAACGTAAGGCCAGCTTAATTGAGATAAATTTTTAATATTATATGTTCAATTCTTGGGTGAAAATTTCATCTAATGCATCCCCCATTGCATTTATGAAAACTGAAAAAGGGTGGAGGGATCTTTTAGATATCTTTCGTAGATATCTAGAATTATTTCTAAATACGTTGTTCTTTGTTAATAATACATTACCTGGAGTACTTGCAATGCAAATCACTTTTTTTTTTTTAAATTAATTTTTATCAAAAAACTTCCACTTCATTGAAAACGCCAAGACGATGCGCAACATTTACTGCATATGGCGTGCACATAATGCAGCGCTAAAATCAGCTTTCACAAGAATTGTTTATATTGAATGCTACAGATTTCATAAGGTTTATACTTCGGCATTCAATGGACGTGCCTTCCCAAATTATGGAACGTTTATACCTAGTGTTAATACCAATATTAATATTTAAAACTTTAGACTTAAGAATTTAAGATCAAAGCACTTTCATAGACAGGCGGTCGGACAGACGTACCTAAATCGTGTGTCATATTTAAAACCAAAATATTCGATATGAATATATTTGTAGTTCACCTTAATTATCATTAATTGAAAGTTAATTAATCATAAATATCATTGTAAGGTGTTCGTAGATTCACACTTTTACACCGTACTATTGCATTTTTTTAAACAAAGAAATTAATTATCAGAACATTTTGATAAGTAAGCGCAGTGTATCGACGAAATCTCGCGTCACGGAATATCCACTAAGACTAAATAAGAACATCGATTTAATATCCGCTAGTCCTGAAAGTTACCATCCTAATTGACACTACTGGTATGCCCAATAAGTAAACAGCAAATGTTAAAGTCCAACCAATGAAAGAAGTTATCTTAGAGTACATCACTGGCACGCCAATGAGAATTGCGCTACGCAATCGGGGCGTGATTTTATCTATGTATGCGCATGCGCATGCGCTTCTTTAGGTTAATTCACCCACGATACTTTTTTGCCGAATTCACCCTTAATTTCTCATTCTCCAATTATGGACATAATTTGCACATAACACGTATTTTGGTATTTGGAAATCAACGAACTGTGAATATTGCTTTTAATTTAATTAACTTGTCTTAATAGAATCGCTACGTAAATAGTTAAGTGAATTATTGAATTTTTAAGATTGGGATAAAAAAATGTTGTGTTTGTACTTGTATAGGAATCAGGCTTAAATACATAAATAACGTTCATATACAATTTGTCTGTAAAACAGCTATATATATAACTTGAGCACTTAATACAAGGTGGGTACAACATCAACAAAAACAAATTGCTGTTGATGTTTTCCAATTTGTTTTGATTTTTACTATTTTTTATTTTTATAAAATACTAAATATACCGATTATCAGCTAGAGCCATTAGGACTCGTTGGCAGTTCTGAAATTACTTATACAATTTTGATTCTGATCGCAACAAGATTTTCCAGAATCAGAAATACTGTATTTTTATTGTAGGTACCAAAAATCAAAATTACGCTTGCTCATCGAATTTTCCTATTTTTGGGGTGAATTGGGCGAGTATAATCTAAAACAACTTGATCTGCGTGCAAAAAAAAAAAAAAAAACTGCAAAAAAAAAAACCAGTGTCTAATAAAAAGTGTAGCTCTATATTTTTATACCCGCTACCCATAGGGTAGAAGGGTATTATAACTTTGTGCCGGCAGGAAATGTATGTAACAGGTAGAAAGAGGCATCTCCGACCCTATAAAGTATATATATTCTTGATCAGCGTCAACAGCCGAGTCGATATAGCCATGTCCGTCTGTCCGTATGAACATCTAGATCTCAGAGACTATACGAGATAGAGCTATAATTTTTTTCGACAGCATTTATTATGTTTGCACGCAGATCAAGTTTGTTTCAAATTTTTGCCACGCCCACTTCCGCCCCTGCAAATCAAAAAATCGAATAACAAGCGTAATTTTTAAGCTAGAGTTACGAATATACAGTAATATATACAGTAATAACTATAGTAGTTATGATCCCTGAAAATTTGGTTGCGATCAGACAAAAATTGTGGAAGCTATTAAAGAAATACTTTTGTATGGGCAAAAACGCCTACTTTCTAGGGCTCTTAGTTGCTTTGGCTGACAATCTGGTACATTGTGCCGTCTATGGTATATTTTGAATGCGGTACTGTATCGATACACAACATATACCATTTGGTATATTTTTAGTATTTTTGCAGTATGTTTGGTTTATTTTGAGAATAATACCGCAAAATATATTGCTTTTATTCAAAATGGATAGCGGGTATCTCACAGTCGAGTTCACTCGACTGTAGCTTTCTTACTCGTTCTTACTTGTTTTTATATATCGTGCTTTTTCTTTCAAATAATATTGAGAACAAAATCGATTTTATTTAATTCGATATATTTATTGTAATTAGTTTAAACTATGGCATATGCAGCATAATTTGCAATACCGCATAAGTTAATACCTTTCCGCATTCTCATATATCCAGCTTCTCCCCATTGTTCGCCCCACCAGTTCTTGAGTATCCAATAGTCTTTTTCATAACCAATCACTAACATGGCGTGATTTACGGAAGTTGACAAACAGGACACATCATTGTAAATACCATTGCTGAATGTAAAAAAACAAACGTTTATGAAGTAGTAAGACAACAAATCTGAGAACTTTTTATACCAAATACCAGCTTATACTAAATTTAGACCAAGTGCAACTACTTCAATGATGCAGTTCTATGATGCAACTGGTTAGACCAAAACTGCATCAGTCGAACAACTGTTTATGGGTGAAAAAATAAACAAACTCAGGCAGGTAGAAGAATGGCAAAGGCAATAGAAACAAATCAACCGAAAATTGGCAATTTAATAAATTATGCGACACTGAGAGCATTCAAAAAAATATAAGTATATATAAGTTTTATTTATTATTTAGCAATTTACTTGAGCAATTTGTTCGGCAACGATCATATTTCTTTAAACACTTTCTAATGCCTATTTTTCAATAAATACATATAACATATTTGCCATATTGGCCACATTTTTAAAATCATTGATCAATGATGCGGCTCCATTAACCGTCCCTCTCTTAAAAGGAATTGGAGCAAGGTTCTATTTAACAAAAATGTCAATGATGCTGTTCAGTCTAAACAGCCTATTATCCCAAACGTTGCTTGAGTAGCATTTTCAAAGTAATTAGGTGAACTTGTTGCTCCGACACACACACACTTTTCAAAGCGACATTTTTCAGAAGAGATATTAAATTCCTTGTGGATTTAATGATTGCTTTAAAGGGATGGACTTGAGATTCGCTATTTTCCTCTTGGTAAGAAACAGTGCAAAGGCAGCATTATCTCTAATCAAAAATAATTTTCATCGAAAATATCACATTGCAAAAATATTATAGGAAACAAATTTTACCAGGTTGTTAGCCAAAGCAATAAAGCCATTTTAAATGAATGTTTTACATGTAGGTGTAATCAGATTACAAGTGACTATATTTCAGGGTGCAGAGGATTCAATTCAAGCGTTGATCACCGCCTCTTAGAGAATCTGCGCAGGTCCACAACTGAAAAGCAGCAGAGCAAGTTGCAACAATATTTGCTTGAGATATTATCGCTATAGAGATAGGCAATGAATCTGATTTCATCTATTTTTTTTTAATATTTGCATTTATTTAATAGACAAATGTTTGATTGTTGCCATAAATCCGTTCCAAATTTAGGGTCATAAAGGTGACTCTAAAATATGAAGAACTTGCGAAATATATTGCTTTTTCGCACGTTCATAATTTTGCTCATCTGGAAAAAGTGCTTTACCTTTATGCCTCTAAATTACTAATAAATGCACCATGCTAGACTAAGACTAAATAAATATAGGTCCATAGGTCGATTTATATTTCTCAATAACACTGGACAAGAAAGATAACAGCCTAAAAATGTACACTGTGCGATGAGATAATTTCGAATACCGAAAACTGTATCTCATGCACACTGAGTTGTGACATGGTAGATTTAACAACTTGAAAATTCACTTGAGGATAGTTTGTGAACAAGTTGCTTATTAAGATGTAAAACGGAAATAAGTCAAGTCATTTGTTGAATAATAAATTCAATTTATATATATTAATACTTTTAGTATGTCCTCAGTGTAGCATAATTTATTAAATTTCTAATTTTCGGTAAATTTTTTTTGACTTTGTATTCTTTTTTTTTTATTTATCTTTCCACCCCTAAACAGCTGTTGGCGTGATGCAGTTTTAATGTAAGCACTTGTATTATAGAATTGCATCATTGAAGCAAATGCACTTGGTCTAAATAGGGTATCAGACATTATACACATATGTACGTACATATGTATGTATATATATATATGTATATATATATATATATTTCATTATTTTTTTGCTCGCGAAGTGTCAATTCAGAATAATAACTGTAATGAATACCGGTCTAATACCATTGCCCATTATTCCAAATCAAAATATTTTCGGGAAATAGCCTGTATATATTATGTTTTTTCTTACCTATATAATTGAAAGGTTTTGGGAGTTGCATTTATGGATACTGCAATTGGGCCAATATGTGCAACAGCAGCTTGAATTGCATTTTCGTCATTAGCAGGCAAAATGGCCCAAGAGGTTATATTGACAATAGACAGCTCTGATGCAAATTGACAATTTTTTTTCTGTAAGAAGTCGAATATTATTTAATTTAATGTGTTTTATGTTGAGATTGCAGGATCAAAAGATATGGTTTTCATATGTTACATATGTAAAATTTTGTATTGCTGTTTAATTTTACCTTCGCCGTATATCTATAATCTAGAGATCTCATAATACCACCGGTTGCTTGTAGATATTTTAGGGTATTTCGAAGTGATCCGCCAATACATCCACGATTTCCATAGGGTATACTGCAATCGATTATTTGCTGTTCACTTAAACTTAGCAATCTGCCTGTACGCTTGAAGATCTGTCCTTCAATACTTTCAGCAATGCTGAAGGCATAGCAAGATCCACATGTTTCTTGATTGCTTGACGATGTGACAAATCCATGCTTTCGCCAATCATAAGAATCTGGAACATTGCTCATTAATGTCAATCCGACTACATCCGTCATAATATCTAGCGTCTCATTCGGATGATTGCGCAATAATCGCAAGTAGCTTTTCAGATATAATTTAGTATTCTGTAAATTAAATAGTTTATTTCATAATTAGATTCTTTCAGTTATACTGATATCAAATACCATATCTGCCATTGTATTTGTCGCTAATCGAAAACTAGTTTTTCCATTTTCGTAATCCTTATTGTGTTCAGCGATTATTTTTTTATTGATTTTATACGCTTCATAACTTCGAAATTCATCGTATATGCGTTTATAACTTTTGTTATAAAGTCGCTGAAAAAAATATGTTGACGATTGAATATTTTTAATTATTTAAATTATTCTCAGAAAAGCCATTTTCGTAAAACCTTAAAAGTTTCGAATTCTTCCGAATATTTTTGGAAAGTTTTATTATGATTGCATGTAATAAACTTGCGATTCACCAACATATATAAACTTATTAATATTATAGCAGATCGCATAGCTGTAGCTCAATAAATAATTTGATTGGTGTGTGCTTCGTAATTTACATTGGCAGTTCAGCAAAATTTTTGTAATCTCTACTCTAAAAATGAGTAATATGGAGAAGCACGTTGACTTCATAATATATAAATATTACCATCTTAGTAAGCAAATTTTTAGACACGCCCAAAGGGCTATTACAATTTTAACAGGGCACCAACGTTAGCGATGAGAGCCCGAAAAATCTATATTCTGAAAAAAAAAACAAGCTAAAATACTACCAAGCAGAAAAATTCTAAATTATGGGAATAAATTATCTAAATCAATTTACAAACAATCGATTTAGCATATCTCTGTCAATCGTGGTCAATCGCTATCGTCGATAGTGGACGATATTTTTTTCTTTGTATACCCGCATCCTCCGTAGAGTCGGAGAAGGTCTTCAGCAAAGCAGGACAAATCATTTCAAATAGGCGTACAATATTATTGGTTGAAATAAATATATAAATTGCAGTTAACGTAAACATAAAGAATAAATATTCATATTATTTGAATAATATTTATTTATTATTTTCAGACAAAGATTGGAAAACCAATTTCATACTCTCATACTTTCAACAAATATGATTATTATAAAAACTAATTAAATTATTTTCTTTTACTGCACTATCGACGATAGATTTCAGTTCTCCACCTCTACTGGGCATGTATAATACGTAAACCAAAAGTCTTGAATGGGATGTTACATTAATATGACCAAAACAAATTACCATTTTTTTAATAATGGAAGTTTTTTATCTTTCCATTTCAGTATATGTTTCTACATTCTTTAGATTTTTGAAAACAACAATATTCATTTTTTTAAAAGCTTCTGAAAGGCTGCTTTTATTGCCTGTTTACAATAGTAATATACATATGTACATACATAAAGAATATGTATATATATACAAAAATTTCTTAAATACTGAAGTTCTTATTGTATGCAAAATAAAATTGCAACTTCAATCTCAGACTTCAAAACTACGCCTTATATAATATTTATATTTTTGTAATATATATATATATATATATATATAACTTTTTTTTGGATTTACGAGGGCAGAACTGGGCGACGCAAAAATTAAAACAAACTTGAACTTGGCTATATCGTCTCGCCTGTTGAAATTACCATATACATACCAACCAAAACAATTCAGCCCGACAGGTGAAGTCAGTTTTTGTCATTAATCGTTTTATCCAATAAATATTAAAAAAAAATTTTTTTTTTATTTTCGTGGGACCTAGAAAACATCTACATATGTTTTGCGGAAGATATGCCTCCTCCTGCATGTTACGCATTTTCATGTGTGTACTTAAATATTATTATTATTGTTACATAGTCGTAATATCCTACTTTATGGCTAGCGGGAAGAACTATTTATTTTATTGAGAATAATTTTTCTATTCCACAACACATTTAAAAAAATCAATTATTTTATGAAAAATGTTATCACAACTGAATTCCCAAAATAAATAATAATAATAAATACGAAAAATTGAAAGTTATTCTGTTTAGTTGTGTAAGTTCTTTGATAAGACATTTGGATGCGTGAGAAAGATTTAATAGGTGGTATTCTGAAGCACATTTACCGAAAATTCTTTTCTTATCGCTTTTTTTTTAAATATTTGGGGGTAGTTAACTCATTTGTATAGACATATACATAAGTATATAAAAAGGCATAGAATTGTAGGTGTACTGCATTTTTAATTGGTCATTAAAAATAGTATGAGTCACGTGTCATACAACAGCTATGAACGTTTATTGAAATTTTTACAAATGAACCATTCATTTATTGGCAATTTGCCGAAAAGTCGATGTGGATTATTGTTGGACGCTGATGTACATTGTATGCACATTCGCGTGCCCCGAGCGAGACAAAACGCAAAACTAAGCATTATTCTACTGTTAGCAATGGAAGGTAGGTTCATTAAAAGCAATCTACTTATATACGATGGCAGGCTCTCTTCAACATTCCAATATAATTCGCGCAAAGTAAACAGTAAGCAAGTAAGAAAGCTACAGTCAAGTGTGCTCAACTGTGAGAAACCCTACTACAAATATACCAAAGACTGCAAGTTGCATATTTATAGAGAACTGAGAGAATTTACCACAAAATATATCAGATTGTCAGCCAAAGCATTTACGTAGTAAGTAGGCGTTTTCTCTATACAAAATAATTTATTAAATAACTTTAACAAATTTTCAGAAATCCAAAACCAACAACAGACAGGCAGATAGAAAAAAGCGTGAATCCAAACCTGTCTACTGAATTTTGTTTTTTTTTTTTTTTTTTTAACTATTTTATGCTCGCAAAGTGGTAACCAATCAATTAAATGGTCTTATAACAAATTATGTCCAGTGGTTAAAATATGAATAAAAGGAGACTTTTACGAATTAAGTATTAATTAAGTATGCCTGGTGGCTAAAAATACGAAAATACGATCCGAAAAGATCACTTTATGTTATATTTGAGGGACATTCTCTTTCAAATGAGGACCGTGGTTCCCACTGAGGGGACCGTGGTTTGAAGCTGTGCGCACTTGTGCACTCGGCCAGTACATGGCCTCCTGCGAAACAATTTAAGCACAGCTTCTGCTGCTTGATATGGTTGACCCTTTCATTGACATTCATTTGAAGAAAGCGAGGGCACAATCGAATCGGATGATTCTCCCGGGAACAGAAATTGCAGGACTGGGTCTTAATGGTCACCCTACTCTCAAAATAGTTGACCTGCCTAGAGACGGGGGCCTCCTTGCGTGAGGCTCGTGGAACCGTCGGAGCGTTCGTGCTGGATGACACTGTTGCTATCGCTTCTAGGGTGCGATGCCGTTCTAGGAGAAAAGCGATCATGTCAACCCACGTTGGAATGTCGCTCTTATTTTGGATTGACTGTTCCCAAAGAGAAAGGGTCAACTTGGGGAGTTTCGAAGAACACAAGAAAACCAGGATGCAATCCCAATTCTCTATGTTGATCTTCGAGTGCTCTAAGGCTGTCAAACACCCTTGAATTGTGCTCTGCAGCTCCTGAATAGCGGAACCCGACTCTTGCCCAATGGCGGGCAAATTGTACAAAATTCTCAGCTGACTGTTTACGAGCAACCGTTTGTTATCGAAACGCTCAGTCAAGCTGGACCAAGCCGACTGAAACCCTTCATTTGTCAAAGGAAACTTTGAAATAATTGCATGGGAAAGACCGCTGGTCTTGGAGGAGTTGAGATGGAATAATTTCTCAACTTCCGACATTCTTGGGTTCTGGATATGCAATCGCCTTCGAAATCGACACCCTGTGCGCATGAATTGCACGGCTTGTGGTTGTACAAGTGTACGGGGGTGAGCGCTTGGGAAGCGTTGGCTATTTGCTCACCTAACTGAGCTGCACACTGCTCGTAGTCAGCATAGCAGTAGTCATACTTGGTCTGAATAGTAGGGAGCTCTTCTGTCGTTATCTCCTCAGCCATGACGCAAGAGCAAGCCTCATACTCCTTCTCGACCTTTTCCCATAAGGCACGCATCTGGTCCCTTCGGACTTGGTACGTGTATAGGGACGGACTATCAGCCGAAGGATTTTTGACTCTCGCCGCAAAGTGACTAATACGATGAGTCGCGGCGATGAATTTCGTCAACACTGTGTCTACTATGTTTTGTGCCATCCTTCCCTAAAAGCGAGTGATAATTGGGAGGCGAGGGATCGGGACGGAAGGAAAATTGGTCTTAGGATCGGACGGAGGCTGTGTGACCAAGATCAGCGGCTTGGATTTGACTGCAAGCCTGGTGCCAGAAGCGGGCGAAACACTACCTTTTCGATTGCGAATGAATCGGCGAAGTGTACGAAGAGCCGACTTCTTCCTGGATTTAGGTAAAGGAGGGCTGATGGAGGTTCTAGCAACGCTAGTAGAGGCACGGACAGTCGATCTTTACTTTTATCGGGTTTGCCCGATGACATGCTATGCAAAGAGGATGAGAAAGTAGCTGGGCGCTTTTACAGTCCGACAAGGATACGGACTGTATACTACATTTTCTCAAAACCAGGAAATCAAGAAAATATACCAAAAAATACCAAATAGAATAGAAATAGGAAAAAAAAAGAAACTACAATCGTACCAGAGTGCACAAAGATGGAAAAAACAAAAATGTATATATTAGTATTTGAAAAAAAATGACAATATTTTCAATTGTTTTTTAATTGCTGTTGGATCAGAAAAAAAAGAATAATATAAGAATATTATGTGTGTATGTATGTGTGTGTTTTTTTTTTATTCAACTTTGCTCTACTATTACTAATACTAATGCTAACGAGATACATGTAATAAATTATATTGTATATAGGACAGTGCGGTCTCCTGTGGGACGGCCGTGAAGCAATGCTTCACAAGAGACATAGCGCCACCTATTCCAACGCCTCTCCTGGCTCTCTCCATGCTTCTTTGGGTCTGCATAACTGTTGACACAAACTCGCATATCACAACCCAGTTGTCCACTGATTGCAGCATTAACGGAACCAAATTTCCCACCGCGATCGATACACCAAGTGCCCTGTCCAAGTCGTTACGAAGTAATCCATACAGCTTGCAGACGAACATAGTATGCTCCGCATCTTCCAGTGTTCCACACTCCGAATTACGAACAGTTCGTGTTTCGGCGTTTTTGTGGTACCGGGATCGCAGCCGCCGATAAGTAGCAGCTCGCTCTTTAGCCATTTCCACAAACGGAGGTACTTTAGCGATGACGAAAGCTGCGTCTTCAAAAATGGTGCGAAATCCACTAATGATGCGGATGACACTCTTTCTGAACGTTGCCTCCAGCCCTTAGCAGTAACTCCTGGTGTCCAGTGCTCATACCCATACTAGTGCCGCGAACAGTGCGATGGATCGCATGGCACCTGCAATCAGAGATCGTCGCAATTGTTTTCGGCCTCCGTATTCGCCATGAGCCTTGAGAGAAGCCGGTTTATGCCTGTTGCTTTATTGCTCGCCGCTTCCAGGTGCTCTCGAAAGCTGAGCCTTGTATCGATCCATACTCACAGCACAGCTTCAGTTTTGTGCGGCGCAAGGGCCAGCCAAACTGAAACAAGCCACTGCTGGATGGTCGCGATTGCTTGGTTGCACACACTCTCGGCCTGCATCAGCTCCTTCCTCACGACAAGGACAGCGACGTCGTCTGCGAAACCAACTATGTCCGTTCCCGGTGGGAGGGTTAGTCTCAGGATGCCATCATACATGGCATTCCACAGGAGAGGGCCTAAGACCGAACCTTGTGGGACACCTGCCGTCACGGCGTACTCTTTTGTACCAGCACTTGTGTCGTTCAATAGCCGCCTGCAGGATAGGTAGCTACGCAGTAGGTATCTCGGCACTTGAAACGCTGCCAGAGCCTTGAGAATGCAGTCCCAACGAGCAGAGTTAAAGGCATTCTTGATATCCAGCGTGATCATCAAGCAATACTTCTTGGCTCCTCCCTTCTATCTGCTGCCCGCTATAGCGTGTGAGTCACTCTAGTCGCTGCGTCGACTGTCGATCTGGCATTGCGAAAGGCCAAATTGGGATGGTGATAGGTCACCTCCTGCGGCACGCTCCAGCCGGGTGCATATAATTTTCTCCAACATTTTCTCGCATTGTCAATGAGGCAGATTGGCCGATATGCAGCAGGTTCGCCCGGTTCGCCCCAGTCTCTGCGATTTCCAAATATTTGGAAAAACAGCCTCCTGTAGACACTTGTTGAACATGTCAACGAAGATTTCCGGCCTCAGAGCACAGGCGATCCGTAGTGCTCTCAGAGGTATGCCATCCGGCCCCAGCGCCTTTCCTAGCTTCATGCTTCCAGCGATAGTATGTTACTTATCTCAGCACTGGTAACCAACTCAATTGCCGCGCTATTATTGGATGTGGCGTCATCAAGATTTCGCACCGTCTCACCAACTGTAGTCGGAAACAGCTCTCGAACAATGCTGTGCATCACATCATCCGGAGGCATAGTCGAGATCTTTTTCGTGACCAGTTGATACGCCTTACCCCTTGGGTCGCTCTCCACAGTCTCACAAAGCTCGATGAAGCATTTGCGTTTGCTCGCCTTGATGGCATGCTTCAGAGCATTTCGCCTCTCCTTGTATTCGCGCTGCCACAGTGTAAAGGACGATCTGCCGCGGGATCGATGGTAGCATCTTCTCACGCGGTTGCATTCCCGCCTGGCGGTGGCGATTTCCTCATTCAACCAGTACACTGGCAGATGGTGGTGGGTGGATGATCTTCTGAGGGGCATCGTATCTTTGCATGCTTGCGCTAACGTACGCTGCATGCGAGCGCTGAAGCGCAGCACATCCATTTTGTCCGCGTTGAAGTTAACCCATCTTGATGGAGCACCTGCATTGCTGGGGCGACGCCCGCCAACTTCGCACAGAATCAAGCGCCAACGTGCCGATGGCGACAGCGCGCTGCACACATAAGTCAGGTCGACTATGCACCCCACGCGAGCTCTACTGAAAGTCTGCTGCGTGCCCTCGTTCAAGAGGATTAGGTCCAGCATTTGCGCTCTTTGTCGCCAATGGGCAATTGCGACTGCCAGCTTGGTAGTTTAGCTGTTTGCTACCATTTGCGCTGCAGTTGCGCATGCACTGCTGCCAGCACTTCCTCCTGTCGAGTAAGTTCATCCAAATCGCGAATTGCAATTGTGGTTCGCTGAGTAATGCTGCGCACCTCTGCGCAATCCCTTAGCACATTCTCGATTGCGTCTTTTAGTTTGGATGTACTGTCCAGCCCAGAGCCGCCGAGCTCCAACAGAAGATCTCCCTTGGCGGTTCTTCGCGCTGTGATCACGCTATCAGCGACATTTTGCAGTTTCCCATCCTGCTGTCTGGTAACCATTGATAGCACGTCGCTATAACTCATCTCTCCTTTTGCACTGACCATCAGTGCGTCTGGGCGTGGCTTAGTAGTGATCCTCTTCTTCCCAGTGCTCTTCGACTTCACAGTAGTCCACTCGCATGGCGCGTGAGTTGCCGTTTTATTCCGCTTGGGTGGAGTTTTCCTCGGCTCCGCCTCGCTATCTCTCTGTCTCTTGGGCGTTGCCGACAGCTTGCTGCCGATTGCCGCTGTCACGACTCCTCTTGGGGCCGCTTTTTCCAATGCGCCTTCAGTGGCTGTGGCTGTGGTGACACTTGCCTCGAGACACAGCTCTGTTGCGGCTCGGTGCAATTTTTGCATTCTTACTAGCTTGCTCCTCATTTTTTTATTAATGTGCCTCTGCAAGGCAAACTGTTCGGAAAGGCCATCCAGCTCCAACCCAAACGCTCCAGCAGATCTTTGAGCGACCTCTTCTCGCTGGCTGGGCCAGCAACCGGCACAATGTGTGTGACCATATCGGGATCAGACACAGCGACCGCCGTCGAGCTTGCTGGCTGCTCCTCGCTCCTGTTGTCACCCGTTTGGTTACGGCATGCTGTTGCTTCTACGCTGCCTCCGCCACACGGGAACTTAGCAGTGTTGCCAGTTTAGCAATTTTATGGCTAGTTCTAGCCATTTTGAAAGGCCGAATGCTAGAAAAATTAAGAAATTGCTACTAGCTATAAATCTAGCTACTTTAAAATAAACTTCAGCTATTTTCGGCAATTTTCTCGAACCCGTGATTTAGGTCTGTGAAAATTACCAGTTACAGCGAAAATACTCTAAGTGACTTGAGTGAAAATACTTATCGAACAGTGATTTCTACTTTTGACCATCACTGCTTTGTGTGTTTCATCTCTAGTTTGTGGTGTACATTAAGTGACGCAAAAAAGTGATGCAAAAATGCCTAAAGTGCTTTATTCGCAAAAGTTTCGCGATGCTTGGATGCAGGCTAGTGAGTTCAAGGCCTGGATCCGGAAGGATTAGACGGATTTGTCAAAAGCTTACTGTAGCTACTGCAAATGCAGTATTAAAGCGAAAATATTCGATTTAAACATTAAAATGTTTGCCAGATCAGTTGGAATTTTTAATCCATGATACTTACTCTTGGTTTTCTAAAAGCTCTATGCGACAAATCAATTATAAAAAAATATATCAATGCATAAACGATGACAAGGTACTAGCCTGAATATTTTACTTTAATTTCGAATTGTGCTCGTCCAAATGTTTCGTTCTTTTGTGTCCTGCGATCGTGATTGTCCAAACTAACTTACTTAAATTTTAATATCAATTTATAGCTGCTGTAACCTGTTCTTAATATGTATAAATGTTTGATTTATGTGTGATTCGATTTAAACTGTTTTCTTTATCTGAAATCTTATCCTAAGTTGCCCTTGAAAATCCCTAGAGTCTGCGAGACTAGATGGCTTTCAATTGAGCTGGCGGTGACCAGGATTGTTGATCAGTGGACTGAGCTAGAATTGCATTTTTCCATAGCTTCACTCCAGGAGAACTGTCACAAATCCAAAATCTTGCACGAACTGTACAGTGACGAAGTAAATTGCCTTTACTTATTGTTTTTGAAGCAGAAATTCAAATGCTACAAAACTTTTGAAAGATTTAATAGCAACAATCAAATCGTTGAAGGCCTTAATTATACCACCAAGCTGTGATATCGACATTTTGAAATTTGATTTCAAATGTATGGTTGAAACTAATCTAAGCTTGGGGTATGACTTTGAAAAAAAAATTAAGTCCTTACAACTTCAGGAGCAGCTCGAAGTTGAAATTCGAACGAAGTGTGCGAATTTCGTTGTGGAGTTGGCCCAACAGCTAAGAGCCAGGTAAGTTACATAGGTATTTATGATATTGACGTCCGAGATATTAACGATGTTTGTTTTGCTGGAAAAAATAAATGTTTTTTCTGTTGATAGGATTTTGAGAGCTCAAAAAGAAAAAATTGAAGATTTCTTGGAGCAGCTCAATGTGGAAAATATAAGCGATATCCTAACGCAATACGGAAAGATCCATTTATTTGACTGGGAGAACAAGGAGGATACTGTCAAATTTTGGGCAGAAGTGCTGAGCTTTAGGGACTCAGGTGACAGCAACCCTTTCAAGTCCTTAGCGCTGTTTGCTATAAGGCTACTCTGTTTGCCTTGGTCAAATGCTGAGGTAGAGCGTGTGTTCAGTCAAATGAACATAGTAAAAAGTAACCTCAGAAACAGGTTACATATAAAAACACTAAATTCAATTTTAAAAATAAGGTATTTCCATTTACTTAAGTTTTTAAAGCAGCATTATTAATATTCCTCTTTATAGATACGGCCTGCGCAGAAATGGAAAATGCTGCCACGATTATGAAGTGCCAACGAAATTTTTAAAAATGATGGCCGAAAATGAAAAATATAACAATGAAGACAGTGAAGATGTAGATTTAATAAAATCATTATTGGACATTTAAATTAAAATTCAATTTTTTGGTTATTTTGGGGTAATTTGGTTATTTTTTGGGGTAACAAAATGTTAGCCATTTTTTCAGCCATTTTTACAAACAAATTTGCTATTTTCAGCTAGTTTTTTTTTCGTAAATCTGGCATTATTTTTTGTTCAAGACCTGGCAACACTGGAACTTAGGCCTGCTAACTGATGGTGGTGGTGGTGTGCGCTGCATCGCCAACACACTCTTTTCCGACCAGACCACTTAATGAATTAGGTGTTGGACTTTTCCCGTGGACTTGAACCGTGGATCGCTGAGTAGTTCGCACCTCTATGCACTGCGCCACTGCTGCTGCACTCTTTCAGCGGAGCTTATTGCGTATATTAATATGCAGCTCCTGAAAGTATGCACCTTCAAATCACTCGCTACGCCCACGGCAAGCTACAGGCCCTCCTGGGAGTATGCAATTAGTTTTTTGAGTTTTTTAAGCTTTGCGCTGTGCCGAGAGTTGGCCGTTTGGCAACGCCAGAACGCCCAGTCTGGCTGATCAGCTGGTGATAGTGCAGCCCTCGTCGTCAGCTGATCGTGGGAGTGCAATTGCTATTGTTTTGCAATAGTTGTGGTCAATTGTACTGGATCCAACAACAATTTCCCTCGCAGCCGTCTACTCTGCCAATGCGTCTCATGGTAACGCGGCTGCCTACGACGTCCAGCAGCAGGTGCCCCGATCGTCCGTAAGTACGCAAGGCTTGGACACAGCTCAAGCTCACTCGTAGACACTTTTTTTTTAGATTTCCGACTTGGTTTGGTGAATTCCAGAGCGATCGAAAGGAGCGCCTTCAAAAACGCGACCGGCTTGTGGAAAACTCACACTCACTGTGTCCTATGTGTGTGTGTATGTCTGTGTATGTTTGAACACTGCACATTGGGATGAAAGGCCTTTATTTTGGCAAAAACCTAAAAAGATCATGTTAATATATCAATAATGTTGCAATTATTTCAAGCTTAGAAATGTCCCTAGATATCGAAAATATTTAATTTGAATTTTATTGCGCAGCCCTCGTCTTGCACCAGCTGTTTAAAATCAGCTGTTCTTGCCACGTGGTGCGTGCAAGCTTGCTGACTAGTCAAATTTCTTAATTTTGGCGGTGTCGTATTTTTAAACAGTTTGACTTATTAAAATACCTTAAATTGGAAAATGTTCTTCATGGTATGTAGAAAATATTTGTATAAGTTTTTAATTATATTTGTTTTTGTGTTGTCATGTTTTTAATGAAATACGTAAGCATTAGTTTTGTTGGTTCTAACCATAAAATATTTGTGTTTCGTGGAGCATATCTAACAAGATACAACAGAATTCAAATAACAACTTATGTGGTAGTATGAGTTATTATGTGTATATTCAGGTAGCATTTAATTAATTTGCGGGAATTTGCGGGGGGGTTAAATATTTCAATAGATACAAGCAAGGTGTCTCTTCGTCGGGGTGACTAACTAAAAATTTGGCTGGATTCAAATCGCAATGTCAAGGCCTCTTTTGACTGGGTAATTCCAAATGATTTTCCGGAAAACGATTTAGAGGTGATTAAAAAAAAAAAAAAAAAAAAATAAAAAATAAAAACTAAAAAAAAAAAAAATTAAAAAAATAAAAAAATCCGAAATTCACAAATATTATAAGCAGCAAATTTTCCAAGTTTCAACTTTCTAGCTTTAAAATTACGGTTATGGCCAAAATAAAGGCATTTCATCCCAATGTGCACTGGCTGGAGTAAAGCCCATACACAGACACACACAGAATATGTCACTTGGAAAAAAATGAAAAGGGTAGGGTATATCGAGTGCGACTGCCGCTGCCCTGCCAATCTATTACTTCACTCGCAGAAGTACTTGTTAAAGCATGCAAATCAGTATGTACGTATGTATGTATGTATGTCGAACAAACTCATTTTGTTTTTAAAACAAATTTTTTAGTTTTTAGGTGAGCCAAAAAATACGTAATCTAGCAATTTCAACGAGTGACATTCACGAAGAAATGTTGTTTGAGTTGTGGGAGAAAAACTTGACGGCATTGAGATGCGAGTAGCAACAAGCAAATGTATTTATGTAATTTATTTATTACATTGCCACTAGTAATTCTTCATACAAAGGCCAAAACTGATGTCGATTTCGTTGCTATTGGCAATGGCATATCTTCCATTAGAAATTTCTCCACTTTTTCCTAATCTTCGTCAAAATATTAAAATTTAAAATGTTTTCCATTTGACAAATTTTTGTAGAGTTTTTTTAAATGGTTCGCCAAATGTTATTTACATTTCAACAGCTGGAGCGATCACACTAAGAAATTTACCGTTGTTCATTTTTTGGCTTTGTCTGTGGCAATGTAAGTGAAACCAAAAAAAAATTAAACAACAAAAAAAGTATGAAGAATCCAATCAAATTTTTTTCACCTTTTACAGGAATCTTATTGTTTCAGAACGAGTTCGTAAATATGATGCAAAACACAAATATGTGATAAATCAATTAAAGAACATAGCAATATATGAACATAAATAAAAATGTTCGACAACATCTAAAGTTAAAAAAAAAAGCATATGTAATATGTATGTATGTATATGTATATGTACAAAATATTTTTATTTTTGGCAAATATTTTGGTTGTTTATCGAAAAAACGCGATATTGATGGATATTAACTAATTATAGCCTATTCCCACTCCACCAAAAAAGCTCGGTTTTTTTCCGATCATGTCGAATTTTACGTTCGCCCAATGTAAAAACCCATAAGAAAAAAAGTCGGTTCGAAACGTAAAAAAACTGAGTGCATTGGAAATAGACAATTATTTTACTTACAAACTTTGGCGTTTTAAAAAAGTTTTAATTGCATTCCAATTCTTTAAACAAAATACAATTTCGAAAAAATACAAATAAATAGACCTAGGTATAAGAAAATGTAGAATGAAAATCGTCAAGGCGATAAATTTAACCACGTTGTACAATAATATGATCGTTGCAAAGTGAATTGCGGATTTTGAATTTAATTAATTGAAAATTAAATTCTAATTATATATATATATATTATATATATGTATATATGTATATAGTCGCATAATTTATCAAATTGCCGGTTAATTATTCTATTTATTGCTTTTGATATTTGCCTGAGTAAGAACATTTTTATTTTTGCCTTTTACGAGATTTATTAATTAAATGCAAATCAATAGAAAATTATCTTATCTATTAAATCCGTAAATGAAAAATTGGACATATTCTTAAATGAAGGTGGAAAAAGTGTATGAATACTTTTAAGAAAATATCCTCAAAAAATCATAAATTTCTTTGGTGGCGTTTTAGAGGTATTTGGGGAAAGGCTCAATAACCTCAGCTCAGCAGATTATTGACTATCAGGCTTGCTCCGGTATTCACTTTTCGTTTTCGTTTTGGGACCAAAACCGAGTCTTTCGTTTTTGGGTGCTTCGGTTTTCACAAGTTTTTGGTCATCGTTTTGATATCGGAGCGTTTCATTTTTGACTGCGGAAACAGCTGACTTGTGTTTTGGTCAAAAGTAAACAACGCGAAAAAATGCCTTCAGTATATGGGTAATTCTCTGAGGGATGTCGCGTGCGACCAGCTTTACAGTGACAAAAAAAATTATATTCTGAAACAATTTTAAAAATAAGAAATGGTTATTTTTATAGCTCTAGATTAGTACTTTAATTAGAGCTAAGAATGGTTTTAGAATTTTTTCCTGTTTTGTTTTCTGTTCTGATAATTGCAAAAATTAACAAATTCGTACGCAAAACCAAAAAATTAACGAAATTATATATTTTATCGATTTCCACAATTTCCTGCGTGGATAGAACTCACATAATGATATTTTTATCCTGCAGAGCTGATTTATTCTTCCCGTGAATAAAATATATTTGCCTTTTGTCTTTTTTGCAAAGAAAGAAACTTTCTTTAAAAGAAATCAGTTGAACGGCACGCAGCTGTTTGCCACAAAAAAGATGACGCCACCGTTTTAAGGGATTTCATTTTAGCACTTAAGTAATTAAATTAAATAACTTAACTTTTATAAAACATATTTTACCCACCTTCAACAAATTTAATGTCATCCGTTTCATTATACAAGTATTTTTAACTTGCTTTTTCATTCCACCAAAAGTATGGAGCTTAGGCGATAAATCATGGTGTCGGACTTATCGGTCGCTCACCATTGTTCTTGCCCACGGCAAAATTTTATTAATTGCAAATTTGAGGTGGGGTTAGAAATTAGTCGTTTTAAAAATATGTACAAGCCTGATTGATCTTCTGGCGGTCTTAAAAGAATGACAATAAACCCATGAGTCATTTTTGTACCTTTTGAAAATAAGATTAAATATAGAAAAAAGCATTTACTTTTCATTTTGGCAAGACAAAATTTCTAGTTCTACAATTCGAAAGAATCTTGTGAAAGTGAAAACGGGAGCACCAACTTTTTCGTTTTCAAAACGTCACGTCATGTCAGCCAAGGCGCGCATAATCCGTTCTTAGATACATATATATATATATATATATATATATATATATATATATATATACATATATATATATGAGAATATACAGCAATTTTGTGGAAGCCCTAGTCGCGGATTTTAAGAAAATTAACCTTTCGTCAACCCACCAAAATACTTTCATTGCGCAGGTGCTTTATGTAGCGGGAACCAGTGCGGAGCCAATCGGGCAACAGTCGACTCACAGCGGAACACAATAGTGTTAAATAACACACTTAAGATTTTGGCGGGACTCTTAGTACTTTCAGAAAATAACCAAATGAAACAAGTAAGTTTTTTATTTTTAATTTATGTTACGGACTTTTAATTTATGTTGTCCTCCCTGGGGCCGCGCCGACTAGCTCATCGGTACTCAGGTGGAGTTTCATCCCTGGCCCGCAGTCCGCACAATAGATAACTCCACCGATACGAAACAGCTGCTTTAAAACAGAAGAAACGCATCACTAACAAAACAAAACAGCTGAAACAAAAGGAAATGTAAAAACAAACTATTGACGACGGTGAGTACAAAGAAAACAACAATAAATACACTTACTGATTCATTTTTATGTTTGAATAGGGTTGGTTGGACCCTAGCGTATCCACTCTTCCTGAGAGGGCCACATCGGCGCCATCTCCCTTGCGTTGCCCACTGCATCAGTGGTTGCTCCTCATTCGGCGTAGCGCTGTGGAATTCCCCTCCCCTCCATGATGACAAAACTCACACAGCCATGTTCATCGTAATTACAAATATGTTATTCAAGAATATTCCTTATTAACTAACATTTATTTAATTTATTTACAGATACGGGTGAGGTGATGGCAAATATATGCATATATATAAATTAGTAAATATAAATATATGAATCCCGCCGCAAGTAAATTTCTAGGTATGTATGTATGAAGATGTTTTGCCGTTCCTACTCTGTCATTTTTACAAAAAATAAATGTGAATCTACTTTAATTTATTTTCGATTCAATTTACTTTGGAATATTAATTTTTTTTAAATTTTAATTTGTTAATTTGATATAGTTTTTTGTATACACTTTATTTTTATTTAGGTTCAATTTTACTCGTCTTTAAAGTTAAGTTTTTATTTAGTTTTTATGTGAGTTTCCAAATTTGGTTCTCTTTTCTATATTATTTTTTTTACACTTAAATACGATTCTTTTATCTTCAATGTTGTGTGTTGTCGTAATTCATATAGATATGTTATATTTATTTCTACATTTGTTTGTCCCTCGTGGCTCGTCGTCAATGCACCGTGTGTAGTTTCGCCGTTATGGTTGTCGTCGCTTGGACTTCTGTTCAGCGGCGATTGTTGTCGTTGGTTGCGCAAGCCGGTTTACTTAAATTAAAATTTGATTTCTATATACGGAACACAAAAAACCCAGCCAAGATCGTCCAGTACGATCTTCAGGCAGACCGTCTCCAACCTCGCTCGAAATTCCACTCCTCGACTCAGAAAAGCCCACATGCTAACATCCCGTGAAAAGAGTTGACGTTCTCCTTTACTCTCATCTTTAACAGGAGGAGCAGTTTTTAAACTTCCCTCTCCTGGATTTGCCATTTCTTACCCCCTATTATCGCCTCGCGATATTTCGATAACCCCCCCAACATTGCTGGCACAAACGATATCTAAAAACGTAACATTTATATTCAGTCTTAATATTCTTTTTACATATATATAGTGACATATCCACTACCACACTGATTTCTCGTACGTGACACATTTTCGTAATTATTTGCCTATCTTCCAAAAGATCCTATTGCATTCAGATAACGATCATATTCTAAACATAAACCTGTCGCGACAGCGACCAATCGTCACATACAAAAAGATCCATTTCACGCCACTTTCAAAGTCCAAAGATCAATTAAAATTTTCCATTGCAATTTAAGGACTCAGCATTAAAACACGAACACTTACACAAAACATTACACATACATATGTTAGCTCTAAGTCGTAATAAGAAGTTTCTTGTTCAAACTCAACATATTGTAAAGTCAGTTTTTAAGGACACTTTTCTCAGACAAGTCGCGAAACCCGCTTTCTTGAAACCCCAATAAAGTTCGTCGATAAGTAAATTAAAATAAAATCGTTTGTTTTATTTTTTTTACTATTGGTGTAATGCGAAAAACCGGTAGGTATGTTTCAAAAGTACTGAATCAACAAACATTCGTGACCGTTAAAGGCTTCTAAAATTGCTCAAAGGTTAACGCGTAGAAAGTAACCGAAAAAACCCGTACTAAAACCTACGTGTACAAGCAAAAAACATAATTATAAACCGTTGAACTTTCCGAAGCGCATTTGAATAATGGAGCTGAGAAACTATCAGCATTCATCAAAAGGATAGATTTCATTCTATCATTATACCCAACGAGATGCGTTAGACAGAATATCGTAATATTCGGAGCCATTGAGAGACAGTTGGAGGGAGAGGTTCTGAGGACAGCCCAAGTCACGCAATCAAAAAACTGGACAGCATTAAGAATAGCTCTAATCGAGGAATTCAAAACCCAAACACCATATGAAGAACTGCTGAGACGATTATTTAACACTAACTGGAATGGATATCTACGTAAGTTCACAGAAGAACTTGAGCGTATGTCCTATATTGTCACTAACAAATTAGCTGACTTGTGTTTTGGTCAAAAGTAAACATCGCGAAAAAATGCCTTTCGTATTTCCAATAATCCAACAATCCATAAGGATATTTTTATCCTGCATAGTTGATTTATGCTTCCCCCTGAATTGAATATATTTGCATTTTGTCTTTTTTGCAAAGAAAGATTTAAAACTTTCTTCAAAAGAAATCAGTTGAACAGCACTCAGCTGTTTCCCACAAAAAAAAAGGAGATGCCACCTTTTGACATTACTACAATAAGTAAATTAAAAGCAATTGCGCAGACAAGAGGGAGTTTATGAATCTTATGAAAATCATAATACCTCTAAAAGTGAAAACAATAATAAAAGAAATAATAACAGATCTTATGCAAACTATACACCTAACAATTCTTATTCGAATGATCAGTCAAATTCTAAACCTCAAAATAATTATTTAAATCAAAATCTCAAGTAATCAAAACCTTCATCAGCAATTCAAACAGAAGCTCAAAGCCTAATAATTATCCAGGAAACAGTTCAAATAGTCGTGGGCCTAACCTACCTGTAAAAAGTCAAAGAGAGAGCCAAAGTGGTCATTATACCCGCTACCCATAGGGTAAAAGGGTATTATAACTTTGTGCTGGCAGGAAATGTATGTAACAGGTAGAATGAGGCATCTCCGACCCTATAAAGTATATATATTCTTCTATATTCAGCGTCAACAGCCGAGACGATCTAGCCATGTCCGTCTGTCCGTCTGTGTGTCTGTCCGTCTGTCCGTATGAAACACTGGATCTCAGAGACTATAAGAGATAGAGCTATAATTTTTTTCGACAGCATTTGTTATGTTTGCACGCTGATCAAGCTTATTTCAAATTTTTGCCACGCCCACTTCCGCCTCTGCAAATCAAAAAAATCGAATAACAAGCGTAATTTTAAAGCTAGAGTTGCGAATTTTGGTATATAATTACTATAGTAGTTATGATTCCTGAAAATTTGGTTGCGATCAGATAGAAATTGTCGAAGTTATTAAAGAAATATTTTTGTATGGCAAAAACGTCTACTTACTAGGGGTCTGAGTTGCTTTGGCTGACAATCTGGTGTTTTGTGCCGTCTATGGTATATTTTGAATGTGGTACTATATCGATATACCAAATATACCATTTGGTATATTTTTAGTATTTTAGCAGTATATTCTATATATTTTGAGAAAAATACCGCAAAATATATTTCGTTTATTCAAAATGGGTAGCGGGTATATCACAGTCGAGTACACTCGACTGTAGCTTTCTTACTTGTTTTTAAATAGAGTTAGGTGAAAATGTTCATCAAAGTGCCTCGGACCCAAATGCAGAATACTCCTTATATAAAAATAAAAATGAATTCGGAAAACCTAAAGTACATCATTGATACAGGTTCTTCCATAAATTCATAAATCTCATTAAAAAAAATATTTTCGATTATAAAGTAAATAAAAATTCAATTATGAAAAAGGAAACAGAATTTCTTGGACATATAATTACCACGACAGGCATAAATCCAAACCCAATCAAAATCAAAGCTATTGTTCATTTTCCAAAACCGAAAACGTCAAAAGAAATCAAGACATTTCTAGGTTTATGCGGATTTCACCGCAAATTAAATTGAAAAAAAAAATGCAACCACAGATATAAAAGACCCAACATATGTGTTCCCATTTGAAAAGTTCAAAGTCTTAATCACATCCGATTCAATATTAATTTTCTCGAATTTTGAGGAAACTTTTTTCATTAAAAACCGATGCTAGCAATTTCGCTAGAGGCACCGTTCTGGCACAAGAACTTAAGCCAATCTGCTATGCAAGTAGAACCCTAAATGAACATGAGTCAAATTGTTCAGCTATAGAAAATGAACTATTTGCTATTGTGTGGGCAGGCCGGCAAAAATCCTCTGCTGAACCCTCCCCGAGGGTGCTGGCTGGGTAGGATCTGTATTACCTCATTGTCAACGGGTAGCAGATCTCTACTATACGTCGATGTTTCAGGTACTGCAGATCCTAGCTGAGGACTCTGTTCCTTATCTTTCGGGCTTCTGTCTGGAGATAAGTAGCAGAATCCATGGTACGAGGTGTCTGGCGGTCAGACTGAAAACGCTATGGGGGGCTCCCAAGAATAAAATTAGCCAAAATGGTCTCAGAATGGACACATTTAAACATTCAACCCGGGCTGGGATGTCAGCTCAAACGTCGGTGGAAGGCGTGACTGCTACCACCGGCGGGCACGGGGGGGAGAGATCCTCTCTGATGCGGCGGGAGCAGGCCGAATCAGTTGTAACAACACTGCCACCAATTTCTACAGTGGAGGGGGAACGTCTTCCTCTTCAGTCACCCCTGCCTATCGCCAGCACCTCCAAGGTTGCGCAGCGGGGCACGGGGGGGCTGAAGGAGAAGGCCAAAAATAAGGCGGCGACCCGTATTCACGCAAGGCTTAGTGGCGTAGCAAATCTGTCCGTCAAGGACCAGGAGAGGCTTGCCTGCGCCAACACGTGGATGCGGGAAAACCAACTTAGCCCCCTTCCAAAAGACACTAAAGTGCAGACCGGTTCTACCGGCTCTGCCAACAACAAGGTGGAGTCCATGGCAAGCAAGCGCCAACGGTCCGCTGAGAGTCCCAAGCAAGGGGACCCAGTGAGAAAGAGCCTGCGAACACATGGCTCCACCAACATGGACACGAACAAAACGAGACAGTGAGCAACGGTTGCTGAAACTGCCAGGCGGCATCTCGCCGTTGCTCTCATAGACAGAGGGGACCCTAACGGGAAAATGTCTGCAGAGCGGTGGCGGTTGACCCATAGTAAGCTGGTCGACGCACTGTTTGTCAGGATGGAGAATGTCCCAGACAGTCCAATGCCTACATTCGAAGGCACTGGCTGGATGAATGGTGTCAAGATCCTGACATGCAAGGACGACCCAACATTGCAGTGGCTGCAAGCGACTGTACCCAAACTGGACGGACTGTGGGAGGGGGCCAAGCTGGACGTGGTGGATAGGAATAATATTCCGTCCATGCCGAAGGCGAAAGTCCTTTTCCCAATAGTTGTTCAGGGCGAGCGGGCGCTTCAGCTGCTTAAAAAGCAGAACCCGGCCATACCGACGAGTGATTGGTCCGTGCTGAAGGTTGATGAACCTTTACCCAGTGGTGGGCAGCACGTGATCCTTCAGATCAATAAGGAGGCCGAGGATCTGCTATATAAACGCAATGGGAAGATGGCGTGGGGCTTAGGGAGCGTGTACCTTCGCCTCAAGAAACGTCATCCGAACGACAAGGACACACACACGCTGAGGTCAGGGGAGGTTGAGGCAGATCTCGGTTTTGAAAGCGTGACCGACGCCACCCAGCACCTCAGCTTGACTGATGAGACGGAGGAGGTGGGGGAGAAACTGTCCATGAAGACGGGCCCCCCGCGAGTTTGCTAACCTCTAATGAGTGTGCTGCAACTCAACCTCCATAAATCTAAAACGGCTTCGGCGGAGCTACTCCTTGCCCTGGAGGAAGTGTCCGCCTACGCGGCTTTGGTCCAAGAACCGTGGATAGCGTCGGGCAACACGGTGGCTGGGCTGAAGTCGCATAACTATGATTTGTACGTCCCGACATTGGTAAGTAGATCGAGAACTGCCTAATTACAGCAATGACGATCTAACCGTGGTGGTGCTGGAGAGCCGTGAAGGATGTTTGCTGCTGGCATCCTGCTACATGGCCCACGACACCTGACGAGCTGCGGAGGCTGGCGGACATGGTCTGCTCCTCCAAAAAACACCTTATCATCGGAACGGACGCCAACGCCCACCGTAGCGTCTGGGGAAGTCCCGACATTCACGACAGGGGTGAGTCAGTTCTTGATTTTATCCTTAACAATACGCTTAGACTAGCCAACAGAGGTGAGGTATCTACCTATGTAGGTCCCACCTCCAGTAATGTGCTGGACTTAACGATTGCGACTGAGTGTACCAATGTAGAAGAGTGGAGGGTCCTGGATAGACCCTCCTTCTCGGATCACAAGTACATTCAATTCACCATTCCTTTTAACAGGGTACCTGCGGCTCAGCCGTTCAGAAATCCCCGTAACACGAACTGGGCGAAACTCTCTAGCCTTGTTTCCAAGTCTCTTGGTCCGCCGGGTAACATCAACTCGGTACAGGACCTAGAAACAAATGTCAATGTCCTCTCAGCAGGGCTACTTTCCGCGTTTCGCCAATCCTGTAGGCTCTCAAGACCGACGAGAAGATCGAAGCCACCCTGCTGGAACCCAGATCTCTCTTCGCTTCGTGGGGAGCTTACTAGCATGTTTTAACTTGCTAAGAAGGCGGACAACGAATATGTCTGGGACGAGTACAGGTCTCTCCTAAAGTCTTACAAGAGAATAATCCGATCATCCAAAAGGTCTTCATGGAGAACCTTTTGCTCAGACCTGGACAACATCAAAGACACCTCCAGACTGAGGAAACTGCTGTCCAATCAGGCTTCTAGTCCTAGTCTGCTTAAGTCGGGCGATGGAGAGTGGACGGAGAGTAGTGCTGAAACTCTTGAAGCCTTAATTACAGTTAATAAAATAATTTGGGCTATCGACCTCTTTGCGAAGGTCAGGTCGCCAGGTCTCGATGGACTTTCGCCAACAATGCTGCAAGCTAGCAAGCTCACGATTGTTTCGTGGCTATTGGGTACCTATTCGGCGTGCCTCACATGAGGTCATATCCCCACTCTGTGGAGGACCTTGAAAGTCATTTTTCTGCCCAAGGCGGGCAAATGCAGTCATGTGGTTCCAAATGACTTACGGCGTATCAGCCTAACCTCTTTCCTGCTAAAAACGTTGGAAAAGCTACTTGATTTGCACATCAGATGCAACTCAATGCATCTGTTGTCCCCAAATCAGCATGCAAAGGGCAAGTCCATTGAAACAGCTCTCCATGCTCTAGTAGCCTCCATCGAAAAGCAGACCACTATAAAGAATATGCTGTGGGTGCATTTCTTGACATTTCAGGCGCCTTCAATAACGTCACTATTGACGCTATTATGAAGGGCCTTACCTCAGTTAACACGGCACCAGCGATCCACAGGTGGGTCAACCGCCTTCTTAGTGACAGGCGGGTGGTGGCTACGTGGGGCGATGCGGCCATTACAAAGGTAGTGCGAGGTGGCACTCCCCAGGGTGGGGTTCTCTCGCCTCTCCCTTGGAATTTGGTCGTAAATAGCCTACTTCAAAAATTCACTAGAAGGGCCCCCAAGTTAATTGCCTATGCCGACGACATAAGCATTTTGATAACTGGGAATTGCCCAACCACCCTTAGTTCCGTAATGGAACTTACTTTACGGGAAGTTAAAGCATGGGCCGCATCAGCCGGGCTCAGCATTAACGCGGACAAAACGGACCTTATCCTCTTCACGAAGAGGTATATGGTACCTGCGTGGTCCCCCCCAAAAATAGGCTGCACCATGCTAAAGCCGAGCCTAGCAGTAAAATACATAGGTGTGGTCCTGGACAGCAAATTGTCATGGAAGCTTAACGAGTTAGAAAGGGTGAAGAAGGCCACCGGAGCCTTGTAACATACATGGCGAAAAAGATGCTTAGTTACACTTGGGGCCTATCTCCTAATCTAATGCGGTGGATATACATCTCAGTTGTTAGCGGTCTACAAACATTCCTATAAACTCCCAGACCACTGTAGCATCTTCCAGGCGGAAGTTTTTGCCTTTGGCAAGGCTGCCGAATTGGCTCGGGGTTTACAGCGTAATCATAACTCAATTAACATCTTTGTTGACAGCCAGGCTGCAATAAGATCAATATACTCTGATGTGGTCAAGTCCAAAGTTGTCCTGGACAGCAGAAGAGCAATAGAGTCGCTGAACGCATCTGCGGTCGTGCGTATCTATTGGATCCCAAGCCACCAGGGCATCGATGGCAACGAGATCGCAGATTCTCTCGCCAAAGAGGGAGTGGGTCTAACATGTGCAATGTTCCGATATCCCTGCGAACTCTAGGCAGGGAAATTGAGGTGCGCTCTAGACTTCAGTGGGACGCTAGCTGGCGCAATGCCAACTCGTGCAAAACTGCAAGGCTGATGTGTGCCTCTACTAACAAAAGCTTAACCAATTTCAAGGAGACTGCAGGCTAATGCTAGGCATTTTAACTGGTCACTGTCTGTCGGCTGTCCATGCTGTACGACCAGCTTCATCACGAACAGTGATCAGTGCAGGAAATGCAACGAACCCGGGGTTAAGGAAACACTTGAGCATCTTCTCTGTAGATGCCCAGCGTTATCCCGACTCCGGCTGAAATACCTTAATTCCCCGTGCCACAACGATCTTCGGGACGTTTCACGGCTACCTCCTAGGATGCTGCTGGCCAAAAATGCATCCATACTGCGCGATTTCTGAGACGTAGATAAGCTACCGGTACAGCTACGGACCTCTACTGGTCAATGCTTTGCCCCGTACAGGGGCAGCCGGTCCTACCTAACACTGTGCCAAAATATGAACAGTTAATCAGCGACGCTTTCGTTACAGTTAACTGCAATACTTTGTCGCTTTACATTCCGACTCGAGTGCAAGCATATGTATATGCACATAAGACTCTCTCTCTCTTGCCAATATGCTGTGTCGCATATTCTTAAAATACATAATATAAAATGTAATATGTTACATAACTATGCAGCAGCTTCGCTGCCGGCATCGACGGCTTCATCGCGTGCTTTACTAATTATGTACTTAGGCTAGATCATGCTTTGATTTTTTCCAATAAATCATTATCAAAGTGAAAACCAAAAGGCACAGACATGTCTGTGTCTTAATTAAATAATATTCTGGCCACGTGCCTATTTAAACAAGTTGGTACAGTCATCCCACATGGTGACCAAGACGGTCATCACCACAGTACATAGTGCTTAAGAGGATGGTCAATACCATGTTCCTATAATAGAAAGGCCTTTAAATAGCTTCAATAGGCAAATAGAATTCATAAAAGCTAATGACAACTATACATATTAAAATCACTTACAAAGAAATGATAACCCAGTATTCCAAAGGTATGATAAAAGATTATCTTTGTTTGAAAATAAGCATTATCTATTTTCACAATGAAATAGATTTTCCAAATAATTTAACCGTCATGAAAACAAGTTTGAAACTAATTGACATACAACCCCTTGCAGGGTTAAAAGAATTGATATTAGGTTAGGTAGGACCGGCTGCCCCTGTACGGGGCAAAGCATAGACCAGTGGAGGTCCGTAGCTGTACCGGTAGCTTATCTACGTCTCAGAAATCGCGCAGTATGGATGCATTTTTGGCAAAAGCCAGCAGCATCCTAGGAGATAGCCGTGAGACGTCCCGAAGATCGTTGTGGCACGGCGAATTAAGGTATTTCAACCGGAGTCGGGATAACGCTGGGCATCTACAGAGAAGATGCTCAAGTGTTTCCTTAACCCCGGGTTCGTTGCATTTCCTGCACTGATCACTGTTCGTGATGCCCAGCTTTACAGCATGGACAGCTGACAGACAGTGGCCAGTTAAAATGCCTAGCATTAGCCTGCAGTCTTTCCTTGAAAGCTGCATGACGAATTTGGTTAAGTTTTTGTTAGTAGAGGCACACATCAGCCTTGCAGTTTTGCACGAGTTGGCATTACGCCAGCTCGCGTCCCACTGAAGTCTAGAGCGCACCTCAATTTCCCTGCCTAGAGTTCGCAGGGATATCGGAACATTGCACATGTTACCGACATCGAGCCCCACTCCCTCTTTGGCGAGAGTGTCTGCGATCTCGTTGCCATCGATGCCCTGGTGGCTTGGAATCCAATAGATACGCACGACCGCAGATGCGTTCAGCGACTCTATTGCTCTTCTGCTGTCCAGGACAACTTTGGACTTGACCACATCAGAGTATATTGATCTTATTGCAGCCTGGCTGTCAACAAAGATGTTAATAGAGGTGTGATCACGCTGTAAACCCCGAGCCAATTCGGCAGCCTTGCCAATGGCAAAAACTTCCGCCTGGAAGATGCTGCAATGGTCGGGGAGTTTATAGGATTGTTTGGAGACCGGGTCCGGGCAGTATACGGCCGCTCCGACACCATCATCCATCTTCGAACCGTCGGTGAAGAGGTTGAGGGCTTCGGGAATGCATAACCCTTCCCGCCAGCACTCCGGTTCCAAGAATATAGTGTTAATATGGTCAGTACTGGTAAGGGGGATAGTATAGTCCAAGTCTCTACTAGTCTCCCTACCAATGGCGCTGTGACCATAGCCTAGCAGACCCAAATTGCCAGTTGCGGCAATCCGTAGGGACGATTTTGCGGCTATGGATTGCGCGTATAGGTTTAATGGTTCGACACCAGCTATTACCTCGAGGGCTTTAGTTGGCGTCGACCTGAGAGCGCCTGTGATACACAGTAGCGCTTGACGCTGTGTCCTTTCCATGATGGATAGGTACGTCCTTTTTTCAGTGGCCTGCCACCACACTAGAACACCGTAGGTGAGGATAGGGCGAACAACTGAGATGTATATCCACCGCATTAGATTAGGAGAGAGGCCCCAAGTGCAACTAAGCATCTTTTTCGCCATGTACAAGGCTCCGGTGGCCTTCTTCACCCTTTCTAACACATTGAGCTTCCATGTCAGTTTGCTGTCCAGGACCACACCTAGGTATTTTACTGCTAGGCTCGGCTTTAGCATAGTGCAGCCTATTTTTGGGGGGACCACGCAGGTACCTTATACCTCTTCGTGAAGAGGATAAGGTCCGTTTTATCCGCGTTAATGCTGAGCCCGGCTGATTCGGCCCATGCTTTAACTTCCCGCAAAGTAAGTTCCATTGCGGAACTAAGGGTGGTTGGGCATTTCCCAGTTATCAAAATGCTTATGTCGTCAGCATAGGCAATTAACTTGGGGGCCCGTCTAGTAAATTTTAGAAGTAGGCTATTTACGACCAAGTTCCAAAGGAGAGGCGAGAGAACCCCACCCTGGGGAGTGCCACCTCGCACTACCTTTGTAATGGCCGCATCGCCCCACGTAGCCACCACCCGCCTGTCACAAAGAAGGCGGTTGACCCATCTGTGGATCGCTGGTGCCGTGTTAATTGAGGTAAGGCCCTTCATAATAGCATCAGTGGTGACGTTATTGAAGGCGCCTGAAATGTCAAGAAATGCACCCAAGGCATATTCTTTATAGTGGTCTGCTTTTTCGATGGAGGCTACTAGAGCATGGAGAGCAGTCTCAATGGACTTGCCCTTTGTATACGCATGCTGATTTGGGGACAACAGATGCATTGAGTTGCTTCTGATGTGCAAATCAAGTAGCTTTTCCAATGTTTTTAGCAGGAAAGAGGTTAGGCTGATAGGCCGAAAGTCATTTGGGACCACATGACTGCATTTGCCCGCCTTGGGCAGGAAAATGACTTTCGAGGTCCTCCAAAGAGTGGGGATATGACCCCATGCGAGGCACGCCGAATAGATACCCGATAGCCACGGAACAATCGTGGGCTTGCTGGCTTGCAGCATTGCTGGCGAAAGTCCATCGAGACCGGGCGACCTGACCTTCGCAAAGGAGTCGATAGCCCAAATTATTTTGTTATCTGTAATTAGACCGGCAGGGGGTCTCATAACTGGGAGACTAGGAAAGAGCTGCCAGTCACTGTTCTCTATTCCAATACATCCTGGGAAATGAGTTGAGAGCAGTGCTTCAAGAGTTTCAGCACTGCTCTCCGTCCACGCTCCATCGCCCGACTTGAGCAGACTAGGACTGGAAGCCTGCTTGGACAGCAGCTTCCTCAGTCTGGAGGTGTCTTTGATGTTATCCAGGTCCGAGCAAAAGGTTCTCCATGAAGACCTTTTGGATGATCGGATCATCTTCTTGTACGACTTCAGGAGAGACCTATACTCGTCCCAGACATATTCGTTGTCCGCCTTCTTAGCAAGTTGAAACATGCTAGTAAGCTCCCCACGTAGCGATGAGAGATCTGGGTTCCACCAGGGTGGCTTCGATCTTCTCGTCGGTCTTGAGAGTCTACAAGATTGGCGAAACGCTGAAAGTAGTCCTGCTGAAAGGACATTGACAGTAGTTTCTAGGTCCTGTACCGAGTTGATGTTACCCGGCGAACCAAGAGACTTGGAAACAAGGCTAGAGAATTTCGCCCAGTTCGTGTTACGGGGATTTCTGAACGGCTGAGCCGCAGGTACCCTGTTAAAAGGAATGGTAAATTGAATGTACTTATGGTCCGAGAAGGAGGGTCTATCCAGGACCCTCCACTCTTCAACATTGGTACACTCAGTTGAAATCGTTAAGTCCAGCACATTACTGGAGGTGGGACCTACATAGGTAGATACCTCACCCCTGTTGGCTAGTCTAAGCTTATGGTTAAGGATAAAATCAAGAACTGACTCACCCCTGTCGTTGATGTCGGGACTTCCCCAGACGCTATGGTGGGCGTTGGCGTCCGTTCCGATAATAATATGCTTATTGGAGGAGCAGACCATTTCCACCAGCCTCCGCAGCTCGTCAGGTGGAGCCGGCTTGTCGTGGGCCATATAACAGGATGCCAGCAGCAAACATCCTTCACGGCTCTCCAGCACCACCACGGTTAGATCGTCATTGCTGTAATTAGGTAATAGATGAGCTTTTAGCCCCTTCTTTACAAGGATGGCAGTTCTCGATCTGCTTACCAATGTCGGGACGTATAAATCATAGTTGGGCGACTTCAGTCCAGCCACCGTGTTGCCAGACGCTATCCACGGTTCTTGGACCAAAGCCGCGTAGGCGGACACTTCCTCCAGGGCAAGGAGTAGCTCCGCCGAAGCCGTTTTGGATTTATGGAGGTTGAGTTGCAGCACACTCATTAGAGGTTAGCAAACTCTTGCGGGGGCCCGTCTGCATGGACAGTTCCTCCCCCACCTCCTCCGTCTTGTCAGTCAGGCTGAGGTTCTGGGTGGCGTCGGTCACGCTCTCGAGACCGAGATCTGCCTCAACCTCCCTAACCTCAGCGTGTGTGTGTCCTGGTCGTTGGGATGACGTTTTTGTAGGCGAAGGTACACGCTCCCTAAGCCCCACGCCATCTTCCCATTGCGCTTGTATAGCAGATCCTCGGCCTCCTTGTTGATCTGAATGATCACGTGCTGCCCACCACTGGGTAAAGGTTCATCAACCTTCAGCACGGACCAATCACTCGTCGGTATGGCCGGGTTCTGCTTTTTAAGCAGCTGAAGCGCCCGCTCTCCCTGAACAACTATAGGGAAAAGGACTTTCGCCTTCGGCATGGACGGAATATTATTCCTGTCCACCACGTCCAGCTTGGCCCCCTCCCACAGCCCGTCCAGTTTGGGTACGGTCGCTTGCAGCCACTGCAATGTTGGGTCGTCCTTGCATGTCAGGATCTTGACACCATTCAGCCAGCCAGTGCCTTCGAATGTAGGCATTGGACTGTCTGGGACATTCTCCATCCTGACAAACAGTGCGTCGACCAGCTTACTATGGGTCAACCGCCACCGCTCTGCAGACATTTTCCCGTTAGGGTCCCCTCTGTCTATGAGAGCAACGGCGAGATGCCGCCTGGCAGTTTCAGCAACCGTTGCTCTCTGTTTCGTTTTGTTCGAGTCCGAGTTGGTGGAGCCAGGTGCTCGCAGCTTCTTGCTCACTGGAGCCCCTTGCTTGGGACTCTCAGCGGACCGTTGGCGCTTGCTTGCCATGGACTCCACCTTGTTGTTGGCAGGGCCGGTAGAACCGGTCTGCACTTTAGTGTCTTTTGGAAGGGGGCTAAGTTGGTTTTCCCGCATCCACGTGTTGGCCCAGGCAAGCCTCTCCTGGTCCTTGACGGACAGGTTAGCTACGCCACTGAGCCTTGCGTGAATACGGGTCGCCGCCCTATTTTTGGCCTTCTCCTTCAGCCCCCCCGTGCCCCGCTGCGCAATCTTGGAGGTGCTGGCGATAGGCAGGGGTGACTGAAGAGGAAGACGTTCCCCTCCACCGTAGAAGTTGGCGCAGCGCTCTTTTGGTCCGTGTCGGTTAAGACCACAGCACCCGCGCGCACCAACCTCGAATTTTTGGTGGCAGTGTTGTTACAACTGATACGGCCTGCTCCTGCCGCCTCAGAGGTGTGACCGCTGGCGACACGCAGAGAGGATCTCTCCCCCCCGTGCCCGCCGGTGGTAGCAGTCACGCCTTCCACCGACGTTTGGGCTGACATCCCAGCCCGGGTTGAATAGTTTATTGAGTCCATTCCGAGACCATAGTTGGCTAATTTTGTTCTTGGGAGCCCCCCATAGCGTTTTCAGTCTGACCGCCAGACACCTCGTACCATGGATTCTGCTACTTATCTTCAGGCAGATGCCCGAAAGATAAGGAACAGAGTCCTCAGCTAGGATCTGCAGTTCCTGAAATATCGACGTATAGTAGAGATCTGCTACCCGTTGACACTGAGGTAATACAGATCCTACCCAGCCAGCACCCTCGGGGAGGGTTCAGCAGAGGATTTTTGCCAGCCCTTGTTAAAGAATTGATATTGAAAACACATAAAAATCTTTTACATCCAGGAATTGAAAAAACAATTAATTGGTTCAAAGTAAAATACTATTACCCTGATTATCAGAAATGAATATAAAATTTAATTAATGAATGTGAAGTTTGTAATGTAGCTAAAACTGAACATAGACTCACAAAACTAACTTTCGAAATAACACCTGAAGTTCTTAACGTTAGAGATAAATATAATACAATTCCTTTTTTGTATAGATGAAACATATATACGAAATTCGTAACATTAATAGAAGTTCAAAGCAGAGATTGGTTAGAAGTCAAAAGAGCTTTAGTAAAAGTTTTCAATGAAATTTAAAAACCCTTAGAGATAAAAGTAGATAAAGATTCAGCATTTATAAGTACAGCTTTGCAAATTTGATAACAAGAAGAAAATATAAAAATTAACATTTCCACAAGCAAAGCTGGAATATCCAACATAGAAAGGTTGCATAAAACACGATGATGTAGAAAACAAATTAACAAAATTTGAAACCATTTTATATATTTTTAATCATAAAACATGATAAACATTTTGAAGAAACAAACAGGAAGAAAAGTCACCCATTATAAATCAAAATTAAAACAGAAGAATGCAATTAATAAAAGCAAATACTACAATTAACCGGATTAGGTATCTTTAGTCCGAAACTACTTAAACATAATCAAATAGCTCATTTCAATCATGAAAAATTAATTAATATAAAAACTTCAGCAATTACGCATGAAATTTTTCTAATGTCTCGTATATGTATATGTATATGTTTTCGTTTCAAGGCTTTCCCCTGATACGACATCTGATGATGTTCTGGCTTATATTAAGTCCAAATCCCAAGCCAGGGTTAAAGTAGATAAATTTAATTTATTTTGCGTCAGAGTCGAGTGTAAGTTGTGGTGAGCTTTCTCGTTGTTTTCGGAAAACCGATTTCTGAGAAACTTGCTCTGCTTATATCTCAAACTGACTGGTCCCAACTTTCTTTGTCTACAAACTTGGATATAGCGGTTGAATTTTTTTATTCTACTTTAAACTCGCTATTTGATGCTTGTGTTCCATCAAGTATTCTACATTTGTCTGATAAACCACAATCCTTACCAAGAAATTATCGAATTTAAAAAATCGTAAGTCGAGACTTTACAAAAAATTCAAAGGAACTGGCTCTTCTTTTGATTTTCTGCGTTATGCTGTTACACAAGCTGCTTTTCGCACTCATAACAATGAGTGTTATAATAATTATTTGAGAAGGTGCAGAATAAGATTTCAGCGTGATCCAAAGCGATTTTACGACATCGTTAACTCTAAGCGTAGATCCGCGTCATCACCAGCATTTATGTCTTTGGAGAATATGACAGTATCTAATGGTCATGATGTTGCCGATTTATTTGCGGACTTTTTCCAAACGCCATATTCTGTCCCAACTTTTCAAAATTCCTTTTCTTATCCTTATCAGTTAAATTCATCTAATTGTAATTTTGGTCCTTTAATTACTGAAAGCTCTATTTTAACGGAACTATTGGCTATAAAACCTATTTTTTCGGCTGGTCCGGATGGAGTACTTAGTTGTGTGCTGAGGTATTGTGCTGGTAGTATCTGTAAACCGCTTTTTAAATTGTTTGAATTATCCGTTAACTCATGTTCTTTTCCTAAAGTCCGGAAAAAATCATACATTATACCTAAATCTAAAGTTCAAAATTATCGCGGTATATCTAAATTGTCCGCGATTCCGAAAGCATTTGAAAAAATTATAACATCTCAACTGCAACATCTGTGTAAATCTATAATTTCACCTTACCAACATGGGATTGTGAAGTCTAAATCCACTTCTACTAACTTATTGGAGTTCTCTTCTATGGTAATTAAAGGATTCGAGAATAAAATGCAAACGGATGTCATTTACACCGATTTTTCTAAGGCTTTTGACTCTGTTAATCATCACCTCTTACTGTATAAGCTTAATGTTTTAGGGTTTCCTCATAGCCTAATTGAGTGGATATCCTCATACCTTTCCAACAGAATTCAAAATGTTTATTATAATGGTTTTGTATCTAAATGTGTCCAAGTCACTTCTGGTGTGCCCCAGGGCAGTCATTTAGGTTCTCTATTGTTCACTTTGTTCATAAATGATCTTCCTTCTGTTATTGAGCATTCCCGTGTACTTATGTACGCCGATGACGTTAAGCTTTGCCTGACATTTAATGATAGTCTTGCGAGCTCACTGTTACAATGTGACCTTAATCGTCTAGAATCTTGGTGCAGAGTAAATATGTTACATCTCAACTGCAATAAGTGTAAGTTTATGACCTTTTGTAGGGGTTCTCCCCAGTTAAATAACTATATGTTATATGATACTCCTCTTGAGCGAATTGAAGGTGTGAATGACTTAGGGGTTTTGCTTGATGCAAAACTAAAATTCGATAAACATATTCTGTCTGCTGTAAATAGGGCCATGGGTGTTCTGGGATTTATAAAACGCTGGTCGAAAGAGTTCAATGATCCCTACATCACTAAGACTTTGTACGTCTCACTGGTTCGTCCTATCCTTGAGTACGGATCTCTTGTCTGGAATCCCCAGTATATGGTTTATCAAGATAGGATTGAATCGGTGCAGAAACAATTCTTATTATTTGCTCTTCGTAGTTTAAATTGGAATCCTAATATTAGATTGCCACCGTATCGCAGTAGACTTTTATTACTAAACCTTCCTTCTCTTTCTGACCGTAGAACTATGCAAGGTGCTGTTTTCATACAGAGACTAATTAATGGTGAAATAGACTCTTTGGAGCTGTTAAGTCAAATTAGTTTTGCAGTTACTGTCAGAATCACTAGGAATTTTCTTCCTCTTCTCATTTCACGTAGATCTACTAACTTTGCTTGCCACAATCCTTTCCGTATTCTGTGTGTGAACTATAATAATCTCAATAACGTAGTTTGCTCTAGTAAATCTATTCCTTTGCTTAAAACCTTATTTTTATTTTTTTTATCGAGTATTTAAATGTTATTTATCTTGTTATACATATATTCTAACATATTTTTAATCTAATTTAATTAGCTGTCCAGCGTCTTTTAATATTTATTCGCGGGTTTCGTTTAATGCATGCTCTTCACAAATTTATTTTGTTTTGTCCGCGCGTCAACAAGCCCGTGCTTGGTATCGCTGGGCCACTTGATGGTACTGCCGTTAGTACGTCAACGTCCAAATAATAATAAATATCGCAAGCAAGACCTTACAAATATTAAAACTAAATATTGTAATAACTTGGAATACAACACACACCAAACTAAACCAAAATTGTAACAATTTACATTGAAAAGGATAGAATAATCAAAATATTTAATTGTACAATCGAATTAAAAAAATGTAAAATTATCAAATAGAGCCCAACATTTCACAACACTTATGTTTACAAAATACAATGTAGCTAAAATAGAGCCGTTATCATACAAAAATACAATGTAACTAAAATAACATAGAGCCGTTATTATACATAGAAACAAAAGAAATCATTTTGTATAACAATAAGGGAAATATTATCTACAAATATTCACATTACAATTGTATTAATCTTAATTCTTATTGTGATATAAAACTTAGCAAGTAAAAAAATCCAAACACTTTTCAACACACATCATACAAAAATATATAAATAAAAATGAAACGAACACAAGTGCTAATGCTGAATTTGAAGTTACTGAAAAACCAGTCCCACTTATGTACCCTGAATTAAACGCTTGAGGACAAGCTAATTTATATAGGTTGGGGGAGTGACATAACCACTACCACACTCATTTCTCGTAGGTGACACATTCTCGTAATTATTCCAAAAGATCCTATTGCATTCACATAAAGACCATATTATATTCTAAACATAAATTTGTTGCGACAGCGACCAATTAAAATTAAAATAATTTATTTATTCGTTTGTTTTATTTTTTATTTACCCTTCGTGTATTTAAAAAATGTAAATCTTCCAAATATTTCCATCTTCCAAATATTTTCAACCAAATGCGTACCATATAAAAAATGTAAAAATCAAATAAAAAAAAAATATATATATATATATAAAGATATTTTCATCGATGTCGTGCATGCCCCTATGTCTACTGATGGCTTATGTGGTACGAGGTATTGACCCATAATTGCACATCTCTGAACAGCATTCCAGTTGGATCTAAATCCTAATGTCATTTTGTCAATACTCGTAATAGGGCCTATTCATTTTGAGGTTGATGGGCATGTATCACTCTTACTTAAGTAGTTTGCAACCTGCCATCGCCTGGTGGCAACTACGATCAACTCCTGTGATAAAACTGTGATATTAGGTTAGCATTGTTATCTATTTAATTTCTCTATGTCATTCAGATTTACCATTTGTTCCGACTCCTTTTGATTGGATGTGTGCTGGCTTGAAGTTTTGCTATCAGCATAGACGACAGGTGGCCCAGATCGACATAAGATTGAATCTGCGCCGCACTTGCCACACAGCGGACACCAATCGTACTCAACAGAATTGACAGAATTGAAATAGCTTTCATAAAGCGCTCCTTGGATGCCATCCATCACTAGAGCAATGGATAGAGCATCTGACCAGTGCCTAAATGTTTGTTCATAAGTTTGAATTGGAAAGGAAAGCGATGGTTAGGTCATAGGTCTCCCCTTAGGTCTCCCCTCTTTGTTAATGTAAGGATAGGTTAGGTGGAACCGGCTGCCCCTGTACGGGGCAAAGCATATACCAGTGGAGGTCCGTAGCTGTACCGGTAGCGTATCTTCGTCTAAGAAATCGCACAGTATGGATGCGTTTTTGGCAAAAGCCAGCAGCATCCTAGGAGGTAGCCGTGAAACGTCCCGAAGATCGTTGTGGCACGGGGAATTAAGGTATTTCAGCCGGAGTCGGGATAACGCTGGGCATCTACAGAGAAGATGCTCAAGTGTTTCCTTAACCCCGGGTTCGTTGCATTTCCTGCACTGATAACTGTTCGTGATGTAGCTGGGCATACAGCATGGACAGCCGACAGACAGTGACCAGTTAAAATGCCTAGCATTAGCCTGCAGTCTTGAAATTGGTTAAGTTTTTGTTAGTAGAGGCACACATCAGCCTTGCAGTTTTGCACGAGTTGGCATTGCGCCAGCTAGCGTCCCACTGAAGTCTAGAGCGCACCTCAATTTCCCTGCCTAGAGTTCGCAGGGATATCGGAACATTGCACATGTTAGACCCACTTCCTCTTTGGCGAGAGAGTCTGCGATCTCGTTGCCATCGATGCCCTGGTGGCTTGGGATCCAATAGATACGCACGACCGCAGATGCGTTCAGCGACTCTATTGCTCTTCTGCTGTCCAGGACAACTTTGGACTTGACCATATCAGAGAGCATTGATCTTATTGCAGCCTGGCTGTCAACAAAGATGTTAATAGAGGTGTGATTACGCTGTAAACCCCGAGCCAATTCGGCAGCCTTGCCAATGGCTAAAACTTCCGCCTGGAAGATGCTGCAATGGTCTGGGAGTTTATAGGATTGTTTGGAGACCGGGTCTGGGCAGTATACGGCCGCTCTGACACCATCATCCATCTTCGACCCGTCGGTGAAGAGGTTGAGGGCTTCAGGAATGCATAACCCTTCCCGCTAGCACTCCGGTTCCAAGAATATTAATATGGTCAGTACTGGTAAGGGGGATAGTATAGTCCAAGTCTCCACTAGTCTCCCTACCAATGGCGTTGTGACCATAGCCTAGCAGACCCAGATTGCCAGCTGCGGCAATCCGTAGGGACGATTTTGCGGCTATGGATTGCGCGTATAGGTTTAACGGTTCGACACCAGCTATTACCTCGAGGGCTTTAGTTGGCGTCGACCTGAGAGCGCCTGTGATACACAGTAGCGCTTGACGCTCCTCCTCCTTTCCATGATGGATAGGTACGTCTTTTTTTCCGTGGCCTGCCACCACACTAGAACACCGTAGGTGAGGATAGGGCGAACAACTGAGACGTATATCCACCGCATTAGATTAGGAGAGAGGCCCCAAGTGCAACTAAGCATCTTTTTCGCCATGTACAAGGCTCCGGTGGCCTTCATTACCCTTTCTAACACATTGAGCTTCCATGACAGTTTGCTGTCCAGGACCACACCTAGGTATTTTACTGCTCGGCCTTAGCATAGTGCAGCCTATTTTTGGGGGGGACCACGCAGGTACCTTATACCTCTTCGTGAAGAGGATAAGGTCCGTTTTGTCCGCGTTAATTCTGAGCCCAGCTGATTCGGCCCATGCTTTAACTTCCCGTAAAGTAAGTTCCATTACGGAACTAAGGGTGGTTGGGCATTTCCCAGTTATCAAAATGCTTATGTCATCGGCATAGCCATTAACTTGGGGGCCCGTCTAGTGAATTTTTGAAGTAGGCTATTTACGACCAAATTCCAAAGGAGAGGCGAGAGGACCCCACCCTGGGGAGTGCCACCTCGCACTTCCTTTGTAATGGCCGCATCGCCCCACGTAGCCACCACTCGCCTGTCACTAAGAATGCGGTTGACCCACCTGTGGATCGCCGGAGCCGTGTTAACAGAGGTAAGGCCCTTCATAATAGCGTCCGTAGTGACGTTATTGAAGGCGCCTGAAATATTAAGAAATGCTCTCAAAGCATATTCTTTGTAATGGTCTGCTTTTTCGATGGAGGCCACTAGAGCATGGAGAGCTGTCTCAACGGACTTGCCCTTTGTGTACGCATGCTGATTTGGGGACAACAGATGCATTGAGTTGCTTCTGATGTGCAAATCAAGTAGCTTTTCCAATGTTTTTAGCAGGAAAGAGGTTAGGCTGATAGGCCGAAAGTCATTTGGAACCACATGACTGCATTTGCCCGCCTTGGGCAGGAAAATGACTTTCAAGGTCCTCCAAAGAGTGGGGATATGACCTCATGCGAGGCACGCCGAATATATACCCGATAGCCACGGAACAATCGTGGGCTTGCTGGCTTGCAGCATTGGAGGCGAAAGTCCATCGAGACCGGGCGACCTGACCTTCGCAAAGGAGTCGATAGCCCAAATTATTTTATTAACTGTAATTAGACCGGCAGGGGGTCTCATAACTGGGAGACTAGGAATGAACTGCCAGTCACTGTTCTCCATTCCAATACATCCCGGGAAATGAGTTGAGAGCAGTGCTTCAAGAGTTTCAGCACTACTCTCCTAGGACTGGAAGCCTGCTTGGACAGCAGCTTCCTCAGTCTGGAGGGGTCTTTAATATTATCCAGGTCCGAGCAAACGGTTCTCCATGAAAACCTTTTGGATGATCGGATCATCTTCTTGTACGACCTCAAGAGAGACCTATACTCGTCCCAGACATATTCGTTATCCGCCTTCTTAGCAAGTTGAAACATGCTAGTAAGCTCCCCACGTAGCGATGAGAGATCTGGGTTTCACCAGGGTGGCTTCGATCTTCTCGTCGGTCTTGAGAGCCTACAAGATTGGCGAAACGCTGAAAGTAGTCCTGCTGAGAGGACATTGACAGTAGTTTCTACGTCCTGAACCGAGTTGATGTTACCCGGCGGACCAAGAGACTTGGAAACAAGGCTAGAGAGTTTCGCCCAGTTCGTGTTACGGGGATTTCTGAACGGCTGAGCCGCAGGTACCCTGTTAAAAGGAATGGTGAATTGAATGTACTTGTGATCCGAGAAGGAGGGTCTATCCAGGACCCTCCACCCTTCTACATTGGTACACTCAGTCGCAATCGTTAAGTCCAGCACATTATCAGAGGTGGGACCTACATAGGTAGATACCTCACCTCTGTTGGCTAGTCTAAGCTTATAGTTAAGGATAAAATCAAGAACTGACTCACCCCTGTCGTTAATGTCGGGACTTCCCCAGACGCTATGGTGGACGTTGGCGTCCGTTCCGATTATAAGATGCTTATTGGAGGAGCAGACCATGTCCACCAGCCTCCGCAGCTCGTCAGGTGAAGCCGGCTTGTCGTGGGCCATATAGCAGGATGCCAGCAGCAAGCATCCTTCACGGCTCTCCAGCACCACCACGGTTAGATCGTCATTGCTGTAATTAGGCAGTTCTCGATCCACTTACCAATGTCGGGACGTACAAATCATAGTTATGCGACTTCAGCCCAGCCACCGTGTTGCCCGACGCTATCCACGGTTCTTGGACCAAAGCCGCGTAGGCGGACACTTCCTCCAGGGCAAGGAGTAGCTCCGCCGAAGCCGTTTTAGATTTATGGAGGTTGAGTTGCAGCACACTCATTAGAGGTTAGCAAACTCGCGGGGGGGCCTGTCTGCATGGACAGTTTCTCCCCCAACTCCTCCGTCTTGTCAGTCAAGCTGAGGTGCTGGGTGGCGTCGGTCACGCTCTCAAAACCGAGATCTGCCTCAACCTCCCCTAACCTCAGCGTGTGTGTGTCCTGGTCGTTAGGATGACAATTTTGGAGGCGAAGGTACACGCTCCCTAAGCACAACGCCATCTTCCCATTGCGCTTCTATAGCAGATCCTCGGCCTCCTTGTTGATCTGAATGATCACGTGCTGCCCACCACTGGGTAAAGGACCAATCACTCGTCGAAATGGCCGGGTTCTGCTTTTTAAGCAGCTGAAGCGCCCGCTCGCCCTGCACAACTATAGGGAAAAGGACTTTCGCCTTCGGCATGGACGGAATATTATTCCTGTCCACCACTCCAGCTTGGCCCCCTCCCACAGTCCGTCCAGTTTGGGTACGGTCGCTTGCAGCCACTGCAATGTTGGGTCGTCCTTGCATGTCAGGATCTTGACACTATTCATCCAGCCAGTGCCTTCGAATGTAGGCATTGGACTGTCTGGGACATTCTCCCTCCTGACAAACAGTGCGTCGACCAGCTTACTATGGGTCAACCGCCACCGCTCTGCAGACATTTTCCCGTTAGGGTCCCCTCTGTCTATGAGAGCAACGGCGAGATGCCGCCTGGCAGTTTCAGCAACCGTTGCTCTCTGTCTCGTTTTGTTCGTGTCCATGTTGGTGGAGCCAGGTGCTCGCAGGCTCTTTCTCACTGGGGCCCCTTGCTTGGGACTCTCAGCGGACTGTTGGCGCTTGCTTGCCATGGACTCCACCTTATTGTTGGCAGGGCCGGTAGAACCGGTCTGCACTTTAGAGTCTTTTGGAAGGGGGCTAAGTTGGTTATCCCGCATCCACGTGTTGGCCCAGGCATGCCTCTCCTGATCCTTGACGGACAGGTTTGCTACGCCACTGCGTCTAGCGTGAATACGGTTCGCCGTCTTATTTTTGGCCTTCTCCTAGAGCCCCCCGTGCCCCACTGCGCAACCTTAGAGGTGCTGGCGATAGGCTGAGGTGACTGAAGAGGAAGACGTTCCCCCTCCACCGTAAAAATTGGCGCAGCGCTCTTTTGGTCTGAGTCGGTTAAGACCACTGCACCCGCGCGCACCAACCTCGAGTTTTTGTTGGTGGCAGTGTTGTTACAACTGATTCGGCCTGCTCCCACCGCATCAGAGGTGTGACCGCTGGCGACACGCAGAGAGGATCTCTCCCCCCCGTGCCCGCCGGTGGTAGCAATCAATGTATAAACAAGTATCAAGCATCAAGCTTGAACGTACCTGCAGAGTATGCCTTGACTGCGGGGTGAAATTCGTGGTCGTTATTTGCACTTTGTAGTTTTTGGAAAAGACACTTCACTTTTTTTGACACTCGCGAGCAAAGGTCTACGCACCACTGCATTCTAATCAGGAGAGAGCGAGCTTGTCCTCTTACTCTCGCTTTTATTTAGGTCAAGGTCTTAGCTCTGCTAACTCGCTTTGTTTTCCTTTCGCCCTCAATCATGATACAATTATACAAGGTAGTGCCGTCGGAAAAAAGCTTTCGTCAGTGCGCATTCGTATTTCGACGCAAGAGGTTGTCCGCGGACGAAATTTTTTGCGCAATTAACCCTTATGCAAAATGACTTTTTGCCATGTATGCCGTAGACACGGATAGAATTAAAATATTTAGAGAATTAGAGAATTCTCATATATATTATTAATATTGTTCATAAACAATTTACATATCAAAAATATGTGAAGGAGACATTAACATTAGCTTCAAAATATGTAAATATTTATATCATCGTCTAAGGGTTAACGTGCATTTCATTGCCGTCTCGATCACACTACCACGCTGTGCCTCTTTCACTCGCACTCATTGCTAACATAGACAGGGTACCAGCTTTTTTCCGACGGCACTACCTTGTATAATTGTATCATGCTCTCAATCACGTACTACACCATGATACAATTATACAAGGTAGTCTCGTCGGAAAAAGCTTTCGTCAGTACGCATTCGTTTTTCGACGCAAGAGGTTGTCTGCGGACGAATTTTTTTCTGCAATTAACCCTTGCGCAAAATGACATTTTGCAATGTATGCCGTAGACACGGATAGAATTAAAACATTTAGAGAATTAGAGAATTCTCATATATATTATTAATATTGTTCGTAAACAATTTACATTTTAAAAATATGTTAAAGAGACATTAATATCAGCTTCAAAATATGTAAATATTAATTGCATCGTCAAAGGGTTAATGCGCATTTCATTGTCGTCTCGCTCACACTGCTGTGCTGAAACTCTTTCACTCGCACTCATTGTTTTGTTTAAAGTCGGACAGCCTTGAGACTACCTTGTATAATTGTATCATGTACTACACATAGAAAAAGCTTTTGAGCTCACTTCTAGAGCAGATGCGAGCAAGAACGCTACAGAAAACAAACTGAAGTCATAAGAAAATAAAGTGAATTAATAAAAAAATAAATAAAACATTAATTTTATTTAAAACAATGTTAACATAACTCTGTTAACAAAACTTGCGCAGCCGACGGAGTAACCAAAAACATTAAAATACCCACTTAAGTGCAGTGTTGAGTGAATTGGTGCTTGTGCAAATTACATACATACATACATACATACCTACCTTGTGCAAAAGACACATAACCTGAAAAGGCACGTTTTGTTAAAACATACCGGCTAGAGAAAAGAAAAAGACTCGCAAAAGTGTATACAGAAAAAAAAGGAAGAAAAGAAAAAGTCTCGCAAGTGTGTTCAGAAAGAAAGAAAAAAAAGAAGAAAGAAAAGAAAAAGACTCGCAAAAGTGTGTTCAGAAAGAAAGAAAAAAAAGGAAGAAAAGAAAAGAAAAAGACTCGCAAAAGTGTGTACAAAGAGAGAAACAGAGAAGAAAAAGACCAACAAAGTATCTGGAGAAAATTTTTTTTTTCTGTGCAGCGTGCCGGCATTTCGAAACTGTACTTATATTTGTATGTATATGCGATTGTATGTATAAATCAACAATTGCACACACCAGCATCTCAGAGCGAACTCATTCAGTTCATAAGTGGTTCGATGACAAGTTCATAAGAACGTTTGGTATCGTATCATAAGAACTTTTGGTATCGATAACCGACGAGAACTAACAGAACTAATTCTGTTAGAATATTATAAGTTCTAAAGAACTCAACGGCTATTCATTTTGTCTACGAGCAATGGCAAACGATTTTACTTTATCGTTTTTGGATATTCTTAAGGATGCCCACCACATTCACGAATACAGAGGAGACCATTCAAGAGCTCTATCGTCATTCATTCGTGAAGTGGAGATGATATTTTCTGTATTACCTCCGACAACTACTGCAGGAACCTACGTGTTTCACCGTGTCGTACTCAACAAAATCCAAGGCGGAGCTCTACATGTTGAGAGAACCATCGAGAACTCCGAGCCGTCGTGGGATGACATCAAGAAGATTCTTATTCGGAATTTTGGCGTAAAGGAGTCCTATAACCAACTTTACCAAGAAGCGTTTATGCTAAGTAACAATAACAATATTACAGAGTATTTTAAGTCTTTAAGAAGTATAATATGTAAAATTAATGAAAAATACGAATATGATAACGTAAAGCATTCTGAGTTTAGTCCCAAAAATGTTGAAGAAGCTATGTTAAGAACATTCTTGAAAAATATTGATGTAAATTTAGCTTCAGTCATAATTAATAGAAATGTAAAAAATTTAAGAGAAGCTTTCGACTTATTGGAAACTGAAGGTCATGTTTGAACCCAAAATGTTAAAACAAAATGTTCTCAAAGTAATGCAAATAATTCAAATAATCAAAGAGACCGATTTAACAATGTAAATTATAATAATCAAGATCAGAATGCAAACCACAACAATAATTTCCAAAATGTTAAAACTTATTCAGGGAACTTTCGATCAGGAACACAAAATTTAAATTCAAATCAGAACGGTACAAATCAACAAAGCCATATTTCAAAAATGGCAATCGATCATGTCGAGGTAGATAAAACTAACTGTAGCCAATTTAAAAATAATAACGAAGATCAAAGTATCACTTCTGAATCAATGTCAGAGCTAATGAACTGTTGTTGCCATGCAAATTTTCATTTAGTTGCCTCGAAAAATCACTTCCCTTAATTAACGTAACTATAAACAATGAAATAATCACAGCCTTGATTGATACTGGTTCAACAACTTCCATATTAGATAGAAATAAAATAGTACAATATCCACGAAGAACTTTGCGGCATCCAATATCATTTTCATCTCTGAATTCAAAATCGCTAATAACGCAAGAAATTATAACGGATTTAACTCTTGAATTTAAAGAAGATGCAACAATGAGTTGGAAATTGGCAACATTTAATAACAAATCGTTCGATGCTATAATAGGTCAGAATATTCTCAAGCCATTAAATGCTGTTATTGATTTTTATCACAATACAATTACAATTAATAATAATATTATCCAATTTCAAAACAATTCACCGTACTCTGATGAGGTAAACCAAATCGAACCAATCGAAATAGATGATAAAATACAAAAATTTCTTTTCAATGATTTAAATCAAGAGGAAAACGATGCTTTAACTAAAATTTTAAGTACATTTAAAACATTAATATTTCTTGAAAGTCAGTGTCTTAGCAATACAAACATTATCGAGCATCAGATAAAAACAGTAGTTGATAAATTGTATATTGTAAGATTTATAGATATCCTCAAGTACATGAACAAGAAATTTATAAACAAATTGAAGAAATGCTACATCAAGGAATAATACGTAAAAGCAATTCTCCATATAATGCCCCTCTATGGCTTGTCCCAAAAAAGCCGATAATAGAGGAACGAAAAAGTGGCGTATAGTTATTGACTATCGCAAATTGAACGAAAACACAGTAGATGATAAGTTTCCTATCCCAAATATAAAAGGTATATTGGATAAGTTAGGAAGAGCTCAATATTTTTCTACCATAGATCTCGCGAAAGGCTTTCACCAAATTCTTGTTCAGGAACAAGAAAGGGAAAAGACAGCGTTTTCTACTCCTCACGGGCATTAAGAGTTTAATCGAATGCCATTCGGGCTCAAAAACGCTCCTGCCACATTTCAACGCCTCATAAACACAGTCTTAAAAGAAGAAATAAATAGAATTTGTGTAGTCTATCTTGACGACGTTCTTATTTCTACTAGTTTATCAGAACATGTTGGCCACATTCGTACAATTTTTAAAAAACTCTCTGAAGCAAATCTTAAGATTCAAATCAACAAATGCAAATTCTTTCAAAAGAAACTCAGTTTTTAGGTCATGTTTTAACCCCCGAAGGAGTTAGGCCTAACCCAGAAAAAGTTAACAGCATTCTTCAGATTAAAATTCCAAGAAATATTAAGCAAATTAGAGCTTTCCTAGGAATCACAGGGTACTATAGAAAGTTTATAAAGGATTTCTCTCAAGTAGCTTATCCATTAATTAAATGCCTTAAAAAGGATGCAAAGATAGATGTTAACGAACCCAACTTCATAATTGCCTTTGAAAAATTAAAAAGAATCATAACTGAGGCACCGGTACTTAAATATCCAGTTTTCAAAAAGAAATTTCAGCTTATTACTGATGCTAGTAATATTGCTTTAGGTGCGGTTTTGCAACAAGATAATCATCCAATTTGTTACGCAAGCCGTACATTGAATGATCATGAGAAAAACTATTCTTCCATACAAAAGGAACTACTAGCTATCGTATGGGCAACAGCTTATTTCCGCCCATATCTTTATGGAGTTAAATTCGATATTTTGTCCGATCACCAACCACTTAAGTGGCTGCTAATTAAATATAACGGAAAAGAACTAAATGAAATACTTTATAGATGGCTTGTTAGGCTCAGTGAATTTAATATAAACGTATCGTACATAAAAGGAAAAGATAACCGGGTAGCTGATTTTTTAAGTCGAATAAGTAACGATAAAATTTGTGCCGTAAATACAGCTGAATCCTGTAGCTCTTTAGAAAACAATGTTGATGAAATCGGTAAACAACAAGCTGAAGACTTTGTGGACACAACTATTTTAGGTAATTTAGAAACAGTTGTTAATAGGTTTAAGATACAAATCATTCTGACAGATAAAAAAACAGTTGAATTTGAATATAAGAATAAAAATAAGAAAATTTATTTAAGTTTAAATGATCTCGATAATATAATGGAAGAAATTTTGAAGCATCATATCATAAAAGGCAAAGTAGGAATATTCAGTGAATATAACGACCATCAGTACAATAAATTTCAAAACAAAATTATCCAAATTTTTGAAGGTAATAAAAATGTAAAATTTGTAAAATGCTCATTTCACGCAAAAACGAAGAAGAAGTGTATAAAGAAATTGAACGATTCCATAAATATGATACTGGTCATTCAGGTATAAATGAAAACTACCAAAGCTTAAAAAAGATTATTTACTTTCCAAAACTTCAACATTACATCCAAAAGCATATTAACAATTGTGATATTTGTAATCAATGTAAATATGATAGGAACCCAGTAAAAGAAAAATTTAAGTATACAGAAACACCATTCGATATAAAAAAAATTGTTCATATGGATATCTATACAAACTCAAACAGGCATGCTCCGGTTTTCACTTTTCGTTTTGAAAACGAAAACGAAAAAATTGGTGCTCCCGTTTTCACTTTCACAAGATTTTTTCGAATTGCAAAACGAAAAAATTTGACTTGCCGAAATGAAAAGTGAATGCCTTTTTCTATATTAAATCGGATCTTATTTGCAAAAGGAAAAAAAATAGTTGACTCATTGGTTTACTGTCGTTCTTTTAAGATCGCCAGCAGATCAATTAGGCTTGTAATTATTTTTAAAACGACTAATTTCTGACCCCACCTCAAATTTGGATATCAAATTTTGCCGTCGGGAACAACAATTTTCGTTTTGGTGAGCGACCGATAGGTCCGACACCATGAGTTATCGCCTAAGCTGCCATACTTTCGATAGAATGGAAATGGAATGGTCCCAAAACGAAAACGAAAAGTGAAAACCGGAGCATGCCTGTATATGTCCAATTTCGTGGGTGGATTGAACTCACATAAGGATTTTTTTATCCTGCATATAAATAATTATGCTTCCCCTGAATGAAATATATTTGCCTGATGTCTTTTTTTCAAAGAAAGATTTAAAACTTTCTTAAAAAAAATTAGTTGAACGGCAATCAGCTGTTTCCCACAAAAAATGGGGATGCCACCTTTTTAATGCATTTCATTCCGGTTATTCCAACAATTTTTTTTATACACTTTTAGCACATAACTAATTAAATTAAATTAATTAATTTTTAAAAAACATATTTTACCCAACTTCAACAAATTTATCGCCATCCGTTTGATTATACATGTATTTTTAACTTGCTTTTTCATTCTATCGAAAGTATGGCAGCTTAGGCGATAACTCATGGTGTCGGACCTATCGGTCGCTCACCAAAACGAAAATTGTTGTTGCCGACGGCAAAATTTGATATCCAAATTTGAGGTGGGGTCAGAAATTAGTCGTTTTAAAAATAATTACAAGCCTAATTGATCTGCTGGCGGTCTTAAAAGAACGACAATAAACCAATGAGTCAACTACTTTTTTTCCTTTTGCAAATAAGATCCGATTTAATATAGAAAAAGGCATTTACTTTTCATTTCTGCAAGTCAAATTTTTTCGTTTTGCAATTCGAAAAATCTTGTGAAAGTGAAAACGGGAGCACCAATTTTTTCGTTTTCAAAACGAAAACGAAAACCGAAAGTGAAAACCGGAGCATGCCTGATAAAAGATATTTTTTCGCGTTGTTTACTTTTAACCAAAACACAAGTCAGCTGTTTTAGCAGTAAAAAATTAAACGTTCCGATAGCAAAACGATGACCAAAAACGTGTGAAAACCGGAGCACCTAAAAACGAAAATCTCGGTTTTGGTCCCAAAACGAAAACGAAAAGTGAAAACCGGAGCATGCCTGAAAATGTAATTTTCTAACTTTCATTGATCGATTTTCAAAATTTGCTACTGCTTTCTACCTTGAGGATCGCAACAATCAAACAATAATCGAAAAAATTCGGTTGTACAAATCCCAAAGAGGAAACTTTGAAAAATTAGTAACTGATAATGAATTTAATAGTGTAAATATAAAAGAATATTTAAGAAATGAAAATATAGAAGTTCATTTTGTAAAACCGAACAGTCACACTGGCAATGCAGACGCTGAAAGATTCCACAACACTTTAACAGAAAAGATAAGAATAATATACCTTGAAAACAAAGATCTATCAATTAAAGATAAAGTTAGTAAAGCTATAGAATATTATAATAACAGTTATCACTCAACAATACAAATATTGAATATGGAAATTGTGACAAAAAAATTATACGTGATAACATTCTAAAACATAAGGAAAATTACATTACATCGTTAAATCAAACGAGAGAAAATTTTGAAGAAACAAGAAATGAAGGATATATAAATAACTATAAATCGTTAAGACACAAAAATGAACCTAAATATAGAAAATTTAATTTAATCAATGTACATAGCTCCAATATAAAAAGAAAGAAGAAATATCAGACTTCAAATGTAGCGTAATCTACCATAATTTAATTCCTAACAATTAAGTATATTTTGTTTAAGTATATTTTGTTTTGTAAAACTCAGGAGAGTCTTAACTTAAGCCATGATACAATTATAGAAGGTAGTGCCGTCGGAAAAAGCTTCCGTCAGTACGCATTCGTATTTCGACGCAAGAGGTTGTCTGCGGACGAATTTTTTAGCGCAATTAACCCTTGCGCAAAATGACATTTTGCGATTTATGCCGTAGACACGGATAGAATTAAAACATTTAGAGTATTAGAGAATTCTCATATATATTATTAATATTGTTTGTAAACAATTTAAATTTTAAAAATATGTTAAAGATACTGTCGGGAGCAGCAGACAGCGCATGTTAATGCAATGCTGTGACAGCGTCTGCCAGCAGCGCTGCATCTGCTGGCAGCGCTGTATGCTCTCTGTTAGCGAGCGCTTGCAGTTCGATCGGCTAATTGCTTTACTCTTGTGTTGATTCTCGAATTATAAACTCTTGTATATCGTGTCGGTGGCGAAGCTTGAAAGTGTTCAAGTCACAGCCAAATAATCCAAAGTGGTGGTTACATATACGAACATATGTGCCATTTAATAAACATTTAATTTGAATTCGCGTGTTTTATTTATAAACAATAGACATACGAATAAAAGCTACTAAAAAAGCTTAGTAGCTCAACATTTGGAGGCCCCGGCGAGATATATACTCTCGCTAAGTGTTGTGAATGCAATTGATTTGCATAAATAATTATTGAAAATAGCTAAGCATAAATAAAAATAGCAATAACAATTGTTGAAACATTGAAAGTGCAAGTGCTGGAGAGTGCAAAGTGCTAGTTGGAATTGATTATATATGTACATATGCATATACATATTGAACAAGCGGTGCATTTCTGTTCTTGCATTCTCCGTTGTTTGCGCATGTTCGCCGTTACTCCGTTGCTTGCGCACCTTCTCCGCTCTCCGTCGCTTGTCTATGCTCTCCGCTATTCCGCTGTCGCAGCTGCGTACATTGCCCTTGCTGCTCTCTCTTATGCTCTCGGTTTGTGTGATCTAAATCAGCTAATCAACTGATTAACTTTGAACAGCTGCTGTGCGTAAGCAACTCGCGCGCGTTTGTGATTGCGGTTTTGACGCGTTTTCCGTGGTGCGCTTTACTTTAAGCTACTGCTGTGCTTAAGCAACTAGCGTTTGTGATCGCGGTTTTGACGTGTTTTGTCTTGCTTTGAACTGCTGCTGTGCTTAAGCAAACCGCGCGCGTTCGTAATCGCGGTTTGACGCGTTTTTCTTGCTGCGCTGCACAGTAAGTTTGCCATACAAAGTGAGCAATTGCCAATTAGCAAAAGAGCGGTTAACTGCTAGCAATGGAAAACTCGATAAACGAGCAAGCGACTACTGTCGAAAGTCGCGCGCGGTTTTTCAAGCGGAAGGTTCTATCGCTCTATGATAGCCTTGTGAGACTCGATGCGTCGCTTTCTGAAGTTAAGCTAGCTACATGTAATTCATCTGAATTAGCAGTATGGTTGGAGCTATTAGAACGTACTCAAGCTTCATTTGACTTAGCTCAGAATGCGCTGGAGGAGATTGACTATAATGAGATCGGTAGTGAAACGCGGGACAATTTCGATGAGCGTTTTCTTGAAGTGAAATCGCGTGTTCGGACGCATTTTGACAGTCGTGAGCGTCAATTGATTGGGTCGCCCACATCGCGGCGTGATGAGACCATCGATCCTTCGGCTAATGGCCTCGGTGCCCGCGCTAATAGACGTCGTCTACCCGAGCTCAAACTTCCCACGTTCGGTGGAGATTATAAGGAAGTGCGTCCAAACACAATACCCGACTTGATGGTGGATGCCACATTCCGCCAGGTGCCGAAGCATGCGTTAACCTTTGAGCTGTGGAAGATCGACGAGGTTCGCCTAGAAGCCGTTGCTCGAGCACAATATGGAACATTCTACGACAACTGTGCGTACATCATTTATGCATCGAGTTTAGTGGGACACTATGCGAATCACGAGACCATCACACGCGAGCAAAAGCCGAATGTGCCGTTGGAGCGTTACATACATTATTGGCTGGGCAGCAATATCAGCGAACAGAATCGCTCGAATGTTGTGCACAAGATTCAGGAGCTGGACTCGTATCTAGGCAATGTGGCGTCCATTTATCGCGAGACGCAGAATCACGAAAGCGCACGCTTTCTCTCCTACTTCAAGAAGGGCTACGATGTACTCTCTGGCGCCTTGATCAACTCGGTTCAAAAGGTGCGCCTCTTTCAGCTGTACGGTCGCAAGTGGCTGCGTGCTATTGAGCTGGCTGAGATTGAGTGGTCACACTTCAATTCGGATTACATCATGGTGCTGCAGATGGAGGCCATCACCTTTGTGTGGATTGGACGCTCGAGTGCCTCGATTGAGCGTCGAAGTGCGGTCGCCTGGGTGCAGCGACAGCGTGGCAAGGATTCTGGCACTATTTGCATCGTTGGCGATGGCTACGAGCAGTCGATGAGTGCGGAGCACAAGCAGGCATGGAATATGGTGTTGCCACTGCAGCAACGTCGTGTCTTTCAATCCAATCAGCAGCTGGACAGCAACAGCTATGACTCCAAGACCAATGACGATATCAATGGCAGCAGCAACAAGTTTCGCATTTACAAGTGCAATCAACGTGGGCGATTGCATCTCGATCATCTGCACGTGGGCATGCCCAGCAAGGATGATCTAAGCGATGCGCATGGCGTCTATCTGCTCGACAACTATGGTCAAAGCATTTGGCTGTGGGTTGGCGCCCAAGCCACTCAAGCGGATGCTCTCACGGCCATGGGCAATGGGCGTGCATTTGTGAAGAAAAAGAAGTATGCAAACAGCACGCTCGTGGTGCGTGTGCTCGAGGGACAGGAACCCGTGGAGTTTAAGCGTTTGTTTGGCAACTGGCTGACGGTGTGGCAGGATAGCACACGAGGCCACAAGCCTGTTTCCATCAAGTTTGGCAAATTGGATGCGGTTCTGCTGTGCGAACTCCCCAAGATGGCAGCGGACACACAGTTGGTGGACGATGGACGTGGCGAGCGTGTTTTGTATCGCATCTTTGGCGATCAACTGGTCGAGCTGCCGGCCACCAAAGTGACGTTCTTCACCACCAACTCCTCCTATGTGGTCAAGTACACCGTTCAGTGTGCCACCGTTGTGGCCGCTGATCTGGCCAGTGTGGGCGTCAAGAGTATCATCTACCAGCGTAACGGTTCGGAGGCATCTGCGGAGACAATTGCCAAGGCCGATAGCTTTGCCATGGCTAGTTTCGAGTCGATGCAAGGTGCGGAGGCGATGTTTGTGCAGCTCTACGAGTTCAATGAGACGCCACATTTCTTGCAGCTCTTCGAGGGCAAACTGATCATAATGCGAGGTCAACGCAGCGAGCTGCTGCACTCCAATAACAATCACAATTGGGACTTCAAGACCAATATTATGCTGGAGACCTTTTGCTGAAGATCTATGGCGATGCCAGCTACAACTCAAGGCTGTCGAAGAGCATCCATTGTCAGCGATCAGCTCCAAGGATTGCTATAATATTAATAGTCGTCCATTCCTATCCATTTCAGAGAGTCCTGACGATTTGGATGTGCTGACTCCCGCTCATCTATTGTTTGGTGGTCCTCCAACCGTGATTCTAGAGCCCGACCTAACTATGCTGGACTACAACCGGTTGGATGGTTGGCAGCGTGTCACTCAGTTGCAGCAGGTCTTCTGGAAACGATGGCGGGAGGAGTATCTGACTCTTCTCCAGCAAAGATCGAAGTGGCGCACTCCTGATCGTCGTCTCCAAGTCAACGACTTGGTCTTGGTGAAGGACGAAAACTTGCCTCCTCTTCGGTGGCCGCTAGCCCGTGTCATGGCGCTTATCCCTGGCAAGGACGGCGAGTGTCGAGTTGCCGACTTAAAGACGTCGTGTGGCAGCACCCGGAGAGCCATAAATAAACTATGTCTACTGCCCCTGAAGGATGATGTTGAAAGATAGGCTTTCAACGGCGGGAGTATGTCGGGAGCAGCAGACAGCGCATGTTAGTGCAATGCTGTGACAGCGTCTGCCAGCAGCGCTGCATCTGCTGGCAGCGCTGTATGCTCTCTGTTAGCGAGCGCTTGCAGTTCGATCGGCTAATTGCTTTACTCTTGTGTTGATTCTCGAATTATAAACTCTTGTATATCGTGTCGGTGGCGAAGCTTGAAAGTGTTCAAGTCACAGCCAAATAATCCAAAGTGGTGGTTACATATACGAACATATGTGCCATTTAATAAACATTTAATTTGAATTCGCGTGTTTTATTTATAAACAATAGACATACGAATAAAAGCTACTAAAAAAAGCTTAGTAGCTCAACAGATACATTAATATCAGCTTCAAAATATGTAAATATTAATTGCATCGTCAAAGGGTTAATGCGCATTTCATTGTCGTCTCGCTCACACTGCTGTGCTGAGACTCTTTCACTCGCACTAATTGTTATGTTTAAAGTCGGACAGCTTTTTACGACGGCACTACCTTGTATAATTGTATCATGACTTAAGCGATGGGAAGTTATGTACTCAGAGCTTTCGTTCTCTTCATTTTTACATCTAACAAGAGAGAGAGAGATCACAAGCTCTCTCAATCACGTACTACACATAGAAAAAAGCTTTTGAGCTCACTTCTAGAGCAGATGCGAGCAAGAACGCTACAGAAAACAAACTGAAGTCATAAGAAAATAAAGTGAATTAATATAAAAATAAATAAAACATTAATTTTATTTAAAACAATGTTAACATAACTCTGTTAACAAAACTCATGCGCTGTTAACTCGATTGGCTCTGCATACGTTGCTCATGCGCTGTTAACTCGGCACAGCTGGATCTATCGAGTGACCGTATGTTTTCGAATGACTGAGTGAAAAGGCTCTGATATATATTATATATATATATTTATTAAGGCGCAATATGGTGCGTCACAAATTGTTCTCGTATATTATTGTTGTTTCTTTTTTTGATCTTACTTAGCAGAAAATATCGTAAAAGCGATATTTTAAAAATGACAAAATTGCGACAAACCTGTAAAAATATCGATTACATTTCTAAAATTATCGACTTTTTAGAAACATGCATGACCATACCACTAACCATACAATACATAGATGCTTCATCCCATGATACAATTATACAAGGTAGTCCCGTCGGCAAAAGCTGTCCGCTGTCCATACATAAGTGCGACTGAAACGACTGCGCCTAGTGAGTGCGAAAGAATCGACAGTAGAGCTTTGTGATTAACCCTTAAATGGTGCATAGGGTTTAATTGTTCCACTATATTAAAAAGAGTTGAAATGTTTTTTATAATTAAATTTTTTATAGTTTAGAAGTTGACAGTAATCGTTGTTTTTTTTATTGATTACTAATTATTTTGTTCAGGTTATTAATTCTATCATAAAGTTCATATATATAATTAAATGTTCGCGGTGCACGAACAGTAAAAAAAAATAAAACACAAGGATTTATTTTTGTTTACTTAGTAGAGTACTTTATTTTTATTTATAAACTCGCGGGCTACGCGTCTTAAGTGAGGAAAGTGTCTTTAAAAACTGAACTCACAATATGCTGAGCTCTAACATGAATGATGTTTTGTGTTTGTGTTAGTGCAGTAATGCTGAGTCCTCAAGTTGCAAATGGAAAATTTTAATGGACTTTGGATTTTTTGGAAGTGACACGATCGCCAATGTAATAGGATCTTTTTGTTTGTGACAGTTGGTGCCGTCGCGACAAATGTTTATGTTTATGATATAATTTGTGGGAAAGAATTTGGAAGATAGGGGAATAACTATGAGTGTTTGTCATGTACGAGAAATTATTCTGGTGGTGGATATATTACTATATATATAAAATATAATTGCAATCTGACATTTTTGTCCTGCACAAGGGTTAATATTTAGGGAAAAAATCGTCCGCATACAAACTTTCCCTTCAACAAGCACGAGCGCACTGAGCGATAACACTCTGAAACCGAACGAAAAGGCGTACGACGGGACTACCTTGTATAATTGTATCATGCTTCATCCCATACAAATTTTTGTATCATTAAAAACTGAATTATGGCGACCCCAGTCGGATCGAGCGGTGCGATTCGAACACCAGAGCCTCTTCGGCTCATTCGAAAATTCGAAGTTCTAACGCGCCGCGCAGCGTTGAGTTCAGTCGCAGTCGCGGAGCGATGAGCACGGGTGTATTTCGTTGCGCTCTGCTTTCGTTTCTATGTATGCGTGTATGTATCTACATGCTCGCCTATGTCAGTATGTGTATGCATGTGAGGTTTTGCAACGTGCAGTTGACTCACTGACAAGCAGCTAGAGCACGTAAACTTTGTTTTGCCGCGACGAAAGTCTTGAAGATGAAGACAACAACAATTGCTCGCGTTCTATATGTTTGCAGTTAAATGGTGCCTGCACCTTGTGCAGGTCCTTGGACCGCGTTGGCTCTGCTGGTGGTGTGCAAGCCTAAGGCTGCAAACAGAGTGCGCGCTGAGACGAAGACGAAGATGAAGACGAAGACGAAGATGAATTGCTTGCGTTGCGAGTAAGCTAATAGGTCGCATAGTGCAAGACGAATTTGTTGCGATTTTATGATGTTAATCGCAATGGATTTCTCGTCAGATGATGAGCTGCTGTTAGAGGAGAGTTTATTTTTAAAATTAAAAAGAATTAAAAAAATGCATGGAGGAATTCACATGAATATTCGGCGAATTTCATCATTTGTTTGATGAGCTGCGTCAAGATGAAAAAATAATTTTGGAGTATACCCGAATAAAAATTAGCACATTTGATTACATTCTGTTAAAAATTGAACCACTAATTATTAAAAATTGGATAAATTTTGAGACACAATAAACTATTTTTAATTTAAAAAGTGAATAAAAAAAAACAAATATTATTATTATTCCCACTCTGAAGCAACAAAACTGAAGAAAAAAAAAAAAAAAGCAACTAAAACCCCAATTATACCTGCAGAAAGGCAAATTGTAACGTTAAGGTAGAAAATTTTCAAAATATATTTAGTTCATTCATTTCAATCATTTTAACTCTTCATTTAGTTACATGTTTATTTAATTTTTTTTAATTCGAAAATTAACTCTTCATTTATAATTCACATTTTCACAAAACTTCTCCGTCAGGAAAAATCATATGTAAATTGTAACATGCATTGCGCCAAAGCATGGGTAGAACAAAAAAATATCAACAAAGGCAAAATAGCAAGCGATTCGTCTTCAAAAACAGTACTGCACCGTTTGAAGCGAATTGCTTGCGTTTCGTCTTCATCTTCGTCTTCGGCTTTGCGCGCACTCTGTTTGCGGGCGAGCGAATTCATATGAATTGCTCTGCACTGTTTTTCGTCTTCGTCTTCGTCTTCATCTTCGTCTTCGTCTCAGCGCGCACTCTGTTTGCAGCCTTACATGTTGCGGGTCTGGGCTCAACTCCCGATCGAGAATATATGCATATCTTTCATTCCCTGACAAAACTAAGAACTAATCGCGCATTGATTTTTAATGACTAACAATTTTTCAATTTTTAATATTAAAATAAAGCCATAATTCCTTTTTGCAAACACTTTTAAAAACTCTATTTAAAAAAGTTTGAACTTTAAAATTTATTTTTTCACATTTTAAGATAACAATAACATTTCAGAAAATTAGAGAAAATAAAAATAATTAATGTTTCTGTAGGGGCGCTGAAAGTACCAAGATTTTCCTTTTCCCGAAATAAAAACACTCGCGGTTTTTTACTATTATATATATTTGTATATTTTCAAACTGTCGGGTTGTTGGACGCACAAATTGGGGGGTGTTTTATAACCGATGTAAGAGAGACGTGGTTTAGAAGTAACAATGGAGAAAATGCCGACGGCATTTCGTCGATCTATTGCGCTGAGCCGCGCTCAGCGGTGGTGAGTTGTGGGAGAGAGAAGCTGAGAGCACTGGAGCTTGAGTGCATTCTTACGCATTGAGCGCATTGCTGGTGAGCGAAAAGGCTTTAAGTGCTTTTCGGTCGGCCGAACAGAGGTGTGCCCCTCACCTACAATGCGCTCGCATCAACATTCACCCCCCCTTGCAATATTGGGATTGCAAAAAATACCAAACTTGGGAGGATACCCGGCAGGACAATATCAGGATAGATAGAGTGGGTGATGTCTTGGAGCGCAACGTCGCCGTGCAGACTCCTTCAGCGCCCACGCGAGTGATGGAGAGGCCCAGGGCCCCTGGCATCGACTCGCTGATGCGGCTTACTGGACAACACGGAACCAACCCGCGCTTCGAAAGCCGCTGTCCCCATGTGTAGCCCGACCGCCGCGGTAGGGAGTATGCTCACTCCTTTGCACTGGAAAGTGCCGTCTGGGGGAGCTAGGCACGGGCCTGTGGATGCCGGTGTGGGAAACGTTGACATGGGACGTCTTTGGTGGTTCTTCTCTGGAGGGTGCCGGGTGGTCGCGTCGGCTCCTGGGCTGGCGCGAGGTTGTGCCGGGAGACACGGAAACCCCACGCGGAATGACCGGTGCCATCGGTGCAGAGGAAGACTTCGTCTCCGTCCGAGATCGTTCGACGGACAGTCGAGCTGAAAGAGGTTCTAAGGAGGGTCCTGTCACAGGACCAATCGTATAGGTTCGGTCGACGGACAGTCGAGCCGAAGGTGTTGAAACATATTTTGAATGGGGGCCTACTATAGGATCGATCATAGAGGTTCGTTCGACGGAGAGTCGAGCCGAAGGGGACGAAACGGATTTTGAGTGGGGGCCTAGTAAAGGCTTGAGCTTAGAGGTGCGCTCGGACAGTCGAGCCGAAGACGTCGAAATAGACTTTAATTGGGGGCCTAACAAAGGATCGAGCTTAGAGAAACACTCGACGGACAGTCGAGCCGAAGAGGGTTTCGAGTGGGGTCCCGTCACAGGACCAATCTTAGGGGTTCGTTCGACGGACAGTCGAGCCGAAAAAACTGAAAACGATTTGGAGGGGGTCCTGTCACAGGACCGATCGTCGAAGTTCGATCGACAGTCGAGTCGAAAAGGACGAGATGGACTTAGAAACGGATTCCGACACTGGGCCGGTCAGGATCCAACCGAAAATGGTCTCTTGACCAATGAGGGTCCCACAAACGTTCGGACGAGAGCCGCCGAGAAGAACGGGAGGATATCCGCGCCTAAAAGCACGTCTATCTGCGAACTTTCATAGAACTTGGGGTCGGCCAGCGGGATGCTTAGCAGATTGTCGAGGATAGTTTGTGGGACAGAGCATGAGGGCAGTTTTCCTGCTAATTGAGGAAGGACGAAAGCCGACGCCTCAATCTGCAGATCTGGTCGCAACGGGGAGCCAATTAGGAATTGGCAATGCTTTCGGGGCTGGGCTGCTACAACTTGAGTCAGCCCCGAGACGTGGGCTTGAACGGATGTGTATGGCATCCTCAAGCGCTTGAACAATTGTTCAGAAATAAAGGTAGCCTCTGATCCAGAATCGATCAGCGCCCGTGCTGTGTGCCGAACGCCGTGATGGCAAATGTGTACAACAGCTGTACTCAGCACAACACCTTGTGTGTTAACTGCCAGGAAAGATTGGACGTTAGCTGACTGGGTGGAAGTGGACTGTATTGGAGATGGAATGGGGGTTGTTGGAGATGGAATGGGGGTTGTGACTGTCGGCGCCGGGTTCACTCGATGCAAGAGTGTATGACGACCCTTGCACGTAAAACAGCTGTGCGCACTTGTGCAGTCGGCCAGGACATGGCCTCGTGCGAAACAGTTCGAGCACAGCTTCTGTTGCTTGATATGGTTGACCCTTTCATTGACACCCATCTGAAGAAATCAAGGGCACAATCGAATCGGACGGTTCTCCCGGGAACAGAAATTGCAGGTCTGGGTCTTAATGATCACCCTACTCTCAAAAGAGTTGACCTGCCTGGAGACGGGGGCCTTCTTGGGTGAGGCTCTTGGAACCGTCGGAGCGCTCGTGCTGGATGACACCTCTGCTATCGCTTCTAGGGTGCGATGCCGCTCTAGAAGAAAAGCACTCATGTCAACCCACGTTGGAATATCGCTCTTGTTTTGGATTGACTGTTCCCAAAGAGAAAGGGTCAACTTGGGGAGCCTCGAAGAACACAAGAAAACCAGGATGCAATCCCAATTCTCTGTGTCGATTTTCGAGTGCTCTAAGGCTGTCAGGCACCCTTGAATGGTGCTCTGCAACTCCTGAATAGAGGAACCCGACTCTTGGCCAATGGCGGGCAAATTGTACAAGATTCTCAGTTGACTGTTTACGAGCAACCGTTTGCTCTCGAATCGCTCAGTCAAGCTGGACCACGCCGACTGAAACCCTTCATTGGTCAAAGGAGACTTTGACACAATGGCATGGGCTTCACTGCTGGTCTTGGAGTTGAGATAGAAAAGTTTCTCAACTTCCGACAGTCTTGGGTTCTGGATGTAGAGAGCCGTGAATAAATCCCGGAAGGTGGGCCAGCGAGTGTAATCGCCTCCGAAAACTTCGGTGTCGCACGGAGGTAATCGACACCCTGTGGGCACGTATTGCACGGCTTGTGGTTGTACGGGTGTACGGGGGGTGAGCGCCTGGGATGCGTTGGCTATTTGCTCACATAACTGAGCTGCACACTGCTCGTAGGCAGCAAAGTGACTGATACGATCAGTCGCGGCGATGAATTTCGTCAACGCTGTGTCTACTTTGTTTTGTGCCTTCGGTTTTGTTTTGTGGATCGGGACGGAAAGAACGTAGCAACTAGTAAAAAATATACCAAAAAACACAAGAAAAAATACCACAGGCAGTGCTGAGGTATTTTACACCCAAATGGGTACGGACTGCGGACACAGGCGATGGACGCAAAGGGACGGGGCGAACGGGGACGGGGAAATTTCCCGCGACAATCAAACAGATGATCGTCAAATGCAAGAACAAAAAAAATGCACAGAAAAATACCAAAACACAATATGCTGGAAAAAAACACAAATGTAGGTAAAAATGCGCTGGATGGAAAAACAATAAAAATAAAAATAATTTATATTATTTGTGTAGTGAAATATGATAATGTATGTGTGTATATGTGTGTGTGTATGTCTGTGTATGTTTGAACACTGGCTGGAGTTAAGCCCATACACAGACAATTGAGCTGAGAGTTGCTCTTATGTTACACACACAGAATATATCACTTGGAAAAAATGAAAAAGGTAGGGTATGTCGAGTGCGACTACCGCTGCCCTGTAAATCTATTACTTCACTCGCAGACGTACTTGCAGTATGTACGTATGTATGTATGTATGTCTGCACTGCGCTGTCAAACGTTTGAGCAGGCGAAGTGCACGTATGTTTGTATTCGGAGAGAGAGAGCAAGTGCTGCTGCAAGGCTTGCACTGCAATTATCGCGACATACAAAACATAAAACGGACAAGAATTAAAAGCAATACGAAATGCTGGTACACACAGCTTGAAATTAAGTTATTTAATTTAAATGTTTATATATGTATGGAGTATACAATATATAATATTCGCACTTTAGTATATGTATCTCTCTGAATACTTTTCACTTATCACTGCTATGCACTTGCACTTGCACTTACAAAAAAAAAAAGAAAAACACACACGCATACATACGTACGCGATTGGCGGTAAAATCAGATATAATAATTTATTATAAATGTATATAGGATTAAACCATAGAAAAGGTCGTCCGAAGCGAAAAGGAAAGCAACTTGGCAAAAGATATTGGAATCTTTTGCACAATATGGCTGAAATCAAGGGGCAGACGACCGTGGGAGGAGTAATAGGAAAGATGGAAAATACTTGTGGTACTTATTTGCGGAGTATGCTGGAATACCGATGATAAGTCATCCGGCTCGAAGGACCAATGTTTCTGTAGGGGCGCTAAAAGTACCAAGATTTTCCTTTTCCCGAAATAAAAACACTCGCGGTTTTTTACTGTTATATATACAGTAGAATCCGGTTATAACGACTCCGCTTATAGCGTCCGACCGGTTATTACGACGAAAACTCGATGGCTTGGTTGGTCCCCATACAAACTTATATGAAAGCGCCTCCGCTTAGAACGTCTCCGCTTTTAGCGACTAACCGCTTATACCGACGAAATTTTTCAGAATTCAACCGGATATAGCAACGAAAAAAAAAAATCTGGGAAAAATTGCCAACAAATTTAAGCATCAAATGGCGTAATTATATATGTATGTACAACTTTGAGTCAGTGTACTAGCCAAACTAAAAGAGATATTAACTTTATTTAAACGCAGGATTTTAGTTTAATGTTTTAACATACAAGATACTTTTTCATTTATCCTCTAATTTTTTGTTTACTATATAAAATTATTGAAAAACAAAAAGATGCCAAAAAAAAGTACCACAGCTTATTTCAACCAGCAACTTTGCTGCTGTGCAAAGATCAGTTTCCTAGGAAAATAACGGTTCTTTATTGATCTATTGCATTGTGTATAGTATTTTTAATACTTAGAAGTTAGATTTTCGACATTTTAAGCTTTAGATCTCAAGAGACACGCGTATTTTACAAAATGGGTCCATGAACCACAATTGAGAAGGAAAATGACGTCATAACTCCTTTAAAGAATGGATTGTCCCGTCCAAAAATTTATGAAATGATGTATATGAGTGTGTAGACGGAGCATCATTCACGGAATTTTTTCGCGAAAATATAGTGCATTAGAAGTGCAAAAATGAACCCAATGAAATTTTTAATGAGACCGACGCGCGTTATATTGTCCGGAAAATTAGGAAAATCCAAAATTTTCGCCACCAAAATTGGCTAGTGTTATAGAGGAGGAATTGAGTAAGGCGTGCCACCCAGAATCAATTCGAGAGTACTGCGGGAAAGTAACTTTAATGACAGTATAAGGCGCAAGAAACCGTTTTTAAGGCGCGCGAATCAAAAGGCTCCTTTGAAATTTGTCAAGGAGCATGTGGGAAAGGATAAAAACTTTTGGAACTTAATCATATTTGTGGACGAGTCCAAAATCAACATTTTTGGCTTGGTTGGAGCTTCAAAAGTCGGTGAGAATCCAAATTCCGGGCTTCAAAACATAAATTTAAAACCAACAGTGACGCATTACGGTGCACTATGGGCAAAAAGTCGCAAAGTGCGGCATTTTTACATTTTTTTTTGTGTTCGGTATTATTAAATTGACTTTATTTTTTTGAATTAGAATACTTCAAGAATACTGAAACATATTTTTAAAAAATTTTAGACTTCGTTGGTTATTTGTTATTCGCCCATATTTAAGGACCCTGATCCCTCTGGACCCTCTGAAAAAAAAAATTGGCGGGAAAATTTGTGATTTTTTCTGTCAATTTTATATTCAAATACTAAATCAAACAAAAAAAGCTTGAATATGAAATTTATTCGTCAAGGTATGTAATATTAATTATTGGCACTAAATTTTTAGTACATGTGATATATTGTCCAATCGTGCAATGTGTTGTTGGTATGTTTTTAGGTCCCTGGTAACAAATGCATTTGTGTTTCTGTGGAGTGTAACTAGTGCGTCTAGGCCGGTCGAGGCAATATTAAAGCTGAATGTTATTAACCAAACTGTTAACAATCAAGAAGTGGTTAACATTTTTGCCCGTTTTTGCCCGATTTACGGCAAAACTTAATATTGCAGTTGTATTTACGTCTTGTTATTCAACGTTACTTGATTTTTGGAGCAACAACAACCGCCAACAAACCGCTGTGAAGCAGTTTGTTTTTGCAAAATATCGATGAAAATGAATTAAGTGATGTTCAGCAAATCTTAATAAAAGATATGCTTATTCAGTTTTTCGGATTGAATAACACTAATTTACGAAAATGGAACAGAAAATGGCTTGCATCTTCGTTCATAATTAAATTTCTTAAGATGATGTTCCGCGCGAAAAGCCTGATCGTAAAAGCTTAACGTATACTGAGGCAGGACCAAGGTTAAAGTGAAAATTAGCATTTGAACTAGTCTATGAAACAGAAAATTCAATGCGATTGTTGCCTGCCGTTTTGAAAAGTGTTTATATAATTTTAATTGTTACATAATGTGAGTTTGAGGCATGCCCATCAAAACTTAGAGTAGGTACTTGATGTACTTATACGTTAATACTTATAAGTGGTATCCAATATCTCAAATTTTGCATAAAGTACTGGTACATTGGCACCAAATTATGGAAACCTCTGTACTTCTTCTAGTAGCTCTCCGTGAAAATGCGTCAGAAGAGCGCAAAAATTGTACAAACTCGATATGTTTTCTCATGCAAGGAAAAACAGCCGCCTGAATACTATATCAGATGTGTTTAATAGAGCTTTGGATTCCTCTGATCCACTGATTTCAACTATAAATCTAAAGGAACGCCAAAGATTAAACTATAAAAAAGCCCACCAAGAGATGTTATAGCTCTTTTGGAATCTCCTGATATTGAGCCTCCAATAACATAGGCATGTGCAGACAATAAAGATAATCAGATAGAAGAAGGCGGAGATTGTGAGCTCGACATTTTCGGGCAAAGTTCCCTGGAGTTGGAGGAAGAGCTTTGTGAAGAATAAATTATTAACTGGGCACCAAGGTATGGAGTCACAAAACATAATATTAGACTCTAATTAATTTTTGATTTAAATTTGCATGGATCCAAATCAAATTTAAAATGCGAATTTGCCATATATATATTAATTTCATAAATTTTGTTTAATTGCATTAAATATATTACATTAAAATATTTTAAAACAAATTTTTAGAAAAAAAAATCAAAAATTATAACCTCATGGTTAAATGGGCGGGAAGGAAGGCGTGGTCCAATTGAAAAAGGAAAAAATCCAAAATTCTATCTTTATTTTTTAGGTATATGTACAAAGTTTCATGTTTCTATCTTCAAAAATGGTAAAAATGCCGCAATTCGGGGATTTTTGCCCATAGTGCGGTGGTAGCGTCATGGTTTGGGCCTGTATGTTGTAATAGGCCGCTTGTCGTAGTTGAAATTGACTAAGCCTAAAAGTATGCAACATTTTTTCCTTTTTCTGTACACATACTTATTTCTATCTATTAGTTATTATATTATTTATTTATATGTGTATTGTCATAGTTAATTTATATTATTTAATTTGTTTAGTTGTAGAAAATTGTTTCTGTAGTCTGAGAAAATGGTACTGAATGTATTGTCACGTTTTGTATTGAGTGGTGGAGCTTTAGTATCCATGAGTCTGAAAGCTCCAATAATAGCGCCATCTATTGGTGGACTACGATACATGCAAGCATGAATTGCTAGATCAGCTGATCGTGTTAAGTCCAGACCAAAATAGACAACGGTTACCTTTTTGAGTAGGATTATTTGTCAAAATTCCGAAAAAAGGTTTTTGTTGTTGGTTTTGTTGGCAAGAAAATGGTTGGCAGGTTATGTGCCGAACCTGAGGAAAAAATGTGTAAAAGTGCATGTGACTAAAACCAAAAAAAAAAATAAAAAAAATAGATCTCAGTGATGTGTGTAACGTGTAACGAAGCTTGTTCGTTTAGGAAGCTGGTGGACTTGTAACGATACGAAAGGCGTACGCGATCGCTACGGCTGTTGTCTGGTCGGATGGGTGTGGGCAAAAGAGAAAAAATCCTTTCCGCTACGTGCTTCCGTAGATTAATTACATTATTAATAAATTCGCGTACTTAAGGAAGGGGGAAAATGGGGAAGAGACATACAAGGACAGTAAACAAAAGAGTTGAAAAGTAAACTAGAGAAAAGACAAGTTAGGGATCTACCTTCGTCTTGGAGCACTTCTCCTTTACGGTGCACTCATTGGTGCAGACGCCCACCCTACCATGATCCTGCAAAGGCCAATGTAAAAATCAATTTAAATGACAGGATCCCTTAGAGAAGCTCCTCGTCACTCAACCCTCCCCATACAAACGCTGCATGGTTCCAAATTTGAAAACTTACTCGCACATACTAAACATTATAACAAATTTATTTAAATTAAGAAACATAAAGAAAAGGCAAATAAAGCAACAAAAGAAAACATGGACGGAATATGCAATAACGACGTTGAAATATTAAAGCTAAATTAAATCTATTTCATAAATACTTAAAAACTAAATAAATAGATAAATAGAATAATTATGAGTAATAGAATTAGTTAGCCAATATTTCATATTGCAATTTGTATATGGATCGCTAATTAACAGATAGTTTTTACGTGCTATAAAACTATTTAATTAAGAATCCATATCATTATATGGCAATGGACCAATGGCAAATGCACAGCCCTAAGAAACTTAAGGTTTCTCAGGCGCAGCGAAATGAAGCTGCCAGCAAAACAAAAAAAAAAAACAAACTTCTTTTGGACTATAAACTTTGCATTCGACAGATTCAATGCAAAATCTCTAATGCGTACAATATGTAAATTAAAAGATATGTATGTTATAAGAAAAGCTCACTTACATCATTCTCCAGCGACGAAAGATCTTTCACAGCCGGTGATATGTGTGTGTGTGTTGTTTTTGTTGTTGTTGTTTCAGCTGTGGAGCAAAAGTTTAAAGCCCTGACAAAAGCTTTATGCTAGCATGGTGATCTGAGCTTTTATGCCAGATGTTCCATTGTTTTGGTAAACAAATATGTCTTAATTTTTAAAATTGCAAATCTTGACAGAAAACATAAATATTGACGGACAAGATATATGTAGGACAACTTATTGTAACTCATGAAGTTTATTTACCTCTGATACATAGTATGTTATACCACGTAATCATATGTAAATTTACAACACAGTTTGTCATTCAACATATATACATGTACGCAAACAATACATTAAATGAACAAAATACAATACAAAAACGATCTAATTAAATGGCAGAAGGCCCAAAAGATATAACGCAGATATACATTAACTAACAAAGCAAGACATCTATAGGCGCGGACATCAGCTGCGCCAACTCTCTGGGTGGTGCCAAGACACTTTTGCAGGTGGTCGCACGGTCACTAGCACAAATCCAACATCCGTGGTAATGCTGGCGTCCTCCTTGCTAGTCCTCTTAGGGACAAATCTCAACGCAATTTCAGGTGGCGGCTGAGCAGTATCGCTGCAAAACGCTCCTCCTAATTTCTGCCAGATGGCAGAGCTTGCCTTTCGCTGGTAGCTATCAGCTGATCCGCTGTAGCTTTCGAAGCGATCGTGCGAAAGCTTTCAAAGCTTTCGTACAAGCTTTGTGCTGCCGGGTGACGATGCGGCGTGGATGTAATTTGTTTGGGTGGCTTAACTTAACGCCTACACCAACAACATCCAAAAGAAAATTTTAACACTGCGTGCCGTCTGATTTTAAGAGAAAAAATCAGAGCGTTAACATGATATTTGTAAATTTTACATCTGCCGTCAGTAATATTTACCCTGCCTTATTGGACGGCACCATAGAAAACTCCAAAATTCTATCCGCCTGTCGCCTGTTGGCTGCTGGCCGAAAAAGTGGGGTGTGTCTTCACACAATTTTTTCATTCGCACTATGCACTTTATATTTAACTGAATATTTATATTTCGTCGTTTCGTTAACGACCGTCGCACTTATTTCTCAGTTTATATATATTTTTCACCTGGTGCAACTTGTCACGACCAAGTCAGATAATGACTTGCCAGATTGCATGACCAGCGCGAATCAGAAAAAAAACGGGCTTGTCAATAGGGCGTTAAGCTGTGATGCATTCTTCACTTCCCATTCTTTGACATTCACTGCCTCCAGATGCATCTATCACAAAAAATCTTTTAGCGATGTTGCTAAGCCCCACACACAGAGGGCGCTAATTAATATTTCCTAACAAAATACATATATCCTACAAGTTTATACTAACATTAAACAATTATTATACATCTAACATTTAACTAACAAAAATTGGGTTATTAACATATATAAACATAACTTTAACAAATATATTACATTAACTACTATTTTCGACATCTAGTGCCGTGGCGCTGGCATGTTTTTTTTTCTACTGGGCAAAAAAACCTTTGCCTACTTTTAGGCCCAACCAATAAATGTTGACGGTCCAAGCGACCACTACAATCCCCCCTGCCAAAATCACACTTTGGGGTCATCACGCCAAAGAGTGATACTCGCTTGGACGAATTGCTTGATATGCGATTTATTGTTTTTAAATCTTTACCATGATCTTTTAAAACGAGTCGCCATTGGGTATCTCCTAACTCATAATAGCTATTGCCTATCTTATGCTTAATGCGAGATTTCACCAGTGTTAGAGCTAAATGCGCATTAAAGCCTTTTTCCAAATTATCTTGTTGAAACCTTCGTCTATCAACTTCTGGACCAATTCTAAAACCTACTTCTCGACTTCTAAGATTGTACTGTTCATCTTTTTCTTCGTGCTGCCGTCGTATACTCTGTTGAGCCGTTTGCCTTATTTTAACAACGGAATCCGCTCGATGAAAACTATATGTACGGTTTTCTACAAGTTCTACATTTCTTAGAAGCGGATAGGTATTGTCATTAAGAATCATGTGTTGCCCAAATGCAACACAATATGGACTGACATTTTCTGCTGACTGCCTGCTGCACCGTACTGACTGCCTGCCGTAACGCACATCTAAGCTGCTCAATAGATTGAATCTGCTGTTGCCTGGCTGAAGACGATTGCCTAGGAGCAGAGTCAACTCTATAGTTTCCAACTTGAGCCGGTGAATTAACTGAAAGACTGTGAAAGCCATCCTCACTCGCTTTCGACAAGACCTGCATATGCTGGGTTGCTACGTCCTCCGCAATACTCTGCTGCAAACTAACCATTGGTTGCATAACTGGTGCTGGATCTGAATTCTGCTGAAATGGTTCGGGTATACGAGTCGGTGCACTATTGCTAGCGGCTGTGATTAACACATCTTGCGCTACTGCCTTTGCTTGCTGAGCTGCTCTTAGTTCTTCTGCCAAACTCAAGGATTTGCGTAACGCTGTCTTACAACTTGGGCAAACTTCATTATTTTCAGTCGCAGTACTGAAACACATATGATGAAAATAGTGATTGCAACTCGTTATTAGAAGTTGAGCTGGATAGTCTACTTCTTTTGAGCATACACCACAGAAAGTTTCTCCCGCCATTCTCTGATATAGCGGATTACAATTTCCACTAACGGGTCTGGCCATTTTGAATATTTATAAATTGCTAATTAAACAAAAAAAAAAAAAAAACGTATTAAACACATAACAATAATGACAGTAATAATAATAATAGTAATAATAATAAGTAAACAGTAAATGAAATCAACCGCAAAAATATAAACCAAAATAACATAAATAAATTTGGAACCATGCAACACTTATCGAACGAAGTGTTGCTAACTAATAGTCGAAAGTAGATATTGAAACACGAAAATAGAGAATCTGAAAAGTTGCTCCAGATATAGCGGCAAGTTAAGTAGTTCGAAACCACTTACTAGTTCCAAGCGAATATCTAGAAACAATATCCAAATAGAGATAGGTTTTGTTGCATCGCTACCACTTACACTCGCATCCACGCATAAGATAACGACCATGTTCGTGTGTATTGATTAACACCAATAAAAAAAATAGATATTGAGAATAAAAGAAAATAGGAAATTCGAAAACATAGTTAGATTTTGGTTACATCGCTACCACTTACACTCGTATCCACGCAAAAGATATCGACCATGCTCGTGTGTATTGATTAACACAGAAAAAAATAGATATTGAGAAAAAAGAAAATAGGAAATTCGAAAACATTGTTGCAAATACAGATCGATTTTGGCTGCTTCACTACCACTTACACTCGTATCCACGCAAAAGATAACGAACATGCTCGTGTGTAGTGATCAACACCGAATCAGAAAGTAGATATTCGAAACAAAACAAATAGGAAATTCGACACACAGATAGATTTTGGTTGCATCACTACCACTTACACTCGTATCCACGCAGAAGATAACGACCATGTTCGCGTGTAGTGATCAACACAGAATCCAAAAGCAGATATCGAAATAGAAGAAAAGAATAGGAAATTCGAAGCATTGTTCCAAACACCGGTAGATTTTGGTTGCATCACTATCACTTACACTCGTATCCACGCAGAAGATAACGACCATGCTCGTGTATAGTGATCAACACAGAATCAAAAAGTAGGTATTGGAAACAAAAGAAATAGGAACTTCGAAACATTGTTCCAAATATAGATCGATTTTGGCTGCTTCACTACCACTTACACTCGTATCCACGCAGAAGATAACGACCATGCTCGTGTATAGTGATCAACACAGAATCAACAAGAAAGATATTTGAAACAAAAGAAATAGGAAATTCGAAACATTGCTCCAAATATAGCGGCAAGTTAAGTAGATCGGAACCACTTACTCGTTCCAAGCAAATATTTAGAAACAATGTTCAACCACCGATAGATTTTGGTTGCATCACTACCACTTACACTCGTATCCACGCAAAAGATAGCGACCATGCTCGTGTGTAGTGATCAACACAGAATCAGAAAGCGGACGAACTCCATTGTTTTCTTTGTATTGACTGCTATGTTTCTATCTAGCGGCAAGTTGCAGTTTTATCCGCAAGAAAACTTGGCTCCAGCTAAGACTCCACATAAGCACCAATACAAAATATTTCGAAAATATTTTTTTCGAAGACAGGCTAGCTAACATACCACAGTACAATAAAACAATAAAGCTAACCTGGCCCCACGTTGGGCGCCAACTAATATAATTAAACTGTAACGTGTAACGAAGCTTGTTCGTTTAGGAAGCTGGTGGACTTGTAACGATACGAAAGGCGTACGATCGCTACGGCTGTTGTCTGGTCGGATGGGTGTGGGCAAAAGAGAAAAAATCCTTTCCGCTACGTGCTTCCGTAGATTAATTACATTATTAATAAATTCGCGTACTTAAGGAAGGGGGAAAATGGGGAAGAGACATACAAGGACAGTAAACAAAAGAGTTGAAAAGTAAACTAGAGAAAAGACAAGTTAGGGATCTACCTTCGTCTTGGAGCACTTCTCCTTTACGGTGCACTCATTGGTGCAGACGCCCACCCTACCATGATCCTGCAAAGGCCAATGTAAAAATCAATTTAAATGACAGGATCCCTTAGAGAAGCTCCTCGTCACTCAACCCTCCCCATACAAACGCTGCATGGTTCCAAATTTGAAAACTTACTCGCACATACTAAACATTATAACAAATTTATTTAAATTAAGAAACATAAAGAAAAGGCAAATAAAGCAACAAAAGAAAACATGGACGGAATATGCAATAACGACGTTGAAATATTAAAGCTAAATTAAATCTATTTCATAAATACTTAAAAACTAAATAAATAGATAAATAGAATAATTATGAGTAATAGAATTAGTTAGCCAATATTTCATATTGCAATTTGTATATGGATCGCTAATTAACAGATAGTTTTTACGTGCTATAAAACTATTTAATTAAGAATCCATATCATTATATGGCAATGGACCAATGGCAAATGCACAGCCCTAAGAAACTTAAGGTTTCTCAGGCGCAGCGAAATGAAGCTGCCAGCAAAACAAAAAAAAAAACAAACTTCTTTTGGACTATAAACTTTGCATTCGACAGATTCAATGCAAAATCTCTAATGCGTACAATATGTAAATTAAAAGTTATGTATGTTATAAGAAAAGCTCACTTACATCATTCTCCAGCGACGAAAGATCTTTCACAGCCGGTGATATGTGTGTGTGTGTTGTTTTTGTTGTTGTTGTTTCAGCTGTGGAGCAAAAGTTTAAAGCCCTGACAAAAGCTTTATGCTAGCATGGTGATCTGAGCTTTTATGCCAGATGTTCCATTGTTTTGGTAAACAAATATGACTTAATTTTTAAAATTGCAAATCTTGACAGAAAACATAAATATTGACGGACAAGATATATGTAGGACAACTTATTGTAACTCATGAAGTTTATTTACCTCTGATACATAGTATGTTATACCACGTAATCATATGTAAATTTACAACACAGTTTGTCATTCAACATATATACATGTACGCAAACCATACATTAAATGAACAAAATATAATACAAAAACGATCTAATTAAATGGCAGAAGGCCCAAAAGATATAACGCAGATATATATTAACTAACAAAGCAAGACATCTATAGGCGCGGACATCAGCTGCGCCAACTATCTGGGTGGTGCCAAGACACTTTTGCAGGTGGTCGCACGGTCACTAGCACAAATCCAACATCCGTGGTAATGCTGGCATCCTCCTTGCTAGTCCTCTTAGGGACAAATCTCAACGAAATTTCAGGTGGCGGCTGAGCAGTATCGCTGCAAAACGCTCCTCCTAATTTCTGCCAGATGGCAGAGCTTGCCTTTCGCTGGTAGCTATCAGCTGATCCGCTGTAGCTTTCGAAGCGATCGTGCGAAAGCTTTCAAAGCTTTCGCGCAAGCTTTGGCTGCCGGGTGACGATGCGGCGTGGATGTAATTTGTTTGGGTGGCTTAACTTAACGCCTACACCAACAACATCCAAAAGAAAATTTTAACACTGCGTGCCGTCTGATTTTAAGAGAAACAAGTAAGAAAGCTACAGTCGAGTGTACTCGACTGTGAGATACCCGCTACCCAATTTGATTAAAAGCAATATATTTTGCGGTATTATTCTCAAAATATACCGAATTTACTGCAAATATACTAAAAAATACTAAGAATATACCAAGTGGTATGTTTGGTATATCGATATAGTACACCATTGTACAATGTGCTAGATTGTCGGCCAAAGCAACTCAGACCCCTAGTAAGTAGGCGTTTTTGCCCATACAAAAGTATTTCTTTAATAACTTCCACAATTTTTATCTGATCGAAACCAAATTTTCAGGAATCATAACTACTATAGTAGTTATTGTATATATCAAAATTCGCAGCTTTAGCTTTAAAATTACGCTTGTTATTCGATTTTTTTGATTTGCGGGGGCGGGAGTGGGCGTGGCAAAAATTTGAAACAAACTTGATCTGCGTGCAAACATAACAAATGCTGTCGAAAAAAAAATAGAGCTCTATCTCTTATAGTCTCTGAGATCTAGGTGTTCATACGGACGGACGGACAGACGGACAGACACACAGACGGACAGACGGACATGGCTAGATCGTCTCAGTTGTTGACGCTGATCAAGAATATATATACTTTATAGGGTCGGAGATGCCTCCTTCTTCCTGTTACATACATTTCCTGTCGGCACAAAGTTATAATACCCTTCTACCCTATGGGTAGCGGGTATAAAAATCAGAGCGTCAACATGATATTTGTAAATTTTTCATCTGCCGTCAGTAATATTTACCCTGCCTTATTGGACGGCACCATAGAAAACTCCAAAAATTCTATCCGCCTGTCGCCTGTTGGCTGCTGGCCGAAAAAGTGGGGTGTGTTTTCACACAATTTTTTCATTCGCACTATGCACTTTATATATAACTGAATATTTATATTTCGTCGTTTCGTTAACGACCGTCGCACTTATTTCTCAGTTTATATATATTTTTTCACCTGGTGCAACTTGTCACGACCAAGTCAGATAATGACTTGCCAGATTGCATGACCAGCGCGAATCAGAAAAAACTGGCTTGTCAATAGGGCGTTAAACTGTGATGCATTCTTCACTTCCCATTCTTTGACATTCACTGCCTCCAGATGCATCTATCGCAAAAAATCTTTTAGCGATGTTGCTAAGCCCCACACACAGAGGGCGCTAATTAATATTTCCTAACAAAATACATATATCCTACAAGTTTATACTAACATTAAACAATTATTATACATCTAACATTTAACTAAAAAAAATTGGGTTATTAATATATATAAACATAACTTTAATAAATATATTACATTAACTACTATTTTCGACATCTAGTGCCGTGGCGCTGGCATGTTTTTTTTTTCTACTGGGCAAAAACCTTTGCCTACTTTTAGGCCCAACCAATAAATGTTGACGGTCCAAGCGACCACTACAAGTGCTTGGCGAAGTCCGTTGCATATATCGTATTTGTAAGTATACAATGGTACTGCAATGTATAATTGATATACTAATACGTTAATTGTGTTTTTATTCACAAAAGTTCACCTATGCCGTCCACTTAACCTACGCAATAGATGGTTGTCCACTTCCACGTCCTCCCATACCAAGTTCCGTTTTCCAGATTAGGGTAAATATTTGTTGAACGTATGTTTAGTTTGTCGTTGTTTTAAGTTTAGTTTTGTCTATTTATTTTTAGATTCGGCACTTAGTCATATTTTATATAAAACCCAGTATGCAAACTCAAATCTAATAACTTAGTCATAAGTTATATAAAACCCAGTGTGTAAATTATAATAACCAGTGGTAGAATTTTAAATTAATTTAAAATGAAACTTCAACAAACACAACTGCTTGATTAACGGCCAACCTCCAAAAGCTCCAAGTCGCAGCTGTGCTGGACACATCAGCTGTCTGGGCAACGCAAACAGATGAGCTGTTGCTAGCTGCAGACGCTCATTGAGCACAGGAGAATTGCTTCCCAGCAGGTTGTGTTTCTACTGCAAAACACATGCGTCCGGCCGCCTTGCGATCTCCGTTGGCTATTTCCTCCGCACTTGTGGTGGCATCGAGGCCGAGTATCTGCGTCACCCAGGAGGAAGGCGAACGGCTGACTAACAGCTTATTTTTTTTTTGTTTGTTTGTTTATTATTGTTAATTTACGTTATGTTGTTTAACTATGCATCAATAAGTGATAGTCCATCAATGTTGTAAGTGTAATATGATGTGGCGAGAAAGTTGAACCAACAACTTTTCTGGGTCCTTCATAATACAACTACCATTGTACTATTGTATAAAATAGAAATGGCAATCATTTAAGAAGGCATGTAAGGCTACACCTAAAGGCAAAATATCTTTGTAAAATTGTATTTAGTTATAAAATTTAATGTTTTTGTATTGCCTGAAAAGCATGTAAAACCATACTTGCATACATTTGTATGTATGCATGTTTGTTTTGATCGACGCTACCGGTCATAGCAAGCAGCTTTCATGCAGGCGCAAAAGCTCGCAATTATTATTATTCCCCACAGACAGGCACCAACACAAGGAAAGATCTTTCTGCGTGGGAGTCTCTAATGTATGTAAGTCTGTTTCACTCTAACTAATTAATAATACATGAGCTAAAGCAAAAGCTTCCCTTTTGCTGGTGGTCCATCTGAGCATAGCGCTGCTACAGCTGTCTGCAGTCCCAGCGGTCAATGACCTTGCGAGACTGGCAATAGCAAAACATTTCATTGAGTAACAGCCATCAGCTGATCCTCATTTTAATTTTCATCTAGTGTTTGCCTATATTCGGTGTGATGATCTAACATTGCATTTCTAAATGAACCAAAACTAGTTCATTTTAGCTAATTTTTTTTCCTTTCTTAACTTATTCAACCATTTAAATGCAAAAATAATTATTTATATTATATTTATGCTAGATCATATTTTATATTTATAAGTGAATTATTTTTAGTTTTTCTTTATTTATTCTTTTTGCCTTATTTTAATAACTTCCGCCTCATACACACTTACCATGTTAGTTCGTTAATCTATTTATTTATTTATTTTTCTTGTCATTTTTTTTTCTTGTCATTTCATAATGTTGTTAATATTCAAAGTATTTTTGTTATCTGTTAATAAATTAAGTATGTTCGCTTAAGTGTCTATTTTTATTTGGAACCATGCATCAATAAAGGTAATACCTCTTTTAGTTTGGCCAGTATACTAACATAACTCAAAGTTGTCGGTTGATGGTGGTTGAAATAAGCTGTGATCCACTGTATTTCTAGTTTTTTTTGCTTTTTTTTTAATGCGTAATTTCGCCAAATTGTGAGTTAATGCGCAAAATGCACAAAATTCGCAATGAAGAGGTCATTCAGTTTAAGCTCGACACTTGTGCATTACACCCGCAAAATGTCTCAAAAAAAAAATTTTTTTATTTAAAAATTAATTTGTTTTATTTTAGAAGCCTATTACGAACTGGAAACCATAAAATAAACAAAAACATTTTTTTTTTGCTCCTTCCGGTTAGTGCGTCCTCCGGTTATAACGACGTAAAATGGTCGGTCCCTTGAAAGTCGTTATAACCGGAATCTACTGTATTTGTATATTTTCAAACTGAATCAAGAATCACGGTTGGAGGACCACCAAACAGTAGATGAGGGGGAGTCACCGCATCCAAATCGTCAGGATTCTCTGAAACTGATAGCAATATACTATTATTAGGTATTTTGGCAAATCAACGTGCGAAGCTCATCGTAATTGAGAACGAAGTGACCATCAGAGCGATATAGATGGTGCAGCAGAGTGACACGATTGCTCAAACTGCGTTGCTCGTCGTTCTCACGCTGCAGCTCTGCGTTCTGCTTGGACAGCGTCGGGATCTCGCCCTGTTTCAGATCCAGCACACAGCGCAAACTCTCCATATCGTTGGTCAGACGGCACAGCTCACCGCTGCTATCGTTGAGACTGTTGCTGTGGTTGCCATTGCTATTGCCGTGGTTTCTGGGACTGCGACGCTGCGACGAAGTGCGCATCGCGCTGACCTCATCCTGGAACAACTCTAGACGATCGCGCAGATCACGCTCCTTCATCTCGGTGCTGATGCTCCTTGCCTAGCTCCTTTATCCGCTCCAGCGCTTCCTGATCGCGAATGCGTGTCTGCAGCTGCAGCACTTGCTGCTCGGCGGCATTCAGCTGATCCTGCTTGTGACGCAAATGATGCTCCAACTCCTGCTGACGCTGCGTCCATTCCACATCCCTGTCGTGCAACTGCTGTTGCAGCTCTTCGTAATTGCGCTGCATCTGTTGCAGCACGGCATTTGTCTCAGGAAGCTTTGTCTGTGACTTCTCCTGACAGCTCAACTTGTCCATCTGCTTGGACATGCACTGCACAACACTGGCGAGTCCCATCCGTTGGCATTGCTGCTGTTCGTCACTATCATCAGAAACCTTTTCCGTTGCCATCAATGCTGTTTGCATTGTACCGTCTCCACCACCAGCATCGATCCAACCAAGGCGGGTCTTCTGAAGGATAGGCAATCCATCTCCAAGGTCAATCTGTAAGTCACATAACAAGCCGTAGATTAGGCTTGCACCAATCAGCAGGTCCACGCGCTGCGGACGATTGAAGGCTGGATCAGCTAACTGAATGTTAGGTGGAATCGCCCAACCGTCGATGTCAATGGCAAAATTCGGATGGCTGTTAGTGATTGTTGACGTCACAACAGCTTGAAGACTGGCAGAATAGTCGGAGATGCAAGAACGCATACAAACATTTACTGTGCACCCTTGAACAGAAACGTCTGTATCCCCGAGCCCAGAAACCATAGCATCTGATCGTGTCCGTTTTAATTGTAACTGTTGGGCTAAATGGGACGTCATCATGTGGATTTGCGAACCAGAATCCAGCAGAGCACGGAGCAAGGAATGAACGACCCAGCACGACTCTTAAGCAAAACAACAACAGTACCCAAGAGTGCAGCATCAGAACGAAGACATTGAGCAGCAAGAGAGGTGGACGCTTGAGGCTGTAAAGCGGCAGACGCATCAGCTGACGAGGCTCGTTGGGATGTCTCAAAATGTAACAACGAATGATGCCGCCCACCACAGTTACGGCAAGCGCCAGATGTGCAGGATCGGGTTTGGTGTCCTTTCTTTAAACAGCTAAAGCAAGGAGCGAGCTTCTTCACTTCTCTCTGCTTCAAGAAGGGAGACAAATTTGCGAAGACGGGGCAGGAATATATGCCGTGACCAGGCGCGTCACAAAACACATAAACAGTTGCTCTACTGGGGCTAGATTGGGCCACAAACGCCTTCCTGCTGCCGTTATGGCTAAAGTTCCTTCCCACCTGTGAGCATGCTGTGTGATTACCCATAGCGTATTGCAGAGTCTCGAGCTTCCGACATCTTTCGTCCAGAAACGTGAAGAACTCATTAGCTGTCGGCACTTTATCGGCGGCAGGGTTGTCTAATGCCCTGCTATCCCCACGCCGCCTGGGTTTCCACATCCAGCTTTTGCAGCAGCACGTAAATAAGAATGCTGTTTGCAATATCCTCTGGACGGTCCAGAGTCTTTAATGCCCCCATGTGAACATTTACCTTATCGCTAAACTCACGAAGTTTAGTGGCCACGGATGCTTCTGTCTCCACCTTCTTGGTACCCAAAAGATAATTAATGTGCGACTGGAACACAAGTCGGTTGTTGTTAAACCGATTATCCAAGATATCCAGAGCCACACGATAATTGAGCCTCCATATCTCCAACGATCTAACTGCATGACCAGTTAAACATGATAGTAGATGCTGGAACTTCTCAACATCATCTAAGTCATTATCCTTGTCAATGACAGGCTCGAACATTGACCAAAAACTCGCGTATTCCGTGTAACCTCCACCGAACGTGGGAAGTTTGAGCTCGGGAAGACGACATCTGTTGGCGCGGGCACTGAGGCCATTAGCCGAAGGATCGATGGTCTCATCACGCCGCAATGTGGACGACCGAATCAATTGACGCTCACGACTGTCAAAATGCGCTCGAACACGCGATTTCACTTCAAGAAAACGCTCATCGAAATTGTCCCGCGTTTTACAACCGATCTCATTATAGTCGATCTCTTCTAGCGCATTCTGAGCTAAGTCAAATGAAGCTTGAGCACGTTCTAATAGCTCCAACCGTACTGCTAATTCAGATGAATTAAACGCGGCTAGCTTAACTTCAGAAAGCGACGCATCAAGTCTTACAAGGCTGTCATAGAGCGATAAAACCTTCCGCTTGAAAAACCGCGAGTTTTCCATTGTTAGGAGTTAACCGCACTTGTGCTAACTGGCAATTACTCACTTTGTATATCAAATTTACTGTGCAGCGCACACACCGAGAGCATAAGAGAGAGCAGCAAGATTGAAGGGCAATGCACACAGCTGCGACAGCGGAGTAGCGGGAGCATAGACAAGCGTAGGAGAGCGGAGAAGGTGCGCAAGCAACGGAGCAACGGCGAACATGCGCAAACAACGGAGAATGCAAGAATAGAAATGCACCGCTTGTTAAATATATATGCATATGTACATTTATATATATATCTCTTCGCACTCTCGAGCACTTGCACTTTAAATGTTTCACTAATTGTTATTGTTTAGTAAACACTTCACTAATTATTTATGCAAATCAATTGCATTCACAACACTTAGCGAGAGTATCTCGAATTTCGCCGGGGCCTCCAAATGTTGAGCCACTAAGCTTTTTTAGTAGCATTATTTGCACGTCTATTGTTTATAAATAAAACACGCTAATTTCAAATTCAATTGTTTATTAAATGGTACATATGTACGTATATGTAACCACCACTTTAGACTATTTGGCTGTGACTTGCGTAGTACCAAGCTTCGCCACCGACACGATAACAAGAGATTACAATTCAAGAGTCGAAACAAGAGTAAAAGGCAATTAGCCGATCAAACTGCAAGCAATCGCTAACAGAGAGCATGCAGCGCTGCCGGCAGATGCGGCGCTGCTGGCAGACGCTGTTACAGCATTGCATTAACATGCGCTGTCTGCTGCTCCCGACAACAACTAAGGTGTCGCTATAGAAGTATGTTCGCTTTTGGACGCAAGAGGTTGTCTGCGGACGAATTAATTCTGAAATTAATGTATATATATTGTATATGTATTGAATTTTCGTTTCCAACTCAATGCCGACGAACAAGTTTCAAACACGAGTAATCGGCCCATACATGATGTTTTACGAACGCAACCAATACCCGAAATTCAATCATACTCAAACATTTTTGATTCATGATGTTGCCGATTTATTTGCGGACTTTTTCCAAACGACATATTCTGTCCCAAGTTCTCAAAATTCCTTTTCTTATCCTTATTAGTTAAATTCATCTAATTTTATTTATTGTCCTTTAATTACTAAAAGCTCTATTGTAACGGAACTATTGGCTATAACACCTGTTTTTTCGGCAGGTCCGGATGGAGTACCGAGTTGTGTGTTAAGGTATTGTGCTGGTAGTATCTGCAACCGCTTTTTAAATTGTTTGAATTATCCGTTAACTCAATTTCTTTTCCTAAAATCCGGAAAAAATCATACATTATACCTATCCTAAAAAAAGGGAGTAAATCTAAAGTTCAAAATTATCGCGGTATATCTAAATTGTCCGCGATTCCGAAAGCTTTTGAAAAAATTATAACTTCTCAACTGCAACATCTGTGTAAATCTATAATTTCACCTTACCAACATGGGTTTGTGAAGTCTAGATCCACTTCTACTAACTTATTGGAGTTCTCTTCTATTGTAATTAAAGAATTCGAGAATAAAATGCAAACGGATGTCATTTACATCGATTTTAGAAAGGCTTTTGACTCTGTTAATCATCACTTCTTACTGTATAAGCTTAATGTTTTAGGGTTTCCTCTTAGCCTAATTGAGTGGATATCCTCATACCTTTCCAACAGAATTCAGAATGTTTATTATAATAGTTTTTTATCTAAATGTGTCCAAGTCACTTCTGGTGTGCCCCAGGGCAGTCATTTGGGTCTCCTATTGTTCACTTTGTTCTTAAATGAGCATTCTCGTGTACTTATGTACGCCGATGACGTTAAGCTTTGCCTGACATTTAATGATAGTCTTGCGAGCTCACTATTATAATGTGACCTTAATCGTCTAGAATCTTGGAGCAGTGTAAATATGTTACATCTCAGCTGCAATAAGTATAAGTTTATGACCTTTTGTAGAGGTTCTTCCCAGTTAAATAACTATGTGTTATATGATACTCCTCTTGAGCGAATTGATGGTGTGAATGACTTAGGGGTTCTGCTTGATGCAAAATAGAGGTCTGCATGAACGCACTCAAAATGTTCGGTTATTTGAGTACCATAAGTTTAAGTCGCAATTCGGCGTGCCAAACCGGTTTCAACAAAGTGAATTGCGCATTGGTAAGGGTTGTTTTCGTTAAATGCAGAATAACACTTTAACATTTCGAATTGTTGGAATTTGTAACTTTACAATTATTTTATTGCACTTGGAAAATGTACACTTGTTGTGCCGGTCAGAATAGTAGAACATATGTTGTAGGAAAAAAAACTAAAAGAGGGCAGGGTGACCAACGTGAGGATAAACTAGATCAGTGTGACTGCGCGTGTGACAAGGTCACACGCACAGTATACTAGCTTTGTCACTATCGATATCAATTGATCGCGACCACACTGTCAGCTGTTTTGAGTGGTCACACCTGCCATCATCTGGCATCGACACACATTAATAATTATATATATGTATATATATAAATTTATATATGTAAATATAAAAGAATATAAATTTAATTTCAGAAAAACAATGTATTATTGCTATCAATTCAGATACAATAAAAAAAATTATGTTTCTGCATTTAGTCATTGAAAAATAAAATAAATAAATTATACATATATAATAATTAATTCGTGTATTTCTACTTTTCTATGTATGCCTTGTATTGAAAAGCAATACAAAAACAAACACGCAATAAATTTGACGTCTCCAATGCGGCGCACAACTAACCGAGTACTCGGTCGCGAAACTCATTCGTGTATTGTGTCGCCGTTTGGATAGAGTAAATTTTCTACTCATGCCTTTACCACATTTGCCAAATCCGTTTTACTCAATGTCTCACTCAGTCAGTCAGAACTTTAAGTGAGAGTACCAAATGCTGCTTCGACTGTATTCATGCAGACCTCTAATGCAAAACTTAAATTCGATAAAAATATTCTGTCTGCTGTAAATAGGGCCATGGGTGTTCTGGGATTTATAAAACGCTGGTCGAAAGAGTTCAATGATCCGTACATCACTAAGACTTTGTACATCTCACTGGTTCGTCCTATCCTTGAGTACGGATCTCTTGTTTGGAATCCCCAGTATAGGGTTTATCAAGATAGGATTGAATCTGTGCAGAAACAATTCTTATTATTTGCTTTTCGTAGTTTAAATTGGAATCCTAATATTAGATTACCACCGTATTGTAGTAGACTTTTATTACTAAACCTTCCTTCTCTTTCTGACCGTAGAACTATGCAAGGTGCTGTTTTTATACAGAGACTAATTAATGGTGAAATAGACTCTTTGGAGCTGTTAAGTAAAATTAGTTTTGCAGTTCCTGTCAGGATCACTAGGAATTTTCTTCCCATTCTCATTTCACGTAGATCTACTAACTTTACTTGCCATAATCCCTTCCGTATTCTGTGTGTGAACTGTAATAATATCAATAACGTGCTCTAGTAAATCTATTCCTTTGCTTAAAACCTTATTATTAGCTTATTTATCGAGTATTTAATTGTTATTTATCTTATTATACATATATCCTAACATATTTTTAATCTAATTTAATTAGCTGTCCAGCGTCTTTTAAAATTTATTCGCGGTTTTCGTTTAATGCATGCTGTTCACAAATTTATTTTGTTTTGTCCGCTCGTCAACAAGCCCGTGGTTGGTATCGCTGGGCCACTCAATGATACTGCTGTTAGTACGTCAACGTCCAAATAAATGCTAACCGGTGTTCAGTCAAATTGTGTTCATGTAGTACATTTCCGCTTTTTTTCCCGTCAGATTTGGATTTTTTGAAGTGTGATTGCGGGAAAAATATGAAAACAGCGGGCAGCGGGAATTCTGGCTTTTTGACCAAATTTAAGCAGCTTTTTCTTTAGTTTACTTTTACTCAAATTTTGGTGATGTTTAAATTGAATTTAACAGCTGAAATGCTAAAAATATATTTCTATCGACAAAATATGGATATTTACTTGTATCAAATAACTTCCCTCAAAAGTTTGCACCTAAATTGGAGCGACTTGCATAACTAACATTGTGAAATTCGCTTGCGCTAAAACAAATTTACGATGCCAAAGGAAGTCTACAAGCTACGAATGGTCTTGGAATTTTTTTTTCTGTTTTGTTTTCTTATCTGATAATTGCAAAAATTAACAAATTCGTATGCAAACCAAAAAATGAACGAATCAATCTTAGCTCTAAATATAGTGGTCATCCAAAGCTTTAAGAATAACCTTTTCAGCTTATGTTTTTTTCACTGTAAAGAGGGTCGCACGTGACATCTGCTAGAGAATTACCAATTATATTTTATATTACGTATTGAACTGAGGGTTTATAAATGAAAAACATATACCACATTGCTTTATAAAAATAAGTTTTTTTCCTATCTTTTTTCTCTGGTATTCCGCTTTTTTTTAGCTTTTTGTTTTCGCTGATCCAGCTTTTTTTGCATAGAAAAAAATGACACCACTGTCATGTACTCGTACACTCGTCCAGTACATATATGGCTGGTGTATTTGTGCTCGCATATATATGTATTTTTAACGTTTTAATAATAGTTTTAAATTCAATTTTTAAAAATAAAAATAAATTAGATAATTGAATTTATATAAATTAAAATTATATTTTTTAATTATAATAAATAGATTAATTTGAAAAATAATCAATATGTAAAATATGTAAACAAATTTTATAATGTATAATTTATAATATAAAATGACAATATTAATTATTATAAATACTACTTTTGCTTCATTTTATCTTTAAACAAATTTTGACATACATTTCATCAAACATTTCTATCATACACATCATAACCTAATCACTCGAGTAAACAACAGATGACTAAAATCAAAACAATTATACTCGAGTAAAAATACCTTGAGTTCTGACTTAGCAACAGACCAACCCGATGAATCGTTAGCAACAATCGCATCAAAGGGTTTGATGCAACCCGAAGCAGCCCATACTTGTAATTGATTGTGATTGCCGAGCGAAAATCAGTTCCAGTAAAATCAAATCAGCTGACGCTGGAAGTACTTGAGTTAAATTGGTATGTATACTGAGGGCCTTTGCTTGTGCGCTGAAGAATTATTTATTTCTATATCATTTAAATTATGCATCTATAGTTGCCTTTTTATTGCGTTTGAATAATGACTTATGCATATATTTAATAAAAATTTCATCTTAAACACAGCAAGCAAAGTTTGGAGGGCTCTATTATGTAAATGAACCGATTTTAAAAGTGTTTTCTGAGTAGGCACATAAATAAGAGCATTTTCTGAGCAAATTTGGGGTTGCTCCACATAGGCTCAAAAATATATATGTATATATATAGAAATATTCGGAGCTGCGGTAGGTACAAAGAAAAACACCGCTTTAAAAAACGGTGATCTGCACACCGCTTATCGCAAAATGTTCGAAAATTGACAATTTTAGTTAGTTTGACCATTGAAGAAGTGTAAGTCCGACGTGCTTAAAAAAGTTTAACAGAGTTCTTAAAATTAAGTAAAAGAAAGTGTTTCGACTGAAATTTAAAACAAAAAATTTATATATGGGTTAAAATTTAAGATAAGATAAGATTTCCATATTTTTAATATAATAATACACATATGCATATTTTTAATAAAATAATACTTTCCGTATACTTTTTGAGATAAATAAAAACAAATATAAAATCTAAATTTTATTGTTTGAAATTACTTCAAAAAAATGTTTCAATTAAGTGTCTGAAATGAACCTTTATCGTGGAGATTTATGTGCCTAAAAATTATACTTTTATGAGTATTTTCTAAGCGTTTTCAATGCTTGATTAGCACTTATTTCTGTGTCAAAAAAGAGTCATATTAGACTCAGAAATTTCCCTCTTAAAGTACGACCACTAACCATACAATACATAGATGCGTCACTTCATACAACCAAAAGGCATCATTAAAAACAGTATTATTGCCGCCCCAGTCGGGCCGTGCGCTGCGATTCGAACACCGAGCCTCTTCGGCTCATTCGAAAATTCGAAGTTCTAACCAGTGATGCCAATTTGTCCTTTTTCCGGACAGATCTGTCCTGTTTTTAACGTTTCATCCGGAAAAAATTGAAAATCATCCGCATACCTGAAATCTGTCCTTATTTTAGATTTTTCATCCGGAAATCTGTCCTTTTATTTTAAATCTAATATAAATTCTTTATTTTTCTAAAATAGTTGCTTTCGCGCTCCAATTTAAATTTATTAGTAGCTCTAAAATTTGAAACCGGTGGCAACTTTTCGTGGCTGCCATACTTATATTTACAGTTTGGTAAAAAATTAATCGAAAAACTCTATTCACGGTTTACTTGCACTATCTGTTTCGGTACTGAACACACAATTTCAAAATTTGTATTATTAAATTAAAAATGCAAAAAAAACATGTATAAGCAAAAGTTTCGGGACTGTTGGCTACTGCAGCCCGATTTTAAAGATTGGATTAGCCGACATAATTCAGACATTAACAAGGCCTTTTTCAAATACTGCAAATACAGTATTTACTGTAAAATTTACCAAATAAGAGTGCACATGACGACAAAAAAACAAACGCAAAATACATCAAGTTTAGTGAAACAAAGTAAAATTTGTTTCGAGCCGGTGAAATCTTCAGAAACTTGTCGCCAAGAAGCTGAATTAGTATTAGAAGTGAATTAATAAAAACACATTTTGACGCCAAGAAGCTTAAATTGCACAGAACCAAGTGCACTAACCTTATTAGAAATGTAGTGTCCGCCAGACACTGCCTGTGCCTGAAAAGTATCTCCAAAAAATTGGCTCCATGGCTACTTATGAGGACAGCAATAATGACGAAAGAAAAATAATCGAAGCTGCCTTAAAACTATTATCTTAATAATTAAAAACAAAATTATTGTAAACAAACTTTTTGTCCCTTTTTCTATCCTTTTATAATATTTTCATCCTATTTTTCCTGTTTTTTTTTTCTCAATCTGTCCTTTTTTTCGAAAAAATGTTGGCATCACAGGTTCTAACGCGCCGCGCAGCGTTGAGTTCAGTCGCAGTTCAAATGCGGAGCGATGAGCACGGGCGTATTTCGTTGCGCTCTGCTTTCGTTTCTATGTATGCGTGTATGTATCTACATGCTCGCCTATATTAGTATGTGTATACATATGAAGTTTTGCAACGTGCAGTTGCCTCACTGACAAGCAGCTAGCGCACGTCAATTTTGTTTTGCCGCGACGAAAGTCTCGCAGAAGAGGACAACAACAATTGCTCGCGTTCTATATGTTTGCAGTTAAATGGCACTTGCACAAGGACCGTGTTAGCTCTGCTGGTGGTGTGCAGGCCTAACATCTTGTGGGTCTGGGTTCAACTCCCGATCGAGAACAAATGCATATTTTGTTTTTTTTTTTAATGCGAATTAAATTTTTTCATTCCCTTTCAAGTTTACTGACAGAAGTAAAATCTAATAGCGCATTGATTTTTGATGATTTACAAATTCCTTTTTGCAAACACTTTTTAAAACTCTATTTAAAAAAGTTTGAACTTTAAAATTTTGTTTTTTACATTTTAAGATAACAATAACATTTCAGAAAATTATAGAAAATAAAAATAGTTAATTTATTATTATTAAAAGTTCAATCTTTTTTTGAAAGATAAATACATTTTTGTAATTAAGTTTTAATTTTATTTTTCGCTAGAAAATTTTTTAATAAACTAAAATTAAAACTGTTAAAAAATTTATATATGAATATTAAAAACATAGTGTTACAAATATAATTCATATTTTATTGTAATTATGTTTTTAATATTTTTCTATAATTGAATTGTATTGTATAAATTGTATTATTACCTGCTTTACAAAAAGTATTTAATTAAAAAAATATAGAAATTATTTTGTTTACTTCTCTTAGATGTTTTAAATAGTGCTTGCAAAAGGAATTACGACTTTATTTTAATATTTAAATGTAAAAATTTGTAAATCATCAAAAATCAATGCGCTATTAGATTTTACTTCTGTCAGTAAACTTGAAAGGGAATGAAAAAATTTAATTCGCATTAAAAAAAAAAAACAAAATATGCATTTGTTCTCGATCGGGAGTTGAACCCAGACCCACAAGATGTTAGGCCTGCACACCACCAGCAGAGCTAACGCGGTCCTTGTGCAAGTGCCATTTAACTGCAAACATATAGAACGCGAGCAATTGTTGTTGTCCTCTTCTGCGAGACTTTCGTCGCGGCAAAACAAAATTGACGTGCGCTAGCTGCTTGTCAGTGAGGCAACTGCACGTTGCAAAACTTCATATGTATACACATACTAATATAGGCGAGCATGTAGATACATACACGCATACATAGAAACGAAAGCAGAGCGCAACGAAATACGCCCGTGCTCATCGCTTTGCATTTGATCTGCGACTGAACTCAACGCTGCGCGGCGCGTTAGAACTTCGAATTTTCGAATGAGCCGAAGAGGCTCGGTGTTCGAATCGCAGCGCACGGCCCGACTGGGGCGGCAATAATACTGTTTTTAATGATACCTTTTGGATGTATGGACTTGACGCATCTATGTATTGTATGGTTAGTGGTACGACCGTTTTTACGGGAAAAACGCTCTTTCAGGAAACTTTTTTGGGCAATTTATGATATAAAATGCTCATAAAAAACTATCAGAAATCGCTCAAATTGATATGTGCGTCAAGATAGCTCCGCAAATTTAGCGTCACATATCGATAAAAAAATATCGACTAAAAAAACTTTTTATTTTCGTCTTTATACGTGATATTTAAACTTAAATTAAATTATCTTTCTATTAAATCCATGTTCGTCAAATTTCATGCAGTATTTATACACTAAAATCGTGAATGAAAAATTGGGGTAGCAACATTTTTGCAAATATCTCGGCTTTGACGAGTTGTCGGCCAAATCGGCTTATAACAAGTTATAGAGTATTGTTTTATGAACATACCCTCAAAATTCATAATTTTATCACTATTCGTTTTTGAGATATTTCAGGAAAACCTCAGCTCCAGCCCCATACAAAATGAGCACAAAAAATCAATGTTGCCGATTAATGTCCGTATCTTTTTTTGACTTTCTTGGCGGCCATAGCGCACATTATACTTCCGTAGATACAACTATAAGGAAGATATATAGCAATTTTGGTTGAAATCCTACTAGCTGTTTTTGAGAAAATTGACCTTTTCCTAACCCGCAAAAACAAGTTCATTTCGCAGGTGCATCAAATCACTGGAACCAGCGTGGAACCAGTCAGTGTTAAGTAACACCATTTGGACTTTGGCGGGACTTCAAATACTTGCAGAAAATAACTAAATGAAGCAAATATTACTATAATTTAAAATTACATTTAAATACTCTATTTATAAATATATTACTTTGTTATAATTAATAAATATACGCAATTTTATATTCTTATTTAAATCGTAATTTTGCAGTTTACTTGATCATTGTTAGCGGCAAAACTTTATGTTAAAGCTATCATCAAATTATTCTTAATATTTGCAGAACTTATAGGCCATGTCGCGCTATTTCATTCTATTCGAATCAAATAGACAAATATGTTGCTTTTTGTTTTATTCAAATCGGTTAAGCCGTTTTCGGGAAAATTCAATTTTTGTGATTATTGCGAAAATTACAAATAAATTTCAATTTGGCATGGCAACGCTTAACATCTGCGAAGCTAGTACAAAGTTAGCGTCGAATTTTTGTTTTGCAGATTTTTCAACATTTTGACTATGTACATAATTGCTCAATACTTTAAAAAATAGATAATTAACATATGTATCATTTTCCAATATATACTACATAGCAAATTATCATAGTTTCCAAGAAAATTCAAAATAACATATAAATTTTTCGACTATACGCTCTCCTAGACTTTGTCGGAGAAGGCGCGCATTGCTATAATATAAACATAAAAATTCGAATGCTTTGCAATTTGTTTTATTCAAATCGTGCTATACGTTTTCAAGAAAATCGCATTTTAGTAGAATAGTACACATTTTTGAATTTTTGCGCGTTACCTAAAGTAGTCAAAACGTTGCCAAATATAAAAAATGGCGATCGTGCACATACCTATTTATCATATTTATTACCCATATATATCCCCAACTTATTGGCCATGTCGCGCTATTTCATTATATTCGAATCAAATAGACAAATATGTTGCTTTTTGTTTTATTCAAATCGGTTAAGCCGTTTTCGAGAAAATTCAATTCTTCTTGTGATTATTGCCAAAATAATATTACCATGGTGGCAACACGTGTTACGGCCGAAAGTTGGGCCACCCTTTATGAACTTGGTGGCAACTCTGGAACATAACTATCTACCCAGCAGAACTGTGGGTGTCGATTGGCCATGGGTAAGTGCTTACCTCGCCGATCACTACGTGGGTACACATCATAAAAAACGGAAATTAAAGAACGCATTGCTAGGTGCCACTTTGTAAGTAGTGATGGTCTGCTGGTATGTGCTTATTTCCCCAGCAACGAACTAGCGCTCAGAACTGCAGGGTATATATTGCCAATCATTTTGAATAATTATATAAATATGAACATATGTATATTAGAGCATAATTGAAGAGCTATATTATGACTGCAACTCTTCTGAATTTACATATATATATATATACATATATATATATATATATATATAACATTAAAAAAAAAAAACAAAATATGCATTTGTTCTCGATCGGGAGTTGAACCCAGACCCACAAGATGTTAGGCCTGCACACCACCAGCAGAGCTAACGCGGTCCTTGTGCAAGTGCCATTTAACTGCAAACATATAGAACGCGAGCAATTGTTGTTGTCCTCTTCTGCGAGACTTTCGTCGCGTCAAAACAAAATTGACGTGCGCTAGCTGCTTGTCAGTGAGGCAACTGCACGTTGCAAAACTTCATATGTATACACATACTAATATAGGCGAGCATGTAGATACATACACGCATACATAGAAACGAAAGCAGAGCGCAACGAAATACGCCCGTGCTCATCGCTCCGCATTTGATCTGCGACTGAACTCAACGCTGCGCGGCGCGTTAGAACTTCGAATTTTCGAATGAGCCGAAGAGGCTCGGTGTTCGAATCGCAGCGCACGGCCCGACTGGGGCGGCAATAATACTGTTTTTAATGATACCTTTTGGATGTATGGACTTGACGCATCTATGTATTGTATGGTTAGTGGTACGACCGTTTTCACGGGAAAAACGCTCTTTCAGGACACTTTTTTGGGCAATTTATGATATAAAATGCTCATAAAAAACTATCAGAAATCGCTCAAATTGATATGTGCGTCAAGATAGCTCCGCAAATTTAGCGTCACATATCGATAAAAAATATCGACTAAAAAAACTTTTTATTTTCGTCTTTATACGTGATATTTAAACTTAAATTAAATTATCTTTCTATTAAATCCATGTTCGTCAAATTTCATGCAGTATTTATACACTAAAATCGTGAATGAAAAATTGGGGTAGCAACATTTTTGCAAATATCTCGGCTTTGACGAGTTGTCGGCCAAATCGGCTTATAACAAGTTATAGAGTATTGTTTTATGAACATACCCTCAAAAATTCATAATTTTATCACTATTCGTTTTTGAGATATTTCAGGAAAACCTCAGCTCCAGCCCCATACAAAATGAGCACAAAAAATCAATGTTGCCGATTAATGTCCGTATCTTTTTTTGACTTTCTTGTCGGCCATAGCGCACATTATACTTCCGTAGATACAACTATAAGGAAGATATATAGCAATTTTGGTTGAAATCCTACTAGCTGTTTTTGAGAAAATTGACCTTTTCCTAACCCGTAAAAACAAGTTCATTTCGCAGGTGCATCAAATCACTGGAACCAGCGTGGAACCAGTCAGTGTTAAGTAACACCATTTGGACTTTGGCGGGACTTCAAATACTTGCAGAAAATAACTAAATGAAGCAAATATTACTATAATTTAAAATTACATTTAAATACTCTATTTATAAATATATTACTTTGTTATAATTAATAAATATACGCAATTTTATATTCTTATTTAAATCGTAATTTTGCAGTTTACTTGATCATTGTTAGCGGCAAAACTTTATGTTAAAGCTATCATCAAATTATTCTTAATATTTGCAGAACTTATAGGCCATGTCGCGCTATTTCATTCTATTCGAATCAAATAGACAAATATGTTGCTTTTTGTTTTATTCAAATCGGTTAAGCCTTTTCGGGAAAATTCAATTTTTGTGATTATTGCGAAAATTACAAATAAATTTCAATTTGGCATGGCAACGCTTAACATCTGCGAAGCTAGTACAAAGTTAGCGTCGAATTTTTGTTTTGCAGATTTTTCAACATTTTGACTATGTACATAATTGCTCAATACTTTAAAAAATAGATAAGCAACATATGTATCATTTTCCAATATATACTACATAGCAAATTATCATAGTTTCCAAGAAAATTCAAAATAACATATAAATTTTTCGACTATACGCTCTCCTAGACTTTGTCGGAGAAGGCGCGCATTGCTATAATATAAACATAAAAAATTCGAATGCTTTGCAATTTGTTTTATTCAAATCGTGCTATACGTTTTCGAGAAAATCGCATTTTAGTAGAATAGTACACATTTTTGAATTTTTGCGCGTTACCTAAAGTAGTCAAAACGTTGCCAAATATAAAAAATGGCGATCGTGCACATACCTATTTATCATATTTATTACCCATATATATCCCCAACTTATTGGCCATGTCGCGCTATTTCATTCTATTCGAATCAAATAGACAAATATGTTGCTTTTTGTTTTATTCAAATCGGTTAAGCCGTTTTCGGGAAAATTCAATTTTTGTGATTATTGCGAAAATTACAAATAAATTTCAATTTGGCATGGCAACGCTTAACATCTGCGAAGCTAGTACAAAGTTAGCGTCGAATTTTTGTTTTGCAGATTTTTCAACATTTTGACTATGTACATAATTGCTCAATACTTTAAAAAATAGATAAGCAACATATGTATCATTTTCCAATATATACTACATAGCAAATTATCATAGTTTCCAAGAAAATTCAAAATAACATATAAATTTTTCGACTATACGCTCTCCTAGACTTTGTCGGAGAAGGCGCGCATTGCTATAATATAAACATAAAAATTCGAATGCTTTGCAATTTGTTTTATTCAAATCGTGCTATACGTTTTCGAGAAAATCGCATTTTAGTAGAATAGTACACATTTTTGAATTTTTGCGCGTTACCTAAAGTAGTCAAAACGTTGCCAAATATAAAAAATGGCGATCGTGCACATACCTATTTATCATATTTATTACCCATATATATCCCCAACTTATTGGCCATGTCGCGCTATTTCATTCTATTCGAATCAAATAGACAAATATGTTGCTTTTTGTTTTATTCAAATCGGTTAAGCCGTTTTCGGGAAAATTCAATTTTTGTGATTATTGCGAAAATTACAAATAAATTTCAATTTGGCATGGCAACGCTTAACATCTGCGAAGCTAGTACAAAGTTAGCGTCGAATTTTTGTTTTGCAGATTTTTCAACATTTTGACTATGTACATAATTGCTCAATACTTTAAAAAATAGATAATTAACATATGTATCATTTTCCAATATATACTACATAGCAAATTATCATAGTTTCCAAGAAAATTCAAAATAACATATAAATTTTTCGACTATACGCTCTCCTAGACTTTGTCGGAGAAGGCGCGCATTGCTATAATATAAACATAAAAATTCGAATGCTTTGCAATTTGTTTTATTCAAATCGTGCTATACGTTTTCGAGAAAATCGCATTTTAGTAGAATAGTACACATTTTTGAATTTTGCGCGTTACCTAAAGTAGTCAAAACGTTGCCAAATATAAAAAATGGCGATCGTGCACATACCTATTTATCATATTTATTACCCATATATATCCCCAACTTATTGGCCATGTCGCGCTATTTCATTATATTCGAATCAAATAGACAAATATGTTGCTTTTTGTTTTATTCAAATCGGTTAAGCCGTTTTCGAGAAAATTCAATTCTTCTTGTGATTATTGCCAAAATAATATTACCATGGTGGCAACACGTGTTACGGCCGAAAGTTGGGCCACCCTTTATGAACTTGGTGGCAACTCTGGAACATAACTATCTACCCAGCAGAACTGTGGGTGTCGATTGGCCATGGGTAAGTGCTTACCTCGCCGATCACTACGTGGGTACACATCATAAAAAAACGGAAATTAAAGAACGCATTGCTAGGTGCCACTTTGTAAGTAGTGATGGTCTGCTGGTATGTGCTTATTTCCCCAGCAACGAACTAGCGCTCAGAACTGCAGGGTATATATTGCCAATCATTTTGAATAATTATATAAATATGAACATATGTATATTAGAGCATAATTGAAGAGCTATATTATGACTGCAACTCTATATATATATATATATATATATATAACATTAAAAAAAAAAACAAAATATGCATTTGTTCTCGATCGGGAGTTGAACCCAGACCCACAAGATGTTAGGCCTGCACACCACCAGCAGAGCTAACGCGGTCCTTGTGCAAGTGCCATTTAACTGCAAACATATAGAACGCGAGCAATTGTTGTTGTCCTCTTCTGCGAGACTTTCGTCGCGGCAAAACAAAATTGACGTGCGCTAGCTGCTTGTCAGTGAGGCAACTGCACGTTGCAAAACTTCATATGTATACACATACTAATATAGGCGAGCATGTAGATACATACACGCATACATAGAAACGAAAGCAGAGCGCAACGAAATACGCCCGTGCTCATCGCTCCGCATTTGATCTGCGACTGAACTCAACGCTGCGCGGCGCGTTAGAACTTCGAATTTTCGAATGAGCCGAAGAGGCTCGGTGTTCGAATCGCAGCGCACGGCCCGACTGGGGCGGCAATAATACTGTTTTTAATGATACCTTTTGGATGTATGGACTTGACGCATCTATGTATTGTATGGTTAGTGGTACGACCGTTTTCACGGGAAAAACGCTCTTTCAGGACACTTTTTGGGCAATTTATGATATAAAATGCTCATAAAAACTATCAGAAATCGCTCAAATTGATATGTGCGTCAAGATAGCTCCGCAAATTTAGCGTCACATATCGATAAAAAAATATCGACTAAAAACTTTTTATTTTCGTCTTTATACGTGATATTTAAACTTAAATTAAATTATCTTTCTATTAAATCCATGTTCGTCAAATTTCATGCAGTATTTATACACTAAAATCGTGAATGAAAAATTGGGGTAGCAACATTTTTGCAAATATCTCGGCTTTGACGAGTTGTCGGCCAAATCGGCTTATAACAAGTTATAGAGTATTGTTTTATGAACATACCCTCAAAAATTCATAATTTTATCACTATTCGTTTTTGAGATATTTCAGGAAAACCTCAGCTCCAGCCCCATACAAAATGAGCACAAAAAATCAATGTTGCCGATTTATGTCCGTATCTTTTTTTGACTTTCTTGGCGGCCATAGCGCACATTATACTTCCGTAGATACAACTATAAGGAAGATATATAGCAATTTTGGTTGAAATCCTACTAGCTGTTTTTGAGAAAATTGACCTTTTCCTAACCCGCAAAAACAAGTTCATTTCGCAGGTGCATCAAATCACTGGAACCAGCGTGGAACCAGTCAGTGTTAAGTAACACCATTTGGACTTTGGCGGGACTTCAAATACTTGCAGAAAATAACTAAATGAAGCAAATATTACTATAATTTAAAATTACATTTAAATACTCTATTTATAAATATATTACTTTGTTATAATTAATAAATATACGCAATTTTATATTCTTATTTAAATCGTAATTTTGCAGTTTACTTGATCATTGTTAGCGGCAAAACTTTATGTTAAAGCTATCATCAAATTATTCTTAATATTTGCAGAACTTATAGGCCATGTCGCGCTATTTCATTCTATTCGAATCAAATAGACAAATATGTTGCTTTTTGTTTTATTCAAATCGGTTAAGCCGTTTTCGGGAAAATTCAATTTTTGTGATTATTGCGAAAATTACAAATAAATTTCAATTTGGCATGGCAACGCTTAACATCTGCGAAGCTAGTACAAAGTTAGCGTCGAATTTTTGTTTTGCAGATTTTTCAACATTTTGACTATGTACATAATTGCTCAATACTTTAAAAAATAGATAATTAACATATGTATCATTTTCCAATATATACTACATAGCAAATTATCATAGTTTCCAAGAAAATTCAAAATAACATATAAATTTTTCGACTATACGCTCTCCTAGACTTTGTCGGAGAAGGCGCGCATTGCTATAATATAAACATAAAAAATTCGAATGCTTTGCAATTTGTTTTATTCAAATCGTGCTATACGTTTTCAAGAAAATCGCATTTTAGTAGAATAGTACACATTTTTGAATTTTTGCGCGTTACCTAAAGTAGTCAAAACGTTGCCAAATATAAAAAATGGCGATCGTGCACATACCTATTTATCATATTTATTACCCATATATATCCCCAACTTATTGGCCATGTCGCGCTATTTCATTATATTCGAATCAAATAGACAAATATGTTGCTTTTTGTTTTATTCAAATCGGTTAAGCCGTTTTCGAGAAAATTCAATTCTTCTTGTGATTATTGCCAAAATAATATTACCATGGTGGCAACACGTGTTACGGCCGAAAGTTGGGCCACCCTTTATGAACTTGGTGGCAACTCTGGAACATAACTATCTACCCAGCAGAACTGTGGGTGTCGATTGGCCATGGGTAAGTGCTTACCTCGCCGATCACTACGTGGGTACACATCATAAAAAAACGGAAATTAAAGAACGCATTGCTAGGTGCCACTTTGTAAGTAGTGATGGTCTGCTGGTATGTGCTTATTTCCCCAGCAACGAACTAGCGCTCAGAACTGCAGGGTATATATTGCCAATCATTTTGAATAATTATATAAATATGAACATATGTATATTAGAGCATAATTGAAGAGCTATATTATGACTGCAACTCTATATATATATATATATATATATAACATTAAAAAAAAAAACAAAATATGCATTTGTTCTCGATCGGGAGTTGAACCCAGACCCACAAGATGTTAGGCCTGCACACCACCAGCAGAGCTAACGCGGTCCTTGTGCAAGTGCCATTTAACTGCAAACATATAGAACGCGAGCAATTGTTGTTGTCCTCTTCTGCGAGACTTTCGTCGCGGCAAAACAAAATTGACGTGCGCTAGCTGCTTGTCAGTGAGGCAACTGCACGTTGCAAAACTTCATATGTATACACATACTAATATAGGCGAGCATGTAGATACATACACGCATACATAGAAACGAAAGCAGAGCGCAACGAAATACGCCCGTGCTCATCGCTCCGCATTTGATCTGCGACTGAACTCAACGCTGCGCGGCGCGTTAGAACTTCGAATTTTCGAATGAGCCGAAGAGGCTCGGTGTTCGAATCGCAGCGCACGGCCCGACTGGGGCGGCAATAATACTGTTTTTAATGATACCTTTTGGATGTATGGACTTGACGCATCTATGTATTGTATGGTTAGTGGTACGACCGTTTTCACGGGAAAAACGCTCTTTCAGGACACTTTTTTGGGCAATTTATGATATAAAATGCTCATAAAAAACTATCAGAAATCGCTCAAATTGATATGTGCGTCAAGATAGCTCCGCAAATTTAGCGTCACATATCGATAAAAAAAATATCGACTAAAAAAACTTTTTATTTTCGTCTTTATACGTGATATTTAAACTTAAATTAAATTATCTTTCTATTAAATCCATGTTCGTCAAATTTCATGCAGTATTTATACACTAAAATCGTGAATGAAAAATTGGGGTAGCAACATTTTTGCAAATATCTCGGCTTTGACGAGTTGTCGGCCAAATCGGCTTATAACAAGTTATAGAGTATTGTTTTATGAACATACCCTCAAAAATTCATAATTTTATCACTATTCGTTTTTGAGATATTTCAGGAAAACCTCAGCTCCAGCCCCATACAAAATGAGCACAAAAATCAATGTTGCCGATTTATGTCCGTATCTTTTTTTGACTTTCTTGGCGGCCATAGCGCACATTATACTTCCGTAGATACAACTATAAGGAAGATATATAGCAATTTTGGTTGAAATCCTACTAGCTGTTTTTGAGAAAATTGACCTTTTCCTAACCCGCAAAAACAAGTTCATTTCGCAGGTGCATCAAATCACTGGAACCAGCGTGGAACCAGTCAGTGTTAAGTAACACCATTTGGACTTTGGCGGGACTTCAAATACTTGCAGAAAATAACTAAATGAAGCAAATATTACTATAATTTAAAATTACATTTAAATACTCTATTTATAAATATATTACTTTGTTATAATTAATAAATATACGCAATTTTATATTCTTATTTAAATCGTAATTTTGCAGTTTACTTGATCATTGTTAGCGGCAAAACTTTATGTTAAAGCTATCATCAAATTATTCTTAATATTTGCAGAACTTATAGGCCATGTCGCGCTATTTCATTCTATTCGAATCAAATAGACAAATATGTTGCTTTTTGTTTTATTCAAATCGGTTAAGCCGTTTTCGGGAAAATTCAATTTTTGTGATTATTGCGAAAATTACAAATAAATTTCAATTTGGCATGGCAACGCTTAACATCTGCGAAGCTAGTACAAAGTTAGCGTCGAATTTTTGTTTTGCAGATTTTTCAACATTTTGACTATGTACATAATTGCTCAATACTTTAAAAAATAGATAATTAACATATGTATCATTTTCCAATATATACTACATAGCAAATTATCATAGTTTCCAAGAAAATTCAAAATAACATATAAATTTTTCGACTATACGCTCTCCTAGACTTTGTCGGAGAAGGCGCGCATTGCTATAATATAAACATAAAAATTCGAATGCTTTGCAATTTGTTTTATTCAAATCGTGCTATACGTTTTCAAGAAAATCGCATTTTAGTAGAATAGTACACATTTTTGAATTTTTGCGCGTTACCTAAAGTAGTCAAAACGTTGCCAAATATAAAAAATGGCGATCGTGCACATACCTATTTATCATATTTATTACCCATATATATCCCCAACTTATTGGCCATGTCGCGCTATTTCATTATATTCGAATCAAATAGACAAATATGTTGCTTTTTGTTTTATTCAAATCGGTTAAGCCGTTTTCGAGAAAATTCAATTCTTCTTGTGATTATTGCCAAAATAATATTACCATGGTGGCAACACGTGTTACGGCCGAAAGTTGGGCCACCCTTTATGAACTTGGTGGCAACTCTGGAACATAACTATCTACCCAGCAGAACTGTGGGTGTCGATTGGCCATGGGTAAGTGCTTACCTCGCCGATCACTACGTGGGTACACATCATAAAAAAACGGAAATTAAAGAACGCATTGCTAGGTGCCACTTTGTAAGTAGTGATGGTCTGCTGGTATGTGCTTATTTCCCCAGCAACGAACTAGCGCTCAGAACTGCAGGGTATATATTGCCAATCATTTTGAATAATTATATAAATATGAACATATGTATATTAGAGCATAATTGAAGAGCTATATTATGACTGCAACTCTTCTGAATTTACATATATATATATATACATATATATATATATATATATATATAACATTAAAAAAAAAAACAAAATATGCATTTGTTCTCGATCGGGAGTTGAACCCAGACCCACAAGATGTTAGGCCTGCACACCACCAGCAGAGCTAACGCGGTCCTTGTGCAAGTGCCATTTAACTGCAAACATATAGAACGCGAGCAATTGTTGTTGTCCTCTTCTGCGAGACTTTCGTCGCGGCAAAACAAAATTGACGTGCGCTAGCTGCTTGTCAGTGAGGCAACTGCACGTTGCAAAACTTCATATGTATACACATACTAATATAGGCGAGCATGTAGATACATACACGCATACATAGAAACGAAAGCAGAGCGCAACGAAATACGCCCGTGCTCATCGCTCCGCATTTGATCTGCGACTGAACTCAACGCTGCGCGGCGCGTTAGAACTTCGAATTTTCGAATGAGCCGAAGAGGCTCGGTGTTCGAATCGCAGCGCACGGCCCGACTGGGGCGGCAATAATACTGTTTTTAATGATACCTTTTGGATGTATGGACTTGACGCATCTATGTATTGTATGGTTAGTGGTACGACCGTTTTCACGGGAAAAACGCTCTTTCAGGACACTTTTTGGGCAATTTATGATATAAAATGCTCATAAAAAACTATCAGAAATCGCTCAAATTGATATGTGCGTCAAGATAGCTCCGCAAATTTAGCGTCACATATCGATAAAAAAATATCGACTAAAAAAACTTTTTATTTTCGTCTTTATACGTGATATTTAAACTTAAATTAAATTATCTTTCTATTAAATCCATGTTCGTCAAATTTCATGCAGTATTTATACACTAAAATCGTGAATGAAAAATTGGGGTAGCAACATTTTTGCAAATATCTCGGCTTTGACGAGTTGTCGGCCAAATCGGCTTATAACAAGTTATAGAGTATTGTTTTATGAACATACCCTCAAAAATTCATAATTTTATCACTATTCGTTTTTGAGATATTTCAGGAAAAGTACGATAACCTCAACTCCAGCCCCATACAAAATGAGCACAAAAAATCAATGTTGCCGATTAATGTCCGTATCTTTTTTTGACTTTCTTGTCGGCCATAGCGCACATTATACTTCCGTAGATACAACTATAAGGAAGATATATAGCAATTTTGGTTGAAATCCTACTAGCTGTTTTTGAGAAAATTGACCTTTTCCTAATCCGTAAAAACAAGTTCATTTCGCAGGTGCATCAAATCACTGGAACCAGCGTGGAACCAGTCAGTGTTAAGTAACACCATTTGGACTTTGGCGGGACTTCAAATACTTGCAGAAAATAACTAAATGAAGCAAATATTACTATAATTTAAAATTACATTTAAATACTCTATTTATAAATATATTACTTTGTTATAATTAATAAATATACGCAATTTTATATTCTTATTTAAATCGTAATTTTGCAGTTTACTTGATCATTGTTAGCGGCAAAACTTTATGTTAAAGCTATCATCAAATTATTCTTAATATTTGCAGAACTTATAGGCCATGTCGCGCTATTTCATTCTATTCGAATCAAATAGACAAATATGTTGCTTTTTGTTTTATTCAAATCGGTTAAGCCGTTTTCGGGAAAATTCAATTTTTGTGATTATTGCGAAAATTACAAATAAATTTCAATTTGGCATGGCAACGCTTAACATCTGCGAAGCTAGTACAAAGTTAGCGTCGAATTTTTGTTTTGCAGATTTTTCAACATTTTGACTATGTACATAATTGCTCAATACTTTAAAAATAGATAATTAACATATGTATCATTTTCCAATATATACTACATAGCAAATTATCATAGTTTCCAAGAAAATTCAAAATAACATATAAATTTTTCGACTATACGCTCTCCTAGACTTTGTCGGAGAAGGCGCGCATTGCTATAATATAAACATTAAAAATTCGAATGCTTTGCAATTTGTTTTATTCAAATCGTGCTATACGTTTTCGAGAAAATCGCATTTTAGTAGAATAGTACACATTTTTGAATTTTTGCGCGTTACCTAAAGTAGTCAAAAAGTTGCCAAATATAAAAAATGGCGATCGTGCACATACCTATTTATCATATTTATTACCCATATATATCCCCAACTTATTGGCCATGTCGCGCTATTTCATTATATTCGAATCAAATAGACAAATATGTTGCTTTTTGTTTTATTCAAATCGGTTAAGCCGTTTTCGAGAAAATTCAATTCTTCTTGTGATTATTGCCAAAATAATATTACCATGGTGGCAACACGTGTTACGGCCGAAAGTTGGGCCACCCTTTATGAACTTGGTGGCAACTCTGGAACATAACTATCTACCCAGCAGAACTGTGGGTGTCGATTGGCCATGGGTAAGTGCTTACCTCGCCGATCACTACGTGGGTACACATCATAAAAAACGGAAATTAAAGAACGCATTGCTAGGTGCCACTTTGTAAGTAGTGATGGTCTGCTGGTATGTGCTTATTTCCCCAGCAACGAACTAGCGCTCAGAACTGCAGGGTATATATTGCCAATCATTTTGAATAATTATATAAATATGAACATATGTATATTAGAGCATAATTGAAGAGCTATATTATGACTGCAACTCTATATATATATATATATATATATAACATTAAAAAAAAAAAACAAAATATGCATTTGTTCTCGATCGGGAGTTGAACCCAGACCCACAAGATGTTAGGCCTGCACACCACCAGCAGAGCTAACGCGGTCCTTGTGCAAGTGCCATTTAACTGCAAACATATAGAACGCGAGCAATTGTTGTTGTCCTCTTCTGCGAGACTTTCGTCGCGGCAAAACAAAATTGACGTGCGCTAGCTGCTTGTCAGTGAGGCAACTGCACGTTGCAAAACTTCATATGTATACACATACTAATATAGGCGAGCATGTAGATACATACACGCATACATAGAAACGAAAGCAGAGCGCAACGAAATACGCCCGTGCTCATCGCTCCGCATTTGATCTGCGACTGAACTCAACGCTGCGCGGCGCGTTAGAACTTCGAATTTTCGAATGAGCCGAAGAGGCTCGGTGTTCGAATCGCAGCGCACGGCCCGACTGGGGCGGCAATAATACTGTTTTTAATGATACCTTTTGGATGTATGGACTTGACGCATCTATGTATTGTATGGTTAGTGGTACGACCGTTTTCATGGGGAAAAAGGCTCTTTCAGGACACTTTTTTGGGCAATTTATGATATAAAATGCTCATAAAAAAACTATCAGAAATCGCTCAAATTGATATGTGCGTCAAGATAGCTCCGCAAATTTAGCGTCACATATCGATAAAAAAAATATCGACTAAAAAAACTTTTTATTTTCGTCTTTATACGTGATATTTAAACTTAAATTAAATTATCTTTCTATTAAATCCATGTTCGTCAAATTTCATGCAGTATTTATACACTAAAATCGTGAATGAAAAATTGGGGTAGCAACATTTTTGCAAATATCTCGGCTTTGACGAGTTGTCGGCCAAATCGGCTTATAACAAGTTATAGAGTATTGTTTTATGAACATACCCTCAAAAATTCATAATTTTATCACTATTCGTTTTTGAGATATTTCAGGAAAACCTCAGCTCCAGCCCCATACAAAATGAGCACAAAAATCAATGTTGCCGATTAATGTCCGTATCTTTTTTGACTTTCTTGTCGGCCATAGCGCACATTATACTTCCGTAGATACAACTATAAGGAAGATATATAGCAATTTTGGTTGAAATCCTACTAGCTGTTTTTGAGAAAATTGACCTTTTCCTAACCCGCAAAAACAAGTTCATTTCGCAGGTGCATCAAATCACTGGAACCAGCGTGGAACCAGTCAGTGTTAAGTAACACCATTTGGACTTTGGCGGGACTTCAAATACTTGCAGAAAATAACTAAATGAAGCAAATATTACTATAATTTAAAATTACATTTAAATACTCTATTTATAAATATATTACTTTGTTATAATTAATAAATATACGCAATTTTATATTCTTATTTAAATCGTAATTTTGCAGTTTACTTGATCATTGTTAGCGGCAAAACTTTATGTTATAGCTATCATCAAATTATTCTTAATATTTGCAGAACTTATAGGCCATGTCGCGCTATTTCATTCTATTCGAATCAAATAGACAAATATGTTGCTTTTTGTTTTATTCAAATCGGTTAAGCCGTTTTCGGGAAAATTCAATTTTTGTGATTATTGCGAAAATTACAAATAAATTTCAATTTGGCATGGCAACGCTTAACATCTGCGAAGCTAGTACAAAGTTAGCGTCGAATTTTTGTTTTGCAGATTTTTCAACATTTTGACTATGTACATAATTGCTCAATACTTTAAAAAATAGATAATTAACATATGTATCATTTTCCAATATATACTACATAGCAAATTATCATAGTTTCCAAGAAAATTCAAAATAACATATAAATTTTTCGACTATACGCTCTCCTAGACTTTGTCGGAGAAGGCGCGCATTGCTATAATATAAACATACAAAATTCGAATGCTTTGCAATTAGTTTTATTCAAATCGTGCTATACGTTTTCAAGAAAATCGCATTTTAGTAGAATAGTACACATTTTTGAATTTTTGCGCGTTACCTAAAGTAGTCAAAACGTTGCCAAATATAAAAAATGGCGATCGTGCACATACCTATTTATCATATTTATTACCCATATATATCCCAAACTTATTGGCCATGTCGCGCTATTTCATTATATTCGAATCAAATAGACAAATATGTTGCTTTTTGTTTTATTCAAATCGGTTAAGCCGTTTTCGAGAAAATTCAATTCTTCTTGTGATTATTGCCAAAATAATATTACCATGGTGGCAACACGTGTTACGGCCGAAAGTTGGGCCACCCTTTATGAACTTGGTGGCAACTCTGAACATAACGGAATAGAGCCACTAACCATACAATACATAGATGCTTCACGCAGACAAATTTTTTGTATCATCAAAAACAGTATTATTGCGACCCCAGTCGGGCCGTGCGCTGCGATTCGAACACCGAGCCTCTTCGGCTCATTCGAAAATTCGAAATGCTAACGCAGCGCGCAGCGTTGAGTTCAGTCGCAGATCAAATGCGGAGCGATGAGCACGGGCGCATTTCGTTGCGCTCTGCTTTCGTTTCTATGTATGCGTGTATGTATCTACATGCTCGCCTATATTAGTATGTGTATGCATATGAAGTTTTGCAACGTGCAGTTGCCTCGCTGACGAGCAGCTAGCGCACGTCAATTTTGATTTGCCGCGACGAAATTCTCGCAGAAGAGGACAACAACAATTGCTCGCGTTCTATATGTTTGCAGTTAAATGGCACTTGCACAAGGACCGCGTTGGCTCTGCTGGTGGTTTGCAAGCCCAACGTGTTGTGGGTCCCGGGTTCAACTCCCGATCGAGAATATATGCATATTTTGTTTTTTTTAATGCGATTTACATTTTTTCATTCCCTTTCAAGTTTACTGACAGAAGTAAGAACTAATCGCGCATTGATTTTTGATGACTTACAATTTTGTAATTTTAAATAATAAAATAAAGTCGTAATTATTTTTGCAAGCAATATTTAAAACTCAATTTAAAAAAGTTTGAACTTTAAAATTTTGTTTTTTGCATTTTAAGATAACAATAAAATTTCAATTATTATTAAAAGTTCAATTCTAATTTTCACTAGAAAATTTTCTAATAAATTAAAATTAAAACTGGAAAAAATTTAAATATAAATATTAAAAACATAGTGTTACAAATATAATTAATATTTTATTGTAATTATGGTTTTAATATTTTTATGTAATTATATTGAATTGTATAAATTGTATTATTACATGATTTTCTGAAATGTTATTTTTATCTTAAAATGCAAAAAACAAAATTTTAAAGTTCAAACTTTTTAAATTGAGTTTTAAATATTGCTTGCAAAAATAATTACGACTTTATTTTATTATTTAAAATTACAAAATTGTAAGTCATCAAAAATCAATGCGCGATTAGTTCTTACTTCTGTCAGTAAACTTGAAAGGGAATGAAAAATGTAAATCGCATTAAAAAAACAAAATATGCATATATTCTCGATCGGGAGTTGAACCCGGGACCCACAACACGTTGGGCTTGCAAACCACCAGCAGAGCCAACGCGGTCCTTGTGCAAGTGCCATTTAACTGCAAACATATAGAACGCGAGCAATTGTTGTTGTCCTCTTCTGCGAGAATTTCGTCGCGGCAAATCAAAATTGACGTGCGCTAGCTGCTCGTCAGCGAGGCAACTGCACGTTGCAAAACTTCATATGCATACACATACTAATATAGGCGAGCATGTAGATACATACACGCATACATAGAAACGAAAGCAGAGCGCAACGAAATGCGCCCGTGCTCATCGCTCCGCATTTGATCTGCGACTGAACTCAACGCTGCGCGCTGCGTTAGCATTTCGAATTTTCGAATGAGCCGAAGAGGCTCGGTGTTCGAATCGCAGCGCACGGCCCGACTGGGGTCGCAATAATACTGTTTTTGATGATACAAAAAATTGTTCTGCGTGAAGCATCTATGTATTGTATGGTTAGTGCTTGAATGCTGTCTTAGAGTGCAGCAGAAGTGGGTGATCGTATTTCGCGTCCACTTTAGTTTGTTTATTTATGCAATACGACTCAGTGTTGCTGCTTAGCTATTGGTACAGTGTACCCTCGATATATGCACATACTACACCTCCCTCCTTTTGAAAAATAACGTTATGAAGTGAAGTTATTTTCTATAAATTATATCATAATTGTAACATATTAGTGAATATAATATTAATGAATTAAAATGATTTCTGATATTGAGTTTTAAATGAACAAAAGGGAATAAAAAAATTTTTTTTTTTTTGAAAGTATTAAAATTCAAACATATTTATGTCTTTATATATATATATTTTTTTTTTTTTTTTTGGCTGATCAGACCTTTTTTTGTTCTATATTTGCTTTTTTAGCCTATCTTTATGTACTACCTGTTGTTTCTTATTTTGTATTTTAATAGTTATGTTGTCATTTAATCCTATATCTAATACGTCGTAAGGACCTTCGTATCTATTATCTAACTTATGACCTGTTTCGTTTTTAAGCAATACTTTATCTCCTATTTTTAAATCAAAATTATTTATGTTCTTATCGTATCTTAATTTTCTATCTGCTTTTGCTTTTTCTAACATTCTTCTAGCTCTATTGTATGACATTTCTAGTCTGCATTTTAGTTCTTTGGAATAGTCTTCTACGTTGTATATTGGGTCTATCTTGTTTATTTTACTGAAATCTTTAAATTGTCTGGGTAATCTGCCAAATACTAGTTCATATGGGCAATAGTCATGAACTATTGAGGGTGTTGTGTTGAAACAATAAGTGAAATATGGTAACCAAATGTCCCAATCACTTTTGTCAACTGATATATATGAACGTATATATTCATTGAATGTTCGGTGGCTTCTTTCTATTGTTCCTAGAGTTTGATGATGGTGAGCGCTAGATGTTAGATTTTCTATATGCATATATTTGCATAATTCGTTTATAAGTGAATTTTTGTATTCTGTACCTTGATCCGTAATGAACGTCTTCATTGGACCGTACTTCAATACAAATGATTCGAATATAGCCTTTGCAACTGTTTTAGCACTTTTATTCGGTGTTGGAATAGTGACTAAAAACTTAGTTAGATCGCATATGATTGTAACTGCATACTCATTTCCGTCTTCCGATTTCGGTAATGGACCAATGGTATCAATTAAAACGGTATCAAATGCTGTTGCTGGCGTTGGTGTCAATGTTAATGGTGTTTTGGTATGTATTGTTGTTTTGGCTTGTTGGCATTTCAAACAAGTCTTTACGTACTTTGATATTGTCTTAGTCATTTGTGGCCAATAATAAAATCTTTTGATTTTTGACAGGGTTCGCGCAATACCCGTGTGGCCTCCTTCTATAGGATCATCATGGAATTTTGTCAAAATTTCCTTAATTTGAGCTTCATCGTTTTTTTCTATGATTATCACCTTTTGTAGAATACCTAGTTCTACTTTTTCGAGTACTCGATTGCCCTTTGTTTTAAATTCATTTAGTGATACAAATTCGAATATTTGTTCACTTGGTGATATTCGCATTTTTGTTATTTTATGCATTCCGGCTTTTGAAATAAGCCTTTGAAAGAATTGATTTAGATCAAATGTTTCATTAGAATACAAGTCATTAACATCAAAGCGTGAAACAATTGTTTTTCCTCGTTTTAATAAACACTTATGTTTATCTATTTTGATTAGAACATGTTTCTTTGTGTCATTATTGTTGACAACTTCATAGACTTTGGGCTTTTCTATTATTTGCTCATTTTTATTTTGTGTTTTGACCTTTATTTCTTCTTTGCAGGAATTTTCCTGTGCAGCTTTTGATCTAGTCGTTACTTTTAGTATTTCTCTATTAATTGTTTTCAATTCTTTTATTGTTATGCGTGACAAGGCGTCCGCAATATGGTTATCTTTCCCCTTAAGATATTCTACAGTAAAGTCATACTCTTCTAAGTCAAGCCTCATGCGAGTGAGTTTGGAACTCGGATTTTTCATAGAGAATAGGTATGACAATGGTCTATGATCGCTTTTTACCATGAAATGCTTGCCATATATGTATGGTCGAAAGTGATTTATGGCCCAATGAATGGCCGCTAATTCTTGTTCTGTAGTGGACTTATTACTTTCACCTTGAGTGAACATTCTTGAAGCGTATGCCACTGGAAGTTGTTGACCATTGTGGTCTTGTGTAAGTACCGCTCCGCATGCGTGTTTACTAGCATCGGTTGTTATGCAAAATTCTTTGCTGAAATCTGGGTACTGTAATATTGTTGGTTTCATTAATTCCTTTTTTAAATATTCGAATGCACTATTGCATTCTGCTGTCCATTCGAATTGGACATTCTTTTTACAAAGCCTCGTTAAGTGGCGTGAGTGATTTGAAAAATTTTTAATGAAACGTCTGTAATAGTTACAGAAGGCTACGAATCGTCTAGCACTGTCAGCATCTGTTGGTATAGGATATTTTTCTATAACTTCATATTTGGTGTCATCTGGGAGTATACCTTTATCGGTACATTTGTGACCCAAATATGTGACTTCTTTCATAAACAAAGAACATTTCCCAGGATGTAGTTTCAGATTATGTTGCCTACATAGCTCGAATACATTTGTTAAATTTTTGAGCATATGTTTTTCTGAACAACCTATTACTACTAAATCATCCATATATAGAAATGCTTGCGATGGTTCAAGACCAGAGAATGCAAGTGTCATCATACGTTGGAAAGAGTTTGGTGCTACTTTCAATCCGTATGGTAGTCGCGTGAAGCGATATGAGCCGTTGGCTGTTGAAAATGATGTTATATCTCTATACTTTTTTTCTAGTTCTATCTGGTGGAATCCAGACATTAGGTCGAGACATGAAAAATATTTTGCTCTTCCTAATTGATCAAGAATATCTTCTATTCTTGGAAGTGGAAATTTGTCTGATAATAGTTTCTTATTTATTTGACGATAGTCTACTGCTAATCGCCATCTTTTTTCCGTTGAATTCGGAAGTGGTTTCTTTGGAACCAAAAGTAATGGACTATTATATTCGGACATTGATGGTTCAACAATTCCATCATCTATTAATTTTTTAACTTGTCTAGCGATTTCTGGTTTTTGACTATCTGCCATACGATAGTTTTTTATATAGACCGGTGTTTTATCTCCTAATCTGAGTTTTTGTTTGTAAAAATTGTTAGCTGATATTGGTTCTGTTTCTAAACCAAATATATCGCTAAATTCGGTGCATAAATTAGTTAGTACTGTATTAAACTGTTTAGGAAATCTCAACTGTTTAAAGATTTCTTTGGTTCTATTATCATTTTCTAATGGTGTTGTACAAATGTCATAGTCTTCCAATGATTCGCATTTGATCTTTGCGCCTTCTATTATGGCGTCTTTAGTATTTGTATTTATAATACGAATCAATGCGTTTTCGCTATCGACAATTGTGCTTGCTATTATTATACCCGGTTGTAGCTCCTGATTTGGTATTACAACCGTTTTTTCGCTAGTAAGTAATTTGACTTGTCTAATTACTTCGCATCTAGCTGGCAATAGTAATGTGTTGGAATCTAGGTTGTGTAAAATTGGAATGTTTATATGTCTATTGAAGTTATTGGGTCTTATTATGAACCAGTCTTGATTGCTTTGAAATTCTAATATGCAATTGTATTTTTTAATGAAATCTAAACCGATTATGCCATCGCATGGTACTGGAAAATTCTCAGGTACTACATGAAATTCATGTGGTATTAGAACATCTTGAATGCGTAGGTCAAGATCGATTGCTCCTATAGACTGTATGGTTCCTTGTCCAATACCTGTAATATTTGATATATTGCTGAAATTTAAGTTGCTATATTCATTTGCTTTGTCTTTTAGCAATGAAATGTCCGCACCTGTGTCTATTAATAATGTAAGGACTGTGTTTGTTTTGTAGTTTTTTGCTTTAATGAAAATACTCAGATTTAGGTTCAATTTAAACACCTTTACTGCTGATTGCTTAAGGGGTTTTGGCTGTTTTCCGATTGTACGTTACGCACATTTCGGTTGTTATTATCATTTTGATGTTGATTGTTATTTTGGTTTTGGTTACCCCTTCGGTTACCTCCGCCTCTGTTATTGCCACGGCCGCTTCCGCGACCTCTGTTATTATTGTTGTTACCATTCTGGTTGTAATTATTTCTGCCTCTACCGCGGTAGTTGGTATTATAATTACCTCGTCTATTATTCCCATTGAAGAATAAGACGGTGTTGGCATTGCCGGTCATTTCTGTACTGCAATGTATATATTTTTCCATTGCATCGTTGAATGTACTGAATGTACCTGCTGTTAAGATCATTTTTAGTGACTCATTGGCACAGTTTTTGATCATTGCCGATATCGACTCTTTTGTCGCGAACTTGTCGGCATTATCGGCGTCTAATCCGCCGTCTATGTAAGCTGCTTCAAGCTGCTTACGCATGTTGTCTACGTCGGTAGCGTACTGGGACGCGGTTTTGCCTTTTTGTTGGGCATTCATCAACTTGGCTTTTATAACGTCAGGCGATTCGCCTTTTACGTTTGCCTGCAATATGTTAATTATTGCCTGTATAGATGTCGCATGTTCGACTTTATATGTCAGTGGTCCAATAATTTTTGTCTTTATGACCTCTACTGCTAAAGCTTCTTGATCTCCTTTAGTGAGATCCGTCAACTTTAACGCTGTCACAAACCTATTTAGATGGAGTTTTTACCATCGAATTCAGGTATTGTGGCGGATACCTGTTTAAGGTACGCTCTCTGAGCTTCCACTGTATTGGCCATGTTTATATTCGTCTTTTTCTCTTCTATGGACTCGATATCGCTTTCGATATCCCAATCCTCTTGAGGTTGTGATTCGTCCCGTTCTTTTAGCTGGCTTTCGTCGAATTCCGCTATTTTCGATATTTCAGTTGGTACTTCTATTATAATACTGTGTCTAACACTAGTATTATGTAATCTTTTACCAAATGAACTGAGAACTTTTAAGCCTTGAGCTTTATGTTCTTCAGTGAGATTTTCTCTGTTCTTTAATATAAGATTTTGTAGCGCGTTGTATTGCGTTATCAATACCTTTATGTGATAAATAAGCGTTTGAGTTTTTATCGGAGCGCTTTTGTTGATGCATTTATATGATTTATCAAAAGCATCTCTAATATTGTTTATAGCTTTTACTAGGTTTAGCCATTCCATGTATGTACATTTTAGCGATGTAATCGCAACTGTACCCCTGTGGTATGGTCTGTACTATGATGGTCTGTACTAGGAGGTACGTGATGGTCACGTACGATAGTATTTTTTTTTTTTTATATTTTGTCTAAATCGTTGGCTCGACCCATGTAAGTCTTTCTCAACGATCTCTTATGAAGAAGATATATCTTCAGTACTAGGTTAAAGGCTGATATTACTACTAAAATCAAAAGTAGCAAGTACAGTCCGTCTAAATGTGGAGTTGTATCCACGACTTCTACTGTATTTACAACATTTGCGGTGTTACCGTCCGATTTTGACTTGGTGCCCCCCCCATTGTGAACAAAATTTTAGTTAACGATATAGACAGATCTAGATTAGATAAAAACATAGATATATCTTGAATAATTGACAATTATTATCTTCCTTTGTTTTGTTTGTAATAAAACTCTATACCGTTTCCCTAATTAATGAATGAATTCATTATACTCAGTTTATGTGTGTTAGTTGTGAATATGGGCCCTATTACGTTAGTAATTGTTGTTTTTGTTGTTGCAGCGGAAATCGCATCGGCAACATTAATAATATTGGGGCGGTTTGAGCTATGGCTTTTAAAAGCAGCTCGCCGCTTTACTTCGCACCGCGAAGTTGAATGTTGATGGCTGCAAGGCACTCCTTGTAGCGCTGTCGGTCTTCCCCGTTGGTTGCCGTCTTCAGCATCTCGATGTTCAGTCTTCTTAAGCTGAGCAATTTTACTCGGCGGCCACCTCGCTTCTTCTTAGGTGGCTGCTCCCTCGCTGCTGTCCTTGCCTTGTATTCTTCGATAGTCAAGGGCTTTGGTCCCGCGGCTGGATCTGCCTCTATTGCCTCTTTAAGTCTTGGCAGGTCCCTTTGCTCGACAGGAGCAGGGTGTTGAAACGTCGGCCTGGTGGTCATTCGCTATTGTAGCTCATCTGCTACTCCTTCGTTGCTATAGTGTGCGGACGTGCACACCATAGTTTTGTTAACTTTTGTTTTTTTTACTTGATTCGACTACGTTATTTCGTTTTTATGGACTGCCCGACTTTTGTTTGCTTCATTTTTTTTTTTTTAACTTATGATTTGTGTATTGTGTGTTTTCATCATTTCACTGCAGCAAGACAATTGTTGAATTGATAAACGTTTATATCATTATTTGTCTTTTGATTATATCGCCTTTATTTTTTGGGTTGTTTTTGTTTTTAAAAAAAAAAACTATCCGAAGAGCCTTAGCTCTTTTGTCACGGTCGCCATGTGATAAAAATGTTTTAAGTTCGTAGTCAAGGGAAATAGTTGCAGCACGTCAGTGCTGATCTGTTGTCAAACTGTGTATGTTCTTTTATTCAAATAATTCGGTTGGCTTAGCCTAAGTACATAATGGTAGAATGCCACTGCGTAGAAGAGCAGCCGCATATATATATATCTTATATACTATGTTATGGAGAGAGAGTTTTATGGGCATATACATATATATATTGTAAGTGGTCAGCATGGGAATGCTGACATAGCTTGAATGCTGTCTTAGAGTGCAGCAGAAGTGGGTGATCGTATTTCGCGTCCACTTTAGTTTGTTTATTTATGCAATACGACTCAGTGTTGCTGCTTAGCTATTGGTACAGTGTACCCTCGATATATGCACATACTACAATAGCTTTAACATAAAGTTTTGCCGCTAACAATGATCAAGTAAACTGCAAAATTACGATTTAAATAAGAATATAAAATTGCGTATATTTATTAATTATAACAAAGTAATATATATATAAATAGAGTATTTAAATGTAATTTTAAATTAAAGTAATATTTGTTTCATTTAGTTATTTTCTGCAAGTATTTGAAGTCCCGCCAAAGTCCAAATGGTGTTACTTAACACTGACTGGTTCCACGCTGGTTCCAGTGATTTGATGCACCTGCGAAATGAACTTGTTTTTGCGGGTTAGGAAAAGGTCAATTTTCTCAAAAACAGCTAGTAGGATTTCAACCAAAATTGCTATATATCTTCCTTATAGTTGTATCTACGGAAGTATAATGTGCGCTATGGCCGACAAGAAAGTCAAAAGAAGATACGGACATTAATCGGCAACATTGATTTTTTGTGCTCATTTTGTATGGGGCTGGAGTTGAGGTTATCGTACTTTTCCTGAAATATCTCAAAAACGAATAGTGATAAAATTATGAATTTTTGAGGGTATGTTCATAAAACAATACTCTATAACTTGTTATAAGCCGATTTGGCCGACAACTCGTCAAAGCCGAGATATTTGCAAAAATGTTGCTACCCCAATTTTTCAATCACGATTTTAGTGCATAAATACTGCATGAAATTTGACGAACATGGATTTAATAGAAAGATAATTTAATTTTCTATTGTTTTTCATTTTTTACTTTAAGTTTAAATATCACGTAAAAAGGCGAAAATAAAGTTTTTTTAAAATTACGCTTGTTATTCGATTTTTTTGATTTGCGGTGGCGGAAGTGGGCGTGGCAAAAATTTGAAACAAACTTGATCTGCGTTCAAACCTACTAAATGCTATCGAAAAAAGATTATAGCTCTATCTCTTATAGTCTCTGAGATCTAGGTGTTCATGTGGACAGACACACAGACGGACAAACGGACATGGCTAGACCGTCTCGGCTGTTGACGCTGATCAAGAATATATATACTTTATAGTGTTGGAGATGCCTCCTTCTACCTGTTACATACATTTCTTGCCGGCACAAAGTTATAATACCCTTCTACCCTATGGGTAGCGGGTATAAAAATACAAATTTGTATTTCCACGGGTCGCGAACGTACGCGTTAAATTAAAAATAAAATTGAAAAGAAACGTTTCCTAAATCTTTTTTCTTTTGCTTTTCGATAGCATTTTTTAGCTCTTTGGTTAGTGTAAATTATGGGGCTTATCGAGTTTTAATTTTTATATGTAGGTAGGTAAGTGGAACCGGCTGCCCCTGTACGGAGCAAAGCATAGACCAGTGGAGGTTCGTAGGTGTACCGGTAGCGTATCTTCGTCTCAGAAGTCGCACGTATGGATGCGTTTTTGGCAAAAGCCAGCAGCATCCTAGGAGGTAGCCGTGAAACGTCCCGAAAATCGTTGTAGCACGGCGAATTAAGGTATTTCAGCCGGAGTCGGGATAACGTTGGGCATCTACAGAGAAGATGCTCAAGTGTTTCCGGGGTTCGTTGCATTTCCTGCTTTGATCACTGTTCGTGATGCCCAGCTTTATAGCATGTACAGCCGACAGACAGTGACCAGTTAAAATGCCTAGCATTAGCCTGCAGTCTTTCCTTGAAAGCTGCATGACGAATTTGGTTAAGTTTTTGCTAGTAGAGGCACACATCAGCCTTGCAGTTTTGCACAAGTTGGCAAGTCTAGAGCGCACCTCAATTTCACTGCCTAGAGTTCGCAGGGATATCGGAACATTGCACATGTTACTGACATCGAGCCCCACTCCCTCTTTGGCGAGAGTGTCTGCGATCTCGTTGCCATCGATGCCCTGGTGGCTTGGGATCCAATAGATACGCACGACCGCAGATGCGTTCAGCGACTCTATTGCTTTTCTGCTGTCCAGGACAACTTTGGGCTTGACCACATCACAACAAATATGTTAATAGAGGTGTGATTACGCTGTAAACCCCGAGCCAATTCGGCAGCCTTGCCAATGGCAAAAACTTCCGCCTGGAAGATGCAGCAATGGTCTGGGAGTTTATAGGATCATCCATCTTCGACCCGTGAAGAGGTTGAGGGCTTCGGGAATGCATAACCCTTCCCGCCAGCAATCCGGTTCCAAGAATAGTGTGTTAATATGGTCGGTACTGGTAAGGGGGATAGTATAGTCCAAGTCTCTACTAGCCTCCCTATAAATGGCGCTGTGACCATAGCCTAGCAGACCCAGATTGCCAGTTGCGGCAAGCCGTAGGGACGATTTTGCGGCTATGGATTGCGCGTATAGGTTTAACGGTTCGACACCAGCTATTATCTCGAGGGCTTTAGTTGGCGTCGACCTGAGAGCGCCTGTGATACACAGTAGCGCTTGACGCTGTGTCCTTTCCATGATGGATAGGTACGTCCTTTTTTCCGTGGCCTGCCACCACACTAGAACCCCGTAGGTGAGGATAGGGCGAACAACTGAGATGTATATCCACCGCATTAGATTAGGAGAGAGACCCCAAGTGCAACTAAGCATATTTTTCGCCATGTACAAGGCTCCGGTGGCCTTCTTAACCCTTTCTAACACATTGAACTTCCATGACAGTTTGCTGTCCAGGACCACACCTAGGTATTTTAATGCTAGGCTCGGCTTTAACATAGTGCAGCCTATTTTTGGGGGGGACCACGAAGGTACCTTATATCTCTTCGTGAAGAGGATAAGGTCCGTTTTGTCCGCGTTAATGCTGAGCCCGGCTGATGCGGCCCATGCTTTAACTTCCCGTAAAGTAAGTTCCATTACGGAACTAAGGGTGGTTGGGCATTTCCCAGTTATCAAAATGCTTATGTCATCGGCTTAGCCATTAACTTGGGGGCCCGTCTAGTGAATTTTTGAAGTAGGCTATTTACGACCAAATTCCAAAGGAGAGGCGAGAGGACCCCACCCTGGCCACCTCGCACTTCCTTTGTAATGGCCGCATCGCCCCACGTAGCCACCACCCGCCTGTCACAAAGAAGACAGTTGACCCACCTGTGGATCGCTGGAGCCGTGTTAACAGAGGTAAGGCCCTTCATAATAGCGTCCGTAGTGACGTTATTGAAGGCGCCTGAAATATCAAGAAATGCTTCCAAAGCATATTCTTTGTAATGGTCTGCTTTTTCGATGGAGGCCACTAGAGCATGGAGAGCTGTCTCAATGGACTTGCCCTTTGTGTACGCATGCTGATTTGGGGACAACAGATGCATTGAGTTGCTTCTGATGTGCAAATCAAGTAGCTTTTCCAACGTTTTTAGCAGGAAAGAGGTTAGGCTGATAGGCCGGAAGTCATTTGGAACCACATGACTGCCTTTGCCCGCCTTGGGCAGGAAAATGACTTTCGAGGTCCTCCACAGAGTGGGGATATGACCTCATGTGAGGCACGCCGAATAGATACCCGATAGCCACGGAACAATCGTGAGCTTGCTAGCTTGCAGCATTGTTGGCGAAAGTCCATCGAGACCTGGCGACCTGACCTTCGCAAAGGAGTCGATAGCCCAAATTATTTTATTAACTGTAATTAGACCGGCAGGGGGTCTCATACTGGGAGACTAGGAAAGAGTTTCCAGTCACTGTTCTCTATTCCAATACATCCCGGGTTTAATTTTTATAATATTGGCAAAAAAAAAACATGCGGTCGGGAACGTACGCAAAGTGGAAGTCGACTTTGGCTTAATCTAGTGAAATGCAAAAATCTGCGAATTGGGACGGAATATTCTAAAGCAATAACTTTACTTTTAAAATAGATTCATATAGCTTTCTATTAAGCATATTCCCAAGAAAATATCTCCATTTATTTATTTTTAATTATATTAAGTTCTGGGTGCGAACGTACGGGACGCGAACGTACGATTTTTTCATGTTACTTTATTTAATAATTATTTTAACTACTATTTTTTATGAATAACTTTATATTTAAAAAAAAAAAACAAGTAAGAAAGCTACAGTCGAGTGTACTCGACTGTGAGATACCCGCCACCCATTTTGAATAAAAGAAATATATTTTGCGATATTTTCTCAAAATATACCAAATATTCAAAATACTAAATATATACCGAATGGTATATTTGGTATATCGACATAGTACCGTATTCAAAATATACCATAGACGGCACAATATACCAGATTGTCAGCCAAAGCAACTAAGACCCCTAGTAAGTAGGCGTTTTTGCCCATACAAAAGTATTTCTTTAATAACTTCGACAATTTTTATCTGATCGCAACCAAATCATAAATACTGTAGTTATTATTGTATATGCCAAAATTCGAAACTCTGGCTTTAAAATTACGCTTGTTATTCGATTTTTTTGATTTTTACGGGCGGAAGTAGGCGTGGCAAAAATTTGAAACAAACTTGATCTGCGTGCAAGCATAACAAAAGCTGTCGAAAAAAAATTATAGCTCTATCTCTTATAGTTTCTGAGATCCAGTGTTTCATACGGACGGGCGGACAGACGGACACGACTAGAGCGTCTCGGCTGTTGACGCTGATCAATAATATATATACTTTATAGGGTCGAAGATGCCTCCTTCTACCTATTATATACATTTCCTGCCGGCACAAAGTTCAAAGTTCACCCTATGGGTAGCGGGTATAAAAATACGATGATTATGAAGATTTTGTTTTCGGTCGTGGTTGACCATTTGACGGATAAGCCCAAATATATTTTTCGATCGAGAATCGAACTAGTGTTTACAACAGGCTTTCATCGCTGAAAAACAAAAACTGTTGTATGTATCAATTTCAAACATTTGTGCAAACCCTGATCACATAACACTGCTACAATTCGTTGGCCTATCAGGGGTTCCACAGAAATTTCATTCTGCTGCAAATTCCGCTGGCGTTATGTGCTGCCACCAGTGTTGCCAGAATCGCATCCTGTCAATACTGGCTTTTTCCAAATGTCATTTGCTTGAAAAAAATGCAAAACACTTTTAAACGCTTTTTTTTAGATTTGTTTTTTATTTGCCCAAAATATAAAACAATATTTGCTGTAGCTGTTCTGTCGATGCTTGCCAACATTTTTAGTGACAAATCGATTGTATACATAGTATTGTGTTACGGACTGGTTGTCTTCCCTGGGGCCGTGCCGGCTGGCTCATCGGTACTCAGGTGGAGTTCCATCCCTGGCCCGCAGTCCGCACAATCGATAATTTCACCGATATTAACAGCTGTTTATAACAGAAGAAACGCATCACTAACAGAAAAACAAAACAGCTGCCGCGCAATTGAAAATTGCGCAAAACTAAAGGAAATTCAAAACATACTATTGACGACGGTAAGTACTAAGAAAAACAATAATAAACACACTCACTGATCCATTTTATGTTTGAATAGGGCCCAGTTGGACCCCGGCGTACCCACCCTGCCTGAGATGGCCACATCGACGCCATCTCCCTTGCGTTGGCCACTATGTCAGTGGCTGCTCCTCATCCGGCGTAGTGCTGTGGAATTTCCCTCCCCTCCATGCTGAGAAACTTACACAACCATGTTCATCGTAATTACTAATATTATATATAATTCATGAAATTTTCTTAATAACTAACATTTAACTTATTTATTTTTATTTACAGATATCATAACAAATATTTGGACTTTAAAACGGCAAAGGAACAAGATTCATAAATTACGTAGTAGGACGAGCGAAACAACAAATAGCCACAACGGCGTAAAGGACAACTTTTATTATATGTAACACCTCCGGGCGGTTCATATATTATATATTTATCCACCAATTTATATACGTATGTTTTTATGAACATATATATATATATTTATCTGAGTCGCCTTATTGTCAACCTTAACCTACCTAAGAGCTCTTGGGATTGGTGAAAGGGGCGATATGGGTGGTGATATGTATGTATATATAAATAAATTAGTAAATATAAACATATAATCCCGCAGCAAGTGGATTTTAAGAATGTATGTATGTATGTATAAAGGTGTCTGTCGTCCCTACTCTGTTATTTATTTACAAGAAAATAAATTTGAAGTTACTTTAATTTATATCGTATTTCGAACTTTAATTTACTTTAATTAATTATTTATTTAATTTACTTGGAAATTTCATTTACTTTGCAACATTCTTAAATTAATGATTGCTAAATGATCTTGCAGAAAAATACAGACAACAAAATACAAAAAAAATACAATTGATTGCTGTTTCCGCTTACGTAGCGGGATGACGGTCGCGAGTATTGGGACACACCGCACTGGCGGTCGGAGCTGGGGCTGGCTTGGAACTGACTCACCGTAGGCGGCGTCTTCTGACGCTCGCTGCCCCACGTCGTCGGTGCTGTTCCTTCGTCGTTGAAGCGCCGTGTGCCTTCTCGTGGCGACGATCGCCCGCGCTTGTCCAGCGGTAATGCTCTGGTCGTGGCTGTCGTTGTCGTTGTTGTTGCAGTCGTGGTTGTTGTTGTTGCCGCCGCCTGTTGCAGTTGATGTTGTTGCTGCTGCTTTTGTTGCTGCTGTCGTTGCAGTTGCCGCTGCTTGTTGCAGTTGATATTGCTGATATTGATATTGGAGCAATTTTCAAATTTCTCCCTCCCTGGAGTTGCCATTCTCTCTCTCCGATATATCGCTTCGCGATACATCGATAACCCCCCAAACATTGCTGGCACAAACGATATCCAAAACGTAACAATACCACCCCCTAGATCGTTTGTGACCAGCCGGCATCTATTGCAGCGCCCAACGTAGGCTACACCCACGACACTAACTGAAACAGATATAGAGCAACGGATCACCAACACTACATCCTTAGAAGGTAAGTCAAGCTCACTATAATCGTGTATCTTTGCTGTGACAGACTCCTAACGATCTTCCTTGCAGATCCTCTAATTGTTTTTTCCTTTGTTCGTCTCCAGTATTTGGTCGCCTGTTCTCACGGGTATTTCGCCAGTTCTTTGCGGACGTATCGGACACATCTTCAGTGCAACTCGTCAAATAATCCTGACGCGGATTATGCAATGGCGGCTCCGGCTCATTCTGGTGGTCCTTCGGGATTACTTCTGTCTCTGCCATCGATTCCTGCTGCGCAGCGGCGGGTCGACAGCCACTACTATCTTCCGTCTGCGGCCGAATGATCTCCTGCAGCAGCTTCATCATCTCCAGGAAGCCTGCGCGAATCTCATCGCGTATCGTTGCTGCAATACCCTCCACCAGTGAACTCCTGTAGGTCTCATGGGCCTGCGCAATAGCTGCGTTCACGGTCGACTTGATGACTGAATCCATCAACTCCGGTGAATAGATTTGTCTGCCCGTATCCGTCGAATTGCTGGCAGTTGCTGATACTACCTCCGATGCTACTGCTGGTTCACGACCTCCTGACATTCTATTTTTTTTACTAATCTACTGCTACGTATAAACTCACTAAATACCAACAAACTCCTATAATAAATAAATAAATACCTTTAACCAATACGTTCCCTAATAAATAAATAAATAACTCAAACAAACTAACAACAACAATTTCCTTTTTTCATTCTATAACATTAACAAACGGAAGGGAGAGAAAAACTTCACACTACGACCTAACCAACGCTTTACTACGCGCAATTCAAACAATGGACAAACACTTAAGCACTAATCAGATGCTCTATCCATCGCTCTCGTGATGGATGGCATCCAAGGAGCGCTACCTGAGACCTATTTTGATTCCGTCTCGCTTTTGAGCACGTTTGGTGTCCGCTGTGTGGCAGGTGCGGCGCAGAATCGATCCTGTATCGATCTGGGTCACCTGTCGCCTATGCTGATACTAGAGCATCAGGCCAGCACACATCCAAACGCCACTCGAAATGAGATGGAACAAATAGTACACATAAACAACAAAGAGAATCTGCCTATTTAACAATTCTAACCTAATATCACAATTCTATCACAATATTTGTTCGTAGCTGCCACCAGGCTACGATGACACGTTGCAAACTCTCTACTACATCTTAAAGAGTGACACACGCGAGTTATACATTTGTCACCACTTACCACTTCCCCATCTCATTTGTCACCACTTACCACTTAACCAACACTAACACATACAAAGCGTTCCATTAGATCGGGATTGCGATCGTCAATTATGTAAACATAAACATTCAAGCTTCCACTATAAACTAATAACCCAAACTGGGACTGCTAGCTTCTTTAACGTAAACATAAACAATCTCTTGCAACTGAAACTAATAACGAATCTCAACCCAAGTCCCAATATAAACACTAACCACAACTCCAAAGTCAGAATATTATAAACAACTCAGACGGTTTGGCTGCCGCCAACATCACAGTATAAAATAACACTTCTTGCAAAGCTTAACTTCAGTTTGTATCAATTCTTTGAATAAAGCAGTTCAGCACTACAGTACTGTGTAAATTCTCATTTATTGAAAATACAACTCATACAAATATATATGTCAAACATATATATAACTGGCGCAGCCGGTCTGAACGGACGGATAAATTAATAACACACTAAGAAGTAACATTTGAACTAGCTGAAAAGGCATAACAAGTGTTATCGAAAGTGAAAAAGTTAAAACAAAACACACACTAAGAAGTGATATTTGAACTTAGCTGAAAAGGCATAACAATTATCACCAAAAGTGAAAAAGTGTAAAACAATAGTGGCATAAAAAAGGACAAAGTCATAATTGTGCAACTAAACTAAAAACTAAACAATCCAGTGGCAATTTAACAATCAAAGATAAATCTAAAAAAAAAATATATAAACTTTAAAATGGCAAACGAAATGCAGAATTGCATTCAGGCTCTCACTCAAATTATTGTTCAACAAATGCAACTACCAAATGCGAACTCAAGAACAAGAGCTAGAAACCAGATTGAAAAGGAAACTCGATATCTTCCAACATTTACTGGACAAGATGGTACTCTCCATGGATTCATTGCTTCAGTGGACCAGATTATGCAGGAATATGCAGATGATGCGGATCAGGTTTTCAGCGTTATATTCAACACGAAGATTCAAGGACAGGCAAGAACAGTTCTCACCATCAACACACCGACAACGTGGGAAGAATGTAAGGAGAAATTGCGACATCATTACCGGCCAAGAATGGACCAAATGGGTTTGACTAGGAAGATCAACAATCTCAGAGTGACATCTATTAAAGATTTAGATATTAAGGTAAGGTACATAGTGGAAGAAATAACAGACTTTGCTGTATTTGAAAATAATGAAAGCTTAGTAAATATATTAAGTTCACTATTGATTCAACGAATAAAAGAATTAGCAGCAGGCTCCATGGCAGTCTCGCTAATGCCATTAACAACAGTGCAAATGGTTAGAAATGAAATTGCTAAATATATCGGTCTAAATTTTGGAAATTTAAATCAAAGATTGTTAATTCGTAAAAATACCGAGAATGACTCAGGTAACAATATTGATCAAAGAAATAATAATAACAACAATAATAATAATAAAAACAACAATAATAATGGCAATTTTCCAAAAGTCAAAATACTAGGAGACAATATAACAATCAACAACAAAATAGGAATAACAATACTAATCCACAATACAATCATAACTATAACAATAATCAACAAAATCAGAATACTAACAATAATCCACATCAATATCCAAATAATAATTACAATAAAAATGAAAGTCAAAATGTTAGACAGAATCCCCAGAGGCAATGAGTGTTGATAATATAATTGATGACGATAATAAAAGTACAACAAGTGAAATCCCTAAAGATTTTTTTACCCAGTAGCCTCGGATGAAAGAAAAATTTTAATAGAAGGAACAATTGAAGATTGTAAATTTACTTTTTTGTTAGATACTGGATCCACAATTAGTATATTAAACACAAATAGAGTGCAGGAAAATTTTTACAAAATAATTGAAAAATATTCAAAAACAATTCATACAATTAATGCAAAGTTTGAAACTAATAATTACTTAGTTATGACAGAAGCACCAAGAGAATTTCAATATTCTCCAAAAGTTCGTTCAAGATGGGTGGCTTTACCCCTGGATAAATCATATGATTTTCTATTGGGTATGGACTTCATCCAAAGAAACGTTCAATTTATTGATTTCAAGAAGAAAACAATTAAACTGATAAATGATGCTGAAATTCCATTCCATTCCAAGTATCCTGAAGAGGCTTGTGTTTTGGAAGTAAGTGAAATTGAAAGCTTTAATTTAACAGATTTAAATTTAGAAGAAAAGGAAATTATTACCAATCTAAACAAAAGATTTAACAAGTTATACTATAAAGAAGGCGACCAATTGACAAATACAAATACAGTGGTACACAATATAAGAACAATAACGGACCAACCGATCAATTCGAAAATTTACAGGTGTTCTCCAAAATATGAAGAAGAAATTCGAAAACAAATTTTAGAAATGGAAAGAAACGGCATAATAAGAAAAAGCAGAAGTAAATACAGCTCACCTATATGCATGGTGCCAAAGAAAATAGATAATTCAGGAGTACAAAAATATAGATTATGAGACTATCGTCGATTAAATCATGTAACAATACCAGACAAATATCCGTTACCTCTCATGGACTCAATATTAGACAAACTTGGCAGGGCTCAATATTTCAGTACATTGGACTTAGCAAAAGGCTATCATCAAATCTTGATGGCTGAAGAAGACATAGAGAAGACAGCATTTGTTTCACCATTAGGACTTTATGAATACGTTAGAATGCCATTCGGACTAAAAAACGCACCAGCAACTTTTCAAAGATTAATGAATGATGTTTTAAGAGATTACATAAACAAAATATGTGTAGTCTACTTAGACGACATTTTAATATTCTCAACAACGCTCGAAGAACACAAACATGCTTTAGAAAAATTTTTAAAAAACTCCGAGAACACAGATTAAAAATACAAGTAAATAAATGCTCATTTATGAAACAAGATACAGAATTTTTAGGACATGTACTCAGTAAAGACGGAATTCGACCAAATCCAAAAAAATACAAGATATTTTAGCTATTCCAATCCCAAAAACAGAAAAACAACTAAAAGGTTTTTAGGCATGACTGGTTTTTATAGAAAGTTCATAAAAGATTACTCAAAAATTGCATACCCTATGATCAAATATTTACAAAAGGAAATAATATTAATAAAAATGACCCAGAATTTATAGATTCTTTTGAAAATTTAAAAGAACTTATAAGCTCACATCCAATTTTGAAATTCCCAGAATTCGATAAACCTTTTACATTAACGACAGATGCGAGTGATTTTGCAATAGGAGCAGTGTTATCACAGCAAACTCAGCCAACAGCATTCGTATCTAGGACCCTAAACAAACACGAAAAGCAATACAGCGCGACAGATAAAGAATTTCTGGCAATTGTGTATGCCGTAGACTACTTTAGGCATTACCTATATGGCACACAATTTACAATTATAACTGATCACCAACCAATTATGTATCTAAATAAAAATACAAAGGGAAAGACCTCAAGGACAAACATCAAAGGTGGATATTGAAACTACAAGAATTTGATTGTGATATCAAATATTTAAAAGGAAAAAATAACAAAGTGGCGGATTTCCTCAGTAGGCAGGAAACAGCCCCGCTTATAGACAAAGAAAATATTAATGAATCAAATTTAGCATTGACAGACACAATTCACTCAGCAAACGAGAACGAACCAATAGATTTTTATATAACAGATGATATAGTTAATAAATTCAAAACTCAAATCATTATCACATATTTAGCAACAGACAGTATAATTAAAAATAAAGGCAGAACAATTATTGAAATTAATCCAGCAGACGACAATTTAGAAATAGAACAGAAACTCTTAAACAATATTAATAGGGGAACTATTGGCATATATTCAGAAGTACCAGATTCCATTTACTATAAAGTACAATGTATTATAATAGACAGTTTTAAAGACACGAAAAATATAAAATTCTTAAAATGTACAAAACGAGCAGTAGACATAAATGACGAACAGGAACTCCACAAACAAATAGCTTTATATCACACAAAAGAATCCCTACATAGTGGCATGAACGAGACATTTTATAGTTTGAAAGACAAAATTTATTATCCAAAACTTAGAGAGCACATTAACTTAGTTATATCCAACTGCACAAAATGTAGAGAAATTAAGTATGACAGGAAACCGATCAAAGCAAAATTCAATATCACAGAAACTCCTCAAGAGAAAAATGAAATAATTCATATAGACATTTTCCATATCAAACACCGATCATTTGTTACAATCATAGATAAACTTACAAAATTCGTAGCTGCATACAATATAAAAGATATGAATTGGAGGGTAAAATTGCAAATTATAATAGAGCAATTCACAAAATTTGGCAAGCCCAACAAAATTATTATGGATAATGAATTTAGATCAGAACAGATTCAAAGTTTCTTAAATAAAGAAAAAGTCGAGTTACATTTAACAAAACCAAACTCGCACACAGGTAACGCAGACATTGAAAGACTTCACTCCACGTTAATAGAAATTGTCAATAGCATAGATGAAGACATCTCGATAGAATCAAAAATTCAAATTGCTGTTAACACTTACAATAATAGGTATCACACAACTATAAAATGCTCCCCAAACGAAGCTAAAAATACAAAGAACTCACAAGACCTTAAAGAAATAATAAGCGCTAACAAAGAAAAATCATAACAAAACTAAATGAAGAAAGAGAACAGTATGAAGAAAAAAGAGAGGAAGGACCAATTAAAAATTACAAAAGATTAAGACATAAAGATGAGCCGTATTTTAGATACGCCAAACTAGAAGATATTCATCCATGTAATATCAAAAGACCATTAAAAATGGAACCAAATTAAAATACATGCACATATACATTAACAGTTTTAGTAATAAATACATATATATATATACATTTTTTTTTCTTTTACTCGCACTTTCAGAATATTTTATTAATCACTTTAATGATTTTATCAATGACACATGCTAGACTGCATGTGGTCCCAATTCAAGAGGAGGCAGGATATGTCCCTATACATATGTATTCTACAGAAATTGTAAATGAAACTATTATAATTTTGCACATTATTGACATTAATCAAATCACTATAATAATCAATAAAATATACGACAATATAAAGAACTTCGAAATAGCAAATAAGGAAACATTAATTGACGAAATAGAATTACTAAGGGCAAAAGTAAGTTCTATCACCCCATCAACACGAACAGAAAGAGGTATTTTTAATGGAATAGGCGCCGTACATAAATGGCTATTTGGCGTTATGAACAATGAGGACAGGGAAGAAATTATAGAACACTTAAATATAATAGATCAAAATAATCACAATGCAATCACTAACTTAAACCAACAAATTCACATTAACAACCATTTTAATAATACTATTAACACACTAGCAGGTATAATCCATCAAGACAGAAATATGATAGAACTTCTTTCAGCCAAAATGAATAACCAAACAAAAGAAACAATAAAAAACATATTATTCAATGATCAAATGAGAACTTTAAAAAATATTGAAGAAAAATTAAATTATATTCAAGAAACCATTGCATCAACAAAACACAATATATTTTTACCAGAAATATTATCAAAAGACGAAATAAATAAATTTAAAATAGATTTTTACAAAATTAAATTAATCAGAATGGGCATATTAAAATACAAAAACAACGCAATTGTCATGGCAATCAAGCTACCCAAAAACTTTGTAAAAACAGACATCAAACTCATAACTGCAATACCTAACAGCAACAATATTCAAATTGATCAAGAAAATTTACTAATTACTCAAATTGGTAATAAAATATATGATTATAAAGAAAATGTAATTTTAAGGGAACTAACATTAAGTAAAAGCTGCACAATAAACAACAATTGTAAATTCAAATTCAACAATAAAACCAGCATAGAACAAATAGATGATGAAACAATAATTGTAAGAAACAGTACAAACGAAAAATTAAAACAAAATTGCGATCAAAGAAATATTACATTAAATGGAAACTACTTAATACAATTTGTTAACTGTAAAATTCAAATATTATCTAAAAACTTTGCAAATGAACAAATAGAATTTTATGATAGATTTTTTACCCAACAAACCTATTGAACCAATCTTATAAAAACACAATAAACTTTGAACACTTCTCAATACAGAACTTTGAAAACTTAAAAGAAATCACAGAGTTAAAATTTCAAAAAAATAAGTTATGGTATTTCAATTACATTTGCAATTATTATATTAATATTAATATTTTACTTGTGTATAAAATTAAGACCTAATAATATTCATGTTAATTTTAAAAGAATTCAGGAGAATTCAAATTCTGGCGATGGAGGAGTTATACATTTGTCACCACTTACCACTTCCCCATCTCATTTGTCACCACTTACCACTTACCCAACACTAACACATACAAAGCGTTCCATTAGATCGGGATTGCGATCGTCAATTATGTAAACATAAACATTCAAGCTTCCACTATAAACTAATAACCCAAACTGGGACTGCTAGCTTCTTTAACGTAAACATAAACAATCTCTTGCAACTGAAACTAATAACGAATCTCAACCCAAGTCCCAATATAAACACTAACCACAACTCCAAAGTCAGAATATTATAAACAACTCAGACGGTTTGGCTGCCGCCAACATCACAGTATAAAATAACACTTCTTGCAAAGCTTAACTTCAGTTTGTATCAATTCTTTGAATAAAGCAGTTCAGCACTACAGTACTGTGTAAATTCTCATTTATTGAAAATACAACTCATACAAATATATATGTCAAACATATATATAACTCGCGCATCAACCACAAAATGAACAAATCCTGCTACAAAAAATGACATTCAGATTTGGATCCTGTCACCAAATGAAATCCTGCTCAGAGCTGCGCAATTATGGGTTACTACATCGTACCACATAAGACATCAGATGAACACAATTTCACTCAACAAAAGGGCATACACTACATCGATGGAACTATCTTTTTTTATTTTTGAATTCAAGTTTCAAATTTAACAATTGGGCGCCATATTGTTACGGACTGGTTGTCTTCCCTGGGGCCGTGCCGGCTGGCTCATCGGTACTCAGGTGGAGTTCCATCCCTGGCCCGCAGTCCGCACAATCGATAATTTCACCGATATTAACAGCTGTTTATAACAGAAGAAACGCATCACTAACAGAAAAACAAAACAGCTGCCGCGCAATTGAAAATTGCGCAAAACTAAAGGAAATTCAAAACATACTATTGACGACGGTAAGTACTAAGAAAAAACAATAATAAACACACTCACTGATCCATTTTATGTTTGAATAGGGCCCAGTTGGACCCCGGCGTACCCACCCTGCCTGAGATGGCCACATCGACGCCATCTCCCTTGCGTTGGCCACTATGTCAGTGGCTGCTCCTCATCCGGCGTAGTGCTGTGGAATTTCCCTCCCCTCCATGCTGAGAAACTTACACAACCATGTTCATCGTAATTACTAATATTATATATAATTCATGAAATTTTCTTAATAACTAACATTTAACTTATTTATTTTTATTTACAGATATCATAACAAATATTTGGACTTTAAAACGGCAAAGGAACAAGATTCATAAATTACGTAGTAGGACGAGCGAAACAACAAATAGCCACAACGGCGTAAAGGACAACTTTTATTATATGTAACACCTCCGGGCGGTTCATATATTATATATTTATCCACCAATTTATATACGTATGTTTTTATGAACATATATATATATATTTATCTGAGTCGCCTTATTGTCAACCTTAACCTACCTAAGAGCTCTTGGGATTGGTGAAAGGGGCGATATGGGTGGTGATATGTATGTATATATAAATAAATTAGTAAATATAAACATATAATCCCGCAGCAAGTGGATTTTAAGAATGTATGTATGTATGTATAAAGGTGTCTGTCGTCCCTACTCTGTTATTTATTTACAAGAAAATAAATTTGAAGTTACTTTAATTTATATCGTATTTCGAACTTTAATTTACTTTAATTAATTATTTATTTAATTTACTTGGAAATTTCATTTACTTTGCAACATTCTTAAATTAATGATTGCTAAATGATCTTGCAGAAAAATACAGACAACAAAATACAAAAAAAAATACAATTGATTGCTGTTTCCGCTTACGTAGCGGGATGACGGTCGCGAGTATTGGGACACACCGCACTGGCGGTCGGAGCTGGGGCTGGCTTGGAACTGACTCACCGTAGGCGGCGTCTTCTGACGCTCGCTGCCCCACGTCGTCGATGCTGTTCCTTCGTCGTTGAAGCGCCGTGTGCCTTCTCGTGGCGACGATCGCCCGCGCTTGTCCAGCGGTAATGCTCTGGTCGTGGCTGTCGTTGTCGTTGTTGTTGCAGTCGTGGTTGTTGTTGTTGCCGCCGCCTGTTGCAGTTGATGTTGTTGCTGCTGCTTTTGTTGCTGCTGTCGTTGCAGTTGCCGCTGCTTGTTGCAGTTGATATTGCTGCTGTTATTGTTGTTGTTTTTGCTCTGGTTGCTGTTGCTTTTATTTTTGCAGTTGATGTTGTTGTTCTTGCTTTTTCACTGCTAACACGCACTTGCAGCAACTCATAAGCACACAACTTCCTTTACAGACGCCAGCTCTTTCAACCACAAACTTTCCTCTCCTTATAGTTTTCTTCGCGATATATCGATAACCCCCCAAACATTGCTGGCACAAACGATATCCAAAACGTAACAATTGTAATGCAATCTCAAAGAACACGTCAATTATTATCGTAGTCACTAAAGGCAAAAGTGAATTTATCTTAAGTTCAGTGTGTTCAATCACCGTAAAACTCTGATTTGCGCATCCACCAAAAAGCTTAAAAGTGCTAGGGCCGGATTTATGCAAACAAACCAAATAGATTTTGTAACTTTGAAGGTCAAGACGATGGAGCAAGAAGCAGTGCTATGTCTTTTTGTGGCCGAGCATACATTGTTGGCTCATTTGGATCATTTAGGAAACCTAGTCGTTAAATACATTAAAGACGACAGCGCTATTCGATTTACCGCTCATTGTTTTCTACTTAACATGAAAATACATTTTATTCTAAATCATGCATTTTCAGCTATGGCTTGCTCAGACTTGACAAATGCTGCTATATATATAACGTTCCTAATAAATTCCTAAAAATGATAGGAATTGGATGAACATATGACAATAGCTGTTTTTTCTAATTTTTCAGCTCTTTCGCATCGTCAAAATCAGCTTTTTTTCTCAACAAACGGTGGCAACACTGGCTGCCACCGATTCAATTGAAATTTTCGACGTCAAGGTCAGCGGTGCTACATTTTCTAATGCGAATATGATGTAAAGCATTAAAAAGATAATAAAAGTTAAATTGCAGAAATCTTATAATTATTGTGCAGTATACGAAAATATTTGTGGGAAATTATACTTGTATAAGGTGGTACATCGCTTTACAATCCTAATTGCACTTCCTTACTTCCAATCACAAAGAGTTGCCAGAAATTGCTAAATAGGTCATAGAGTTATTGAGTAACTTTTCATGTGTTTCGAGACAACTTTCAAATGTTTTATTAATCTAAAGATGTGTGATAAATTAATAAGTAAATACATTTTTTTAATTAAAAAAGATTGAAAGCAATGGTTTTAAAACGATAAAAATATAATAAAAACCCAAGGAAATTTAATTCGACAAGGTGAATAAAATTACTTAGATCCACGGCTGCCACTTTTGATACAAATTTACCAAAACAGGAACATTTAAGCGTTGGTACATTGGATCACTTTTTTTATATTGGTACATTTTAAATATGCCTGGTCTAGTATTTACACATATTATTTTAACAAATGGCTCTGTTCCAGCAGACCCAAATTTTCAGGCATGCTCCGGTTTTCACTTTTCGTTTTCGTTTTGGGACCAAAGCCGAGATTTTCGTATTTAGGTGCTCCGGTTTTCACACGTTTTTGGTCATCGTTTTGCTATCGGAACGTTTCATTTTTTACTGCTAAAACAGCTGACTTGTGTTTTGGTTAACGCGAAAAAATGTCTTTTGTATGTCCAATTTAGTGCGTGGATTGAACTCACATAAGGATTTTTTATCCTGCATATAAATAATTATGCTTCCCCTGAATAAAATATATTTGCCTTTTGTCTTTTTTGCAAAGAAAGATTTGAAACTTTCTTTAAAAAAATTAGTTGAACGGCAATCAGCTGTTTCCCACAAAAAATGGGGATGCCACCTTTTTAATGCATTTCATTCCGGTTATTCCAACAATTTTTTTTTATACACTTTTAGCACATAACTAATTAAATTAAATTAATTAATTTTTAAAAAACATATTTTACCCAACTTCAACAAATTTATCGCCATCCGTTTGATTATACAAGTATTTTTAACTTGCTTTTTCATTCTATCGAAAGTATGGCAGCTTAGGCGATAACTCATGGTGTCGGACCTATCGGTCGCTCACCAAAACGAAAATTGTTGTTGCCGACGGCAAAATTTGATATCCAAATTTGAGGTGGGGTCAGAAATTGGTCGTTTTAAAAATAATTACAAGCCTTGATCTGCTGGCGGTCTTAAAAAACGACAATAAACCAATGAGTCAACTACTTTTTTTCCTTTTGCAAATAAGATCCGATTTAATATAGAAAAAGGCATTTACTTTTCATTTCGGCAAGTCAAATTTTTTCGTTTTGCAATTCGAAAAAATCTTGTGAAAGTGAAAACGGGAGCACCAATCGAAAGTGAAAACCGGAGCATGCCTGTATGTATCAGTTAGAAATTGAACCATAACTAACACTGGAAAATATCGCATACAGTCAATTTGCGATGTATCGTGTCAATTGAGAAAATATATATGCGCCAAACTCAATTTGAAAAATATATTGTTTAAATCGTTTTTAAAGATTATACATAGTGATGGATAGGTAAGTAAGCTAATGACTTTTGAAACAACAAAGAATATACTATGTATATATAAATCTTATAGGTTCATTACAAAAAAAGGCAGCTTTTGGTGCAACTGAAGCTAATGCTCTGCAAGTGACAGTAGATGATGGACCAAAGTGAGACTTTTTAAAACTTTATACAAATATGTATGTATAAGTTTATTAACATTGCATTCTTTAATACCAATAATTCGCCCAAAGCGAAACGAAAATTTTGCGAAAATTTTTTGAAATTTTGTTAATGAAAACTAAATTACGAAATAAATTAGAATTTAAGACACTCAATAACATAATGTATTGCAAGGAATTGATTGATTTTAAAGACTTTCACTATGTTAAGTCTCCAAAAGACTGTTCATTTTTAAAAATGAAGTAAGATAGTTTAAAATTTTATATATTATTGTTTAAGTGAAAGTTCTGTTTTTTGTTATCTTTTATATACTATATACTATAATATAATTTGAAGAAAAATGAAATATTAAATAATAAAAGATAATTAACAAAAAGTTAACAAAATGTAGTATTTAAAAAATACTTCAAAAAAATTATACATTTTTTTTAAATTTTAGTACAAAAAAAATTTTTTGGAATGACAACCGTGCTTAGAACCACGGTTGCCACTTTTGGAACAAATGTACCAAAACGGGTACATTTTGTATGAGTTGGTACATTGGATCACTTTTTTTACGTTTTGGTACATTTTTAATATACCTGTTCTAGTATTTAAATTTTTCATAAAATTTTATGTTCACACATATTATTTTAACAAATGGCTCAGTTCCACCATACACAAATTTTGTTTCAGTTAGAAAATAGCACTGGAAATTATCGCATACAGTCGATTTGCAAGGTATCGTGTCAATTGAGAAAATATGTATGTATGCGCCAATGTAAGGTCCATCACTAAGTAAACAGTTATATATTGTAAATCACAATTTGTAAGTCACAACTTGTGAGTCACAATTTGTAAAATACAAAAATCTTTCGTGAAAAAATTTTAGGGTACATTTTTGCTAAAATTGGTACATTTTTTTCAAAATTTTGGTACACAATTTTTTTTTTGGAATGGCAACCGTGCTTAGAACCTTAAAAATATTCGGGTTTCTGTATCACCGCTGAAATTTTCAATCGGAATTGCTGTCAGCGAAATACATTTTGTATTATTTGGTCAGTGCTTCAACTCCGTTCGCTGTGCGCTGCGGCCGATGTTCGAAACTCGAAATCAGCCTTCCGCTCAGCGGTTGCTGACATGGCTTATGTTTTTGCATTGAAACCACCTTTTCCCCTAACTGATGTATTTACATGTGTATTGTTGGGCTAGTGGTCAACTGTACTGTAATCCGTTTGTCAACCGTTTGCATCTTAAAAAAAATGAATGTAAACAGTAAAATTATTGACTGTAACATGTTTTCACCATATAATCCATAGAACGTTCGAACTTCGAAAAGAGCCGAAGAGACTCTGGGGTTCTAATCGCAGCGTTCGGCTCTTCTGGGGTCGCAACAATGCTGTTGCGAGTGATACGTTTTGCTTCAAGATTTGGAGTATCTATAAATTAGGGCATATTAGTAATGGAATTGTCTTAATTTTTATCAGATTTGTTATGATTGAATTTTGAATTTGGCTGATCAATTATGGACTTCAGTTATTTTATAGTTGTTATACAGAAATTCCACTCAAAAATTTCAGCGGTACCACAGAAACTCGAAAATTGTTAAGGTATTTAGCAATATTACCAACCATTTCGAACTTGGATGTCCATGGCTGTCAAATTAAATTTTTTTAGCTTTTCATTAGATGTTTTTCGCTTTAAAACCATTGTTTTTAATTATTTTCTTGTCTAATTTTAAAAGTTTATTTATTTATTAAAAGCTGTCTCGAAACACATGAAAACTAACTCAAATACTCTAGGACCTTTTTACCAATTTCTGGCAACTCATTTTGATTGGAAGTCATCAAGTGCAATGAAGACGCCACCTGGAAAAGCATACATTTTTTCAAATATTTCCACTAAATGCTCAATAATTAGAAGATAAATAACCTTGTTCTACCTCAAAAGGGTTTTATTTTCTTTTGTTGAATTTAAAACATTAAAAATTTGATTCAATGCACTAACCATACAATACATAGATGCTTCGCCCAGAACAATTTTTTGTATCATCAAAAACAGTATTATTGCGACCCCAGTCGGGCCGTGCGCTGCGATTCGAACACCGAGCCAGTGTTGCCAACTCTTAGTGGTCGTTTATAGCAGTGAAAGCATAAACAAATAGCCAAAAATAGCTAGATTTCTTCAAAAATAGTAAATTAAAATAGCCGTTAGTTTTCAATGACAAAATCTTATATTTTTGTACATTCAGTGTTGATTATTTAATGATTCTTCTTCGATAAGCAAATTGTTTAAAACTTGCCCAATTTCCACCTCCTCGGAACCAATATATTAGAAAAATGCGGTAAACTCACCAAGTATTTTTGTAAAGCTTATATCTGTCGATTCATCGATCAATAAGCTAAATTTTTAATTTGCAATGTCGTTTTGCAGACATTCCTGGAAATGTGGCGACAGCACATTTTTTTATAACTGTCATACACTTTGTTCGGTGAATTTTTAACTGGCTTTCTTTAAAGATTTGCGCGCACAAATTATTAAGGTGGTCAACCGAACAGATTGAACAGTGTTGAGCCACAAACAAGCAGAGAGCAGCTTCCTTTGAGGATGTCTCTGTAGATGTTTTGGGAAACTCTATTGTTTGGTTACCTCGCCGTACATCAAGGTTTAGCTTGTGTTTTTTAGTTTCAACGTGCGATTTCAAGTCCCACAACTTTGCATTTAATGTGCATTTGCAATATTTGCAAAATACTTTTGATTTGTTAGTTAAATCTTTTGCCATACAGTCCTTACGTTGGGGATCCTCCAACCAAGCATCGCGAACTTTTTGTTTATACATTTTAAGAAACTTCCGCACAAACACAATAATCAGTGAATTTGAATGTAGAGATGGTAGCATTGCGAGCGCGAAGCGATGTTGAGAAAATACCAAGTACCCAAAAGCTACAAAGGGGTAAATAATATTTTAGTATTTAAAATACACAATTCGGTCACGCTGGGCGGTAAACGTGGTGTGTATATATCGATAGCCACAAACAACGTCTCTATCAGTGTTGCCAAAGTTTGTTGTGAAATAAAAGCTGTTTTTGACGGGAAGAACGATGCAAAAAAGCTGAAAAATTAGAAAAAAAGGCTATAAAAAGCTGATTTTTCAATTCATTGGATTCTCTATATTTTTCACAGGGTGAGCTTACAAAATCGGTTATATTGAAACATATATATAGAATTTGTACAGCAGCTGCTCTAATATTCACAATATTTAGAGAATTTCATTAAAAGTATCCTAATTCTTCTTATTTTTATTGTCATATGTTCATCCAGTTTTTCTATCATTTTTAGGAATTTATTAGGAAGGTTATATATTTGTCAAGTCTACGCAAGCCATAATTGACAATGCACGATTTAGAATAAAATGAATTTCATTTTAAGTAGAAAACAACGAGTAGAAAATCAAATAGCGCTGATGTCTTCAAATTATTTAACAACTAGGTTTCCTAAATGATCCAATTGAACCAACAATGTATGCTCGGCCACAAAAAGACATAGCACTGCTTCTTGCTCCATCGTCTTGAACATCACAGTTACAAAATCTATTTTGTTTGTTTGCATAAAGGCGTCCCTAGCACTTTTATTTTTTTTTGGTTAAAACATTGGCGCGCAAATCAGAGAGTTTTGGTGTGATTGTACATTTGCAGTAACTGTCATCCGTGTCGCCCTTTTGCCTTTAGTGACGCTACGATGAGAATTGGCGTGTTCTTTGGCATTGCTTAACAACACTATACAATCGATTTATCACTAAAAATGTTGGCAAGCATCGACAGAACAGCTACAGCAAATATTGTTCCATAATTTTAGGCAAATAAAAAAATCTAAAAAAAGCATTTTAGTAAAAAAAAAGCCAGAATTCCCGCTGCCCGCTGTTTGCAATTTTTTCTAGCAAATGGCATTTGAAAAAAGCCAGTTTTGACGGGAAAAAAGCGACTCTGGCAACACTGGTCTCTATTGCCAATATACGATTTCCGAAAATGAAATTTGAAGGTCCACTTTTTTTTAGTTGACTTTAAATAAATAAATATAATCAAATATTACAAATAATTTAAAATAGCTAAAAAATAGCAACTTTTTTTTGTGAAATAGCCAACATAACAGGCTCTAGCAAAATTGAGTGGTTTCTAGTTTTAGGTCATGCAAAATAGCCAAATCTGGCTAGAAAATAGCCAAGTTGGCAACACTGCACCGAGCCTCTTCGGCTCATTCGAAAATTCGAAGTTCTAACCAGCGTTGCCAATTTAGCTACTTCCCCGCTAGATCTGACGGTTTTCAAAAGCAAAATGCGGGATAAATTGAAAACTAGCGGCTAGCGGGAAATATAGCTATTTTCAAAACAAAACTTATGGAACTTTAGTTTTTTTAAATATCTGGTACTTTTGTGTATTTTTATGTTTTACTATGCCACACTTTAAAACCTTGCAGTACTTTTGCATTGCAATTGTAAAAAACATCGATATTCCAAAAGATCTTTGCATTTTTATCGATTTATAGTTTATACTAGTTTTATACTATATATACATGACCATCTGTGTATTTCACAATTCCCAAAACGATCGTGTGGGGCAGTTAAAATGCCCAAGATTTCTTCTTTAAGAATTGGTTAGCTCTAGATGCAGCCGATGATCAAATATGCTTTTGAAAATATTGCAAATGTACCATTAATGCGAAACTTTGTGATTTGCAAGCACATGCCAAGACAAACAACCATAAGTCTTCGTCATCTGCATTTTCACAGACGAACAAAATAACGTTTGTTCCGACTGTCTCTAAAAAAAACTGCCAGCAAGAGGCGGCATTTCTCTTTATATGGGCATATATTGCGACGCATTCATTGGTCAGTCCCATTGACCATTTGGGATTGTTGTGGTGCATTATTGACGAAATTTACTACTCAAAAATACTTAATAAAAAAAACCAATTAATAAAAATATTGTTTTACTAACGTAGCTTTATATTTTGGTTATCATCCTAATTTTCTGGTGGTTTCTAGCGTTTTTCAAATGTTACTTTAGCTATTTTATGAGCAGAAGAATTGGCAACACTGGTTCTAACGCGCCGCGCAGCGTTGAGTTCAGTCGCAGATCAAATGCGGAGCGATGAGCACGGGCGTATTTCGTTGCGCTCTGCTTTCGTTTCTATGTATGCGTGTATGTATCTACATGCTCTCCTATATTAGTATGTGTATGCATATGAAGTTTTGCAACGTGCAGTTGCCTCGCTGACGAGCAGCTAGCGCACGTCAATTTTGATTTGCCGCGACGAAAGTCTCGCAGAAGAGGACAACAACAATTGCTCGCGTTCTTTATGTTTGCAGTTAAATGGCACTTGCACAAGGACCGCGTTGGCTCTGCTGGTGGTGTGCAGGCCTAACATCTTGTGGGTCTGGGTTCAACTCCCGATCGAGAACATATGCATATTTTGTTTTTTTAATGCGTATTAAATTTTTTCATTCCCTTTCACGTTTACTGACAGAAGTAAAATCTAATAGCGCATTGATTTTTGATGATTTACAAATTCCTTTTTGCAAACACTTTTTAAAACTCTATTTAAAAAAGTTTGAACTTTAAAATTTTGTTTTTACATTTTAAGATAACAATAACATTTCAGAAAATTAAAGAAAATAAAAATAGTTAATTTATTATTATTAAAAGTTCAATCTTTTTTTGAAAGATAAATACATTTTTGTAATTAAGTTTTAATTTTATTTTTCGCTAGAAAATTTTTTAATAAACTAAAATTAAAACTGGTAAAAAATTTATATATGAATATTAAAAACATAGTGTTACAAATATAATTAATATTTTATTGTAATTATGTTTTTAATATTTTTCTATAATTGAATTGTATTGTATAAATTGTATTATTACCTGCTTTACAAAAAAGTATTTAATTAAAAAAAAAATATAGAAATTATTTTGTTTACTTCTCTTAGATGTTTTAAATAGTGCTTGCAAAAGGAATTACGACTTTATTTTAATATTTAAATGTAAAAATTTGTAAATCATCAAAAATCAATGCGCTATTAGATTTTACTTCTGTCAGTAAACGTGAAAGGGAATGAAAAAATTTAATACGCATTAAAAAAAAACAAAATATGCATATGTTCTCGATCGGGAGTTGAACCCAGACCCACAAGATGTTAGGCCTGCACACCACCAGCAGAGCCAACGCGGTCCATGTGCAAGTGCCATTTAACTGCAAACATATAGAACGCGAGCAATTGTTGTTGTCCTCTTCTGCGAGACTTTCGTCGCGGCAAAACAAAATTGACGTGCGCTAGCTGCTTGTCAGTGAGGCAACTGCACGTTGCAAAACTTCATATGTATACACATACTAATATAGGAGAGCATGTAGATACATACACGCATACATAGAAACGAAAGCAGAGCGCAACGAAATACGCCCGTGCTCATCGCTCCGCATTTGATCTGCGACTGAACTCAACGCTGCGCGGCGCGTTAGAACTTCGAATTTTCGAATGAGCCGAAGAGGCTCGGTGTTCGAATCGCAGCGCACGGCCAGTGCTGCCAACTTTTGACCAGCAAAAAAAGCTGTTTTTGACGGAATGAATGGAGAAAAAAGCTCAAAAAAATTATTAAAAAATCCAAAAAAAAAGCTAAAAACAAATGTATCAAAAAAAAAAGAGAAAAAATGTCTTCAAAAATAACAATTTATTAAGTTCATTTTTGTTTAAAAGATAAAGATTTGCATTATTTTATCGTTATCTCCTTAGTCTGTCTCATTTGCGTATGACATATTAGTGCCTATCATCTGCAGATATAGGCACTTCATAGTCGACGCAGCATTTTCCCATCCGTCACAATCCGATTCTCTATATTACAATAAAAATGAATAGAGTATATCTTTTGCTTGAAATTAATACTTTAACTTATGCTTAGAATGCATTCCTTAAATTGGATTTAATTAGGTTAACCTGGCAAATACCCAGAAATCGCGTATGACCAGGGCAAGCACAATATTTGGATGGCCACAGTTGCCAACTCAAAAAATCTCCGGTTTTCACCAGAATCTTTAAAGACCAAAATTTGTTTGTGTTGCTAATGTTGGCCCACTTGATCAAATTGAAATGGAAACACTAAGCGAGTGATGAAATTAGCGTATTTCGAGAAAACTATCGATACGCCAACACATTTTCTGGATTGTTTATAAGTGTCTATCGTAAATCTGCCACTTTTCCATATTTTGTACTTTTTGTACTTTTGTGTTAGCAACACAAAAAAAGTTGGGAAAAAGCCAACAGAATTTCTAAAAAAGCTAGAATTCCCGCTTTTCACAATTCCCGCAATTCACAAATTTTTCCCGCATTTAGCCTTCAAAAAAAGCCAGATTTGACGGGAAAAAATCCAAATTGGCAGCACTGCGCACGGCCCGACTGGGGCGGCAATAATACTGTTTTTAATGATGCCTTTTGGTTGTATGAAGTGACGCATCTATGTATTGTATGGTTAGTGCTAATAGTTAATGTGCTGAATTTATATTTAAAATACATTCTCCGCTCGTGCGTTGTTATACCCCCATTTATAAGGTAGGAGAATATTATAACCACGGTTGCCATTCCAAAAAAATTTGTTGTACCAAAATTTTGAAAAAATGTACCAATTTTAGCAAAAATGTACCACAAAATTTTTCACGAACGATCTTTTGTATTTCACAAATTGTGATTTACAATATATAACTGTTTATTAGTGATAGACCCAGATTGGCGCATACATATTTTCTCAATTGACACAATACGTCGCAAATCGACTGTATGCGATATTTTCAATTTCTAACTGATACAAAATTTGTCTCTGATGGAACAGAGCCATTTGTTAAAATAATATGTGTGAACATAAAATTTTATGAAAAATTTAAATTCTAAACCAGGCATATTGAAAATGTACCAAAATGAAAAAAAAAGTGTGTTATACTTGTGTTATACTATTGAGTACATAATATACCAACCAAAGGGACTCAACATAAAATAATATCCACAAAAACTTCTTCAATTTTTATCTGATTGCAAGCAAATCTTCAGAATTCAGGCTTCAACTTCAGTTATAATTTATAACTTTAATATTCCCACTTTCACCCACGAAAATCGGAAAAAACGAATTGCAAGTTGAAGCCTGAATTCTGAAGATTTGCTTGCAATCAGATAAAAATTGAAGAAGTTTTTGTGGATATTATTTTATGTTGAGTCCCTTTGGTTGGTATATTATGTACTCAATAGTATAACACAATACTTTGTCGATATGCCAAATATGGCTTTTGGTACATTTTTGTATTATTTCGTATACAGTAGAGTCCGGTTATAACGACTCCGCTTATAGGGTCCGACCGGTTATTGCGACGAAAACTCGATGGCTTGGTTGGTACTCATACAAACTTATATGAAGCGGCAAACCACTTATACCGACGAAATTTTGCACAATTCAACCGGATATTGCGACGAAAAAAAAAAGAAAACAGAGAAATAATGCCAACAAAATTAAGCATCAAACGACGCCTTATGCTAAGGAGCATATACATATGTATAAGATTTATTTTGGAAAAATCATGCTATTGAATTATTTTTATAATTTTTTTTATTTTGATTAAAAATTAATTTGTTTTATCTTAAAAACCTATTACGAACATGGCAACCATAAAAAAAAAAATTAGTTTTGCTCCTTTCGGTTAGTTTGTCTTCCTGGTATATCGACGTAAAATCGTCGTTCCATTGAAAGTCGCTATAACCGGATTCCACTGTATTTTAAAAATAAATAATATCCCGCTGTATCACAGTCTTGTTACTTGTACTGCTATTACTTACCTTAACTTTTTCTAGAAATTTGGAACCTAATACTTCTATTAATATTTTAATGAATAATATTTAGATTCAGTTTTATTTCAGAAAATTCTTATCACATGCACTTTAATTCCACACGATGCGTTAATGTCGATCCATGTTCAGAGCGATGCTCTGTAAAAAGTGCCAGGCCAAAACAGAATCAGCTGTTGTTTTTCACGTTGCGGTTCATTCGACTCGAAAATTAATGACATACAAATTGTATGATGAAAGAGACGCTGTCAACAACACTTGTTGGATTAAAGACATCACAACAAAACCAAATTCAAACTCTCAGTTGAATCCAAAAATTCAATTAAAACGTATTTCGGGGTTTTCACACCAAGAGGGTGATGGACTTTTTGGCAACTAAATATGTATAGTTTGAAATAAAACATTTCCGACCGCATAAAACACATACATTCTGAATTAACTTAAACAGTCGAAATGTCTGTTTTTCTATTAGTATGAACACATACATCTCAGAAACAATAGGCGGTACAAGTGCACATGAAGTTCATATAATATTTTGAGCCGAAATTATAAAAATTGTTGTTACCAAAAAAAAAAATAATATATATATATATATATATATATATATATACATATATCAAAAAGTACACTTAGTGGAACGACGAAACATGACATAAAATATAAGTAGTTTATTTGTATTATTTCGATTCTAAAGAATTTTAATTAAAAGCATAGAATATTAAAAATAAATGATCATCGTTTTTTGCCATGTGGACATGATTTTTTAAAAAACATTTACAGAAAAGATGCGTTATTTTTACATTTATTATTATTCTTAAATTGAATATACTGGAAAATTATCAAAATATGCCGGATATAGCTGGTATATCCATCTATAAAACCAAAGATTAATAAAAATACTAGATTGTCGTTTTTTGACATATGAATTTGCTTTTTTAATTCACTTTACAATTCTTATCCAAATCCCGACTCCAGCTTTAAAATTCCACTGGCTATATTTGGTTTATTGATACAGTACTACATTCAAAATATACCACAGAGTGCAAAATACTCCAGATTGTGAGCCAAACCAGCTAAGACCCCACTGCAGTGAGGCGTGGCAAATAATTTAAAACATACTTGAACTGCGTGCAAACATAACAAGTGCTATCGGAAAAATTATAGCTCCATCTGTCTGAGATCTAGGTGCTTATACGGACAGACAGACGGACACGGCTATATCGTCTCGGCTGTTGACGCTGATAAAAAATATATATACTTTATTGGGTCGGAGATGCTTCCTTCTGTCTGTTACGTACATTTCCTGCCGCCACAATGTTATACCCTTCTACCCTATAGGTAGCGGTTATCAAAATGATAACTCTCATCTATTATTGTAGATGAAAATATAATTATTTACACAAATACATAATATAAATATAAAAATATATAATAATATAAAGCGGGATAAGCTACCTGGACACTTAGTTTCACAGCAACATTTTCTGAGACCTTCGTAGGCGTTCATAAGTTTTTTATACAATAAACAGGCAGATCGATCTCCGCCCCATAAAATATATGTGAATATTTTTTATTAGAGTCAAAATGTGTAGGTCATAACCTTTTGATCGCGCAATAAGACTAGGCTTACTATTTCCAACTTCTTCACCCATGTTGTTGAATACTCTACATATTCATAAATTATATATAATCTATTGTGCCCTGTACGTTAAGTATAATTGTTTCAAAAAAAATAATAAGAAGCCCTGGCTTAACATCGCACGGACACTTTATGATACTGTCGTTAATAAACAAAAATCTGACTAGCAGAACAAAACGTATTCGTTAGAGAATTCTTTATTAAAGATTTACTCCAGTACATATAGAGAAGGTAAGTGCACAGCGTTCATGTCTTGAAAGTTAAGGACAGCGCCTGCCAAGATATCTTAATATTACGGTGCCATGTACGCACCTCAATCAACACACCGTTGGAGAATTTCTCCTTAGGTATCAACTTTGTGTTTGGCTGTACATTTTCTATTGTTTGATGGGGAACCTATCTTAACTCGTTCTCAACTCATTCACTAAATCGATGACAACATTAAGATTGCTTTGATATGTGTGCATTGAAGTACGTATAAAATTAAGTGTTGATTAAATCCACAAAACTTAAGATCTTATTGAATTGTTGATTATTTACTTTATACTTCGAGTATGTGTGGCAGGGGGAAAACTAATAATTAGAGAAATTTAATTTGGTTCATTCACTTTAAGGACAGACCATCCTATCGTTCCGCTTTCACCTCTTCCATAACTAACTTTCTCCTGTTTCACCCACATCTGTATGTAAAAATTGTGCAAATGTACCAAATAGTTTCAATGTGCCAGTATGTCTGCCAATTATAATGCTGCGTTCAGTGTATATGCCAGAAACGATTGCTTAACAGTGGATAAAAAACAGATCTACATAGGTAAAAATAATACAAAATATAAAATTAGTAAATTTGTAAATATATTATTAAATATTAAATATAGTAAAATTTTTTATAAATATATTATTCTTAATATTAAATATATTATTAATATTATGCTTAAATATATTAATATTAATATATTAGCGTATATTATTAACTAAGAATAAAGAAAAAAATAGCAAGTCACTGTTTCTCATAATGACGGGAAGCTTGGAATAAATAGAAAGTATTTCTGAAATGAAATATTTTATATTTCAACAAATCTATATATTTCAACAAACCAATGAGAGCAGTCGCTTATTTAAAATAGAGCCGTTTTGACATATTTGCTTTTTTTCACGGACCTTGTTTTCATACTGTTTATTCGCGTATATTATATAGTCACAATTTTATCTGTGTAATGTAATTATCATTTGATTCCACTGTGCGAATGCGTATAAGCTTGTCAGAGTGTGTCCACTGTGTGGTGCTTAAACATTTGGGCTAGGAGGGTAAAGACAAAATTTACTGTGGCAGCAGAGATATTGCTTTTGCTTTTCGTTCTGAAGCTAAAGCTCCCTTTTTCCTTTTTCAACTCAATGGTTAATTGCTCAGTCAACTGGCAGCTTACTGAACATGCGAGTGTGAATGTTAAAAAGGGATAGAAAATGAAATTGAGTTAAGCTATGCTATAGTTCTATCGGTTAGTCTGTTCTTTTTGTTCTGTTCTGTTCCTGGTAATGATGACCATCCACCGCAGACGCAGCCAAATCCTCATTGTAATTGTCGTCATCGTCATCTTTATCCCGTCATTTTTGGGTGCATCGCATTGTTGATTAAATAATTGCTGTGTTGTTCATTATTGCATTCAAGAGAATAAAATAAATTTAGGACCTTAGATAAAGCTAGAGCTACCAAATATAACCCCGCTGGAAAATTTCTGCAAAAGCGGTGGCGTGATTTGTGTTTATAATTACAAAGTAAGAAGTATGTGCTTATATGATTAAAAAAACACCCAAAAGTTTAAATAAATATAAGTCTATTAATTCGCTCGCTATAATTTAGTTCAACAAGACTTGTTATTTTTGTACGGAAATTCGGTTTCGATTAGAAATAAATTGTAAAAGTCATTTAAGAAATACTTTTAAAGTGTAAAAAACGTCTACTGATATGGTGCCTTAGTTGCTTTGGATGACATTCTGGTATATATTGTTCTCAATAATAAGTACTGAATTACTGAATGCGCGCTAATTAAATAATAAAATTTTAAAATAATAAATAAAATAATAATTTTTAATCTTATATGATTTTTGGTCTTAAAACTATAAGATTTTTTTTCTTATTAATGAGAACTTGAATCTTATATTATTCTAACATTACGATTATAATGCTCTTGACGCACAGTTGGGCGTGGCAAAACGCCGCTGATCGATAATATTAATACTTTTTGGGAAGAAAGCAACTTTATTTCAAAAATGGTGTCCTTCAAATAAGATCACTTTAAGATCAAACTATTGAAACGAAGAACATACAAATGACAATTTTCAAATTCTCGAATTCATCCAAATTACATATATAGTTTTTAATGTCTTCGACTTTACTCAGTTAGTCGACATGTCGCAAACCATTTATCATTGTAGTCTTAGAGTAGGCCCTGTTACAAATGATGAGTGATTGAATGATAACTGTTTTGTAGGTAGAGTGCTCAACACACAACTGAATAACAGAAGGCGCCAATTGAATAATAAATAAATTATATAAACAGCACATTTCGAATAGTCAGAAAAAATACGTAATTCTTTTTTTATCTTTTAAAAAAATGTATAGTCTTAAAAGTTCGCGATTTTTCTCTCAATTATAGGAAATTTTACGTACATCAAATGTTCTTAAAAACAAGATGTGTTTTCTAACTTAAAATTTTTATGTTCTTTATGCAATTTTTAGGAGAAAATTGTTAGTACTAAGACCAAAATCTTGATTTGTGAACATTTTTTTTTAAGTGACTCAAGTCGCAAAATAACGCTTTTATCGATTTTTCCAGATTTTCGGAGTTGGAAGTTAGATTCTCCTTCACTAAATAATGCAAAATTTTGAAATTCTAAAGGGTGGGCAAACGAAAATATCGAATGAGCAGTCTGAAAAAGTAAAAAAAAATTGAAAAATTTTGAAATATGGCAAAATTTTGAGACTTTGAATCATGGGCAAACGATAAATATGTATGGGCAATTAAAAAAGTTAAAAACCTTAAAATATTTTAAAATTTTGAAAACTTGAAAAAACTTGAGGCTACCGTTGTAGAGTTTTATTTTTCATAATTCAGTGGTGAGGGAGATCGATTTTGAATCATTCGTGCCGAAAAAATGTCAAAATTTTTCAAAATTCAAAATTTTGAAAACAAAAATTGTTTTTGAAAAACAAAAAAATGAGCAATCGATTTTAAAGCGATTTCCGTAAAAAAAAATAAAAAAAAAATTTTTAATTTTTAAAAAGGAAAAAAAAAATTTCATAATTTTGAAACAAAGGGTGGGCAAAACAAAATTTTTCCTGGGCAAACATGGGCAAACGATTTCAAGCAATGGGCACTAATTTTATTTTGAATATCTCAATTCATTGGACCCAGCTTCTCTGAGCTGTTTTCGTATCTTTCAGTATTTTTTCGTATTATTAAATTTACTGAAGTTTTTAGAACAGAAACGCGTTTTACATATAACGGGTTTTATATTTCCATGGTGACCGTCGAATATACCCATTAGGTAATGGATATTCTTAAAATTTTTATGTATGGAGACCTTATTATTAAAAAAATTACCAAAACAAACAATTTTTTCGTTGTCCAAATTTAACACTTTTTTATTCATGACAAAATTGATACAAATTTAAAAGTCTATCGTCAATCAACAAAAACTATTTTTTTAAACACACGTAAAGTAGAACGGTCTTATAACTTTTTGCTTTACTCATCTCCGACACCATAAAGTAAATATATATTATCGATAGGCCGAGGCGATAAAGCTATTCCCATCTGTCTGTATGTCCGCATGAACAGTTAGAACTTTTTCGCTAGCACTTAAAATCTTAGCCACGGCTATTTCCGCACCCGCAATTCGTAAATAATCAACTAGCTAGAGTTACGAATATAGAGAGATAGAGTTACGGATCTTAACTGTTTTGTATGAATATCTATGGATTATTGTAAAATGTATAGTATATCTATATATTTTTGTATTATTTCAGTATATTAACTGAGTAACTCTAGATCATAATAATGACGCCGTTGTTTTAAGCTCATTTTTTATGTATTTTTAAATGCTTCTCTTTTGAATTGTGTACCTTCGATTCAACGTACATATTTTTTCAAAGATTTGATTACATGTTCTATATGAATGTGTATATATCAAATGGTGTAATTATTACCTGCAAATTGAATATGTTGTTTCATTTTTGTTTGTTTATTATATTAAACAGATCACACTTTTTTTGCATTATTTTAATCGTTTGTATACTTGAGATGTCTAGTCTCTTTTACTAATCATAAACAAGTAAGAAAGCTACAGTCGAGTGTACTCGACTGTGAGATACCCGCTACCCATTTTAAATAAAAACAATATATTTTGCGGTATTTTTCACAAAATATACCAAATATACTGCAAAAATACTAAAAATATACCGAATGGTATATTTTGTATATCGACATAGTACCGCATTCAAAATATTCCATAGACGGCACAATATACCAGATTGTTAGCCAAAGCAACTAAGACGCTTAGTAAGTAGGCGTTTTTGCCCATACAAAAGTATTTCTTTAATAACTTCCAACATTTTTATCTGATCGCAACCAAATTCTCAGGAATCATAACTACTATAGTTATTATTGTATATACCAAATTTCGCAACTCTGGCTTTAAAATTACGGTTGTTATTCGTTTTTTTTGATTTGCGGGGGCGGAAGTGGGCGTGGCAAAAATTTGAAACAAACTTGATCTGTGTGCAAACATAACAAATGCTGTCGAAAAAAAATTATAGCTCTATCTCTTATAGTCTCTGAGATCTAGGTGTTCATACGGACGGACGGACAGACGGACAGACACACAGACGGACAGACGGACATGGCTATATCGTCTCGGCTGTTGACGCTGATCAAGAATATGTATACTTTATAGGGTCGGAGATGCCTCCTTCTACCTGTTACATACATTTCCTGCCGGCACAAAGTTATAATACCCTTCTACCCTATGGGTAGCGGGTATAAAAAGAGTCAACAATAGTTCCCGAGGATTGATGTTTAATGACTATGATCTTACAATGGAAAAAACATAAACTGAACAATGTTAAAAATAAGTAAAGGTTATTCTTATAACTCTAGATTAGCGCTACATTTAGAGCTAAAATTTATTTTTGAAACTTCTTATACCCGCTACCCACCCATAGGGTAGAAGGGTATTATAACTTTGTGAAGGTAGGAAATGAATGTAACAGGTAGAAGGAGGCATCTCTGACCATATAATATATATATATATGTGTATATATATATGTATATATATATATATGTATGATTTGTTATGATAAAATTATAATTTTATTGATCTTGGGGTGTACTACAATTGATGCTAACGTTGACTCTGTTCCATTGTTACATTTCAAGATATTCATATGAATGACGATATTCATTAATTCACCACAATTTAAAATGTTATGAATTGTGTATTTAGATTTTAAACTTTGTCGCATGCCTAATTTTTTCCATCATCGTATTTACATTAACCGTTATGTCAAATTATATTTTTCTTTCACTTTTTTCGCGAATCACATTTTCGGTATTTTCTGAATAGATGTCGTTTAGATAGCGCAGTTAATTTAACTTTATTATCGCAGAAACGCCCACTTTTTCGTTACCCTATGTGGAAGGGATTAGATTGGACTGTAATGTGTATGCGGCTCACTAGCAAGCAAGCACGAGTGAGTACGTTACACAACCCCAGTAGCAGGATCACAAGTGGTGGTACACGGTTGATACCAAATATACCTAACTTGCACAGAGCTCAGCCGTTGTCAGCTTCCTTCCCTGTCATGGCATAGCATTTACTTATATCACAAATGGGTATCCCTTTGATTGTTTTTGGGATTTTTAATTATTTCATTTCAATGGTTTTCAATTTAACAAATTTGCTGTAACATTTCTCAAACAATGATTTAATTTCTTTTCATACAATATAGCTTGCTTACGGTTTTCACTAATAATCAAGCTAACGCCCAGTCTTCAACCCTGAAAATCCATGAATTCTGAAATCTAAAAAATAACATAAAAATTCATTGACAATACTCCTTCATATTGCAAGCAGATCAAAGTTGTTCTATATAAATAAGGCAAAATAAAATGAATTTTGCATTTGTGTATACCAAAATATCAGGACTAAAACGACTTAATAAGCTACCTTTTTAAAAAACAACAAATATTTTGTTCTGATTTCCGATTCATAATTGTAGTTGAACTCATGGCAATTATTGTCAAGTTAAGTGACCCTCTTTTTCCTTAGTGTCTGTGATATGTATCTAAGAATGATAAGAATAGGCATATGTGAAATATATTCATATATGCACTTACATATATATTAGGATATATCAATTTCAATTGCAAAACGCATCTGCGTCGATCTAAGACAAATTCTCAGAAAATGTCAATACCTAGCTCTTGATGAGAATTTATGAGTATCTCTACATGAGCAGGTGTACATGCACAGCAAGTCACAATACTATGTTTGGGCAGATCACGTCAAATAATATTTGATTATTGGCTTAACTGTCATTTGATTGAGCGAGTGCATAGAAACATAGGAACGGAACAAGTAATGCCCAACAGCAATAATTAATTTTTATGAGTATTTTTCATGACCACGAATAGACAAACCTTCCTCAGGGAGAGAACATCATACGAGAATATTTAAAAAAGTCTACAAGTTAGTTTATATATGTTAAGTAACAAGCAGTATTTTCTTAAAAATGCAAAATAGTTTTATACAAACAGTTAACATATTCCGAAATATTTGACAATTGAATTAAGTTCCTCCTACAGATTGAAATTTAATCACTTATTAAAAACTTCTCTACTTATACTTTGCAAAACCAATACCAACCAACCAATCAATGTGTACTCCTACAGATTAGCTTTGTTGACCACCTACTAATCCTATTTATATGTACCACGTGCATGTTTTTACTCAACCACGAAGGAGTGTGTTTGTCTAGGACATCATGTGAGTTTAAGTCAAATAGCACATATACATATATTGTATATGTATGTAACAGCCCCACACACATACCCCATACTCTTGCGACTAGCAGCTACATTCGTACTTATGCCTACTTATCATAGTCAGCTGTCCATATAATTAATCACTTTTGTGTATGCATTTGTCCCTTTCGATATGTTAATTAATGCTGGGCAATGTATGATGTGTGTGCGTGTGTATGGTGTACAAGTACTGCTATCTCCCACAGTTGTAAAAATTCCCCTCAACGGTTGAAGTCTCAGCTGACATCTTTGAATTTTACAATTGATGCTTGTCTGGTTTAGCACTTGATAATTGGCAGCCAGGCGACCAACGATCGATAACAATAAAATTGTTAAAAGCGCAAAATGCCGCAAAGTGTGTAATTTTTCGACAAGCGGCGAGATATAAAGAGGGAGATGGCTAGTGAGTAAGAAAAGGGAGAAGTGGCAACGATACCGTGTGGCGAAACAACTCTATTTGAATTCATCAACGGCGTGTTTAAGCAGTTTGTCAGCGACACGTGGCCGAGCGAACGACTGTTCTTTCTTTCTAGTTCGCCTGGCAACAGCAGGCGGTTCGATTGGGACTCGATGTTGGTATGCGGGGGTGAACGGTGATTTGAGCAGTAGAGCGAACGCACGAGTGTGTTTGGCGATGACGTAAAACATCAGTAGCAGCATTGGGAAAATCATGTGAACGTAAATAAATTGATGTCGTATCAACCCTCTCATTAGGTTGCTTCTAAGAAAAGGTGAAATAAATAGAGATTTATGCGCCTGTGAGAGGTGTAAATGGTCATTTGCCTGCTGGCTGTTGTTGTCATCGTAACTTGAAAAAAAATAATCAAATTACTTAAGAATTAAATTAATCTTACTTCATACACTTATCTCCTATCACAAGGATTGATACCTGTAAAGGCTACCGTATGCATGTACAGTCATACAAGCATATGTAGATATAATAATGCCTTTCCTTACTGCACATGGTGGGTAAGATAGAGAGACTATAGTATACAAGAGTAAAGGGAATTGATACGCACACAATTGAAACGTATGCGCCTTTAATTGTTCCTTAGGGAATAAATATACATAATTTATTTTTTTGCTTTTTATAACACTTTAAAAGCTGTACCATATTTGTATTCGGTGGTATAGTACCCGTTGACATTGACTTTGACCCGTCGCTACTCCCACATTATTTTTCATCTCCGTCAAAAGCTGAGAAAATATAGAGCTACCTTTTTTTTACAATGCTTGTTAGTTTGTTTTTGGATTTTTGCCAAGCCCACCTCCGAGCACAAAGATATAAGAAATTATTGGGCTATACGAGCTGAAAGACTCTGAGGAAGAGGACTGTTGTATTCATGTAATAGAAGGCTGGTCTATTGATTTAGTCTTTCAATAAAAATTGTTTGGCGATCCCAAGGTGCTGACAACCGCTCTATATTCCTTACATTGAATGTTTTTAAAAAAAAAAGAAACAAAAGGTAATATCCGAAACATTGGGCAAAATACAATCATCACACTTAACCGCAGTTGCAGTTAAAGCCAACGCTAGTCTAGTAAAAGTAATGTAAAAAGTAATGATGTGCATTGTATAGAGTACTCGATGAATATCCTAATCCCTCTCCCATAATGCATACAGCGGATCAGGGAGCATACAAATCTACCTGGGGCCTTTTCCGTGCGTTTACCTAAAGTCATAATATCCCTATTTTTTGTTGGTCGAGCACTATGATAAAAGATAATAATATATACAAGAGAGAGAGCTAGGATATACATGGATAAGATGGCTTAGTTAACAATGAAAATTAAGGCCAGGAAAATCAACCAAACCGCAGCCCATGCCGAAAGGGAAGAGCAACATTAACCGACGGTAATAGTAAGGTCTTCTTCCAACAAAAGAGGTCAAAATTGTTACATTACACACAACATGCAGTTCAATATAAGAAAGAAAACGAGGGACTTATATAGCGAAAGGGCATACGCTGTGTGAGCCTCCTACTTAGGTCTGCCATATCCCTGCCTACCCTTGAATGGAAAACAAATCTTGCATTGTTATAGACTACCACAAAAATTAGCAACTGAAAGAACTATCATTATTTCGCGAGTTCTTCTCTTCTTTTCTCTACCATGAACGAATATAAAAAGCTTTGTTTGAAAGCGAAATGGATGGATGTGACAATTCTTTTATGCACAATTATTTACGGAAACACATTGAAACTGGGGATTAAGATGAATGCATTCACGAACCCAGTATTTAATACATAATTTATAAGGATTCTTGAAATGTGCGAATTAGCCAGGGGAGTGAAATTAAAAAAATTTTTTCATTTCAATACTCGTTAACCATGTAGTGAAAAGGTGTAATAATTATATATACAAATATAACTGGAACAGTAACTGGAAAACGGAGACATTTCGAGTGTCAACAAGTAAGAAAGCTACAGTCGAGTGCGCTCGACGGTGAGATACTCGCTACACATTTTGAATAAAAGCAAAATATTGCGGTATTATTTTCAAAATATACCGAAAATATTATACAACAAAATACTGAACACGTCAAATGGTATATTTGGTATACCGATATGGTACCGCAATCAAAATATACCATAGACGGCACAATATACCAGATTGTCAGCCAAGCAACTAAGTAGCCGTTTTTGCTCATACAAAAGAAATTCTTTAATAACTTCCACAATTTTTATTATTGTACACACGAACAAGCTCTAACTTTATAATTACGTTTGTTTTTCAATTTTATTGATTTGCGGAAGTGGGCCTAGCAAAAATTTTAAACAAACTTGATCTGCGTGCAAACAAAACAAATGCTGTCGATAAAAATTATAGCTCTATTTCTTATAGTCTCTGAGATCCAGTGTTTCCTACGGACGGACGGACAGACACACAGGCGGACAGACGGACATGGCTAGATCGTCGCGGCTGTTGACGCCGTTCAAGAATATATATACTTTATAGGGTCGGAGATGCCTCGTTCTACATGTTACATACATTTCCTGCCGGCACAAAGTTATAATACCCTTCTACCCTATCAGTAGCTGGTAAGTTTCGTAATAATAATAATAATAATTCGTATATGAGAATATAATAATGATCATGATCTCGAATAGTCACAGGACACACATGCTAAAGCCACACTTGCTATGTTTTCAACCATATCAAGTTCATTAAAAAGAAACACTATTAAATAAAAAAAAAACTATGTACTTATTAATTCTTCTACTAATGTCCGCAAGTCCACTGAAAATATCCGCATTAGTCTGTAAAATTCGATGCAAGTTTTAACATGATATGATATAACATGTACATATGAACAATTCGTTAAGATGACGAAAGAAAGTTATCAGGTTTTGAAGCAATCACTTTGAGGTTCAGGGCAGATTTTATGTGCACGCGTCGCGTATTACTTTCCGGATTCGGAAATATTATTTTAAATAACTTAGCTACCATTCACAGAAAAGGAGCAAAGGGAATTGCCTGGGTATTGTATTTGGGGACTGAACAGAATCGCCCGTAGTTAACTGGACTGGTTCCGTTTTGGAAAACTGTATTTAAGGGTAGACGCAACGCAATGTGTGCGTGTGCACGGGAAATTAAGAAAGGAGCGTGCTCAATTGAATTCGTAATATTGGCTTACTCGAAAGCCAGCATCATTTATTAATTTATTGCAATGATTTAAAAAATTTGTTTGACTCATTCTAATTCACATTTTTAATCAAATTCTATGTATGTTATGTACACATATACATGTATATACATAGTTTATATAGAATCTTCATATGTCAATAGTGTACTTAATAAAACATATTAATATCAAGCGGGATTTTTCTTTTACAAAATCCAAATAAATTTATTTTTCAAGGCTCTACATTTTGTGGCGGGTGATCTCTGTATCTGGGGATGCAATGTGAAACAAATTAACGTTTTTCACACATTCCAGGAAAATTTGATTCGTCACCTCCACAATGTTTTACTGCACTTAAAAACCGTGCTAGGAATTTGCCGCTTTGAAGATGTAAAGGCTCTATGATGATGATTTTGCCTCTCGTGGGTTGTGGATTGTGGGTATTTAGTGAGGGGATGGGTAGTGGGACGGCCTTTCGAATCGTTGATGCGTGTGTCTTCAAAAATCCAGAAAACGTGTCGGACAGCATGCTGAAATTGACGATGGCCTACGCAGCATCGAGTACGACTACACGGGTAAAGAGTGAGTAAGTGTTGCGAGTGTTGAATGCAAGTAAGTAAGGGTTTCTCTTGGGTTTTACTGCTTTCTTCTTTTCTTCTAATTAGGGTGGAAATATGTTTTCCTTTTCTTAAACACTCGACATATATGTCCAGTGTACTCTGTATCAAAAAATATAATGAATAATATAGATTAACCTACCTGAAAAGATTAAAGCGACAAGTTAATTTCTAACTTTATATTTTAGTTGTTCATTTGCCTTATCAATAGTTTTATTCTATTTTTGTTTACATAACGTTTGTTTATAACGAACGTAATTTTGAAAACAAAAATAATTAAAACAAGTAAGAAAGCTACTGTCGAGTGTACTCGACTGTGAGATACCCGCTACCCATTTTGAATAAAAGAAACATATTTTGCGGTATTTTCTCAAAATATACCGAATATGCTGCAAAAATGCTAAAAATATACCAAATGGTATATTTGGTATATCGACATAGTACCGCATTGAAAATATACCATAGACGGCACAATATACCAGATTGTCAGACAAAGCAACTAAGAGCCCTAGTAAGTAGGCGTTTATGCCCATACAAAAGTATTTCTTTAATAACTTCGACAATTTTTATCTGATCGCAACCAAATTTTCAGGAATCATAACTACTATAGTAGTTATTATATATACCAAAATTCGTAACTCTAGCTTTAAAATTACGCTTGTTATTCGATTTTTTTGATTTGCGGGGGCGGAAGTGGGCGTGGCAAAAATTTGAAACAAACTTGATCTGCGTGCAAACATAACAAATGCTGTCGAAAAAAAATTATAGCTCTATCTCTTATAGTCTCTGGGATCCAGTGTTTCATATGGACAGGCGGACAGACGGACAGACGGACATGGCTAGATCGTCTCGGCTGTTGACGCTGATCAAGAATATATATACTTTATAGGGTCGGAGATGCCTCCTTCTACCTGTTACATACATTTCCTGCCGGCACAAAGTTATAATACCCTTCTACCCTATGGGTAGCGTGTATAAACATTGCAGCAGTATAGAGGCTTCTCTAAAATTTGATGACTAATAAGTATTGATCATTTCGTATTGTTAATTGATGTATAGTTTCAATTTGTAATGAGAGAAGGGAAATTGATAAACAAACTTAATTATTATTAAAAAATAAGAACTTTATGGAAAATAAAATAAAATTTTCTCAAATGAAGGAAAAATTGGTTAGTCACACAAATCCAAATGTACTTATTCAGAGGTTTGGGAAGCCCTTTAGTCTCAAGTTACTGGGTACTGGGTACAATAAAATCGAGTAATACATGGGCATATGTACATACGTAAGAATGTCGATGCGTACATACAATAATTTACATCTTATCCATACATACATACATATGTATATATATATACATATACATCAGTAGTTGGTATTACGTATATACATTTATATATATATATATATATATATATATATATATATATATATACAATAAGAATTATAATGGTAAAAATATATATATCTATATACACATATTCTTGTATATATATGTACATATGTGTGGCGTCATACTCATCAGTTGTCCGTCTATATTAAAAAAGTCTTGCAAATTGTAGATTATAAATGGCTGCGAAATATTGAGAAGATTTTACTACGCCCTATTGTGCTGTGCGGCATTCGAAAAACGCTACTATTGTTCTCTCGCTCTTTCATGCCCGCCATTCATAACAGTATAGCTGTTTCGTATTTGCGTACAGCACTCAAGCACATATAGTGCCATTTCGTTTTCGCTTGGGAAAATATAATGTTAAAATGGCTGGCGATGTAGCATTTGCTGTTGTGTTCTGACTTTTGGGGTCTGCCTATATCTATTATGTACTACCCTGTCTGGGCAGGTCTGATCTTTCGCATGAGAGCTCATTAACGTTTCGCTTGGCTAACCAGTTAGTCGTCAGCAATTTCGTTTAGGACGCAGCAACTCCGCCGCCGCAAGTTTTTGCTTATTTTAGGATTTTGAGCAAACTGAAGTGACTGGTCTCGCAATCCGTGGCGTTTGCCGCCGGGTAGCTGGCTGCCCATCGGCAGATCGGGACCAATTTGCATACTCAATAAGTATTATACTATAAATTCTTTCAAAGTGCTCGTTTCAAGTCGAATAGAACCGAAATAAATATTCAAGTGCAAACATGAAACATAAGTTTATGCCTATTTGTACAAAAAATTAATATATTTTAAAGTATCTTATTACAACTATAAATATGTTAACAAACCCGCCGATTGGAATCAGAAATATTACGAAGTGTAGCATTTAAATGCTCTAAAGGAATAGCACACACAACGAAATCAACAAGCCTTACGCATCCGAATCAGTGAATAATAACTAGTCAACAACTAATTTCGACGTGTTTGACAAATTAAATACTATATATTGGTTCCGTAATTAAAAGGATAGCTAAAGCCCAGTTGTTCTTAATACTAATAACGCGACGAAATGATGTTAACTACGGAACACATCATTCATGGCCATCCCCACTCATCCGTAGGCGTCGGAGTAGGGGTGGGTCAAAGTGCATTATTCGGCTGCTCCACAGCGGGTCACAGTGGCATTAATCAGCTTGGTGGCGTTTACGTAAACGGCCGACCCCTCCCAGATTCAACCCGACAAAAAAATTGTAGAATTGGCACACTCTGGTGCGCGGCCATGTGATATTTCGCGTATACTGCAAGTGTCCAACGGATGTGTTAGTAAAATTTTAGGCAGGTGAGATTATAAGTAAATAAATTTGTATAAATAATGATAAATAACTGTTTTGAAATTACTGAGTCTATAAATAAATAAAATAAATGTTTTCAAGCCATCTTGACTATCAACATTGAGCGCGCTCAAAACCATAAAAACATTCCTTATCTATTCAACGTATAGCGACGGACTTTGTTTAGTAGAATCAGTAAATACACCAATAACAAAAGTTATTGTAGAAATATACACTAGTTAGCGTATTGCTTAGGAGTTTCATCTACAAATTTTATTTTAAATTTATCTAATTATGAAACATATTTGTATTCTCAAAAAATGGGTAGTAGGTCCGACCGAGGTGATTTCTTCAACTTAAATTAAACAGCAATTGCTTTAACTAGATATCGAGAAACCGGTCCTTTGTGGTTTAATTATTCTTATAAGTTCGTAGTAGTTGCTTTAATAAATAGAAAAAAAGGGTATTTTAAATTCAAACTTCCTTGGCGAGCACTCCATTAGACGGATAGGAGCACACAATTGCCTCGGATGAACTTAATTGTCCTAACGTTAAGTGTCCGTTCAAGAGGGTTTTGAAATATTTTGAACACATAAACAAACAAATAACATAGCCACGACAGCAAATTATAATGAGCCTAATTTATTCCATAAACAATGTTATGATTATAGGCTTTTCATGTTAATTTGAATGGGTTGAGTTAAAAAAAAAAAAAAAAAAAAAAAGTGTGACATACCCGATACGCGTTGTGAATAAATCCAAGCAGTGCGGTGTTAATTTTAAATTATATTGATATTGATATAGGTTATCAGCCCATACAAAAACTCGCCGCTCTACCTTCAAAATTACGCTTGCTACAAAACTTGATCTGAGTGCAAGCATACCAAATGCTGTCGATAAAAACTTAAAGCTTTATCTCTTATCTCTCTATAGTCTCTGAGATCCAGTGTATTATACGGACGGACCAACAGACAGGCATGGCTAGATACCTATAGCGTTTTCACCACACATATTTTCTTTGCATAATTTCAATTGCACAGTATTATTATAACGATTGTTCGATGAAATTTGCATTTATCGTTTGCCCTGTGCGTCGGCTCGTCAGTTCAGACAACTTTGGAAACATATATAGATATTTCAATATAATTTCAGAGCTTGCCAAATATTTATGCTGTTCTCAATTAAAGCGAGGCAAAATTATTATCAGGACGAAAAGAAAATTTTGCACCACGTACCATTTTAAATTTGACTTCTTTCCTTCATATATAGATACAATTATTCCTGTTGAAAATAATAAAGCAATATTAAATAACAGAAATAATTTTCAACAAGTAAGAAAGCAGCAATAAAGTGCTCTCGACTGTGAATTACGCCCTACTTATTTTAATAAAAGCAAATTTTAGTGGACGATAGAATGGCAAACAGATAGACGACATCATGTCGGTTGCTGAGGCTGTTGGTTTTGATTAATGTATTTTGTAGTTACTATGCATTTACTTTACAAATTTGAAGAAACGTCCGTCCAAGTCGAATTGGAAATTAAAATTGCAGAAAATAAGAATGATTCTAAAAGAAATGTTTTTCAAAGTGTCCAAATGGTGAACATTAGATATTTATAAATTAATACAAAGAAGAACATGATAATTTTAGCATATGTATCTCGAAAAATTAAAATTTTTGCTCACTATTTATATTTTTCCTTTGACCTAATTCTAAACAACTCGAACGACCACCATGCATTTTGGATAGACAGAACCACATTTTTATAGCCGACCTGCTGATCAATAATTTATAACTAGGCGTTGGGTATATAATTCCACTCTAAATTTAGATATTGTCCGATATATTTAGAAATAATACAATATTAAATTTAAATGAATATGAATATGAATGAAAACATCTTTGATAAAAATATTTTTAAGTGAATTTAATTTAAATATAAACATGTATATACATATAACTCAATTTGTAGATATTACGAAACCGGATCAATAAAACCTCGAGCGATAGGTGGTTCAAAACCACGAGTAGCCACAACTCCGGTCGTACAAAAAATTGCTGATTATAAACGAGAATGTCCAAGCATATTTGCATGGGAAATACGAGATCGACTGCTATCGGAACAAGTTTGCAATAGTGATAATATTCCAAGTGTAAGTACGCGATATAATTTTGTCATTTTTAATATCATCTGTTCAACAAAAAACATAGAAACACAAGTCGAGTATTTCCGACTACAAGAGGTTATTATTTGCTCTTTATATAAATTTAAGCCATAACAAAAAAAAAAAATTTTGCCTATCAGTTCCATAACATATAAACATATTTTCCAATACCATTAAGGGCATAGGGCTTACGTAACCAAAGCTTTCACAATTTTTAACTAGGTAATGTGAATATGCGGGTATGTCTTCTATCTCACTATATATACATATATGAAATTATTAGCTTTTGAAAATTCAAATTCTGACCCTCTTAAATGGGAAACATAGTTAACGAAGTTGAATCATACTCCAACTTTTAGGTTTCTCAACACTCACTCTATCTCGAATAGGTCATTACAATTTTGAAACTACTATATTTATTATACCCGCTACCCATAGGGTAGATGGGTATTATAACTTTGTGCCGGCAGGAAATGTATGTTGACGCTGATCAATAATATACATATATATCGTTATAGGGTCGGAAATGCCTCCTTCTATCTGTTACCCTATGGGTAGCGGGTATAATCAGTTGCAGTTTTTACGAAACGATGTTTCTGACCTACATATGTTGGATAAAAAATAAATCATATCTTCTGTTAGATATTACTTCAAGAACTGCAATGGTATTTTTGAAACTAGAATCTATTTTTAGTACATAATAACTACAGTATTTATGATTCCTGAACTAGACGGACATGGCCATTGCCTCGGCCATTGACGCTGATCAAGAATATATATAGTTTATGGGGTCAGTAATGACTCCTTCTGGCGGTCACATACATTTTTTGCAGGCACAAAGTTAAAATACCCTTCTACCCTATGGGTAGCGGTTATAATTAATAATCCAGATAGCGAGATCAAGATTTTGTTTATGTTCATTATAAATATTTTCGGAAAACAAGTTTTTGTAAATGAGACAAGGAAATATATATTTATCACTCCAGACTAACTGAAAGTAGTATAAGGCATGAGATGTAAAAACAGAATAAGTGAATTTCAAAAACAAACATGTCATTACCCTTAAAAATGGATTAGAATAGCACATACACTTTCGAACACAACCATTTCGTATCTCGGTCAGGTAAATAAATACATGAACATCACTTAATCCTGCCATATAGACCGAACTACATAAAAGTAGGTGCCTCTTGAATATCGAAATCTAACCTAATGCCTAAATCTTTATGAACTCTACCATTGAACTAAATATATTGTAAATATGTTTACATGTATATGTAAACCCAAAAAGAATAGAAAGAGTATAGCCACAAATGGCTGGTATCAAACATACCTCAACGTGCACAGAAATAATTTGCATACCTTTGTCGCCACTGACCTGCATTTTACTACTCACATATGTACATATATTCCATTAGAAGCAAAATGGTATTTCTGCTACATGGAACCAAAGGGCAAGAGAAGAATCAAAGGAATGTGAATAAATAATATTGAATCGCATTTTAATTATCAAAATTTCGCTTCTTTATTCGTGTCCTTTTTTCTGTCAGCCTTTTTCTTATCGATATACAATACAAGGGGTGGTACTCAATAGTCTCTAAGATATCGTTTTTCCTGGATATATAGTACACTGGCGTGCAAGTATATATATATATATATCTTTTTTTATCGATATACAAGTATTAACCTTATATTATTAACCTTTTCTTATGTATAATATTATATATACATAATACTTGTGTAATAATAATATATATATTTACATAAGAAAAGGTTAATAATATAAGGTTAATACTTGTATATCGATAAGAAAAAGATGAATATATATATATATATGATGAATATATGAATATATATATCCAGGAAAAACGATATCTTAGAGACTATTGAGCACCACTTCTTGCATCACAAGGATCAAGATAACTATGTATCATCACTGCTCACTATTCAGGAGAAAATTTTTAGTGAAACCGTTCTGTACATCAGTCTCTATACATCACGGACTACAGCTGAGACGGTATAGCCATGGCAGTCTGGCTTTCTCTCTGTTTGGACAGAGGCAATACTACAGAGGCTTACAATTTTTAAACCCATGGGATAGAAGGGCATTATAACTTTGTGCCAGCAGGAAATGTATGTAACAGGTAGAAGGAGGCATCTCCGACCCTACAAAGTATATATATTCTTGATCAGCGTCAACAGCCGATACGATCTAGCCATGTCCGTCTGTCCGTATGAAACACTGGATCTCAGAGACTATAAGAGATAGAGCTATAATTTTTTTTAAGACAGTATTTGTTATGTTTGCACGCAGATCAAGTTTGTTTCAAATTTTTGCCACGCCCACTTACGCCCTCGCAAATAAAAAAATCGAATAACAAGCGTAATTTTAAAGCTAGAGTTTTGGTATATACAATATTTACTATAGTAGTTATGATTCCTAAAAATTTGGTTGCGATCAGATAAAAATTGTCGAAGTTATTAAAAAAAAAAACTTTTGTATGGGCAAAAACGCCTACTTTCTAGGGTCTGAGTTGCTTTGGCTGACAATCTGGTATATTGTGCCGTCTATGGTATATTTTGAATGCGGTACTATATCGATATACCACATATACCGTTTGGTATAATTTTTAGGATTTCTGTAGTATATTTGGTATATTTTGAAAACAATACCGCAAAATATATTGCTTTTATTCAAAATGGGTATCGGGTATCTCACAGTCGAGTATACTCTTGTTACTTGTTTTTATCTGTAATTGCGATGCATGTCGCGAACGCAATTTCGTATTTCATTCTGAGTCGATCCCGTAAAAAAGTGTTATGGGCAAATACAAATTAGTAAGCAACACGGGCTAAATTTAAATGTTATAATTGTAAAGTATTGCTTTATTAAATGTGCTTTAATCTATGTTTCTCATTATCAAAGCTAGAATTTTAAAATGAATAAAATGAGTTATTAGTAATTTCGTCTGTCAAGCGATTTTCTCAACTTTCCTGATTATTACCAGGTTATAATTTTTTATTCTTCCTATTAAATGTTGGACTACTGTCGGGAATAAATATTAACTGGGCCCAAACATATTCTTTATTTTTTATGTTAATTATTATTTATTTATTTATTTAATTAAATTTAAATTAAAAAAAAATCGATTAAAATTGCTCAAAAATTCATCGTAGTTATTTAGCTATGTTTTTCTGTAACTCATCTTTATAAATCACAATTTATATTTGCTAAATTTGTTGCTTATTGGGAATTTAATTATTTTAAGGTGGTGAACGTGGTTTCAAATACTCTAAGTCGTAAAGAATCGCGTCTAATTATAAATTATATATGTGTATGAAAGTATGTGTACGTACATACAAACATGCTAACACATATTCCTACAATGTTTCTGGTAAATGTTGAAAAGAGCGTAGTCACTGCCATTAACAAAACATGAAAAACAGCACTTTCGACATTAAGTGTTGCCACGTGACTTAAAGAATTGGAGTTGTCGCTTTTCATCTTTATGCATCAATGTTTTTGTTGTTTTTCTTGTTCTTGTTGCGGTCCGTTGTTGTTGTTGTTGCACTGTATGGCTGATTTTTATTCATACATGAAAAGATCAAAAGACATCAAAGGCTTGCAATAATTTCAAGCTAAATCGGAGTTTTGGACAAGGAGGTGAGACCGTTTGTGTTTTAATTAACATTAATTAATTACAAAAAATGAAGTGAATTTTCTTTCGACATCCATTTAGCATTGCTAAAACAGTATCCATCAGACCAAAAAAATTTCTTTCACAGTCAAAAAGTTGCAGAGCAAGCTTTTTAAAAGATTTTTGCTTTTCCTGTCTTTTATTTCAAATTTAAATACTAGAAAAGAAGTATAGTATTTATTGTGATAGATCCAAACGGCAATTTTTTTATTGTGAATATTTTTTCCACATAGACAAAGTATTTTTCTTAATTCAGCAGGTGGTTTATGGTTTTGTTTATCTAACCACTTTTCATTCGGAAAAAGTGAGTATTTTTTTTTTTAAATTAAGCAAATAGCAAAAATGGCGACGGTCCTTCGGATTATTGGTAAGAAAGTAGGTGCAGTCGAGTGTGCTTGACTGAGGTACCCTCTACCCATTTTGAATAAGAGCAAAACAGGACGGCATTATTCTTAAAATATACCAAATTTTTATACTGCTTGTTGTTACTTATTTACTTATTCTTTATCTTTATCGCAACCAAATTATCAAGAATCATAAAAACTATAGTTTTTCCTGTATGTACCAAGACTTGGCTCTAGCTTCGAAGTACGCTTGTTTTTCGATTTTTTCTATTTGAAAATTTGTGTCAATCTTGTGTCAAATAAGTGCTATCGTAAAAAAATAAGATCTCTATCTGTGATAGTTTCTGAGATCCAAGTGTTCATGCGGACAAACGGATAGACGCACAAGGCTATATCGTCTCGCTTGTTGACGCTTATTTAGAGTATATAAACGGTCGAAGATTCCGTCTCTCACTGTTCAATACTTTTCTTAGAGGCACAAAGTTATAATTAATTTTAATTAAATAGTCACATTTATAGTAACCTTTTTTATTATTTTGAATTTATTAAAGATTTACTTTTTTATGATTTTTTTTTAAGAATCTGTACAGGATCTGTAAGCACGATAGACTATAGTTGCTCAGCGGCTGTTGTTACCTCTTAAGTGTAAACGAATCAGATGCTGTGCTTGTGCCGTCGTATGTATGTCTATCCTGCTCTCGTGCATGAAAGTACGTGATTGGTTGACTATGCACACAGCCAATGAGACCGAGTTGTTAGTCATCAAAAATTGAGGGTTGAAATGAAACAATATTTCCTAGTAGTCTGGTCAACTTCATATGTACTGCAGTTCAAACAAACTTCGTTTTTTTCTTTCTATAAGTATGTATGTATATAAATAAGTGTGCATGTAAATATGCATTTGCTTTAATTGCAGGTGTCGTCTATTAATAGAGTGTTGCGTAATTTAGCTTCACAGAAGGAACAGCAAGCGCAACAACAAAATGAGTCTGTCTATGAAAAGCTGCGAATGTTTAATGGACAATCTGGTGGTTGGGCCTGGTATCCTGGTAATACTACAACGGCACATTTGGCTCTTCCACCAACACCCACGGCAGTACCAGCCAATCTATCTGGCCAAATTGCCCGAGATGAAGTGCAAAAACGCGGTAAGCTTACAAAGAATTTTTAACTATCATCTAATATGTACACAGAAAGAAAAAAAAGTGCTAAAACTATGATAAGAATAAAAACTTGAATCAAGATTGTTTGTATGCCTAAATTAAACCAAGACGGTTTATTATTGCCCAATCTTGAAATTCAAGATTATAATCTTTTTTCAAGAATACAAAAATCTTAATGTATATATATTTTTTACACATTTATGTATATTATTTATTTTTTTTTTTAATTTTAGTTTACAATTATAACACTTACCCATTTTTAATATACGAACCGACAAGACTTTCTTAATCCTAATCTTGATTTAAGATTGTTTCAACCTAAAATTCTTATTTTAAGTTAGTTCTGTTTACGATGGAAAAAATCGTATCAAGATTTTTTTCTCTGTGTGCATGTGATAAATGTTCTGAAAAGAAAAACAGCTGTCGAATTATAAAAACATACGGACAGATGGACATGGATATATATTATAAACACTTTTTGTTCATATTATATATAACCTACTTAATGATAGTGGGTAAAAAATGTAAATGTAAATATTATAAACACATTTTGTTTATATTATATTATATATGTATATACCTACTTAATGGTAGCTGGTAAAAAATGTAAAAGCTAGTTCAGTTTGTTGAAATATGCATCAAAAGTCTTTCTCCAACCTTACAAAGAATATACATATAATCAGCATCAATAGCTGAGTTGCCTTAGAAACGTCAGTTTCTCAATCAGTTCCCATGAACATCTTGGAACTCAAAGAAAAATACACACCAATATTTATAAAAACACACAACATAAATACTGTGCAACAACGATATACAAAAATAAAAACAGTGGGCATTAAATACTGTAAAGCTATACGATCTCTTATTCTTAAATTATATGTATGTAAGTAACAATCTAATAATTAACCCCTTTAACACGTATAACAAAGATTTGCAATTAAAAAATATATATATATTCTTGTCTGCATCAGCTGTCTAGATGATATGGACATGCCCTCCTACCTTCACAAAATCAAGATCTCAAACTTCTATAGCTAAATCTTTATTTTTTTTGGAAGTTCTCGTGTCCATTGCTACTACTTAAATTTTACTGGTACAGATTTAGTATATCTTCATCCCAATCTAGTAACTAGGCACTAGTTAGTATTTTCTCTAGATTTGTTAAGAGAACAAACGTCATAATGATAATACTGATAGACCAAAATAAAAAGTTAATAAAATGATTAATTTAAGAATGAATTTCATCCTGCTCAAGGATATTGCGGTATTAACTTTTGAACTACACTTTCTCAAACCAACGTATCAAGTATTACAACCGTTTCTGTAAATTTACCTGATTGGGCCTATGCCCTTCTTTGTAATGTGTAATTCTCTAAGAATGGACAGCAAGTGTCTGACGTTCAAGCCCTCTCCCCCGATAGTGTAAAGATTTCCTCCAAGCAACAGTAAAAATTCAATATCCAACACAAATATATAAAAGAAATCAACCCTTAACAGTTGTAAGTGATGGCGGCATTTCGAAACATTTTGTCACAGATGATCAAACACGAGGAAGAACATGTAGTTAATTTGTTGGTCATTTGTTATTTGCCATTATATCTAATTGAGGAACGTAATTTAGCCAACTTCCAATTGTTTGTATTTATATTTGTACCGATAAATAAGGTTGGCATATGTCCTTTTACACAGCTCCCTGCACATTCAATCTGCAACCACTTGGACGCAAATTGTATTCTACCCTTACCCATTAGTATTATTGCAATATTTCTTTGTAGTTCGAGAAGCATTATTGTGGGCAAATGTTCCGTAAGGATAAGAAAAAGTAATATATATAATGCTTTTAAATTCTACTGACTTTTAAAAATAATCTAAATCTAAAGATCAAAACAAATTAAACATTGCCATTACATCTGCACATATCTCAAAAATCGAAAAATTTAAAAAAAAAAAACTTGTTCAGTGGCACAAACTTAATTCCAACGCTCATGTATTCGCTTAAAAAAATAAAGATTTATAATGCAATAGTTTATTTAGATATAATTCTCGAAGCCCTTCAATAAATAGCAATTCTATACTCCATGTTCCTCACAATTTTGCTCGCGTTATGTATTACTTAAATGAAATAGTTTTTCAATGATTGAGTTCTTGGATCGATATGTGTTCTTTTTCCACTTCGGTCAGAAACCCAATCGGTCAACAAATAGAATTTTTTTGAGTAGATACGGCTCCAGATTCATTATTATATATTTTGATTTTGTGTCCTGTTTTTAATTTTTCATGCGCAAACCAACTTCTTGAGACTTACTAAAATATAATTTGCTATTCAGCAATGAACATACTTTTTCATTTTTTTTTGTACCCGCTACCCGTAGGATACTTTAACTTTAGGCAAGAAATAATTCATACATATAAATGGCTATATAAACTATAAAAGATAAAGCAATAGAATTAGATGTTTACCCACTTCTGCACTTTGAAAAGCGAAAAAAAAACGCTTTACAAAACTATATTTTTGCATTCATAACTATACCCTTTCACTGCAAATTTGGTTGCGACCAGATACAAATTACAAGAAATTTCTATGGTATTGGTATTGGTACATCTGGTACATTTGATATATTTTAAGAATAGTACCGCACTGCTTTGCTTTTGTTGTTTTCCTACTTTTTTTTTTGGCAGATTGTAATGCCCATGCATAATTCGAAAAGCAAAACATTTTAAACTAACTAAAATAAGGATGATAGTTTTCCGAAGATTTTAATTGGAATTCGTACAAATTTCAGCTCAGTTCAATCACTAAATCAGTCTACCAACCAGGAGTAAGTCATAGTTCGTTCATAACATTATTAATTAAATTGAAGCGCGATAGATAATTAAGAAACATTTTAAGTGGGTGATCAGTTGATCTGCTCTATTATTTAGAACTATTTTGTATGATATTGTATGCTTGAATAGCTTTTAATAGAATAGTAATTTATCTACCATTTTATTTTGTATTTTGGGGCATTGACTGGTGGTCACTCAGTAAAATGTTCGTTCTACACACTTGACTGAAGTAAATTGAATCCTGAATGTGTCTTTTCATTCCTAGATTTGTACCCCGGCGATATATCTCACCCGAATTCACATGAAAGTGAGTCAGACTGCAATTCAGAGCATAATTCATCTGGAGATGAGGATTCACAAATGAGGCTACGATTAAAACGTAAACTGCAAAGAAATCGAACATCGTTTACTAATGAACAAATAGATAGCCTCGAAAAAGGTTGGTTTTATATATATATTCCTTTTTATTCTTATTGCACTCTTTGTATTTATCATATAATAATTGCTTGCGAAAAATTTTTTTTGTTGAATTGCAACATCGTTTATAGAGTTTGAAAGGACGCATTATCCAGATGTTTTTGCACGGGAGCGGCTTGCAGAAAAAATTGGTTTGCCAGAGGCACGTATTCAGGTTTGTCACTTATTTTTGTTTAATTATATTTGGTTTTAGCTTCATTTATTTATTATTTTATTCGGGCATTTAATATTTGCCTTTAAGTTGTATACCGTTTATAGTTAAATACAAAGAATGAAATAAACAATTACAGGATTAAAATCCTGGGAGGGCTCTCATGTTGTAACCGTTTTGTCATTGCTTTGGTACAACGGGAGTGTTATATGTTAGCTATGCGAGTTGAAAGTCAAGTCAAGTCAATGTCAACCCTCAGTATACACCCTTCACCCTATTTCATTAATAATACGTTCCTTTATGCCTTCATCGTTCATTATTGAGCTTACGATTATTCTGTATAAGTGAATAAAAACAATTTGACTGTAAAAACACTTGAAACTACTCGTGATTTTCACATGAAGTTCATCCGGGGCTGCCAACAGCAAACAGTTTCAAAGCTGTCCGAAACAACCCACAATGTATAGCAGTAATAAATGTCACGAAAATATGAAAGCATAACAAATATTGTAATCCTTATTCACCCTTTTTCAGCAACAAGGCTGTAAGACCCACTCTTCCACGGTTTTCTTTCAATTGGCAGCTTTAGTTTATTTATTACATGTCTAGGCTGATTGGAACCGCGACTCGACAAAGCAAATTGTGACACTTGAGTGTTTATTAATATTGCATCCTTCATGTGAAAATCGTATTGAAACACCAACTGTTATTTCTACTCGTATTCGTCAGGATTACTTTTTTTGGAATACTTTTGAACTCTTTCAGCATAGAAACCATTACAAAATTTTGCCCCCAGTCTAAACAATCTTAAGTTGCAACTTTAAGAAAACAAGCACAACTATTTTTTCTATTGCGTTCATTAATTAACATTACTTATATTTAGTTATACGTTTTTTTATATTATTTACTCATTCCAAAGATAGTTTTATGAATCGACTGAACGCTGGATCTTCAACTTCATACAGACTAATTTATGACATCTCTAATTACTGAGCTAATACACCGACTATACCAGTCTTAATGTTAAGAATGAGGTGGATTAATTGAGGATTACAATTTCGTGCTTTCAAATTTTTATTGGAACAATAAAAAAATTCGAAAGATCAATTTAAAAAGAATAATATACAATTCTATAGTAATACGTTTTTACTAAATTTATATCCAGTTTTGAGAACATTTTTCGACTGGAATCTTGGTTAAAGAACATTTTTATGATCAAAATTTTTAAAATCCACAATGAGTTTTTTCTTTTTGGCAGATACCAGACAGAAAAAAATTATATTGTTTTATTAGCTTATATAATGAAACCCATTTTAAATTTTGGTAATCATATCTCTGCAAGGTATTTTCGTTTGCAATAGTTACAAATAATCATCATTTATCAATTTACTGATCTTCTAGGTTTGGTTCTCAAATCGAAGGGCCAAATGGCGAAGGGAAGAAAAACTACGCAGTCAAAGACGTTCTGGTGATAATGGAGGCGGTGGCAACGGACGCACAAGCACCAATAATACCATCGGAGGAGGCTCTGTGCCTAATAGTGCAGCAGCGTCAAGCAATCCCACGTCCGGCGTTGTGAGCTCGGCTGGTCCAGAAGGAGCTTCCTCCGTCCATCCCGGTAACAGTAGCAGCACTAACATAACTGAAACATCAAATGGTCCAACAGTATGTACATTAGTATGACAATATACGAATATACCATACATTGTTATCTGTGCCTAGATTCATGGTGGAGATGTTAGTTCAGCGCATCCCAACTCGGAAAGCCCGCCCCTGCAAGCAGTTGCCCCCCCCGTTTGCCGATCAACACTGGTTTCAACACAATGTACTCGTCTATCCCGCAACCCATCGCAACTATGGCTGAGAATTATAAGTAAGTCCCTCTAATATCCTTTATAGTAACTAAGTAATATCGAAACAAATTAGAATGCATAATGCATCAATCAATAGTACTGGGTCATTCCATATCTTGTATCGCACAAACCCACTATGTTTTATTAGGAACAGATACAGTAAAATATGGCTACAGTCAAGACAGTGAGTTGTACAGCATCAAATACGTGAAGTCGACTGTGAGATACCCGCTCCCTTTTTTTGAATGGAAAGCAGTGAGGTACCATTCTTAAAATATACCAAGTAAAAATACCGCAAAATAACAAGAATTATACTGAAGGCTATATTTTGCAAATTGATTATTTTATTTCTAAATTATTACTTAAATAACTTCCAACATTTTTTATCGGATCACAACCAAATCAGGAACATCGCACGAATAATAAGCACTGTAGTTATTATTGTATATACCAAAAATCGTGATCCATAGCTCTATATCTTATATTTTCTGAGGTCTAGGTGTTCATACGGACAGACGGACATGACTATATCGTCTCGGCTGTTGGCGCTAATCAAGAATATATGTATATACTTTATATATCTGAGATATCACTCAAGCGACAGACTGTCATACATTAATGTATCGACCATTTCCAGTTGACTCAAGTTTTGCTTAAATGGCAAAGTTTAAAAATATACAATTCAACAATACTTACATTTACTATAAATAAACCAATAATATTGCTTGTGCTTTCAGTTCAATGACGTCGTCGTTAAGTTCCATGACATCGTCGTGTTTACAACAAAGGGATAGCTACCCATATATGTTTCATGATCCATTATCACTGGGATCTCCCTATGCGGCTCACCCACGAAATACAGCCTGCAACCCGGCAGCAGCTCATCAGCAACCACCACAGCACGGAGTTTATGGAAACAACTCTGCAGTAACCACAACAAATACAGGTAAAGCTTAGAGTCCTGAACCATTAATTAAAAATATATATGCATATCCTAGCCCACTCATTAATAATTTAAAATATTTATGTAAATTGTAGTTTGCAATGAAACAATGCAATGAATAGAAATAAATCAAACTGATGTAGTTGATTTTTAATCATTTGAAAACCATTCAAACATATGGTACTTATTATATTTGATAGCAATATTTGTCGCCAAGTTTAGCACGCTCCATACGTTAATTTAGTTAATTCATTATGGTGCTGAATTTGAATATAATTTCAGGAGTGATATCTGCTGGAGTTTCGGTGCCTGTCCAAATATCAACACAGAATGTCGCGGATTTAACTGGCAGCAGTTATTGGCCACGCCTTCAGTGATCTTCAATCTTTAAAATACGCACGGATTTGCTTTCGAAAGCGACAGCTGCTGCAGTTTCTGATACCCACTATGAGCAGAAATCACATTCGCTGAAGCCCACGTCATCTCTGTTTATGGACAGCCCAAAAGTTACCGAACCCGACGAAATAGATTCATCTTTGGTGTACATTAAGTTGACTGAAAAGTCAATCAATCAAAATAGTTTACCACCTATTACAATTAAATCAGTGCCACACTCGTGTGATTCACACTCGTGTATGTATTAAGCCCATGCAACAAGTCCTTCCCAAATGATTCCAAATAATCGTCATCAGTCCATTCTTATCTTTAATAATAAATGGGTTATTAATGAACGCATTCAATATGAATTTTTTATTTTTGTCATCGTAATTCCCGTTTTTATACTCGCCACTCATAGCATTGGTAGCATTGGGGCTCCATGAAATGTATGTAACAGGCAGAAGGAGGCATCTTCGACCCTTTAAAGTATATATATATTCTTCATCAGCCTCAACAGCCGAGGCGACATAGTCATGTCCGTCTGTCCGTATAAACTCCTTGATCTCAGAGATAATGAAAGATAGAGATATAAATTTTCGATAGAACTTATTATGTTAGCTTTGTCTAATCATTTTGTATATTTTGTACTCTACAGTATATTTCGAATATATCACTATATTAATATACCAATTATTGCCTTCGGTATATATCATTATTTTGTGGTATATTTATTTCAAATATTTTAATAATAATATCGCAAAGGTTGCTTTTATTCGAAATGAGTAGCGGGAATCTCAGTCTCTCGACTGTAGCTTTCCTACTTGTGTATTTATTTTCTGTAGTTTTGGAATAATTATATGTATATGTATATGTATATGTATATGTATATGTATATGTATATGTATATGTATATGTATATGTATATGTATATGTATATGTATATGTATATGTATATGTATATGTATATGTATATGTATATGTATATGTATATGTATATGTATATGTATATGTATATGTATATGCATATGTATATGTATATGTATATGTATATGTATATGTATATGTATATGTATATGTATATGTATATGTATATGTATATGTATATGTATATGTATATGTATATGTATATGTATATGTATATGTATATGTATATGTATATGTATATGTATATGTATATGTATATGTATATGTATATGTATATGTATATGTATATGTATATGTATATGTATATGTATATGTATATGTATATGTATATGTATATGTATATGTATATGTATATGTATATGTATATGTATATGTATATGTATATGTATATGTATATGTATATGTATATGTATATGTATATGTATATGTATATGTATATGTATATGTATATGTATATGTATATGTATATGGGCATACAACATATCTAAAGAATTTAAAAAATAAGTTCATTCACTTTTCAAAGCATATTTTTATTTCTTTCTTTCTTTATCAAAAAACCAAAAGGAAAATTGTGTCGATTTAATTATCCTGTCCAAAAACTTATACATGTATTTTTATCAATCTAGCAATTACGCTAAGAAAACTTTGTGTTTTGGATTTATAAATTTTACAATGCACCTAATGAGTAACTTTACACTATTTTTACTATAAAAACTCATAAATAAATTTTAAATTTGGTTTTATTAACAACCATTTACATCAAATGTGGTTGTTGTTATGTTACCAAATTCTCAGTCTTTAACTTTAAATGTACATGCACCATTCACATTTTCGTATATACTATTCACATATAAAAAGTATTGCCTAGAAACTTGGGATCTATATATTTGATACGTGTACTTTACACATACGAATTTAGATATCTTGCCCAGGACCATCAAGAATTTGGTAATGCAAACTTTATATTCTTCCTAAAAACGTATTTTATGTAGCCGATCTATGCATATAATTTAAGTTTTAATTGGAAATGTTCGCATATCTTGACAAATTTTCTATATTTTTAGATCACCATTTAACAGAGTCAATGAGGATAGGTAATTGGGGAAGAACATTTAAATAAAAACAGAAATCTATTATTTTCATTTTGTATTTGGTTTCTGACAAATAGACAATCAGTTTCATCGATTTTAAGCATATTACACATAATGAGACATTGAGTGCATTAACAAATTTGTTGTAACGAATCAAATTTGACCCTCATCTGGTCAAGACAAAAACAACGTGTGTAAGAATATATATAGATCAACATAAATTCATTATTTTATTTTAAAAAAATTAAGAAATTAATATCAAAGAGCAATAGAGAAAATTATATACTCATGAAGTTATATAGTCATTGTAGACTATATATAATACAACGCTTGACTTCGTGATAACTAGTGCTCAGTACTTAATTATACTGACTCATCTTAATGCCATGCCAAAAAAGGCGAAGGCATTGATTTCTTGGCTGGAACTGGTAGAAATAAAGAAATATCTATGTACATACAAATCTACATCGTTGTTAAATCGCATCTATAATTTATTTCTTGAATGTGTCCCATTTTTATTTACGCCAATAATATGAGCACAGACCAAGCACGTATTTACTCAAAATTAATTTTAAGAAACATTACAAAACTGTAAAAATAAAAATAAACGAATAAAATTGCATCGAAATTTTGTTTACAATTCCAACATGGCCAATAAAAAGTCATTCAGAGCGTCTCTAGAATAAGCAATACAATTAAGACAAATAGTAGATTATAAAACCAATATTTACTTACTTTACTTTTATCTATGGTTCGAATTTATATGTATGTATGTAGATAACAATAAATGTAACAATTTAGTGTATATGAGAATATAATAAATTAAATTATGTATGTACACGTGACGTCACGATAATTATTTGCTTTGGGTGATGGTTAATCAATAAATCTCATATAAATTGATTTAAATTTATTATATACCCCGTGCAATATTCAGGTCTACGGAGCCTTTAATCGATCCTTCGATGAATGCATTCCAATCCCTAATAGATGGAGAATATAGTCTAGTTTTCATTTACGGTTTAGCACTTCAATGGTGAATTCTGAAAAAAAAAATCATGTAAAATATGCCAGCGATGTCTACGAGGTCTTCCTTTACATTAATGATTGCGATTCTTCAGATTTGTTAGGTGTAGGTTATATACATTCTGAATGATGTATTGCTTCACTATAAACATTAACTTATATTCCAATATCAGAGGAAAAAGGGATAAAGGGCATTGTCAGCCTTCACAGTTCCGTTCTCTAGGCATTTTATTACGGGATGATCGAACCCTCCTTCTCTAATGAGTAATAATGGTCTACTACAAGATACTCCGTGTTAGAGGTCGGTTATGTGCACAGGAAACAAGAAATGATGTCCCCGAGCTCTTAATGATGCTAACAATCTCAAATGAGATTAAAAAAATGGCAAAGTACAATTTTCCACAATATTATTAATATATTTTTAAAATACTTTACACGCACAGACAGACACACATATATGCCAATAATAGATGGTTGTTACAATGTAATTATATATTTTTCGTTTTGTTGTCCTGTTTTTACCAGTTGTAAGTTAATACTTGATACTAGCTGTCTCTTAGTTTACTCTTGAATTAAATTTGATTATAATAGTAGCTAGAAAACAGAATAATATTTCGCTTACAAATAGTTTCTTGCATATAGTAAATAGACACTCAAGTAAATACATACACTTCTGACATTAACCATATTTTTGTTTATTTTAATCTCATCGCCAAAACTAATAAGTTGATACTATGTGAGTATTGCGATTCTTTTGTTAATTTGCATAGAAAGCCTCTCGACAGGGTTGTTTTTTTTTTAACTATACGAAAAAAATTAAAAGTTAATGAACAAAAAAAATTGTTGTCTAACAGATATGTTGATTGTGTCAGAAGCTTTAATTAGTTTGTTTCAGTTTGTTATTACATTTTTGATGGCTAGTTATTTATATCAGATTTATTTATACCTTACAGTAGTTAAATTGCTACATTTGATAGACATTAATTTACATAATATTATGGACTACAGGTTCTTACGCACAACCATAAATGTCTTGTTTTTTTTTCATTTTTCTATATGTAGATTTTTCATCTGATATTAATAGTTTTTACAATTTGTAATTAAAATACTGAAAAAGCCAGATATAAATAAAAAAAAATCATGTTATTCGAATTTTAGACTAATGCATTTGAGCAATGCGAACAGTTTTCTTACAATTTTTTTTTGAGTACACCCATATATATCTCGCTTAACGCTAGCGCCGCCTAATGTCATTTGACTCGAATTATGGCATTTTAAAAGTTAAAAATTACTAATGACGATGCATTGTGCACAGAAAACTTGTTGCTCTACTTAACGACTTTTAGTACAGCGCGCTACCTTTTTCGGACCCAGTTAAAATTGGCCGTTAATCGAGGTATAGGCATACTTACATACATACATATATAGTTGATTTTACATTTATTTATTCCTTCAATGTTCAATTTGACCGAGTAGTTTGCAAAATATCTCAAATTAAGATGCCTAATGACTGACGAAAATAGCGCAGTATGCTATATTTAGAACCATCGACCACACAATGGCATACATATTTCCGGTTCAAGTCGGTGGTTCAATTGTACAAATCTATATACATATACGACACAACAAAAAATCAATTCGCAATATTATAAGATAAACTACGCTAATGACTGTAATAAGTGTGTTTTCAGTCTTAGGATACAGTACACGACACAAAATCTTATTATTAATGAAAAATATAATTAATTATTAAAGCGAACGATTAAGATGATTTTTTAAATACAATTATTAAAATTAACCTTACGTTAGTTTTATAAATGTTTACACACAATCGTATTTATGTTTGGTGGGGATTTTATTTATTTTATATTTTCTAAAAAATTATAGTATATATTTTTTATTTTATTATCGATTAACAAAATCAGTAATTTTTTTTATTGTAATTATTTCAATGATGACCCACACAGTGAAAGTGCATTAATGAGTTATTATTGAATTCTGCTAACAGAAGTTAACTATAGCACAAATAAAATTGCGTTAATCGATGCCACTCGCTATGAAATACCGTGTACTCATTAGTTTTTAATCTTAATCTGTTTGCATGCATTTCAACACATCAAATTAGTGTACTATATGTGTACTGTAAACGTACATATTTGCTTGGGTAGCACTATGAAAACTTATTAAAAATATATATATTGTTCTTATAGTCAAATTTTGTAATTAATTGAGTTTGTAAATATACTATACAATTTACAATATAGATTCTATACCAGAAAAAACTGAATTTAGTTCAGATAGATTGGATTTTTATGAAGTGTGGACGTAGGTCTTACAGTATCCAAAGTAAAAATAAATACTTGCTCTGCTTTGTGAAATCAGGAGCCCCCATACCATATTTTGGATCTAAAATTATTTCGCAAATAAAACATAGATAATTAATCAATTAAAAAAGAGGGTCATTGTAGGTAAAGAACATAAACCTAAAAATCAGTCAACTGAAATGTGGAAATATGGTTAAATCTAACATCAATACTGCATTGCATATTACCAAAAATGGTAGAAACTAGTACAGTTTATAATAACATGGTGTATCGGTTGTAAAGTCACCAGATAATATTTTTTCCATTTTAAATTTTTATAAACATACTTATGAAAATATAAAATTATTATTTCGATTGACTCTAGGAAGAGCAAAAGGAAAACAATTATAAAATGCATGCCCTTGTCAACAGAGCTCCGAGTATTGTTGGAAAACCATTACTCTTGACCATATAGATGACATGAAAGAATAAACAAATGATCAACTTATCCAAGTCCATCTGATAAATATCACTAAATTTGTTGAATAATAATAATTTTTTATCTATTAATACAAAACATTTTTTGCAATACGTTGTAGATACTTATACCTATTTATACTGTCTTATACTCATACGAAGTATATTCGATCATTGATTATAAATTGAACAGATCTTTAACATAAATATGCAAAGTAAAAGAGTAGTGTTACAGAAAATTTATAGATGTGATTGAATTAAATCGTTAAAATCATTTGCTTTTAATGTAATAATAAAAACCAAATTGTAATAAGGTGAATATCATTTATTCCATTGCACTTTTGTATACAATAGATTATTTAAACATACGCTATAAATTAGGCGTTAAAAATAAATAATTTAAATACAATATATTACCAATTATTTTAGCGAAAAATTTGTATTTCATATAAGAATGAAAAATAATGCTCAATTGTATATAAAATAAAATTACATGGTATGGCTTTTTCAGCAGTGTTTTCATTTCCGTTTCAGATATATCAGACCATATTCGGATTTTGACGCTGCTACAAATTTACTTAGGCTCTCTAGTCTTATTTATGTATATAGTTGTATTCGAGTCGAAGCGTTACTTTAGAATTCGTGGGTGGCGTAACGATTCGATTATATTAGTAAGTTGTTACGCTTTTATACAGGTTTGCAAGGTTACCAGGTAACATAGTATTCAAAGACCCAAATTGAAAGAATGACAAAAAAAAATCCCAATCATTTGAGTGTTGTCAAGTGACATTGTAGTTTTTAAGTAGCAATTATTAACCAAAAAATCTTATACAAATTCACAATAATAAATTACATTTTAAATACAGCATACATCGATTTATAAACTTTAAATTAAAATATCAATGTTATATTCAGTCGATTTTCGAGTTTTTGGATTAAGTTATAGTTTATGTATATGTAATAATGATTCTTAGCCAGTAATATTATTACTTACATGTAGTACATACACATAAATATACATTTGTATAAATACATACAGACACATATAAAAAATACCCATAAAACAAAAAGTTTGTATGAAACTTTGACATATAGTATGTATAGCGTATGTATGTATAGTGTGATTTATCAATGGAATGCTGTTTGAAAATTTTCAATGAATGTTGCAAGATTTTCGTTCGCGTTTAATATTTTAGTTTTTAATATAATGCTTTTTACTAAATGGCAGTTGAGTTATTGTTATTTTGTATCTTGAAATATCCTGCATTATAAAATACACTAAAATATTTAAATTTTGAAAAAAATCAATAACTTATGTTATGTTATGTTATTTGTATATACTCGTCATGTGGAATACATATTTGCGGTGCACATTGAAATTGAAATATGTATATATATTTGCATAAGATTTTGATATAGAGAAATGGCATTTGCTGCTAAATTCTATTTGGGACAATGATAATACATAAAAACATTTAATACCATATTTTGCTCTCCATTACGAGTTTTTTTTTTTTAATTTTCACTTAAATGGTAACAAAATTATAGTAGTATACATACACTTATTCAGCCGACATTATATTGTGAACTTGTTCTAATTTGAAAGCCAATCGCTGTTTTTGCGAAAATTCATCTTCCTCCAGAGTGACAGTTAGCTGTTCATTATACTTTACAGCATAGGTATAGAGCTCATGCAACGCACAATTTGTATTAAATTCCGTTGTGTGTAGCTATAAAAAAAAAAAAAAAAAAAAAAAAAAACATACAGTAAAATATTGGTAACACGGACAAACATTCCGGTTATGTGCACATTTATAATTTATTATTATTTTTATTTGAATGTAATATTTGAAAAAAAATCAAGTAAAAGAACTTGTATATAAAATTGCAAATAATGACATGGCAATTAAAAATTTTAAAGGTTTTTAAAAAATTTTACCAACCATTTCAAACTTGGATGGGTATGGCTGCCACCTTATCAAATTAAATTTCCTTAGCGTTTATATTTATATCGTTTTAAAACCATTGGTTTTAAGTACTTTATTTTTTAATTTTAAAAGTTTATTTATTTATAAAATTAACTGATATCTTGCAATAAATCAAACATTTAAAAGTTGTCTTGAAACACATGAAAAGTTAAGGCCTACGATGCCACATTTTATTATCTTAATTTGATGTGAGGTCTTAATAAAAAAACAAATATGCATAGAACCAAATTTTTTGCTTTAAATTCTACTAAAAATTTATAACTGTTTTGAGGTAAAACAAGTTTAACTGCTGTCGATGCCAGATGATGGCAGGTGTGACCACTCAAAACAGCTGACAGTGTGGTCGCGATCAATTGATATCGATAGTGACACAGCTAGTAATTTGTAAATAGATAAATAAATAATAATAATAAATAAAGAGTTATTGTGTAACTTTTCATGTATTTCGAGACAACTTTTAAATGATTTATTAAGTAAAAGATATCGGGTAATTTAAAATAAAAAATGAAAAATTTAAAACCAACGGTCTTAGGTAAATTTAATCTGACCAGGCGAAAGGCATCTAAGTCCGAAATGGTTAGTAAAATTGTTAAAAACATTAAAAATTTTCGGGTTTCCTGGCACCGTTCAAATTTTCGAGCGGAATAAGAAATACTTTTGAATTGGGAAGAACGCTTAATTACTATGGGTCTTAGATGCTTTGGCTAACAATTTTGTATATTTTGCAGTATATTTGATATATATTAAAATTAATACAGCAATATTTTGCTATTACTCAAAATAGGTATCGTCTATCTCACAGTCGAGCACACTCAACTGTAGCTTTCTTACTTATTTACTTTATGATAGGTTAATTAAGATTGCAGTAAATATATTTTATAATATTTCATTATACAGGGATCTCACACAATTTACAAGTGATTTGGGAAATCACCAAATGTCAAACCACTGAAAATTATTCGACACGCTACAAAATTCCGAGTAGTTAGCCTAGACAAAAACCTTTGTGGTGTGGGTTGTAAAATCCGCCACATTGCATAATCAAAAATATCTTTATCTGTGTGCAAACATAGCCAATGTTGTCGAAAAAATTATAGCTCTATCTCTTATAGTCTCTGAGATCTAGGTGTTCATACTGACGGACATGGCTAGATCGTCTCGGCTGTTGACGCTGATCAAGAATATATATGTATATTTTATAGGGTCGGAGATGCCTCCTTCTACCTCTTACATTCCTGCCAGCACAAAGATATACGGGCATGCTCCGGTTTTCACTTTCGGTTTTCGTTTAATTAATTTTCTGACCCCACCTCAAATTTGGAAATAAAATTTTGCCGTCGGCAACAACAATTTTCGTTTTGGTGAGCGACCGATAAGTCCGACACCATGATTTATCGCCAAAGCAAGTTAAAAATACTTGTATAATCAAACGGATGGCGATACATTTTTTGAAGTTGGGTAAAATATGTTTTTTAAAAATTAATTTATTTAATTTAATTACTTATGTGTTAGAATTTTATAAAAAAAAATTGTTGGAATAACCGGAATGAAATCCATTAAAAAGGTGGCATCCCCATTTTTTATGGGAAACAGCTGATTGCCGTTCAACTGATTTTTTTTTAAAGAAAGTTTCAAATCTTTCTTTGCAAAAAAGACAAAAGGCAAATATATTTCATTCAGGGGAAGCATAAATAAACTATGCAGGATAAAAAAAATCCTTATGAGAGTTCTATCCACGCAAGAAATTGGACATACAAAAGACATTTTTTCGCGTTGTTTTCTGACACAAGTCAGCTGTTTCAGCAATAAAAAAAGAAACCTTCCGTTAGCAAAACGATTGCCAAAAACGTGTGAAAACCGGAGCACCTAAAAACTAAAATCTCGGATTTGGTCCCAAAACGAAAACGAAATGCCTGATAATATAATAATGAAGAGAGAATCGATTTTTAGTACAGCCAAGAATAACTGACGTATATATGATTCCTGAAAATTGGTTTGCTATCATGAAAAAAATGGGTAGCGGTAATACACAGTCGAACACACTTAATTGTAGCTTCCTAGTATGTTTTTGTTCGTGCTTCCAATTTTAAACTTGTTGCTGCTGATTTTGACAATTTAATTTGAATTAAAAGATATCCAGTACATAGACGCGTAACGTATACTGATTTTAATCTCTAAATATTGCTTTTACTTCACCGTACGTTTCTACAAATGGTATAAAATTTCTAACATATTTAACATCTGTCATCTAGATTCGCAAAACATTTAGTTTTTCGGAACTATGCTGTTGCAATGAAAACATAAGTGACCGACGTACAGTGTGGTTTTTATAACTACTTAAAATACCAATGGGTTTGTATACGTAATGATTATGTAAAGTTAAATTAAGGGGTTATTTAGTCAAAGCAATAGTTGGTTAATAATCAGCTTATGGCAATATTGCACTACAATTCAACAAATCTACTTAATTATTAATGGATCTTAAGCCCAACATTATTATACATCAAAAAATATGTTTTTACAATAATAGATAAAAGCTTTATTTTCTTACTCTGGACTCTTCGGCGAGCATTGCATTCATGTCCTGGTCAGATATTGATGACATATCCCTAATATCTCTGTAATATCGATCCACCCACTTGCGATATTCAGGTATATCTTTGGCATACAGTAACTTTGAGCTTGGCGAATCCTTGCCTATAATGTTACAATTTTATATAAAGTGCAAAACAATTAATATTGAGTCATACCCAATCGATGATCCGATGTTGAACAAGAATCCATAAATGTTTGAGCTACAACTGATAGACACGAGTCCACAATATTTGATTTATGTATATCGAAAACAAAATTTGGATTTTTTATCAAGTTCACCCAAAACCTAAATAAATATTAATTAATAGTGAAATGTATTGCATACATAATAAGAATAAATACTTACCGTAAAGGTAAACTGTTGCTTTTCCAAGTGTGCACCACTTCTGGATCGGTAATGCCATGTAATAGGGCTTGATCGTCCAAAAAATCAAACATATATTTAATTGCTAACGGTAACGCCGAGCCCCTGTGAGCTGTACTAAATATTGTCTCAAAGAGATCATCGACAAACTTTTGTAAGGTTCCCTTCGTTGCCAGCAGTCTTGTTAAATAAATTTCCGAAACCAATTTATTGACACGTTCACCTTCTTTTTTGAATGTCACTGTCATGATGCTTGACTAAATGCCAATACTTTAATCCATTGTCTTGCATATCATTATTAAGAGGACTTCCAGCCCGACTGAATGTGGGTGACGATGACGTATATTTTGAGAGGTTCAGAGTTTCATATCTAAAATTTTGATAAAACGATGCATATTATTTCACACGCCTATAAACGTAAGATTCAAATGCTAAAGGCTTTTTTGTATTTGGTGCCGGTTTATTAATATCTAGTTCAAACATTAGATAGGTAAGGTTAGGTTAGGTTAGGTGGGACCGGCTGCCCCTATACGGGGCAAAGCATAGACCAGTGGAGGTCCGTAGCTTATCTACGCCTTTTTGGCAAAAATCAGCAGCATCCTAGGAGGTCGCCGTGAAACGTCCCAAAGATCGTTGTGGCACGGCGAATTAAGGTATTTCATCCGGTGTCGGGATAATGCTGGGCATCTACAGAGAAGATGCTCGAGTGTTTCCTTAACCCCGGGCTCGTTGCATTTCCTGCACTGATCACTGTTCGTGATATCCAGCTTTACAACATGGACAGCCGACAGACAGTGACCGGTTAAAATGCCTAGCATTAGCCTGCAGTCTTTCCTTGAAAGCTGCATGACGAAATTAGTTAAGTTTTTGTTAGTAGAGGCACACATCCACACAGCCTTGCAGTTTTGCACGAGTTGGCATTGCGCCAGCTAGCGTCCCACTGAAGTCTGGAGCGCACCTCAATTACCCTGCCTAGAGTTCGCAGGGATACCGGAACATTGCACATGTTACCGACATCGAGCCCCACTCCCCCTTTGGCGAGAGTCTGCGATCTCGTTGCCATCGATGCCCTGGTGGCTTGGGATCCAATAGATACGCACGACCGCAGATGCGTTCAGCGACTCTATTGCTCTTCTGCTGTCCAGGACAACTTTGGACTTGACCACATCAGAGTATATTAGATAGGTAACGATCAAATATAATTTTCGCTCAATTTTCTTAATGTATGGTTGCGCCGCAGATTGTAAAGGTTCACAAGTATTCTGTTAAATGAAAAACCAACACTGTGCTTCAACTGTCTTTGAAAATTTCAATTTCATTCTTTATCTGCTTTTTTTTTCGAGTACATAAATTTTTAAGTATCCGTCCGTTTGTCAGTCCACATGAAAACATATAACTCAAAGACTTTAGATTGAGCTATATTTTTTCGACAGCACATCAAGCGCAATTTAATAATAAGATAATAATAATAATGTTTTTAAAATGCGGTTGCTATCAGATAAAATTGAAGAATTTATTTAAGAAATAATTTTATGCGGCAAAAAACGCCTGCTGCAGTCCAGTTTTAGATGCTTTGTGATATACTTTGAATGTATTAGTATATAGATATAATATAGTCTTGGGTATATTTTGGGAATAATACAGCTTTGTGAACTAATGCAACATTCAAGAAGTAAGAAAACACTTATTACTCATATAAATATAAATTTTTCGTCAGTGTAATCTTTTTAAAAATATAACAATAATTCCAAACCCTTATAAATTTTTAAAGCGATTTTGCAGATGACTTAAAAATAATCTCCATTCTTTATCTGCAAGGCGGCGGCCATTTTTACCAAAACTTTTGTATGTCAAGTATTTATTTAAAATTATTATCTTAAATTATTTGTCTCCACTTCAATTTTCGATGACTCAGAGTCCACATAACATTTGGCAAGTCATTTTCCATCACATAAAAGCTAAAACCAACACATGAAGCAGCTGTGAATCCATTTTCTGTCTAATCTCAAAATTGGTTTGAAATGCCTAGCTCTATATACCAATATTAAAGAACTGATTTTTATACCCGCTACCCATAGGGTAGAAGGGTATTATAACTTAGTGCCGACAGGAAATGTATGTAACAGGTAGAAGGAGGCATCTCCGACCCTATAAAGTATATATATTCTTGATCAGCGTCAACAGCCGAGACAATATAGCCATGTCCGTCTGTCCGTCTGTGTGTCTGTCCGTCTGTCCGTATGAACACCTAGATCTCAGAGACTATAAGAGATAGAGCTACAATTTTTTTCGACTGCATTTGTTATGTTTGCACGCAGATCAAGTTTGTTTCAAATTTTTGCCACGCCCACTTCCGCCCCCGCAAATCAAAAAAATCGAATAACAAGTGTAATTTTAAAGCTAGAGCTACGAATTTTGGTATATACAATAATAACTATAGTAGTTATGATTGGTTACGATCAGATAAAAATTGTGGAAGTTATTAAAGAAATACTTTTGTATGGGCAAAAGCGCCTACTTACTAGGGGTCTGAGTTGCTTTGGCCGACAATCTGGTATATTGTGCCGTGTATGGTATATTTTGAATGTGGTACTCTATCGATATAACAAATATACCGTTTGGTATATTTTTAGTATTTTTGCAGCATATTCGGTATATTTTGAAAATGATACCGCAATATTTTCTTTTATTAAAAATGGGTAGCGGGTATTATTCTAAGGAGTGTTTACTAAAGTCATTTTATAAAGAAACGTTAAATGAAACAAAGAAAATAGATACTTTTTTAAACTATTAATTTTACTCACTTGTGAGACTTTTCGTGTTTATCAGATAGAATGCTGAAATTATATATTGAACTTTGCTTTGGCACTAAACTAAGTCCAGCTCCATCTGGAACATTGTAATGTTGCAATGTGTTTAATTTTTTCCATTCGCTTTCCGTTTTTGATGTTGCATCCTCATCATACAAAATTACACGGCCAGTCGCCCCAGTTCTCCATTCTGTTCAAATAAATTTTAAAATAATTTTCAATATTATATTAAGATTATTTTAATTAGTTAAATAAACTTTAATTTTAAATTGAATATAGAATACATCTGAAATTCCTTAAGAAGACCAAGTATTTGCAAAAAACTATTAATATTTCCAAGTTTTTTAAATGATATCTAATTTTTTTTTAATATTGACATATAAATATTTATATAGACATATACATTTAAAAATATAAATAGTGTTTTGGTTGAAAATTCCTTTTATAAAAAAAATAAAAACAATCAAAGATTATATATATATATATATTTTATTCTGAATTGGAAATGAAAATTTTCATGCGGGCTTTTTATTGGTATCATTTTTTCCGGTAAAAATTAAAAAAAAAAGGCCTAACATATCATTTCAATTTATTTTTTGAATACATTAGGGGATAACTAAAGTACGATAACAAAAATACTTACCCAAATCGAGATCATCTTTGCGTGGCCTTTGACTGGATGGAATATTTTTGTATATTGCCTCCAAGCACTTCTCTTTTACTTGTCCAATTGTATCGCAATCCAGTACTTTAACAGGTATGTTTTCCATGTGCGATGGCAACATGTCCAGATTATTACAAAATATTGGTTGTTGTATTATGCTGGCATTCACAGTCATTGAACGGAAATCGATGGATTGTCGAATTAATTTCTCCTCGCTTAACGAATAGCGTGCCTCATGTGTACATGCATCGACGGGTCCCTTATCTACCTGACCTTTGACCGCTCGAAATAACATATAAAGAGGTTCGCCAGCGCACTCCTTTAAGAACTTGTACAAGAGAAAAGTAAACCAAGCACTGAGCATTTTTTCGGCAACGCTTTCTGTGCGTCGCAGCAATAACTTGGGATGGCTTTTTCCTTCAATGCACTTCTCAATTAAATCGCCCAATAATGTCTTTAATATATCCGTGCAATATTCGAGTTTTGATTGCAGAGTAACCATAATTAATGAAGCCACATTAACGCGTTCACGCATTGAAAAATATCTATTGGACTCTAAGGTGCGTATAAATAACAAAAGAAATGTTTTGTTCATAATCAGTTGAGCAAATAGACGCAATCCTTTCTCTTTGCGTAGAAGCTCGGGCCTTTCCCATTGTAGCACAATATGATCTTCATGATTAGGAAATAATATCTTCATGGCATACGAACGATAATCTAAGAATGGTATGCCGCCCGACGTTAGATCACCAGTTAAGTCCGTCATTTCAGTTTGAAGCTCAGCAAATGCTTCTTTACACTCAGCGGCTACACGCAGCTCTAAAATATCCATTTGTTCCTGCATATTGCGGAGTACTCGATTTGATTCTGATGTTTTCTTTCGGTAGGCAACAAGCAAAGCAACAAAGATCAATAAAAATATTGCACTGCCAGCAATAACGCCAAACACAACATTATCACCCCAATCCATAATGATGTTTGAGGTCTCGTAACTGAGAATGCCAATGCGATATTCTAACGAAGAACCGATTCGTACAATTACTTCTGGACCACTTGGACTGTTTCTTGTTGCAGCAGCTTCCGATGGCGGCCGGCATGTTAGTTGCTGCCGGGACAATGATGTAATATTGCAATATCCATCACCAATTTGAACAACAACATCACTCTCCTTGCACGCCCGATCTAAGTTACGGCCATTAATGGTCAAATATTCGCTCTTAAAATATTTGACGCGTTCCTCGAAGGTGAAATATTCAGGATTTGGATATAGTTCAAAGTGATTGTTGTGCAATCGCGACAAGTTTTGAACTCGCAGTACATTGTCCATCAAAAAGCCGTATTCCAGTAAGATTGGATTTTCAGGATCAACTACAATTTGATCAGATGCCTTCATATCAATAGCTGGCGAAGGACATTCCATTTCAGTATCGGATTGCACTCGGCATTGATTTGCAAACATTTGATTTTTGTAGATCACATAAATGCTTGGCTCTTGGATACTGGTAAATTGTGTACCTATCACTGCAATTCGAATGCCGCCAGCTGGTATGCCCTTAGGGACTTTTATTTGGCCACTGGGGCCAGAACTAACTTGTTCCACTGTTGGATCCAGTACATATTTGAAATTGTAATCGTTAAATTCGCGAGGCCCATTGTCGAAAGACATCTTAAGACGTCCCTCAATGATACCCGGTGATGGTGAAGTACGGCAAATCGCTTGTGAAGTGTCTGTACTGATGATCTTACATGGTAAATGATCATTGATAAAAGCCTGTATGCGAGATCCAGCATTTAAATGTTTGCCTATAATTCGAATCTGTGTTCCACCTGAAGTTGGACCAAAGCGTGGATAAAAATTTGAGATTTTCGGATCAACAAATTCATAATCTTCTTTGGATTCACCACGATAATCACCAATTTGAACAACAATGCGACCGTTGCGATACATTTGCTCACCGGGACTATCAACAGTGCAAACGATTTGCTTTGTGTCAATGTAAAACTGTTGAAATGGCATACAATTAATTCCAGCGATACGAACTCCCGAATATATATCATTATAATTTTTCCCCAAGTTAATGCCTTTGATGGTTATATTGGTACCACCCTCCCATGGTCCAGTTTTGGGACCAAATGAATGTATTTCTGGATTTGGACAAATTTCGCTGCGATTCAGCCAATCAGTTTTGCCATCATTATTTTTATTGCATTGCTCAACCACTTCGCAGGTATTAGTCGATGAGCACCAGCCGCAGTTATATTTCTCATCCAGCGCCAAACATATTCCACAGCTGTCCGCCATATCTCGACATCTATATATCACGACTGAAAAAAAAGGAAAGTAATTTCAGATTTAAAGTTATGATTCAAAAATCAATTAGATGAAAACCATTTAACAAACAAGTACAGTAAAGTCTCCGCGTCCCTTTTCTAATAGAAAACAAGCTACAGCCGAGTGTGCTCGACTGTGAGATACCCGCTACCAATTTCGAGTAAAAGCAAAATAGAGCAGTCTTAATGTTACTACTTAAAATATCCCAAAGGTATATATAATTTTAGGTATAATGATGAAGTCCTACCATAAAGTACAAAATACACCATATTGTTATCCAAACCAACTCAGACCCGTAGTAAGCAGGCGTTTTTGCCCATATAAAAGAATTTCATTAGTAACCTCTACAATTTCTAACATAAAAACTATAGTTATTATTGTATATACCAAACATTCTAGCTTCAAAATTACACTTATTTGATTTTGTCGATTTTCAGGGGGTGAAAGTGGGCGTTGCAAAAATTTGAAACAGTCTGCATGCAAACACAACAAGTGCTGTCAAAAATGAAAATGATTGAAGTTTTTAAACCCGCTACTCATAAGGTAGAAGGGTATTATAGAGGTAGAAGGAGGCATCTCCGACCCTATAAAGTATATATATTCTTGATCAGCGTCAACAGCCGAGACGATCTAGCCATGTCCGTCTGTCCGTCCGTCGGTATGAAACACTGGATCTCAGAGACTATAAGAGATAGAGCTTTAATTTTTTTCGACAGCATTTGTTATGTTTGCAGGCAGATCAAGTTTGTTTCAAATTTTGCCACGCCCACTTCCTATCAAAAAAAAATCGAATAACAAGCGTAATTAGAATCGCGAATTTTGGTATATACAATAATTACGTAATTATAATTCCTGAAAATTTGGTTGCGATCAGATAAAACTTGTGGAAGTTATTAAAGAAATACTTATGTATGGGCAAAAACGCCTACTTACTAGGACTCTTAGTTGCTTTGCCCGACCATCTGGTATATTATGCCGTCTATGGTATATTTTGAATCTGGTACTATATCGATATACCAAACATACCATTTGGTATATTTTTATTTTTATTTAGTATTTTCGGTATATTTTGAAAATAATACCGCAATATTTTGCCTTTATTAAAAATGGGTAGCGGGTATCTCACAGTCGAGCACACTCGACTGTAACTTTCTTACTTGTTTAATTTACCTTTTTAAAGATCAGTTTAACCGCAATCAGCTCTTTCCCATAAAAAAGGGGATGTCACATTTTTAACCGATTGATTTCCGATGATTTCAATTATTAAACAGATTAATTTATAAAAAAAAAAAACATGTTACATGTTCATTATAAAAATAATTTTAACTTGTTTTTCATTTCCCCAAAGTACGGTAGAATTGGCGATAACTCATGGTGACAGATTTATCGGTCGCTCACCAAAACAACAAGTAGGAAAGCTACAGTAGAGTGTGCTCGACTGTGAGATACCAGCTACCCATTTTAAATAAAAGCAAAATATTGCGGTATTATTCTCAAAATATACGGATATAATATTCTACAAAAATACTACAAAAAACAAGTAAGAAAGCTACAGTCGAGTGTGCTCGACTGTGAAATACCCGCTACCCATTTTGAATAAAAGCAATATATTGCGGTAATAATCTCAAAATATTAAAAATAAATATGCATGTATTTTCGATCGGAATTTGAACTCGAGCACCACCGACCGGGTGGTTAAAAAAATAAAAGTTCGTACTTCGAGCGGGTTCGAACCCGGGCACCACAACATGCGCGGCTTGCACTCTACCACCTGAGCTATCGCATTGCTTAAGAACCCCTATGCATATAGATGCTAATATAGACGAGCATGTATATACGTATACGCATACATACAATACATACATACATAGCAGGCGGTTTTGCTCATACAATATATTTCTTTAATAAAATCCACAATTTTTATTTATAATTGTTGTAAATACGATAAAAAAAAAAAATAAAAAATTTGTACCCCGAGCGGACTCGAACCCGAGTCCCCCCGACTACCGCAACAGTAATATGCTTGCACTCTACCAATAGAGCTATCGCAGTGCCTCTTGCATACATATACAAATATAGAGGCGAGCATGTATACGCATATACGCATACATACAACACATACATAGAAAGCGTTTCTGCCCATACAAAACTATTTCTTTAATAACTTCTACAATTTTTATCTGATCGCAACCAAATTTTCAGCAATCATAAATGATATAGTTATTATTGTATATACCAAAATTCGCAATTCTAGCTTTACAATTACACTTGTTATTCGATTTTTTTGATTTGCGGAGGCGGAAGTGGGCGTGGCAAAAATTTGAAACAAACTTGATCTGCGTGCAAACATAACAAATGCTATCGAAAATATATACCTCTATCTCTTATAGTCTCTGAGATCTAGGTGTTCATACGGACAGACGGACATGGCTAGATCGTCTCGGCTGTTGACGGTGATCAAGAATATATATACTTTATAGGGTCGGAGATGCCTCCTTCTACCTGTTACATACATTTCCTGCCGGCACAAAGTTATAATACCCTTCTACCCTATGGGTAACGGGTATAAAAATATACCATGTGGTGTAAAATATACCAGATTGTCAGACAAAGCTACTAAGACCCATAGTATGTAGGCGTTTTTGCCTATGCAAAAGAATTCTTATCTGATATATAATATTTTATATAATTCCACTTTGGATTGTATATAATTCCACTTGTTAATCGATTTTTGTCGATTTGTGAATTACATGCTTAATTCATCTTCTAGCGGTTTGAACTTAACGTCAATAAGCCAATAAGTCAACTATTGTTTTCCTTCTGAAAAAAATATCACATTTGATGTCAAAAAAGGCATGTACTTTTAATTTCGACGAGACAAATCTGCTCGTTTTGTAAATAAACTAGTGATTTTTAAAAACGGTATAACACTGAATATCTCTATTTCTTGTAGTCCCTGAGATCAAGGCGTCCATATGGACGGACGGACATAGCTATGTATATCGTCTCGGTTGTTGACGCAAATCAACATATATTTACTTAATGGGGTCGGAAATAACTCTTTCTGCCTGTTACAAACATTTGCTTATAATACCTTATAATATTCTATAAAAAATCGAATTAAGTTACGTGGAATAAAAAATCCCAAGCGAATGCTCTGATGATATGACATAGTTCCCAAATGGATCTTCCTTTCTATATCTACTAGTATAAGGACAGTATACAAACCAATTAGTTTTGGATTTAATTTAAGACTACTTTTAGAAATAGAATATACTTTTTTATCATAAAATTTTTGAGAAACAAGTTAGAAAGCTACAAAAAAATGTTTGCGTGCAAACATAACAAATGCTGTCGAAAATTATAGCTCTATCTCTTATAGTCTCCGAGATCTAGGTGTTCATACGGACAGACGGACATGGCTAGATCCTCTCGGCTGATGACACTGATATACTTTATAAGGTCGGAGATGCCTCCTTCTACCTGATACATATATTTTCTGCCGGCACAAAGTTATAATACCCTTCTGTGACTCATACTCATTTTAACATATAAGAACTAAAAATTTGAGAATCGTTTAAGGAATTGAGATGAATCACGCGGCTTTAATTAATAATTTACATTTATTTATAAGCAGTAACAGTTGACGAGCTGTTGGGTGACTGTTCCAAATCTATATTCTATGACAAATTAAAGGCCATAAAATGTACATAATAAAATACAAAATGTGCAGTAATGAAGTGAAGAAGTAAATGTTTAGTTTATAAGTGAAGTCAGAATTATGTATATGTACTTACCATGAATATTGTGCGGATTATCTAAAGGCTTTGATCCACCCCAGATCACAGCAAATGTTGCTGTGAGATTTGGTGATCGCGATGTGTATTGAAACTCCATGTTATCGCAGTATATAGTATCGCCGAGTAATTGGGCATTCAAGCTTGTCACGCGACCCTCAATATTAAACTGACACACAAATCGTGTTTGGACAATAAATTGTCCTATGATATGAACTTTCACTTTGATTGATTTACTTGTGCCAGCGGCAACAAGTACTTCGCTACCATCGCCGGTAGCATTAATGGTGGGACAAAACCCTGGACCGGAACGATAACTGGGCCCTATGCGACTAATACCAGTCACCAAGATATCGTTACGACAATTCTCAGCTGTATCATGTGTACAGCGATGTGCTTCAACGCACCAATCACAGGGGAACTCCGACGAGACACAACGTGTACACGACGAGTGCGTGCTACAATCGAAAAATGTGAAGTCAGTGGAGACCAAATCTGGCCCATTTCTCGTGCGGACCGAGAGTTTCGCGGTAAAGTGATGTTTACCCTGCTCAATTTGCGGCAACATATCCGTACGCGGTGTTGTACAATTGACTCCATTGCGTTTCTTGGTCGCATTCGTAAATAGAGCTTTGTCTTCTGTTGTGAAAGCACAAATTAAATTTTCTTTTAACTGCGGCAAGTGATCGATTATTAACTCCAATGTACGTGCCGTTGTGCGCTGTAATTGATGCGGTACCACACTTGTGATTGTTGTGCATTTGCCTGTTTTGTAGCTAACCCAATACAATGGATCATTAGCATCGTCTTGGCAATTAGAACGTGGACTGCATTTATTTTCAAGTGAACACCAACCGCAATAAGGATCCCTTGCACCAAGACATTCCCCACATGTTCGAAAGTCAGCGCAATCATAAACCTTCACTTTAGATACTTTCTGTTCCGACATTGCATAAATGTATAAGTTCTGATTATCAAAATGCATATCCTTATTAATCGCTGAACCCAAATCGACTGGTAAGCTAGCATATTCATTGGCAATAGTCGAGGATTCAATAACAACTTTTTTCAGATATCCATCGGCGGTTCCAATAAACACCACTGTATAACCACTGGTGCTGGTTGCAGCTACAGATGTCAATCTTGTGTTGAACATAGCAACTGGGACGGCAGTGATCGGTTGCTCGCCTCCGAGTGGTGAGTTCACATCCAGACCACAAAAATCCTCTCCGATCGTTTGCAGTTTCTGTAATAAATTTCAAAATGTCAATTAAATATTAATATCCTTATCCTTTTTTGTTTCCTAATCGATTTATTCATAGAGTCATCAACGCACTGCTTTAGAGTTTTAAAATTCTCACTCCAAATACTTTAATCGCGGTCAAAGTTATAATTAATTTTTTACGTTTGACAAAAGTAGGCTTATGATAATGTACACAGAACTGGAAACGTCGGAGTCATTAAAAACAAGTAAGAAAGCTACAGTCGAGTAGGCTTGACTGTGAGATACCCGCTACCCATTTTGAATAAAAGCAAAATATTGCGGTATTATTATCAAAATATACCGAAAATACTACAAATATTAATAATAACCCGAATGGTATATATGGTATATCGATATAGTACCGCATTCAAAATATACCATAGACGACACAATATACCAGATTGTCAGCCAAAGCAAGTAAGACCCCTACTACACTCCAAAATTCGCAGCTCTAGCTTTAAAATTACGCTTGTTATTCGATTTTATAGATTTGCGGGGGCGGAAGTGGGCGTGGCAAAAATTTGAAACAAACTTGATATGCGTGCAAACATAACAAATGCTATCGAAAATATATACCTCTATCTCTTATAGTCTCTGAAATTCAGTTTTTCATACGGACAGACAGACGGACATGGCTAGATCGTCTCGGCTGTTGATGCTGATCAAAAATATATATACTTTATAGGGTCGGAGATGCCTCCTTCTACCTGTTACATACATTTCCTGCCGGCACAAAATTATAATACCCTTCAACCCTATGGGTAGCGGGTATAAAAAAAAACAAGTTCGCGGCGATCTCCAATATATTTTAAATTTAAGTACGCGAAAATATGTGTTGTTAAACAGTGATCAATTTTATTTTATTACCATTTAAACAATACTGGGTTGACCTTTATCTTCAATATCAGCGATCTTATTCAAAGCAAATTTTAATTTCAATAGTGGCATTAATTGTATCAAAAGTATTTTCAACGAAAAACGATGTCACGATCGGAAATTCCCTATATATTCTACACCGCAATGGAAAAACTATATGTAGCAAAAAAAAAAAACAATTTCATCAAAATAAAGCACATTCCAATGGTAGTATCATAATAATACAAATTATTAAAGCAGTTTTATGTCAAAGATAATTGTGTATACCATATACTATATATAGGTCTCTAGCTTGTATAATCGTGTTTCCTTAGTTTTATATATGTATTTGTAAATGGTATACGTTTTTTTGTTTAATATACATATGAGTAATTCTCTGACGGATGTCGCGTGCGACTATCTTTTCAGTGCACAAAGAAAACATAACTTGAAACAATTTTAAAAGTAAGAAAAGGTTACTCTTATAGCTCTATATTAGTGCTTAAATTAGAGCTAAGAATGGTTTTGGAATTTTCATTCTGTTTTGTTATCTGTTCTGATAATTGCAAATAATAACAAAATCGAATTTATATATTTTATCATAAAACAAACCAAGTTTCTAAAACCAATCTTAGCTCTAAAAATAGTGCTAATCCAAAGCTTTAAGAATAACCTTCACAAATTTTTAAATTGTTTTAGTTTGTTTTTTTTAACTGTAAAGGTGGTCTCACGTGACGTTTACCAGAGAATTACTCATATATTGTGAAGTATTTACATATATTGTGCGTTGATAGTTAACTTAGTCAGTAAGGAGAAACAATTTTCTACGTTTTTTTATATATACATATATAGACAGATACATACCGTAAGAACACAAGGCATACTTGGAGATATAAAGTCCAATCCTCGCATGCCATTGCCATTAAAACAGAATTTGATATTTTGCATAAACTTGCGACGTACAGACTTTAGTGAGTAGATGCACAGAGCAGAGTGGTTTGTAGGATTATTGCCATCACCTTTGGAGAAAACAGCAAAGAGGACATCGTCTTGTATGGAAATGCCTAAACTCTGAGCAAGATCCGAACTGGGTTTACCCAAGAAACCGGCCTGAACTAAATTGAATTTGGTGCCGCCCTGTGCATCGCTGATGCACTCTACCGGAATTTCAGTATACGAATAATAATTGGAATCCTCCTGGCAAATGCGAACTAGTTTTGTGATGTACTCTTTAGGGGACGAATGGTGGCTGTGCTTCAATTGTGTGGTGAGAAAATACGAAAAACGCTCCGAGCTAAATCCGTACACATAATTCACCAAATATGATTCACGTGCATAAGAATTAATGAAGGTTCGTGTGCCTGTTGTGACCGCTGAAGAAGCGATTTGAAACATTTTTGTCTTCTCCAAGGAGCGTGATGCTACAGCTGGAATCTCGCTACGATATGGTGAATTATTTGTGTAGGTGACGCCGACGTACATAACATTTGTCACCGGGTGTTGCGGTGGTCCTGGCGCTATAAATGCTACCGTTGATGAATTCGCATCGTTGGCGACAACAGCATCGGGTACTTCATGCTCAACGATGCTGACGTTTTGTAGATTTCGCACCGTACAAGTGCCCTGAAACAATGATCCGCAAGCAATTAAACGTGATGTGGCACGATCGATAAGCAACACTTTGTTATAGTTATTTGTTGGTTTGCGTATGGCATTGAGAGGACAATCGAGTATAGTACATTCTACGGAATCATTTTGCGGTCCAGTTTTTACTGTCTCATGCAGTTCCAAGTCTGGAGATAACTGATACAATCGATTAACGCCACCAACAAATACACGTCCTGTTATTGTATCCACCAGCAAATGATTTAGCATTGTATCGAATTGAGCGACGTTTGTAATTATACTGCTAGTACTTAAATTACCATTACCTGCCTCAGCCATGTCAGTAAAATTTGCTTTAAGGACTGCATCAGATCGTCCCAATGCAATCCTGTCGACTCGTAAGCCCATGGCTGATGGCAGCGATTCACTCCGTTGTATTTTTGATGGATTGGCATTTGAATGGCTTATTATCAATAGCAACATATATAGTAACATATTCATTGCCAAAATCGCAAATGGCTCTAGAGCTGCGATCAATTTGAATAATTCAGTATATGATTGGTCTTGGCAAGTTATCGTGTGCTTTTCGTCTCCTTCCTTAAAAGTGAAACGAGCTACGCACTTTTCGTTTTGTATCGTTACTCCCAATCAGGTGGATTTTAGATCCATTATCAGTCTAAGTAAATGTATATATAGCTTGTTTTCAAATGCGTTAACTTCCACTTGTACTTGTTGTCAGTTTGCAAATTATCATTTTACGGCATCTGCAAAATTAAAAATGTAGAATGTATAATTCATCAAAATAATTGGAAACATCCTATAGAAACATAAATATTTCCTAAAATAAATATAATATACGTTTGTATATGTCAAAAGATTTTATTAATGGCCGTTTTTTGATTAATTTTTTCCTTAAATTGTTAAGTAATTATTCGACACTAAGTTTTGCATGTTTAAGCATAACAAATATTTGTTCAGACGAAGAAAAGTTGCATTCGCCTCATTGGGATGTTTATTTTCACCCTTCAATGACAAAATATCGCGTACCATTTTAAAACTCAATCTCCCGACCGGCCACTTCACCATTATTACTAACATATTTTGTAAATGTAATAATGTATCTGCAAATATTGCAATTATGAAAAGCAAAACTAAATTCCTATACCAATATTATATATACGCATTTAAAATATGGAACGTAGGTGATATATCTGTACTACTGCCGCATTGGATTTGTTTTTTTACCACGCCCATGAGATAAAAGTGTTGATGAAATTAATACGCGCATACTTTCATGTACATACAACTCTAAACATCTGTGCTTTTTTGTAGTGCTCTTTCATTGTTTTTGGTCAGTAAATTAACAAAAATGGTACTACTAGTATACTAAGACCTATTGCAGACATGCATTTATATATATACAAATATGTATGTTAAAATGTTTTCTATGTGTGGATATTCATACATCACAATGCGCACAATGATTTTAAATCTACTCAACTAAATTAAAACATACTTACTTTTATTATCGACATATTAAATGTTCTATGCTCAGCGTATATATGCAAACATCGTTATCACCGAGTTTTAATATATTATTTTTATTTTATTACTTTTCACAAATGGCATTCATGGAACCATTACATTTAGTGAATGTACTTTAGTGTTTTTGTGTAGGCAGTCGCACAAGTTTATTATTTAGCTTTTAAATCCAAAAAAAAGCCCACCGAACTTAATTTTCTTTTAAAATATAAATGAACATATTCTACATCACCACCAGCAACACTCACTGACGAAACAGAATACAACACTACAATTTCCAAGATGTCGGATACAGCAAAATATATCGATAAGATTTCTAGTGCTCTACAATATAATATGTTTCGAAAATGCAACCATTTTGCAGTGCAGGTTAGTATCGACATTTCTCAAAATGCAGCCATGTTTCTCTATCTGCTCATCTCTATAGTGTGACCACTCTTCTAACTCCTTTTCTTCCATAGCGTGCCGCGTGTAAGGTTTTTGCAACGAGAAAATATTTTAATTATGGAGTCAGACGAAGAGCATTTTAATACTGGTGACTCTGGAGCAGCCGCAACGTACCCAATTCAATGCTCAGCACTGCGCAAAAATGGATACGTGATGCTTAAGGGACGCCCTTGCAAAATTGTCGACATGTCCACCTCGAAGACGGGCAAACATGGTCACGCCAAAGTCCATCTTATTGGCATTGACATATTTACACAGAAAAAATATGAGGATATTTGTCCCTCCACGCATAATATGGATGTGCCCCATGTCAAACGCGAGGATTATCAACTCATCACTATTAGTGATGATGACTACCTTTCATTGATGACCGAAACTGGAGACCTCCGTGAGGATCTCAAGTTGCCTGAGGGAACATTGGGAAGTACTCTGCGCAATGACTCCGATGCTGGCAAGGATATCCTTTGCACCGTAATGAAAGCCTGCGGCGAAGAATGCGTCATTGCCATCAAAAACAATACTGCTCTTGATAAATAAATACGTATATGATACTGGGCAATGATGAGTCTGTTGTTCACCTATTCAACATAAAACTGGAAGAGTACAGATATAATGAAGTAATATCAATAAAATGATTCAACAAAAGAAATTGCTGTTCTTAATTAAAATTGTAATGTTCATAATTTTGCTTACAGCAGTTGTTAAGTATAGACTACACCTTTGTAGATACATGCAAATGTTTGTACAAACACGTGGTTATCCCGATTTTTCCGACAGATGGCTGTAAAATATAAAAATCGACAAGCTTCCATTTCACTGTCAAATGATCATATGCATATATTTACATACATACATATATGTAAACACGATACCCAAGTAAATGTCAAGGCATAGACGTGCACGTAAACAATCTTGTATGAAACATATGTACATACATGTTTCATTTCTGAAAACATGCTGTCTTTGAAAATTATTTGCTTGTCTGTCTATTTACATATACATACATATGTATGTATAAAGCGAATATACAAATGTATATGTATAGTTTTATGAAAATGGTACATATCTATGCATGTATGGTAAATATGTACATATGCATGAACAGAAATTGCAATTTCGTGAACATTTCCGTAAATCGAATATAGGAATGCATGTATGTACATACATATGTATACATTGTATACATGTATACATTCATACATATGCCAAACATTTCTTGTCAAGCAAAAATATTGTGCCCTTGTGCGTCTTTCAAAACAAATTATTGTGAAAAAATGAGTTCCATTTTTATTCACATATGTATAAGTAAATTCCGAATTGTAGGTAGTGTCAAATTGGATTTTGCACTTGACTACCTAAATCAATATGTTTGATACCTAATAAATTCAAATCCTTATTTACATTTTCATAAATTTATCTGAAATGTCCATTAATTAAGTGCTACTTTCCCCCTAAACGTAATTTAGCTGTAAATGATGGACAAGAGCTGGCAGCTACAAAAGCATTGTTTTTTATAATATCGATATTAACTCCGCAACTTTTGCGTCACCTTTCGATACAAAAATATATATGGGCAATTCTCAAAAAATTGTAAACCACGACCGAAAAAAAAAAATCTTCACATTCATCGTATTTTTTTGTATAATGTCATAAAGAAATATCAAAATTTTCATAATACAATGGATCCGTAGCATATCTCCCTTGGTTTTTTAAAAAAAATTTGCCTGCAAACTGAAAAAATGTAATTTTTTCACTTTGAGCTCCTTTTGTATGCATTTTTATGTTTTATTATATCACAAAGAAAACATATGATATGTTTGCTCTTTTTCTACCAAATCTCTTAATAGCAATCCAATAATAAGATAAAAAATGCAAAGTGAGCGAAAAATGTTCAATTAACTGTTTATTTTTATTTTGCTTCTTATCTATGTTCAAATCGTACGTTCGCGACCGAAAACATCATTTTATTATAATTGCTTCGCATTAAGGGCAAGCAGGTGGATGAAACTTCGCGTGTTAAGTTATTTTGGTATATATATTTTAAATATAAAAAATCGTTGGGGTTACTCAAACCAATCTTTTTTTATTGATTGTCAAAGTAGCGTACGTTCGCGACCTTACCTATAAGCATATGTCGATTTTCACTAGCGTCGCATGGATTTAAAAAAAAAATTTTTTTTTTGTTTTTGTTTTTGAAAACTATGTTGTTTGCAGTTACTTATTACTTGTTAGTTATTACTTATTATTTATTACATATTTTTCTTGCTATTAATAAATTTCAGTACATATTTCATATTTAATAAAAAATTATTTTTTTTTGCTTTTAAATGTTATTAGACACCTTAAATTGAGTTAAATTCGTTTGTTTTTATGAAATATGAAGTTATTAATAAAAAAAGTTGTGGTAAAAATAAAAATTTAATAAATAAAACAACATGGAAAAATCGTACGTTCGCGACCGTACGTTCGCGACCGGAACTTAATTAAATTAAAAATAAATAAATGGAGATATTTTCTTGGAAGTAGACTTAATAGAAAGCTACATGATTCTATTTTAAAAGTAAAGTTATTTCTTTAAAATATTCCGTCTCAATTCGCAGAGTTTTGCATTTTACTGTATTAAGCCAAAGTCGACTTCCATTTTGCGTACGTTCGCGACCGCATGTTTTTTGACAATATTATGAAAATTAAAAATCGATAAGCCCCATAATTTACACTAACCAAAGAGCAAAACAAATGCTATCGAAGAGTAAAAAAAAAGTTTCAGGAAACGTTTGCTTTCGATTTTATTTTTTTAATTTATCTCGTACGAACGTACGTTCGCGACTTTGAGAAATGCCCATATAAAGATATGTACGTCAAGATACCTCCGCTACTTTAATGTCACATTTCGATACAAAAATATCAGATAAAAAAAATCATTTTTATTTTTGCATTTGTAGTAGTAACATTTTTACCAATATCTCGGCTCTGACCGAAATTTAAACATCCCAGCACCAGGTGCATCAACTGTCATTAACATTACGGCCATCAAGAATTCATGTGTTTATCATATTTGCAGAAATTAAATATGATAAACTAACAATAGATTGGCAAACTTGAGAAAAGACTTGTATTTCGGCCTAGCCTATAGTAGCTGTTTTATAACATGACCTTCAGGCTATTATTGACGGTTTCAAGAAGTCCGAGGACGTCCTTCATCTAAGCAAGGGAGGAGTTAACACCGTCCCCGCAACAGAAAAGTTGCCAATCTCATGATGCATGAGAGTAATCGCGTCACCTGCGAAGCCTAGGCTTCGGTCAGCACAATCAGCAGGCACTGCGAAAAAAGCGGCACCATGCACGGGTCAAAGCCTAGGGCTAGCTATTGTTATTAGAGTTTATGTACTTAGTGTTTAGTCGAGTTTTGGAAATCATGACGGTCGTAGCCTCGCTAGCCCCTAGATTTTTCATTAGAACAGTACCCCGCGTCTTAGATAAATAGTAATAAAGTAAATACTTAATATGTAAGCGGTTAAATTACCTCCTCCAAGAAAAATTTATATAGTTCCAGAAAATTGAGAATGTGTGCAGAACAATAAAAAGAAGTCTAACAGAAAAAAAGTCGTTCACTACAGTTTCATTTCCAAGATTTGGATATCTTCTATAAAATAGTGGGAGCGTATGCATTACTTATAGCATTACGCATTAATTATAGTGTTTATATCCTTAAAACATTTCATTATGCTTTTATTTAAAAAATGGTCATTGTCCGGTTATTTAAATAAAATCAAGTTCATTGCTTAAGAATCTTAAAACAGAGCCATACAACATTTTAAACTATTAAAATCTTTCTCTAGTTATAGCCTTCTTTAGTTATAGCCTATTTCCACTGCCACTATTTCCACTTCACTGGTTCGTTTCGGTTCTTTTCCGTTCAGGTTGAATGTTAAAATCCATAAGAAAAAAAGTTGGTTCGAAACGTAAAAGAACTGAGTGGGAGTGGAAATAGGCTATTAGACGCGTTCTTTCTTTTTTTTTAATTATCCATCTTGATGCTTCTTATCACTGTCGATATAAGTGCGGGATAATAGGTTGTCTATTTTCCGCATGTGTAACTGCTGAGTAATAGTATCGATAGGCTTAAACATTTTTTTTTTTGACTTGTATCCAGCAGGTGGAAAACAAAATGACCCCGCATACCTTTTTGTACGACCCTTATTTTAATATGCAGCTCGAAAAAGAATAATATTTCGCGCATCTTGGAACAGACCTTTAGTATAAGAATATTATCTTTTTAATAATTTCAAGTTACCTTGCAGCCAAATACACCGGCACTTTGGTCAAACACTTTATTATAGCTTGATCAATCTTTCATATGCCATTTAATCATTAAATTATCTCAAAATGAAAATACCACTGCCTAACAGCTCGTTTGCATATACTAATACTACATATAAAACTGCACTGTTAATAGAGAGTAGCTGTCAGAGTCAATTGATAAATTATAAATAAAATTTATATATACTTATACTTTTTTGAATTCTCAGTGTCGCATAATTTATTCAATTGCTAAGTTTCGGTTGATTTGTTTCAATTGCCTTTGATATTCTTCATCCTTCCTGAGTTTGTTTACTTTTCACCACCAAACAGCTATTCGCGTTATGCGGTTTTGTTGTTAACACTTGAAACATAGAACTGCACCATTTAAGCTGGATACACTTGGTCTAAATATAGTTTAATACAGTATACCTTGTTTAGACTGCATCAATGATTCCAAATATGTGGCGGTTTTTTGTCTAATAGTTTGATACAATTATCGATGGAAATCAACTGATTATTCCAGTTATTGTTTTCCAATTCTTAAAAAAAAAAACCTAAGTCGACAAAACGAAAAGACATTGATATAAGAAAATGTTGAATGAACATCCCAAACCGATCAATTCTACCGCTTTGTATAGAAATATGATCGTTGCCAAGCAAGAACATGTCATTTGATGAATAATAAATACAATTTATATATACTAATACTTTTAGAATGCCTTCAGTGTAGCATAATTCATTAAACTGCTAATGGCAGCTCTGAAATGTCAGCTGTTCAAATGTAATCACGAGTTGGCGAAAAATTCAAGAAACAGCACGCGCATTTTTAAAATGGAAAACTTTCTTAAATTGCAAGATTTTTATGAGGATTTTATCGATGTGGAGGAGGTATAGGTCCTTACCAATAGTAAAGAAATCGCCACCAGTTTGCTGGCAGCAATGTAATAGTTACATGAATATATTTACTTTTTAGCAACGGCATGGACGTTTTTGGGAGCGTGATATTCCTGGAAACAGTACATTTTTTTTTTAAAGATAATTTTAAAATTAATACGGAGGAGTTTGGCTTCCTTGTGGAGCGCCTTCGTGGATTGGCCATAAAAGACACTACATTTCTCCTCCCATAACTCGAACAACATAGCCTCGTGGATGCTACTCCACGATATTGACGGCTTTTGAGTTTTTTGGCTCATCTAAAATATGAAAAATTAGCTTAAAAAGCAAAATAAAATTTTTATTTTTCTATTTTCATACCTTGACGCACCTTAATGTCAGCTGTCTGTTTAGTGGTGAGCTCTTTTTCGTGTCATATCGATAAAAATATCGCGTAATTACCCAAAATGTGCGCTTGCTATTTCTACGTATCTCGCGAACGTAGAAAACCCGCCTTTTTTTCTTATGGGCTTTTACATGGGGCGAACGTAACATTCGGCCTGAACGGAAAAAAACCAAAGAAAACCGAGGTTTTGGGTGCAGTGGAAATAGGCTATAAGTTTGTTTACTATTTCACACATACTCTATTTAGACTAAGTGCATCGCTTCAATGATGCAGTTTCTATGGTGCAATTGGATACATTAAAACTGCTTCACGCGAACGTCTAATTAGGGTTGAAAAAGTAAGAAAACTCAGGAAGGAAGAAATATAATATCAAAGGCAATTGAAACAAATCAACCGAAAATTTAACGATTTAATAATTAAAAGTTTAATTTATTATTAATCAATTGACTCTTCTTATTGTTAATTTAGAAACTTTATGAAGTATATGCACATAATAATAAATATGTTAGTAAAAACAATTGTATAATATTTTCTATTTATATTAAACAAATTTTTAAAATCATCAATACAAAATAATTTTATATGGCGTACAATGACGACTGCAGTCGTGTGTTATTGCCTATATCCACTGCACCAAAAACCTCGGGTTTTTTCGGCCTTTTTACGTTCAGGTCGAATGTTACGTTCGTAAAAACCCATTTGAAAAAAGTCGTTTTTCTACGTTCGCGAGCTACGTACTTTTTGTGCAATCGCGCTAGTTTTTATCTAAGTGACAACGAATAAGAGCTCACCACTTAACAAACAGCTCACAATTAAGTGTGCAAATGTATGAAAATATAAAAATAAAAATTTTATTTTGCTTTTTAAAGCTAATTTTTTATATTTTAGATGCGCCAAAAATCTCGCAAGCCTTCAATATCGTGGAGTGGCATCCACGAGGCTATGTTGTTCGAGTCATGGGAGGAGAAGTGTAGTGTATTTTTTGGCCAATCTATAAATGCGCTCCACAAGGATGCCAAACTCCTCCCTATTAATTCGAAAATTATCTTCAAAAAAGATTAACTGTTTCCAGGAATATCAGGCTCCCAAAAACACCTATTCCGTTGCTAAAAAGTAAATGTATTTATGTAAGTATTACATTGCTGCCAGCTGTCATAGGTCTAAACTGATGGCGATTTCTTTACTATTGGCAATGGCCTATACTTCCTCCACTTCGTTAAAATTCTCATCAAAATCTTGCAATTTAAGAAAATTTTCCATTTTAGAAATGCGCGTGCTGTTTTTTGAATTGTTCGCCAACTCGTGATTACATTTCAACAGCTGACATTTCATAGCGGCCATATTGAGATATTTACCGTTGCCCATTCTTTTCGGTTCGTGCCAATGGAAACACCAAAACTGAGAGCAGTAGAAAAACGCTATTAATTAGTATATATATTCAAAGACATTATTTTAAACATTAACCAAAGGCCAAACAAGCCAGAGCTAGTAAATTTACATTAGGTTATAAATTAATTTAAAATCTATGCCATATTAAAATAAGTAAATAATAATTTTTATCATTGTTTTAGCTTTAAGACAATTATATATATTATTATATTTAAACGAAGATAAGTTTGTCTAATTTCTCACTCACACAAATGCAATATTTATTGATATGATAATAGGATTGTTTGGTGCAAGCCCAATCATTTGTTAAAAAGTACTGTCCAATGAAATAAATAGCTTCTTTAGAATAGGATTTATGATTTTTAGAACACCACTGAGCAGTTTGTCGGCAAATTGATGTCATCCCTAATAATGTTATAAATTTGGTATATCGCGTATTTTTTTCCAAATAAAACGGTATCTTTTACAATTCTTCATGCGGTCACTCTATAAAAGTTATGTATTCACATTCTGACGGCAAGGATTTACTATTTCTACAATAAATCGTCAGTAGGTTGAAAAATGTTCGCGTTACGTGCCGCCTCCAAAGTCGATAAAAATTTGCTGCCACTTTTGGGACAGTTGTGTAAGTACTAAAATCAGCTTAAAGCAAATTAATTAAATCAGTGTTTTGGGCGTACCTATAAATATATTATAATATTGTATTATTAGTTGCCGATTTAACTCAAAATTTAAACATAACCTAACTTTTTGCATAAAGCAGTGGTAACTGATTGCATAATTTATTTATAAATTTTTGGATGCATTCAAAATTGTAGTCATATGTATAGCTGCAGATTCTTGGAAAATTTATTTCTATAGCATAATTGATGACTATATATTACCATCTTACGTAAGCTTATCAAATTTTCCATAGCTCGTTTGATTAAAATTTGTTTCTTTATTTTCTTCACATTTTAGAAGTTAGTAATTAACTGTAAAACATATTAATTGACTTCCAAATAAAATGTCTAAATAGAGTTCAACTTACATAGTATATTTATGAATATATAAATTTTGAAATTGATAACTTAAGAGAAGCCTCTCAGCTAAGTGACGTAATCTAACTAAGCATTGAAGTGTCCCGTTTATTTGAGTGACTATTCATTTTTATTTGTATTAATCCCAACTAACAGCTCGAAGCCATGCCGCAAAGGCAGCTAAAGTGGCGGCCGGAGCCAATGGCAAAATTGTAGCAGTCATTGGTGCCGTTGTTGATGTTCAGTTTGATGAGAATTTGCCACCCATTTTGAACGCTCTGGAAGTCGACAATCGTTCACCGCGATTGGTCCTGGAGGTGGCTCAACATTTGGGGGAGAATACCGTGCGCACTATTGCCATGGACGGTACTGAGGGTCTGGTTCGTGGACAAAAAGGTTCTCGATACTGGCTATCCAATTAGAATACCAGTTGGAGCCGAAACTTTGGGACGTATCATCAATGTGATTGGTAAGTAATAAAAAAGATTCGCTGCATACATTATATAGTAGGGATGAGCCATATTTTACAAAAATTGCTGTACTGGACTTGAGCATTAGGGACGGCATGGTGTTAAAACATAGAAGAATCGTTCTAAACTTAATAGAAACTTACCCATCCCTACTGTAAATGTATAACATATTAAAAGAAAGTATGCTATCAAAACTAAAATTCTCTAATTTCCAAAGGTGAACCTATTGATGAACGTGGTCCAATTCCAACTGATAAAACGGCGCCAATTCACGCCGAAGCTCCCGAATTCGTCGAGATGTCGGTCGAACAGGAGATTCTGGTCACTGGCATCAAGGTGGTCGATCTTTTGGCCCCATATGCTAAGGGTGGCAAGATTGGACTTTTTTGGAGGAGCCGGTGTTGGCAAAACTGTGCTTATCATGGAGCTGATTAACAATGTCGCTAAAGCTCATGGTGGTTACTCTGTGTTCGCTGGTGTAGGCGAACGCACGCGTGAGGGTAACGATTTATACAATGAGATGATTGAATCTGGTGTCATTTCACTTAAGGACAAAACATCGAAGGTCGCTCTCGTCTATGGACAAATGAATGAACCTCCCGGTGCACGTGCCCGTGTTGCATTGACTGGTTTAACTGTTGCCGAATATTTCCGCGATCAGGAGGGTCAAGATGTGTTGCTGTTCATTGATAACATTTTCCGTTTCACCCAGGCTGGTTCGGAGGTTTCCGCTTTATTGGGTCGTATTCCCTCTGCTGTAGGTTATCAGCCCACACTAGCAACTGATATGGGTTCCATGCAGGAGCGTATTACAACCACCAAGAAGGGCTCCATCACTTCGGTGCAGGCTATTTATGTGCCAGCTGATGATTTAACTGATCCAGCTCCAGCTACAACCTTTGCTCATTTGGACGCAACCACTGTGTTGTCGCGTGCCATCGCCGAATTGGGAATTTACCCAGCTGTCGATCCTTTGGATTCTACATCTCGTATTATGGATCCCAACATCATCGGTCAGGAGCATTATAATGTCGCGCGTGGTGTACAAAAGATTCTGCAAGATTACAAGTCACTGCAGGATATTATTGCCATTTTGGGCATGGACGAGCTATCGGAGGAGGACAAATTGACGGTGGCACGTGCCCGCAAGATTCAGCGTTTCTTGTCGCAACCATTCCAAGTCGCTGAAGTTTTCACCGGTCATGCTGGCAAGCTGGTCCCATTGGAGCAAACCATTAAGGGTTTCTCACAGATTTTGGCAGGTGAATACGACCATTTGCCGGAAGTTGCTTTCTATATGGTCGGTCCTATCGAAGAAGTTGTTGAAAAGGCCGATCGTCTTGCCAAGGAAGCAGCTTAAAAAAGGCATCCTTGTGTGGAGTAATATTCATTTCAATTAAGCATTAAAGTTATCGGCGAAATTAGAAAACTTCTATCCTTAATGGACATAATAAAACACAATTAAACACATCAATATTTATTATTAACTTGTTCGTTATTCGACTGCGCAAAATCAAACACAAGACGAAGTATGTGTATTTTTTCCAGCCCATTGCACTAGCGATATGATGATAGTCAGAGTTTAGAACGTACAGAACAAATTTATTTTATTCGAAATAGTCTTCTGCTTCAATACAGCTTATTGTACGGTCCAAAATCATGTCGATCGAGTGTTTTAGCTTGGTGGCCGATATGGCCGTCTGTATCCGTTTACAAGCCTTTTGAATGGCCTTTACGTCTGCATAGCACTTTCCTTTTATGGGAAAATGCATTTTTCCGAAAAGTAAGGAGAGTCGCAGGTGAATACACACCTAGATTCAAAAGGTCCTGTTTAGTTTTGAACTCACTTTGTATATCTTAGATAAGCTTAAACTGTTGGGTAAAAAATGCAAAACCAAGAACAATGCAAGACCATCTGAAGAGTACTTAAATGCAATCATATACTCAATATAGTTTTATAATACAGTAGAATCCGGTTATGGCGACTTTCAAGGGACCGACGATTTTACGTCGTTATACTCGAAAGACGGAAAGGAGCAAAACAAATTTTTTGTTGTTTTTTTTTATGGTTGCCATGTTTGTATTAAGTTTTTAAGATAATACAAACTAATTTTTTAATCAAAACAAAAAACTTAACACATTTAATTCAATAACATGGTTTTTTCATAATAAGTCGTATTCATAAGCATAAGTTAAACAGCTAAACCTAATAGAGATTAGTGAGAATGTAAGAACCTTTGTGTCGCTGCTAGGCACACATGTAAGTAGTTTGCCTATCACTGATAAATTCAAACATTTCTAACAGCTTCTTTTGATGCTTAAATTTGTTGACATAATTTCGCTGTATTTTTTTTTTTTTTTTTGTCGCAATATCCGTTTGAACCAATTCAGGTTAAAATTTCGTCGGTATAAGCGGTTTGTCGTTAAAAGCGGAGACGTGCTAAGCGGAGGCCCTTTCATATAAGTTTGTATGGGGACCAACCAAGTCATCAAGTTTTCAATGCAATATCCGGACGGACACTATAAGCGGAGTCGTTATAACCGAATTCTACTGTATTTATATTATTCTATAATCTTTATACTCGCGACACATAGGATAAAATGGTATTAGAACTTTGTACATACATATATTCTTGATCAGAATCAACAAGCTAGTTTCAGATTTTCTGACAAGTGCCACTTCCGACTTCGCAAATTGAGCGAAATCGAAAAGCAAGCGTAGTTTTGAAGCTAAAGAGGAGTACTGGGTATATCACGCTTTATCAGTGCGGATAAAATACAATTTCATATATATATTTTTAATGGACAAAACATAAGATATTACATTTTGACAAACAGTAATCGACAGTATACGACAGTGACAAGTGTCAATCTGGTACGAGGGTTGCTATTTAAGTTTCTGGCCTTAGTCACTTCTAGCCATATTAGGACCAATTGGCTATTTCCTAAAAAATGTTTGGACTTTTATTGATAAAAGCTCCATACAACTTTTACATACAACAAAAGTGTATCGATGAATTTAAATCTTTGTATGGCGATGATGCGCCATCCTATAGCCCTATGAAAAACTGGTTTAGTGAATTCTATCGTGTCCGATGATTGCTCGAAGACAAAGGCCCTGAAGGTCATCCAAAAACAGTCATTATGCCGGAAAACATTGATGCCGTGCGTGAACTGATAATGCAAGATCGTCATGTGACATATCGAGAGATAGAGACATGCTTGACGAATCATGGATCTACGTCTATGAGCCCAAAACAAAACAGCTATCGACCGTGGGGTCTTTGAAGACGAGCCAAATCCAACGGAAGTTGTTGTTGTAAAACTGGTCATGTAGCGACTGTTTCGCTTGAGCAATGTAGGACGGTCAATTCTCAGTGGTACACCACAATTTGTTAGCCTGAAGTCCTTGTAGAAATTCGAAAAACGAACAAGAAAAGATAGATCATTCTACACCATGACAACGCGAACTCTTACACACCAGCTCAAACCCGCGCCTTTTTTCCGGTAAATTTATGGGTCATACGCCGTACAGCCCTGACTTGACACCCAATGACTTCTTTTTATTAGAAGATTATGTTGAGGCGTAAAAAACTATGTTTTGGAGGTGCCTCAATCAGAGTGCAACAAGTAAGAAAGCTACAATCGAGTGTACTCGACTGTGAGATACACGCTACCCATTTTAAATGAAAGCAAAATATTTTGCGGCATCATTCTCAAAATATACCGAATATACTGCAAAATACTAAAAATATTCCAAATGGTATATATCGTTGTAGTACCGCATTCAATATACCAGATTGTCAGCCAAAGCAACTAAGAGCCCTAGTAAGTTAAGTAGGCGTTTCTGCCCATACAAACGTATTTCTTTAATAACTTCCAAAATTTATCTGATCGCAACCAAATTCTCAGGAATCATAACTACTACAGTTGTTATTGTATATACCAAAATTCGCAACACTAGCTTTAAAATTACACTTGTTATTCGATTTTTCTGATTTGCGGGGGCGGAAGTGGGCGTGGCAAATATTTGAAACAAACTTGATCTGCGTGCAAACATAACAAATGCTGTCGAAAAAAAATTATAGCTCTATCTCTTATAGTCTCTGAGATCTAGGTGTTCATACGGACAGACGGACATGGCTAGATCGTCTCGGCTGTTGACGCTGATCAAGAATATATATACTTTATAGGGTCGGAGATGACACCTTCTACCTGTTACATACATTTCCTGTCGGCACAAAGTTATAATACCCTTCTACCCTTTGGGTAGCAGGTATAAAAAGTGCTTCGACAATTGGATTGAGCGCATTCAAAAGTGTATAAATCTTGCTGGAAAATACTGTGAAAAACAATAAATCCAATTTTTTTTTGTAAATATTCGCATTTTCATTTTTAGGCCAGAAATATAAATAGCAACCCTCGTATACTTGTAAGTTAATGGTATATCAATATATAACATACCCCTTTTTGTATATTAATTAAATATATTTTAGCGAAAATATCATTAATTATGATGCGTTTATACGCTCAGGGAATGAGAATTTGTTTGTTTGTTTATTAGTCAAAATATGTAAGTGCGTCGTAATATAAAAAGATACAATATCAGCTACAATTGCAAAAAAACATCTTTATTATAAAAAAGATTTACTATTGCTATGACGGTATTGGTATAGGGGTTTAGCGGTTAGTGTGTGACTTTCCGATTGTTTGTTAAATAAATAAATTTAAAAAAAAATATTGATCCTGTCCGAGACTGAACTAGCGTTTAATTATCTCTACGCTTGTGCATGAATACCACTGACACAGCACATACCAACACATATCAAAGACTAAGTTAGGCCTTTTGCTATGAAAATAGAAATTAAATAAAATAAATTACTTAGACACAACTTGTTGTTAGTATCATACTTAAATTAAAAGATTATGAAAATATTTATATTGACTAAAAAACTTTATGAATGAACAGATGCACTTATGTACCATACAAAAGCACATGTACCTATAAGAGCTAATTAATGATTGTATACGATCAGGGTTTTTCAGAACAGTGAAATATTGTTTTTATTTCATTATGACTTAAGTGATTTCATTACGTTTCTGTAATGCTAAATTAACAATTACATTTATATTATCTATGAATCCAATATTCCCTTGAAATTTCCATTCCAATTTTCTATATTTAATATATAGAAACATACTTAAATCATTAAATTCGAACTAATAGAGTTTGATTTTGAGAATTTATTTTAGTTATTTAAGTTTATATTTTTATTGCAAATATATTTGTTTATAGATTTTATTTAGGAGACAATAAACACAGTTATTTTTGTAAATAATAATATATTAGATTTTCCCATCATTTGCCATAAATACAAAATTCTGATTTTGTTTTTTTTTAAATTATAAATGGAGTTTTAAATATTGATTTTGAGAATTAACTATCATTAGCTGCGGCATTATGTTACTTTTGGAAATATTACTTTAAATATATCAACTACAGCAATTATTTATAAAAGAATTCGTACGCATCAATTTTGTTTGGCTTTTAACAAACCTGTTGTTTCATGTTCTTAATAATTGTTCTTGCTCAGCCCGCCGAACTGAAATAATTTTTTGTAATTAAGCTGAATTTTACAATTTTAAATATATCTCATATGTGGGCTTGATATTATTAAGAAAACATTTTATTAACTAGAAAATTTTTAATTTTTTGTATTCTGTTTTTATTTTTGTTCATTTGTATTTGTAATTTGTATTTAGCTTTTGTTCATTTTTGGTTTGTTTTTATTAAAAATGTATTCCCGACAGCTTAACATTGTTGAGCGTTAAGCGTTAAGAATATCATTTTCCAATTTAAAATGTATGCCTTTGTTTTGCATAAGTCGTATTAAGAATTTTATATTAACACGTAACATTACCTGAAACTAAAAGATTCTGACATTCCAGAGTATTTATATACACATTTTAATAAGTATTTATGTATGTATGTTCATAATTATTGTATAGTAAATGACCTTAAGTACCCTATGCATATTATTTGAGTAACATAATTGAGGATACAGCATATACTATAATTAAATTCATAAAATTGAAATATACATACAAAACTTCAATTCACATACATATACATACCGACCGAATTTAAGAAGTTGTGCAGTTAAATTAAATTCATTTTGTGGCATAAGCAAATAAAAACGTTTGTTTTTTTAATTTCACGCATTTTGCTTTTGTAAATTCGTGTGATATTTCTATAACTTTGTATTTATTATTTGGTGCATAAATAACATGACTTTGGGTTTTTAGACTTGTATTCACACTTCATACGTATTATAAAATACATAATTAGATATACACAGTAATTAAATGAACTTAGACTACTCATCTACAAAAATAAAAAAAAGCAAACAAACAAATTAAAAAAAATTACAAGAGTGAGTGAAGTGTCATAATTCATCAAGTGATGTCTGTTTTTTTTTTTTGAATTGCTGCTATTCTAGTTTAATTTTCTTTAATTTGTAATAAACGATGATGATAATAATTAATTTTGTAATAATTGTAATTATAATAAAAATTTTAATTTTACTATTCGATTTTTTTTTTTGTTGCGCACAATATTATTTTTTATTATTTACTTGTATATTTATATCCACATCGATGACATACATAGAATGGGAGTGGGATTACAAAATAATCTGTTGTGTTATTTGGGCAACTTTTTCCTTATTGAAGATAACTAATTTGTATGTTTTGCTTTTTTTGAATATGTTTTTCATACCAATAAATTGTTAATGTAAATATTTATAGATTGTTTTGTTAACAAATAGCTATAGGTCTCATTATCATGATTTGTTTTGTTTATCATTTTTGCTTCTTCATATAATTTAGTTGCATAGTTAAATCTGAAAATGCGTTTGCTTTAATTATGCTTAAATAACTAAGGTAGGTGCCGCCAGTTAATGTCAGCAAAATGTCATTCATAATAGAATCATTAATGAATGTATTATTGTGAGTGTCTGTGTGTTGTTTCCTTGTTTTAACTCGTTTTTTGATTATCCTATATGCATTTTATAGAATTTAAATCGTAAATGGATATAACATGTAAGTATTTGATTATATTATGATGAAATTCTTAAGTTTGAAATATACATATTAGTACTTACAAATTCATATGTATATGTATGTGTGTATATATATAAGAACGTGCACACACACATATAGCAGTATTTAACTTTAGTTTCTCAACGTACTAATGTAAATTTGTTAGGTTATGTTATGTTTGCAGGCAAAGTTGGAACTATAGAGATCGATTTTTTAAAAGAAAGTTTTTATTACTGCTATTTATTAACTATAAATACATGAATGATTGGCTGTGTGAGTAACTTTGTGTTTGTGAGTGCGACGTCAAAAACTGTATTAGGGCTTTGCATAAAGTGCTAGGTTAGTAGTGATTAGCCATTTGAAGATCATTGTCAAATGTTTCTTGGACATTTTTTTTAATTATAAATTTGTATGTATATTTTATTATTTTTTTCTGTCTTATGCATGCAGAAAATGGATCGCACGTTTATTTGGAAGGTCACGCGGACCGGGGAAAAATTATATATTATATTGACTTACAATGTTCGCCCCTCCAATATATGTATTTATTTTTATATTTTGTGTTATTAGGGACTAACTCCAAAACGCTGATAGCTGTGCACTACGACGATTCTTTGTCAGTACAATTTTTAAGTAGTGTAGAGTTCCTAACATCATCATTGTGTCGAATGAATTTCATCGTATAATCCATTTAGGCCACGAATCTATTTCTGTGGTAAAAAATCGAAAGTCGTTGCCCCACTAATCTTCCCTGAGGCACTTCGATGAAAGTGGACATTTTGCCATTTGTTATCACGTCGATGCCATACGCGTGTCTCTTCCGACTGATGAGTGTGTGCATGTCCTTGCCTTTAAGCAAGTCGGAAAAAAATATATCAATTAATATTAAAATAAACAAGTAAGAATAATATGAGATGTCCGCTACCAATTTTGAATAAAAGCAAAACAGTGCGGTATTATTATATATATATACCGCAAAAGTACTAAAAATATATCAAATACTATATTCGTATATTTATATAGTACTATCACTAACCACATAATACATAGATACACCATCAGCATTATTGCTAAATAGAGTTATATAGTGGTTGCAAAAATAATTACGGCTTCATTTTAATATTTAATTGTAAAAAATTGTAAATCATCAGAAATCAATGCGCAATTAGTTATTACTTCTGTCAGTAAGCAAGTGCTTTCTATGTGTTCATACGGACAGACGGGCTAGATCGTTTCGGCTGTTGACGCTAACCAATAATATATATACCTTATAGGGTGCGCTCCGATGCGCTACTCTGAGCTCTCTGGAATTTTTTACACAGATAAAGTATTTTAGATTTTTATTACGCCTACTCGCCCATAGAATATGGTTTTATTTTAATGGGTAGCGGGAATCTCGCAGTACAGCGCCTGACTGTAGCTTTTTTACATATTGAATTATAACTGCGCTTTAGAAAAAATTCCTATTTTAGCTTTTATTTATTTAATTATTATATTAAATCTAGTATTTAATAGAAAAAAAGAGGGGCCTACGACTCGAAAAAAATCGATACTTATTATAAATTAAGTTTGGTTTTAATTGTACATTTTCACAAGTTTTACTTTAAGTGAGTTTGGTCCCCAAGTACCATTCCACCACTTAGGAACCAAACTCAAAAACCCTAACCTTTTCAGATTTTATTCTTTAATTTTGAACTTCAATTATTCACTAACAGATTTACCCGAATAAATCAGGAACAAAACGAGTTTTTCTTATTGCTTTTAAAATGAATTTTTGGGATTATATAAATCTAAATCTTATTATATAAATCTATTGCGGACTTGGACTTGGGTGGCTGAATTTGAGTACACTTGATAATATCGTTGATAGAGAACTATAGTAAATATTAAATTGGTACAGTCCATGAACATTATTCTAGCCAATTTCGCAAACTCGAGTTAAAAAATTAGTTAACATAGTTTTTGAACGAATAAGTGTATAATCCCTGTAAGAATTTTAAGACTTTTTAAAAATCCCTCTAAGAATTTTAAGACTTTTTAAATATTTTTTAGCTTTTTTTAAATATTTTTATAACGAAGATCCATCTGGGCCAAATTTTGTCGTATAAACCCGGCATTGCATGCATAGTTTTATATTTCAGACAATAAAAACTTATAAACATAACATAATAATTATATAATTAATAACTCACTTGTCAATATATTGAGTAAGCCTTACATAGGCAATGCAAGCCGCTTCCTCTCCTAGCAAATGTACATGGGGATTTAGTATTGTAGTGTTTATTGCCTTGCAATTTTTACCAAGAACTTTTAATAAAAAAAAAAAAAACAACGTCAAATGGAATTTTGCTGTTGTCGCATTGTTTCAGTGTTTTTTACCATTTTCAAAATAAAATTTGTGGAAATCAATTCCTTCGACTAAATTGCCTAATGCCTCTGGTTCGAAAGCCGTTAGATGTGGATCACATATTTTACTATATATATTATAAAATAAAGGTAATATTGTTAATATGGTTTATTTAAAAAAGGGGGGAAAAATGGAACATACGTATATCCATCGAAGTCACCGCTGTTGATTGCCTCAATCAATTGTTCTGTGATTTTGATAATTTCCTGTCGTCTGGCTGCTTTGAAACAAGTAAAGGTTAATGATTAATCATAATTATTGAAGTATTGGGGATGTAAAAAAAAATATTGTACAGAGATTACAACCATAGATGAATTTACGGTTTACGATAGAGTAAAATGGGAATTTGAATACATTTGAACGATCCAAAGATCCAACGCACCAATGAAACAGCGCAACAGAACCGCAATCAATAAATTAAAAACCAACACTAACAATTTTGTTAAATTATTTGTAAGCCGTATATAAAATATATTTGCAGTATATATTGTGGTCTATTCAATGACACAAACTAGGCTAACTTACAACTTGGAGTAACACTAAAATTACATTTTGAAAATAAAAATAGCGAATTATATTGTATTTTCAATCTATGTGATCAGTCATACATACAATTATCCTTTTACAATTTTTCCCCAAAAAAAAAAAATTAAATTGTTATTAACCGAACGACAATTTTTCTTTAACGCTCTTTTTGGTTTATGTTTATGAAATAAATTATGGTTTATGTAGATTATGTTTCAAATTAATTTCTTATCTACTGTAGTACTTGTATGAAAAATGAAAAAACACTCATTTTAGACTAAGATACGATCATTACACAATGATTGATAGCTCAATCTCTTATAGTCTCTAGGTGTTCATACGGACAGACGGACATGGCTAGACGTCTTGGCTATTGATGCTGATCAAGAATATATATACTTTATCGGGTCGGAGATTCCTCCTTCTACCTGTTACATACATTTCCTGCCGGCACAAAGTTATAATACCCTTCTATCCTATGGGTAGCGGGTATAAAAATATCCCAAATATTCTGCGTGCAAACATAACAAATGCTGTCGAGGAAAGTCTTGTGTTTATATAGTTTTTTATACCGGCAGATGGACAGACGGTCTAGATGTATGTGTTTATATCTTCTCGGTTGTTGACGCTGATCAAGAATCTATACACTCTATGGAGTCGGAGATGCCTTTTTGGTTAGGCTATATTTGATATATCTCTCAGCCAAAGTAACCCGATTACTATAGGTGTTATTTGCCAATCAAAATTACTTATTAAATAACTTCTACAATTTTTATCTGATCACCGTAAATATTGTTATTATTTTGAAAATTTGAAACTTGATTACAAACATTACAAGTGCTGTTGAAAAAAATTATAGCTTTATTTCTAATAGTGTAGTTATATAGACGGACAGACATAAATTCCTATATTGTATATGATTAAGATCGGACACGACGCCCTCTGGCTGGTACATATAGTACATTTCGTGCAGTTACAAAGTCATAACCCTTGTTGTTGGTAGCAAGTTAAATATAGCCGCCGGCGATGACGTAGAGATCGGCAAGAACCCTCAAATTTTTCGGAGTATTTTTTTTTATTTCTATTTAATATCTGTAATAAGACGCCGCGCCAATACTAACATAGAATATCTATTTACTTTCCTACCAGAAGCTAAGAACTCATTTAAGAAACGTGGATTCATGGTAATCATTTCTTAAATAACTTCGATGATTCCCATTATTGGTTTACCGCAATACTACATTTCTTGGCCGTTAAAAAGTGGCCCACCACTATATACATTAGTATATTGATATTAGTGGCAACCGAAAATGTATATATGTAATAGCCAAAAGGTGACACTTCCGAAATCATTACGAATGTTTATTCTGAAATAAATCAAGCCTTGTGGGTCTAATGGATGATCTAGATTGAAGATCTAACATAGAATATCTATTTATCTAAAGGTGCAAGGTATTCAGACGGCTGAACAGTTACAACTTAATCATCTAAGCTGCTGATGATGATTCCGAAAAGATGTACTTCATGAGTGAGTATATGAGTATATGTCTACTTCTGCTCTACATTTGATACATTGTTAATGGGTTACTAAATTTATACATATTAAGATTAAGATTATCAGTGTATATTTTATGGTGTAGAAAATACCTTATTTTACTTATGGGTAGCGGGTTTACAAACTTTATGCATTTTCGTATAACATTAGTTCTTTTACATTAGGATTATATACAAGAAAATCCATAAAATTCAAGTGTTCGTTGCTCGTAAATAATAATGCACAAAAAAAAGACAACAGTAAACAAATAAATTGAAGGTAATTATTATTAATAACCATGCGAGTGACCGATTAAATGATTGATAAAAGACTAGAAAAGTATTTTTGATATTATATCATTAAAATGGCTGTACATACATACCTGAAGAGCACTGTGAGTTTCCTGAGATTTGCTGGCAAGCTTTTGCAGGACACACAATCCTTATTTCTAAAACCACACATACATATATATATATATATATATATATATATATATATATACAGTTATTTATATACATATATTATGTACACATAATTTGGGAAAAAATGTACATGACAATGAAAATAAAATGAATGAAGTGATTTTGTGTTCGATAATGCTGTAATGTAATTGCAATTCAATTTGAAAGTTTAAAGGGAGTTAATGTAACCATTAAATTTACCTAATTATTCAACATAAATTGAGAGTCACTGGTAAACTAATGGCATGTATGTTCAACCAAAAGTGTTATAAATAAATAATATAAGGTTTTTTCCCTTTCAGAGAAAAATATTCCATTCTCAGGGATACAATAAAAATACAACGGAATGTAACAAATTTTATTCCCAACTCAGTTTAATATATATGAAGCGCGCATCTAGCTAAATAAGTAATTTAAAAGTACGACAATGTTGAAGTATTCGCAAAAAAGCTACAAAAGCTTGAGTATATTAGCTTTGCGGCAGGTCACAAAATACATACAATTACTCGTAACTGCATTTAATCGTTCCCTTTACTGGATGAACAACAGCAAAAATTGAATATGCGATCTGTAATAGATCAGAGAGTCAGATACTAAGAGAGAGAAAGAGAAGGATATAGTGTGTGCCTCGCTCGCAATTGGCACTTTCCGTATTATATATTGGTGTGTCCGCCTTATATAATACGTAAGATCATTAAAAGGCGGCAAAATATAATTATACCCGCTACCTATAGGGTAGAAGGGTATTACAACTATGTGCCGGCAGGAAATGTATGTAACAGGTAAAAGGAGGCATCTCCGACCCCATAAAGTACATATATATATTCATGATCTGTGTGTCTGTCCGTATGAACACCTAGATCCCAGGGACTATAAGAGATAGAGCTATAATTTTTCTTCGACAGCATTTGTTATGTTTGCACGCAGATCAAGTTTGTTTCAAATTTTTGCCAAGCCCACTTCCGCCCCGCAAATAAAAAAATCGAATAACAAACGTAATTGTAAATACAATAATAACTATTTGTATGTATGGAATATACAATAATAACTATAGTAGTTATGATTCCTGATTCATGTTGCGATCAGATAAAAATTGTGGAAGTTATTAAAGAAATACTTTTGCATGGACAAAAACGCCTACTTACTAGGGGTTTTAGTTGCTTTGGCCGACAATCTGGTATATTATGCCGTCTATGGTATATTTTGAATCTGGTACTACATCGATATAACAAATATACATTTTGGTAGCGGGTATATCACAGTCGAGCACACTCGACTGTAACTTCTTACTTGTTTTTAATATGACCCTGTACTGGATTTGAAACAATAAAATCAAATATATTCAACCGTGGTCTCGAATATACAGAATTTTATCCTGACCTATTACTACTTACTCTTTCTCTTTCTGCTCTGCATTGTGCAAATTTTGTTGATAAAAATTTATTTTATTGTGCATTCTACATTGTAATACTTATGAGTTTTTTAAGGAAAAAAAAAAAATAAAACAAAATCTAGCGTCATATATCTTTTTTTTTTTAAGATAAAAAATGGCTTTTTATAATTGAAAAATAGTAACATTACCTATAACTTGGCAAAGCGACGAGAAGAATAAATTAATTTGTCGGTAAAACGGTTGAAGTGTTAAATAACTAAAATAAATAGTTAGAAGCTGTAAATTTTTTGATTCAACAAATTATGTTGCAGTCGCTTCAAATGTTACGAATGTCCGCTTAACTAAAATATTTAGGGTGTCTAGTAATATAGAGCAAAGTTTCTAAAGCCCAGAATTTTTGCAAAAATAAAAACGTTGTATAGGGGCGAAAACAACAATTGAAGTTATGCTTTATTGACGGTTCCATTTTATTCCAATGAAATCAGCTCCATAACTGAAATTCAAATCAAATCCATAATAACGACTATTCTATTTCAGCCAATAGAATAATAAAATACGTACATATATTGACTCTCTTAAAAACCTAATATAATATCTGAATAAGTTCTTCAAATCAAATTGATTAATCGATAACTATTCATTCTATTTCAAGGGCTTTCATGTAATAGATCAGATGAAATCAATCATAGAATTGGATAATGTGTTTGGTGACTTGAATAAAAAAAAACAAAAACAAAAATAAAAAACGAATTCAATTATAAATGTTAGATGAACATTACCTTCTGGATCTTTTGATATGACTGTAGTACTGCGATCAACAATTCCTTTTTTATCTTCTAAAAAAATACAAATAAATTTCATAATTGATAATGCGATAGTGTTGTGTCTTGAATTATAATTCTGTGGGAAAATAGCTATATTTCCGAATACGAAATCATCGTCATCCTACGCAACGAGATCAGTTTGTTGTTAAATCTCGATTTTCTTTAAAATGCTTAAAAAAGTGCAACAACATAAATAATAGCATTGTGCTTAAAAGTTAATTATAAAAATGAAAAGAATATTATGTACGCAAAATAAAAACAAAACCATCCATTTTTTTTTTTTTGTTTCAAAAAATAATTGTCGATAATACTGAATAATAGTTTAATATTCACGAACTGTACATGATCAATTCTTAATACGTTTAGATTAGGTCCATTATTCACTTGCACATACATGTGCATTGATTTATAATTACGGAGAACAGTCGAGTAGAAAATGTTTGTCTATATGGTATCTTTAAACAATTTAAAAGTAAATAAAGGTACAAATATGAAAGTTTCTCAATATTCAATATAAGCCTCATAATCAAATAAGTAGAAAGCAAATTAAAATTACATTTTGTAAGCCTAAAAAATAATAATTTGGCTTCATAACAATACATTACATTACATTAACCTAATGATGTTCCTATGTACATATGCTAGCCAAAACCAAAAATTAAATACTATAACAGTCATGACGAAACATTTTCATAATTCCGAAAAGTAATTAAATAATTTTAACCCCTCCAACTTATGTATATGTTCTATCAATAATATCGAAGCATTTACGTTTCTTATTAATGAGCAGAAATTATTTACTATACATATTTCGTAGTCATACAGTTTTCAGTAATCATCTAGATTGTATTATTCGAATTTTTGGAATTGATCAAATTTCAATAGCATAATCTGTTTAAAATAAAATGTTAATTAACATAATTTGAAACAAAAAAAAAAAAAAAACAGGCAACAAAATAATATACGACAACTATTAACGACATTGAAGAGCAAAATAAAATACATGCGAAAAAGAGAGAAAAAAATTGTATGACTAATTTGTACATAATTGTAGTATATAATATCCTCTTAAAAGTATTGACTTTGTGGAATATTAAATCTTATTTTGATCGTTTAATCACTCATTAATTGACTCGCAATATATACGGGTAATCAGCTGTACAATTGCAGCTTTAAAAATTTTAAATTTAATTTAATTTAAAATTTTAAATAAAAACAGATTCTGCAGTTTTTGTCAGTACAAAGGCAATAAAATAAAACTATATCAACTCTCTTAAAGTTGATTATAAGATTGTTATAAAATAATACGCCTTACCTTTAACGTCATCGTCTTCAAGAGTTGTGCTAGATGAATCAGTTGATTCCTTCACTTGTGATCCATCTCCTTTCTTGGTTATCATGCTTCTACCTTTATGTGAAATAAATTTTTTGATGAAAAACAGTAAATAATGTTTTATATATGAAGGCATGAACATACTGGAAAAATTCCTAGTGGCCAACATTGTTGTTAGTATAGCGCCCTTAAGTTTACGACGCGCGTTGAATTTTTTGAGACAATCAACTGTTTCTTGGCGATGGACTACTGAAGCCACGCGTTCCCTTTGCTATTAATTTAAATAAATTTAATTTTACAGAAAATCTAAATAAATTGAAGTTTAATATCGAATACATACACATATCCACGGATGTTTCAAGGCCTCAGCTGCAGTAATTCTCTTATTTGGATTAACAGTAAGCATTTGATTGATTAAATTTTTAGCTTCTGGTGTTACAGTATCCCACTCTGGCGATGGATACTATAAATTATCAATTAGAGAAAAGGAGAACTCAACTTTACTAATGAATGAGTTATATAAAAATCAAAACACAATTTATTCATAATGTAAATATACCTTTATGCGATATATTTTTAAATTTGGACACTTGTGGAGGAAAAAAATTAATTTGTCACAATTACAATTTCGCATTTTTAAACTGGCGTTACGTTTCGTTCTTTATAAGCTATTTAGCTGAATTATATTAAAAAATCAATTTTTTATAATAATGTTTTTCAATAATCAAAAGGTTGTTTGCCTTTGAATTTAAACATATGATACAGTAGATTCCGGTTATAACGACTTTCAAGGGACCTACGATTTTACGTCGTTATACCCGGAAGACGCACTAGCCGAAAGGAGCAAAACTAATTTTTGTTTTGTTTTCTTTTTTATGGTTGTCAAGTTTGTAATAGGTTTTTAAGATAAAACAAATTAATTTTTAAAAACAAAAAAATTTATAAATTCAATTGAATAGCATGATTTTTCCTTCACTGATAAATTCAAACATTTTTAACAGCGTCGTTTGATGCTTAAATTTGTTGACATTATTTCGCTGTATTTTTTTTTCACAATATCCGTTAGAATTGGTTAAAATTTCGTCGGTATAAGCGGTTTGGCCTTTTCATATAAGTTTGCATGGGGACCAACCAAGCCATCGACTTTTCGTCGTAATAACCGGACGGACACTATAAGCGGAGTCGTTATAACCGGATTCTACTGTAATTACTAAATTCTTGCTTTTTTCGTGTCTTTCGCATTACGGTACGAAAATTCCAAGAAAAACAGTGGATAAGTAACATAAACTATAAATCAACTTCTGAATTAAATAAATTAATACATAGATTATGGGTATATTAAAGAAAGGTAAATTCATTTTAATTTTATTTGAGTCAAATGCCGAAGTTTTGTGAATTATGTCAAAAACATACATTTACCATAATGTTTTTTTGGTGTTTACTGCATTTTATAAGAACTATTTGTTATACATGAAGATTTAATAAAAACACTGAGGAAAATAAGAGTTCATATTGCAATTTACCTTGAAAAATGTAAAAGTCAGCGAAATGTAAAATAATATAGTGAAAGGATTGAGAGAAGGGGATATAGAGCACCTAGTATAGATTATAAAACAATAAATTTGTACCAACGCTTAATTAAATTATAAAATTTAACTTAGAAAAGGCTAAATCTAACGAGAAACGCTGCCCTGCGTAATTCCGTTCACCAACCAATTTTACACCCGCTACGATAGGGTAGAAGGGTATTATAACTTTGTGCCGGCAGGAAATGTGTGTAACAGGTAGAACGAGGTATCTCCGACCCTATAAAGTATATATATTCTTGATCAGCCGAGACGATCTAGCCATGTCCGTCTGTCCGTATAAAACACTGGATCTCAGAGACTATAATAGATAGAGCTATAATTTTTTTCGGCAGCATTTGTTATGTTTGCACGCAGATGACACCAAATGGTATATTTGTTATATCGATATAGTACCAGATTCAAAATATACCATATACCATAGACGGCATAATATACCAGATTATCGGCCAAAGCAACTAAAACCTCTAGTAAGTAGGCGTTTTTGTGCATGCAAAAGTATTTGTTTAACAACTTCCACAATTTTTATCTGATCGCAACTAAATCAGGAATCACAATTACTATATTTGTACATACCAAAATTCGTAGGTCTAGCTCTAAAATTACCCTTGTAATTCGATTTTTTTTTATTTGCGGCGGCGGAAGTGGGAGTGGAAAAAATTTGCAACAAACTTGATCCGTGTGCAAACATAAAAAATGTTGTCGAAAAAAAATTATAGTTCTATCTCTTATAGTCTCTGAGATCCAGTGTTTCATACGGACGGACGGACAGACACACAGACGGACATGGCTAGATCGTTGACGCTGATCAAGAATATATAAACTTTATAGGGTCGGAGATGCCTCGTTCTACCTGTTACATACATTTCCTGCCGGCACAAAGTTATAATACCCTTCTACCCTATGGGTAGCGGGTATAAAAACAGCTAATTGTTGGTGAAATGTGCAGTGTATGTTGGAAAAGTCGCCGCATATACATAGGTTGCATAGCGCTATTGTGACATTGAAGAAACCAAATTGTCCTTATAAATTAATTTGTACGAACAAAAAGACTTATTGAGACACTGAAAAATCGGTGCTAAACTAAATATACTTCTTACATCATAGGCTCCAGCCTTAATTTGTGAGTACAATCGATGTTGATCCTCATCCCAAAATGGTGGATAGCCCACAAGCAAAATGTAAAGAATGACTCCTATATATATTATATATAAGTTTTATATGTCAGTGGCTAATATTTAATTTATTTAGTATAAATATGAGTTTGCTTACCACATGCCCATATATCTACCGATTTGCCGTAAGGCTCCTTTTTCAAAACTTCAGGTGATAGATAACCCGGAGTACCCGCAAATCCAAACCATGCCTGATGATCGCCTTGTACTTCAATGGCTAGACCAAAGTCAGCGAGTTTCACAGCTGCACCCTTTGCCTTACTAGCTAATAGTAAATTCTCTGGCTTGAGATCTCGATGCACCACACCATTCTGGTGGCAGTGATTAACCGATTCCAATATTTGTTGAATACAATGTGATGCATCAGCCTCTGAATAAAATTCACGTGCAACAATATCTTCGAATAGCTCACCACCAGTTACACTGTAAAATGTATTTGTAATTGTCAATTTGGTTTGATTTTGGCTTGATCAGATCAGTGTAATTTTCAAATCGAAAATTTTAGCAAGTATTTTTAATATTTTAGTTTTAATTTACAAATTAAGTGTGCAGGTTTTTAGGGAATTAAATTCATATTGACAAACACTAATTTTAACTCAACGAGAAAAGGATGAACTATGAATCTCAGTAAACAATAGTCGAGTCATTGTTTTTTACTATTTAAAAAGTTTTATTATAAAGCCTTTCTTTCATTAGTATGTAGTAGTAGTACGGCTACTTACAGATCAAAAACGAGATAATGATAGTTCTCCTCCTGTATGCTGTCATGTAATCGAACTGAAAATTTTTGAAAAATCAAAAAATATATATATTTTTATTTATATATAAAATTCGCAACTTTTGTTGTATTATATCTACCGATTCTATATATGAATAATATGCACTAAATATATATAACAAATGTCAAATGCCGCTTGTCGCATGAGAGTTATACAAATTATATGCATTATAGATTAACATGAACATATGAACATACCAATGTTAGGATGGTGCAATTTTCGGCATATGCGAGCCTCCCTTTCCAATTTCTGAAAATCTGTTGGCAAAATTTAAAAATTTGGCAAGCTATATTGTTTAATTGCACATGTGCTAACCTCTTGCTGTAAGTTTCTTAGTATTGATAATCTTTGCAGCAAACTCAAATCCTGTCGACTTTTGGACACATCGTTTAACTATCGAAAAGGCGCCTCTGCAATAACAAGAAGTTTGCGATAATTACTTCCGTTTTTTAAAGTATTTAAATTGGGCACATACTTTCCAAGTTCTTCCTTTATATCATAGTTATCGGAGAAACGCGTACAGGCTGCTGGAGCAGCCATCGCGATGGCACACTTGAGAAAATCTATTGTGTGTGTTGCTTATAAATTGCGCTTAAACGACTAGATTGTCGGTAACTTGGAATTTTTTGTTGAAATTAATTTTTTGTTCTGTTCCAATTGCAAGACTCCGTTTTCTGAAAATCCACATTAAATTACGACGGCTCTGTAGATAATACAAAGGCAAATATTACATGTAAATAAATCAATAATGTATTAACGATCTACATACTTATGCATACAAAGATGAAATAAGTGAGGATTTTCATAGATATTATTCTTTAATTTATTTAGCTGGTTATCAACAATTAAAGGTCACACAGAACTTCCAATAATCAAAGAATTTGTTGAAAATGAACGTCATTTAGTATTAAATCGATTTTTCTCACTAATGGTCACACTACGTAATAGTATTTTCTGTGGGTCAAAAAAATTCCACCAAATTGGATAAAGATGTGCATCTTTATTATAATATTTTTGTATTAATATACAAAAAAGACGAAATATTTATTTGTGTTTACATATGGATGTGTGTGGTAAACCAAAAGACGCACGCACTTATGCTGTATGTATGTATTTATGGTATGTACATGTGTACAACATTTCGGCCTTTTCACTCGGTCAACAGATGGCCTGTTAATCGCAGATGGATACAATTTTTATTATACTTTTGCATTTTATTTTGTATTTACTTAAACTTTTGTATTGCGCTCAACTGTTTTTTTTTTTTTTTAGTTATTAAATGCCATATTAGTTATCCAATCTTTGCCAAGATTTGGTTTTCCTGGAAGTCAGCCAAGTATTCAAAGATACGGTACTATTCACAATTTGACATATGTATGCATACATAGATATGTATGGGTGTATGGGATTTATCATATATAATAATATGTATGTATATGTACATTATGGTACATTATGGTACATTTGTATGACACACTTATTCTCGAGTATATTATATTATGCAAGTTAAGGACATATGTATATACATATACGTAAGGCACTAGAATCTAACTTGTTGCAAATATTCACTTATACTTATGTACGTACATTCTTCTACATAAGTATGTACATATGCAATTTAAGGATCTAACATTGATTCCTATAATTATGAATGCATATACATATATGAATATGGATACATGCATGCACGGATGACATATAAACACAATTTACTCTCCGAAATTCCAATTTCGTCGCGCATGAACACGAATGTGAATATATTTCCCATCGTTATTCCAATTGTCTGTCTGTAATACGTACATGTACGTACAAGATAAGATGACATTAAAATATGAATCAAGTATGTATATGTATGTTACATGTACAGACATATGTATGTATGTACATATATATTAATGTGAGTGGCATAGGTGAATAATTGAAATTAAACTGCCATACTATCATAAAAGTTTTTTATATTTAGAAAACGCATGCAAACGCAAAAAAAAAAAACAATTGTACCAATGTGTTTTTGTATTTCTCTATACACATTGAAATGTCTTATTGAAAAACTTTCGAAATATGTATGCTTATCTATGTCCATACATACATCAATATGTTATCAATATATATATATCAATATATATATATATATATATTCATATTTGTATCTAAAAAATTAAATAAGTTTGTTTCACTGAAAGAATAATACGCTGATATTAAATACTGTTATTCTTCGACAGTGAGATAATTTGATTTAATTCGCCATTGCTACGTACGTTGTAATATGCCAATATTTATGAAATGAATAAATGACACCAAACGAATCATAAATATGCTTTTTTTTTGGCAAGAATTGTAAAACATTTAAGAACATGTAATTAAATGAAAATTTATAGATGTTTTGCTTACTTATATGGCATAGCTGCAGTTAATGCTCTTTAAATATAAGAAATATCTACAAATGTACACATTTTATAGATTGAATATGTATACATTCTTATTATATATTCCTTCATATGCATTCATTATTTTTGGAAGGTATGTATATACATATAAGCATACGTATGTATGTACAGTTATATATGTAGTGACAATCGTATCTATGTAGCTGGGTGGATGCTATATTTAAAATTAATTGTGTTTTTAATTTAGTGAAAAATATAGCAATAATACCGTTAGAAAAACATGAACAATTTTCTTAAGTATTTGTGTTGCTTTTATTTTACATCATGTGGTTGATACATTGTAGATAGTAAGTACAACATTGTATTATAAAATTAAATTGATCTTATAATTTAAGAATTATATACGCAGTTCACCCATGAGAATAGGTATAAATTTCCACATATGTAATATAAATGTAAAAATATATGTCCATGTATACATACATATCTACATAAAATTTGCGTTACACTTTTGAATGTATGTGCATGAAGTACTTATTATAAGAGAGCAGACCACACGCGACAAATGTATCCGTACTAATAACTCTTGTATTGCAGAACGTCCGTTTGTTAGGAAAGCGAATTCAATACTGATAGCTCTTAATACCAAGTCAGCATCAGGAGTATTCTACTATATATGTAGGTGTAGGTACGTATAAATACGTACATAATTATACATTACATACATTTCTGTATCTCACAATATTCTGAGGCCATTCGTATTTTCGCTCTTCTTTAACGTTGGAATAGTGAGCGGCAAATGCAGTGGTAGTCCACCAGTCCCGAGAGAAAGTCTCCACCTTTCTAACGCATGCCTAAGGAAAAAGCTTTCACCCTTTTTTAAACTACATACATCACTCAATGTTTTTCGGAGTAATCGATAGAACATCAAAAGCTGTAGTAGTCCCAACAGAAAGATTTTACCCCAATGCCTAACAAATTGTAATTGAAATTAATCTCAAACAAACTTGTAGCACATTTAAAATTTTTTTAACCTGCGCACATGTTTGTTCTGTTTTGAATTTGTATGCATATACAATTTTAACAAGCAAACGTTAAGAAACCTTTAGCAGATTCAATATTTCAACATTGGCACATGCTGCAACGGTAAATATTGAGTGTAACCGCAAACAAATTAAAAAACTGTAACCAGTACATAGCTAGAGCAATTAATAAATTTTGGCTGTTTTCACATGTGCGGGAAATGTGAAAATATCGGCAATTATTTTTGAAATAGGTATTTTTTTGTCGATATTATCGAAGAGGTAGGCGACATCCATTTCCACAGCCACTCAGTTTTTCCACATTTGATCGAGTCTCGTTTTGCTGCCTCCACAGCTCTGACGCTAAACTCCGTTTCCACCGTACAAAATATTGTTTGAGTTGTGGTAGGAAAATTTAACGGCATTGAGGTCTGCGCGAAAAACACACACATTTCTCAACGTGTAAAAGTAAAAAGTAGCCGTTAGCAATTCTACTTACAAATGGCCTATCTTATATAAGATTTTCGTCGACTTTGTCCAAATATTTGTCAAGATATTGAAATTTAAAAAAATTTTCCATTTTACAAACTCGGGAACAGTTTTTTAAATTGTTCGCCACCTTCTGCTTACATTTAAACAGCTGGCATTGCAGAGTTGCCATATTAAAAAATTTACCGTTGCCCATACTTTTCGGTTCATGGCAGTGGAAACGAGGCATAAACAAACTTTAACCACTAAATTATAGCCTATTTCCACTGCATCCAAAACCTCGGTTTTCTTTGGTTTTTTTCCCGTTCAGGCCGAATGTTACGTTCGCCCCATGTAAAAACCCATAAGAAAAAAAAATCGGGTTTTCTACGTTCGCGAGATACATAGAAATAGCGAACGCACTTTTTGGGCAATTACGCAATAATTGATCGATATGACAACGAAAAAGAGTTCACCACTAAACAAACAGCTGACATTAAGGTGCGCCATGAAAATAGAAAAATAAAAATTCATTTTGCTTTTTAAAGCAAATATTTTATATTTTAGATGAGCCAAACGTCTACGTTTGCTGATGATACAGCTATTCTTAGCCGCTCAAAATGTCCGAGGCAAGCAACTGCGCAGCTAGCTCTTCAATAATCGATGTTGAAAAATGGCTATCAGATTGGCGAATTAGAGTGAACGAACAAAAATGCAAGCACGTTACATTCACCCTGAACAGGCAAAACCGTCCGCCGCTAACATTAAACAACACTCTACTCCCGCAAGCTAACGAAGTGACATATCTAGGAGTACACCTCGACAAAAGACTCACATGGCGCCGGCTCATTGAAGCCAAAAGAACACACCTAAAGTTAAAAGCCAGTAGCCATCATTGGCTTATCAACGCTCGGTCTCCCCTTAGCCTTGAATATAAAGTCCTGCTGTATAACTCGGTACTAAAACCTGTATGGATGTATGGCTCCCAATTATGGGGGAATGCCAGCAATAGTAACATTGACATAGTCCAGCGAGCTCAGTCGAAGATCTTGAGAACCATCACCGGGGCACCTTGGTACGTTCGCAACGAAAACATACAACGCGACTTAAACATCCTACCAGTCAAAGAAGTGATCGCAGAACAGAAGGAAAAGTACTTTACCAAGCTACTGTTGCACCCTAACCACCTGGCGAGAGGTCTAACAAGGTTGAGCAACCAATCACGTCTTCGTCGTAATGACTTACCTACCCAGCGACCAACTTGAGGGACGCGTGACCAGAATGCAGTTTCAACACACTGTTAGCTAAATTTTAATGTTAAGATTCGTAAACTTATTGTTAGTCTCAAAATCTAGAGAAGATTCAATAAATAAAAGCAAAGTCCTCAAAAAAAAAAAAAGATTAGCCAAAAACTCGCAAGCTGTCAATATCGTGGAGTGGTATCCACGAGGCTTTGTTGTTCGAGTTATTGGAGGAGAAATTTAGTGTCTTTTTGGTCAATCCACGAAGGCGCTTCACAAGGATGCCAAACTCCTCCCTATTAATTTACAAATTATTTAAACAAAAAAAAAAAAAAATTCGCTGCTTCCAGGAACATCGCGCTCCCAAAAACACCTATTCCGTTGCTAAAAAATAAAAGTATTTATGTAAATATTACATTGCTGCCAGCAATTCTACTTACATAGGCCCAATCTGATGGCGATCTCTTTAATATTGGCAATGGCCTATACTCCGTTAATTTATCCTCATCAATATCTTGTAATTTAAGAAAATTTTCAATTTTTTAATACGCGTTTTTTTGAATTGTTCGCCAACTCGTGTTTACATTTGAACAGCTGACATTTCAGAGCGGCCATATTGAGAAATTTACCGTTGCCCATATTTTTCGGTTCGTGCAAATGGAAATCCCGAAACGGGACTTTAAAAAACGTAAAAAAAACTGAGTGAAGTGGAAATAGGCTATTATAATTAAAAATCAATAAAAAATGCATTTATAAAAGTTAGAACTGCAATTTGTATAGCTTTGCAAGAATTATTATCCCTATTTTGATGCTGATTTTATCTCAAAAAATTTTTGCGTAATAGCCTTTCCTTTTCGGTCCCTTTCCGTTCAGGTCGAGTGTTACGTTCACCCCATGTAAAAACAGTTCGTAACGTAAAAGAACTGAGTGGTAGTGAAAATAGGCTATTACTAAAAAAAAAAAGAAAATGGAAGCTGTTATTTTCACATATCTTTTCATATATCTTTATGTTTTTTCTTATGGCATTTTACATGGGCAAATCTGACATTTCAAAAATTAAAAATCAGTAGTGCAATTTGCTTAGCCGGCACTTTTATTATACATTTCTGCTTTACCTCGATAAAATATCGCGTGGTTGAAAAAATATACTGAATTATGGTGTTCGAGTTTGTGTCCGATATTTTCACATAGCTCACGAATGTGGAAAGCCTATTTTTTCTTATTATGGGTTTTTACATGGGGCGAACGTTACATTCGACCTGAACGGAAAAAAACCGAAAGATCGTTGTTTTTTGGTGCAGTGGAAATAGGCTATTAGACGGGGCAAATGTGAATATAACAATTTTAAATATTTTGAAATCGCCGTTTTCAGATATTTTTAAAGATGCTCGACATAACAATTCAATTTAAATAGAAAATAATCGAGTTTTACTTGAATAAAGAAATAGATTAAAAAGATTATTTGGTTTCAGCTCTGATTTTGGAAAAACAGCTCCATCGCCAAACGGTGAGCTGCAGAAATGGCGAAGCAGTATTTTTTTTTTTGTTAATTTACATTAGTATATTTTTATAATTACATGACGGTCACGCTGTAGCAGTTAGTAGTCACAAAGAAATAAAAATTAGCAAGGTTGTTAATGGATAGATAGTATTGATTGGAAGTTATTATTTTCATAATTGAATCTGCGTAGTTGTTTTAAATTATTTATTTGAATTGCATACGCCGAAGTACGGACCAAAAACATTGATTCGCGCTGTAAGATGGATACCTTAGAGAACCAACTTAGGCAGTTGGGAGTAGTTAATAGTGGATGTGAAGATGCGTATGTGCGAACTGGAAAGGTTGCTGCTTTAGTAGACAATTTACAGCAGAAAGTGAGTGTAGAGCAGAGTGCTAATAATCACAGTAAGGTATCAAGTAAAACAGCACCAAGCATTCCTCAAAAGCCAAGTCGAAAACCAATTGAAATGCCGCAGGTGATGCAGTTCATAAATTATTGTGTTAAGTTAAGAAAATTGTGCATTTTATTTAATATATTCACTTACCAGGTTCCACTTAGCAAGCAAGTTATGGAGACTCAAGAGCCATTGTTTTCTCAGCCACTACAGAGTTTGGAATTCGTTGCCCATAAAGAAACTACAAAAGCATTAATACTTTCACGCGAACAGCCAATCGGTCCTATTCAAAATGGGGAGAAAATAGGGTATAGTCAACCCACACTGGACAATCCAGCAGTGCTGGAACAGCAACTTGAAGCCTTGGCTTATCATAAGCTTCAGATGGAAAAGAGAGGTCTCTTAGGATCCAAAGTCCAAACGAAGCCAAACCCAGTGACAGACATTCCAAGCCTATCATCAACATCTCTTAGTGCCCACAATTTAACAAGCTATGATGGGTACCGCAGAAATCTCAAGAAACCCCATAACGATAAACTTAAATCGTTCAATACACTATCGGAATATAGTGGCACTATGGTCTATTCAAATATGCTATCATCGCAATCTACTCATAAAAGTAAGTTGAAATTGATTAATATTTGCGTTACTCTTTATGAGAACTTTATATTTTTAACATATACATTTTTACTAAATATATGTATATCTCGACCTAAACAAATAAATTATAATAATATAAGTATAATTTTGATGAAGTGTAAATCTGATTTGATTAGGCGAAATTTAGATTACAAAAAAAAACACCGTTGTCGCCGCACGAGACAAACAAACCCCGGATGTGTTACTTGCCTCCATCTATTCAAACGTAAAGTTTAGAGAATCATAAGATGTTATGTGATTAAATTTAGGAGTCAGGAGATTTCAAATCTTCAAACGCTGCCCTTAATGATTTCTAAATTTTATTATTTTTTATTACATATATATTTGTTATACATAGATATATGCACTAAATGTAATAATAATTTTTGTTTCGGTTTCGCTACCCATAGGGTAGAAGGGTGTTATAACTTTGTGCCGACAGGAAATGTATGTAACAGGTAGAAGGAAGCATCTCCGACCCTATAAAGTATATATAAGGTTGGCCAAAAAGCCTTGCGGTATTTCCGATAGGTGTTTTTGCAAGCGCGTAGTTCTAGTTCTATTCGTCGCAGCGGTTCATGCTATACCTTTTTGGAAAGCTCTTTTCACGCGCTAACACGCGTTTGATTTAATTTTTTTTGTTTTGATTCGTTTGTGAATTATAGCGTCACAAACATGGAGAAAAAAAGAGAAAATATGGCATATTTTACAGTTCTACTACGATAAAGGCAAAAATGCAACTCATGCTGCCAATAAAATTTGTGCAGTTTATAGACCCAATACAGTTTCCATTTCCACCGCACAACGATGGTTTCAACGTTTTCGTTCTGGTGCAGAGATGGTCGAAGATGCGCCAAGGTCCGGAAGGCCTGTCGTCGAAAATTGCGATAAAATCGCTAAATTGATCGAAAGAGATCGACATAGTAGCGCCGTAGCATCGGCCAAGAGCTGGGCATGAGTCATCAAACCGTTTTAAGCCATTTGCTTTTAAGCTTGTATTCAAAAAAAAGCTCGAAGTGTGGGTGCCACACGACTTGACGCAAAAAAACATTTTTGACCGTATGGATGCATGCGAATCGCTTCTCAATCGCAACAAAATCGACCCGTTTTTGAAGCGGATGGTGACTGGCGATGAAAAGTGGATCACTTACGACAACGTGAAGCGCAAACCGTTGTGGTCGAAAAGCGGTGAAGCTGCCCAGACGGTGGCCAAGCCTGGATTGACGGCCAGGTACCCATAGGTAGAAGGTTCTTCTGTGTGTTTGGTGGGATTAGCAGGGAATCATCCACTATGAGCTGCTCCCCTATGGCCAAACGCTCAATTCGGACCTGTACTTAACCGCTTGAATGCAGCACTCATGCAGAAGAGTCCATCATTGATCAACAGAGACCGAATTGTCTTTCATCAGGATAACGCCAGGCCACACACATCTTTGGTGACGCGCCAGAAGCTCCGGGAGCTCGGATGGGAGGTTCTTTTGCATCCACCGTATAGTCCGGATCTCGCACCAAGTGATTACCACCTATTTCTGTCCATGGCCAACGAGCTTGGTAGTCGGAAATTGGCCACAAGAGAGTCCTGTGAAAATTGGCTCTCCGAGTTTTTTGCCAATAGAAAAGCGAGCTTCTATAAGAGGGGCATTATGAAGTTGGCATCTCGTTGGGAACTCGTCATCGAACAAAACGGCGCATATTTGACTTAAATCGCATTATTATAACCAATTTTATGAACAATTGAAATTTCAATAATAATACCGCAAGACTTTTTGGCCAACCTTATATATTCTTCAGCATTCTTCATCATCAGCATCAATAGCCGAGACCATCTAGCCATGTCCGTCTATCTGTCTGTCCGTCCGTCCGTCCGTATGAACACCTAGATTTCAGAGACTATAAGAGATAGAGCTCTAATTTGGTATGTTTGCACTCAGTTCAAGTTTGTTTCAAATTTTTGCCCACTTCCGCTCTTGCATATCAAAAAAACGAATAACAAACGTAATTTTAAAGCTAGAGCGGCGAATTTTGGTGTATACAATAATAACAATATGAGTCCTAAAAATTTGGTTGGAGCAGATAAAAATTGTGGAAGTTATTAAAGAAATACTTTTGTATGGACAAAAACGACTACTTACTAGGGGTCTTAGTTGCTTTGACCGACAAACTGGTATATTGTGCCGACTATGGTATATTTTGAATGTGGTACTATATAGATATACGAAATATACCATTCGGTAAATTTATATTTTCTGTATATTTTGAAAATAATACCGCAATATTTTGCTTTTATTTAAAATTGGTAGCGAGTACCTCACAGTCCGAACACACTCGACTGTAGCTTTCTTACTTGTTTTATTTTGTGATAAGTTTTTTTCTTACAAATTATAAAAGTGCGTAAAAATTGCAATTTCCCGTATAAACGTTAATCTAAAAAAAAATTTTATTTGAATTTTTTTTAATATTAGATTTAATGTGCATTATTAAACTTAGTTCACTAAAAATTGAAATATTATATTAAATTAAAAATAAGCATGTTTGTGAGATTAATTATTATGGGTTTTAATTATAGTTAAGTGATAACAACAGTTGTGTATGTGTTTTAGACTTGGATTTAAATCATTCAACCACGGAGCAGCTGTCAATTTGCACAGCGCCTATGACAAAAAAATATAAACGATGAATTACGCACACCACCAAGTCCAGTGAGCTCTTCATATAGTGAACTTCGACGTGCAAATGATCCCTTCAATGAGGCAACAGTAGATTTAGAAGAAATAAGTACAATCCAAAAGCCAGGATCTGCTTATGAAAATTATGGAAAGCAGTGCACACAGAACACACGAACGGTAAGCTGTCATATTGTTACGTTTATCCTTGAGTAAAATTCACTGATTTTACTTGTCTAACATTAATAAATGTGTATTTGGGGCGCTTACATATACATAATACATACATGTACAGTATGTCAAGAAACTCTTTACACACTGAAAAAAACACATATTTTTTGACTTTGCATGCAAAAATAACGCCTTTAGCTATTATTTTTCAATATTTTTTTAATGCAGATCTATTATTTAGCAAATTTCAAATAAGTATGTACAAAAATAAAAACAATACAACGAAAACAAATATTTTAAATCAACAAAATATGAGTTTACACATTTTTGACACTGTCAAGAAAGTGTTTACACACTTTAGTTTTCGATTCTGTTTTGTTCTATTTTTCGAAAAAACTGTACTTTATTGTTAACTACCCTTCTGCACTATTCGCTATTTTTGCATTCCTTTTCATTCAATTGCGAAATCTTGCTACGCACTTGTCAAAAAGTTGATTTTTAAATTATTTGACATGCCTGGAGCTAGATTGACTTATGAAGTTACCCAATTGACTTATTATAGTCACCAAATTGAAAAATCAGTAGCTTAGCTAGTGGAGCTTATTGGGGTATCCCAAAAAATAATTTATAATGCTCCATATCGAGCCGAAAATGAAGACAAACTGCAAGCAAAGTGTGGAAATGGTCGAAAAATGGATATTCACGAGCGAGCATACCGCCTTATTATGGGCATGGTTCGTCAAAACCCCCAAATTTTGATCAGAACCCACGCCAAGGAGTTGGAAGAAGGGTGTGACACGGTCAATTCAAATGAAACCGTCCGGCAACTAATTCTGCGGAACAAAAATAGAACAAAACAGAATCGAAAACTAAAGTGTGTAAACACTTTCTTGACAGTGTCAAAAATGTGTAAACTCATATTTTGTTGATTTAAAATTTTTGTTTTCGTTGTATTGTTTTTATTTTTGTACATACTTATTTGAAATTTGCTAAATAAATGATCTGCATTAAAAAAATATTGAAAAATAATAGCTAAAGGCGTTATTTTTGCATGCAAAGTCAAAAAAATATGTGTTTTTTTCAGTGTGTAAAGAGTTTCTTGACATACTGTATATATAATTTTTTCTACAGCACTTGATGTTTGCACGCAGATCAAGTTTGTTGTAAATTTTTTGCTACACCCATTTCGACCCCACAAAACGATATAAATCGAATAACAAACGTTATTTTAACGCTAGAGTGGCGACTGTAAAAGTCCCGAAAAATAGTGTAAGATAATTATAATATACTTTTGTATGGGAAAAAACTTCTACTTACTACGGGTCTTAGTTGCTTTGACTGACAAGCTGTATATTAATATGGCAATTTTTCACAATGGGAAACAAGAATCTCACAGTCGAGAACACCCGACTTTTTTTATTGTTTAGTTTAGAAATACCCACTCTTCTTACAATGTTTTCATTCATTTTAATAAATGGTCAACTAAATGTAAATTTAATTTTTATACCCGCTACCCATAGGATATAAGGGTATTATAACTTTGTGCCGGCAGGAAATGTATGTAACAGGTAGAAGGAGGAATCTCCGACCCTATAAAGTATATATATTCTTGATCAGCGTCAATAGCCGAGACGATCTAGCCATGTCCGTCTGTCCGCCTGTCCGTATGAATAACTAGATCTCAGAGACTATAAGAGATAGAGCTATAATTTTCGACAGTATTTGTTATGTTTGCACGCAGATCAAATTTGTTTAAAATTTTTGCCACGCCCACTTCCGCTCCCGCAAATCAATAATAACAATAGCAATATTAAAGCTAGATATATACAATAATAACTATGGTATTTGTGATTCCTGAAAATTTGGTTGCGATCAGATAAAAATTGTGGAAGTTATTAAAGAAATAGTTTTGTATGGGCAAAAACGCCTTCTATGTATGTATGTGATGTATGCATGCGTAATACGCATTGCGTATGCGTATATAACAGGTTGGCTGATAAGTCCCCGGTCTAACAAAGAAAAACACATTTTTTTGTAAAAATTCGTTTTTATTATTCAACATAGTTCCCTTCAAGAGCGATACAACGATTATAACGACCTTCCAATTTTTGGATACCATTTTGGTAGTACTCCTTCGGTTTTGCCTCAAAATAGGCCTCAGTTTCGGCGATCACCCCTTCATTGCATCCAAATTTTTTCCCTGCGAGCATCCTTTTGATCCTCCTCCAATAACGCCATATAATAGTCACTGTTGATGGTTTTTCCCTTCTCAAGATAATCTATGAAAATTATTCCACGCGCATCCCAAAAAACAGAGGCCATTACCTTGCCTGCGGACTTTTGAGTCTTTCCACGCTTCGGAGTCGGTTCACCGGTCCCTGTCCACTCAGCCGACTGTCGATTGGACTCAGGAGTGTAGTGATGGAGAAATGTTTCATCCATTGTCACAAATCGACGCAAAAACTCGGGTGTATTACGAGTTAACAGCTGCAAACACCGCTCAGCATCATCAACACGTTGTTGTTTTTGGTCAAATGTGAGCTGGCGCGGCACCCATTTTGCACAAAGCTTCCGCATATTCAAATGTTGATGAATGATATGACCAACACGTTCCTTTGATATCTTTAAGGCCTCTGCTATCTCGATCAACTTTATTTTACGGTCATTCAAAATCATTTTGTGGATTTTTTTGATGTTTTCGTCGGTAGCCACCTCTTTCGGGCGTCCACTGCGTTCACCGTCCTCCGTGCTCATTTCACCACGCTTGAATTTTGCATACCAATCAATTATTGTTGATTTCCCTGGGGCAGACTCCGGAAATTCATTATCAAGCCAAGTTTTTGCTTCCACTGTATTTTTTCCCTTCAGAAAACAGTATTTTATCAAAACACGAAATTCCTTTTTTTCCATTTTTATCACAATAATAAAAGTTGTTTCACAAAAGACGCTCTATCTCACAAACTAATTGACTGACAGACGTCAAATTTTGGCGCGAATCATTTGAAGGTTAGTATAAAAATATAAAAATAATATGCATTCAATACTAGCGGCGCCATCTATGTGTCAGACCGGGGACTTATCAGCCAACCTGTTACATGCTCGCCTCTATATTTGTATCTGCGATAGCTCTATTGGTAGAGTGCAAGCATATGCATGTTGTGGTATTCGGGGTATTCGGGTTCGAGCCCGCTCGGGGTACAAACTTTATTTTTTAACGTATTTACAATAATTATAAATAAAAATTGTGGATCTTATTAAAGAAATACTTTTGTATGGGAAAAACGCCTGCTATGTATGTATTGTATGTATGCGTATACATACATATATGTATATGTACATGCACGCCTATATTCGTATTTGCATAGAGGGTTCATAAGCAATGTGATAGCTCTGGTGGTAAGTAGAGTGCAAGCCGATCATGTTGTGGGGGGCATGTCTCGGGTTCTTGCCCGCTCGCGGGGTATAAACTTTTTTTTGTTTTAACCACCCGGTCGGTGGTGCTCGAGTTCAAATCCCGATCGAGAATATATATTTATTTATTAATATATTATATATTTATATATATATATATATATATATATATATATATATATTATATATATATATTATATATTATATATTTATTTTTAATATTTTGAGGTTATTACCGCAATATTTTGCTTTTATTCAAAATAAGTAGCTGGTATCTCACAGTCGAGCACTCTTGACTGTAGCTTTCTTACTTGTTTCAATTATAGCAATGTCCAGCTTATCCGAAGTTGGCTAGTGTCAAACATAAATATTAATTCTTACGAAAAGTTGGTTTGTTACCCAATGATTTTGTACTATACAAAAATAGGTATTGGTGCTCACATACTTTTATATCCGATACCAACAGAGTAGAAGGGTACTATAACTTTCTGTCTGAAGGATATGTATTGAATAGGTAGAAGGAGGCATCTTCGACCATATAAAGTATATATATTCTTGATCAGCGTCTTCATCCGAGACGACAAGCAAACTATACCTCTCGTACATGCTTTTATTTAAAACTAGTCGACCCAGCGAACTTTGTTCCGCCTTTTTTATACCCGCTACCCATAGGATATTATAACTTTGTGCCGGCAGGAAATGTATGTAACAGGTAGAAGGAGGCATCTCCGACCCTATAAAGTATATATATTCTTGATCAGCGTCAACAGACGAGACGATATAGCCATGTCCGTCTGTGTGTCTGTCCGTATGAAACACTGGATCTCAGAGACTATAAGAGATAGAGCTATAATTTTTTATCGACAGCATTTGTTATATTTGCACGCAGATCAAGTTTGTTTCAAATTTTTGCCACGCCCACTTCCGCCCCCGCAAATCAAAAAAATCGAATAACACGCGTAATTTTAAAGCTAGAGTTCCGAATTTGGTATATACAATAATAACTATATTATTTATGATTTCTGAAAATTTGGTTGCGATCAGATAAAAATTGTCGAAGTTATTAAAGAAACACTTTTGTTTGGGCAAAAACAAATACTTACTAGGGATCTTAGTTGCTTTGGCTGACAATCTGGTATATTGTGCCGTCTGTGGTATATTTTGAATACGGTACTATGTCGATATACCAAATATACCATTTGATATATTTTTAGCATTTTTGTAGTATATTTGGTATATTTTGAGAAAATATCGCAAAATATATTTCTTTTATTCAAAATGTGTAGCGGGTATCTCACAGTCGAGTACACTCGACTGTAGCTTTCTTACTTGTTTATTATTTCATTCATTTTAACCGACTTTTACATATTTCCAATTTCCAAAGTTTTGTTGATTTATACAATTTTTTCCGTTTCCAAAATTGTTTCTGATTGTTACTTTTTTTAATTTCCAAGATTTTGCCGATTTTTACTTTTTTTAATTTCCAAAATTTTGCCGATTTAAATTTTTTTTTAATTTCCAAAAATTTGCCAATTTTAAAATTTTTTCAATTTCCAAAATTTTGTCGATTTTACAATTTTTTCATTTTTCAAAACTTTGCGAATTTTTACATTTTTGAATTATCCAAATTTTTTTTTTTTTTTTTTTTTTTTTTTGATTGTCTTGCTCGCGGCATTGCTGACTGTAAAATAAATGTAAATAAATACATAATATCATAATATCGTGTATGATACGTTACGCTCACAGCCTACTTACTGTTATTCATTACTATAGGTGCAGCCATGTCGGTGGAGTAAAATTCGCGCTGTCGATCGGGATAAAAAGTATCCTATAGCAGTCTCCTGGCTCTAAGCTACCTTCCTACCAATGTTCACTTAAATCTGTTCTGCCGTTCTTGATTTATAAGTGGTGAAACTTTATAGACTTTCTTTTATATATATATAGATTATCTACCAGTTCTACAAAGTCCAAAATTTATTAGAGCGATAACTTTCAATCCGTTGACCGCATCTACATTCTAAAATAGTAAAACCCATTTGAACTAATTTTTTTTAATTATTGCAGTATTATTCTGGTAAAACATGTACGGATTTCTATGGATATGGTGGATTGTCACAGGTACGTTTTAAATGGAAATTAATAGAAAATGAAAAGCTTCCGATGATTTTTTTATACTTTATAGTTAATATTCAAGATTTGTTTTGCAGTCGACACCTCCTTGATGTTTTAATGCTTGTCTCGTTTTCTAGAGTTCATCTACTTATGATTCGATATACGAGCCCATAAATCCCCGGATGTCCAACGATGTACTACCTCGAGCTAGTTTTAGTACATATGCTAATATTAATCAATGCAAAATGCCGCCAACTATTTTGACTTGTGAAGACAAATCTTTAACCACAAATTGTGGAAACATAGACACAAGCTCCATTGAAACTATAGAGCCTAGTAATTGTACTAACTACATGAAAAGAACTACGATTAACGATAATCGCCGTCACTATAACTTAACATCTATTGACTCAGACGAAGTGGAAAATTATGGTATGTATATAACATTATTCGCAATGTTTTTTTTTTTATCATTTATAATAATTTTTAATTCTAAATTGATTTTTGTAACTACCCTTTCTAAAGACACCTACATATTAATTAGTCGTCTTGTTGACGAATTTTGATAGCATTAAATAGATAAATGAAAATAATATTCTTATATGTGGAAAAGAAAAAGAAAAAATTTTAAGACAAATTTTATCTGCGAAAAGGGGAACAAAAAATTTTCTATAAAATTCTTTCTCTTTTTGACATATTTTTTATACTTTTGATTATAAATAGTTATTAATCATTTTATGATTCTTCTTTTTTACTTAAAAAACAATGTTCTATTGTTCCATCACACGGAGCAATAAGCTTCATGTACTTTGTATATTTTTCTAGGACGATGCTTTAAATGCGGAGATCGCGTTTTGGGCGAGAGTAGCGGCTGTACAGCAATGGATCAAATTTATCACATTTCGTGTTTCACATGCACAGAATGTCAAATTAACTTGCAAGGCAAACCATTTTATGCGTTGGAAGGGAATCCGTTTTGTGAATATGATTATTTGCAAACACTAGAGAAGTGTTCGGTTTGCCTCAAGCCAATTTTGGAACGAATTTTAAGGGCCACTGGGAAACCGTATCATCCACAATGCTTTACTTGTGTTGTATGTGGTAATAGCTTAGACGGTAAGCACATTATTATTAAAACCATATATAAAGTATGTATGTAACATATCATACATGGTCTTTAACTCTTAAATTTATTTTATTTTATCAATAGCGATTCCATTTACGGTAGATGCCACTAATCAGAATTATTGTATTGCTGATTTTCACAAGTAAGAGATTCTATTTATAAAAATATAGATCTATAATCTGAAGAAAATAATTTGAGTTTAGAAAATTCGCTCCTCGATGCTGTGTATGTAATGAGCCAATTTTACCGGAATCTGGTCAGGAAGAAACTGTTCGAGTGGTTGCTTTAGATCGAAGTTTTCACTTGGAGTGTTATAAATGCGAGGTCCATTTAATCAAAAGTATAATTTTTTGTTGCGACTAATATTAAAAATTTCCGCCTATCTTAGGACTGTGGTCTGTTATTATCTTCGGAGGCTGATGGTCGGGGATGTTATCCTCTAGATGATCACGTTTTGTGTAAAAGCTGCAATGCTCGACGAGTACAGGTTTTGACAAATCGAATGACCTAAGTTTTCGATTTATTTATTTATTTATTATCGCATTTATTGTACCAAAATGTTCGATGATGAAAAAGATTAAAATAAAATAAATTACACAACTCAATTTTTGTATTACTTGCTTTATTTGTGTACTTTTTAACTCAAATTACTGAAAATATGAAACGATCAATAATTTCACGCACTCTTTGATTTCTTATTTGGCAAAAAGCTGGTCGATTTGATAGCGCACTTGTGTTGACCAAACAATCCTTCGACGGGCACACATCGACAATCACTGATGGTTTCAGTCTTGAACAGCGTGTCCGCAATGGATGATGTGACTTGGTTAAGAACCTTCTTTTGATCAGAACTCTTTAGTCTATCAAAGTTCTGTGTGGTAAATGCCCAGCCTCCATTGTTTAGTACAAAATCGATACCCATATCATTCTCAAACTGTAATTTTGAGCGTTTTTTGTTATCCTTTCCATCCAAAGTTGCAACTAAGCGTGCATTAAAACCTGAATATAAATAGAATTATTTATTTAATATTAATATGTGAATGCAAGATATGATACTTACCAACTAGTTTATCAGCAATTACACCTTCCAAAGCAAGCCCCTTGATTGGAGCTATCAAATGAAGCTGAGCGCCGTCAAACTTGGTTAAACTTCCAGTTATGTGAGCTCGAACAAGTTTCCACTATAAAAAAATTAACAATTTTAAATTATTTTATAATTTGGCATCAATATTTTCTTTAATAACATTTTGCTATCTGTATTTTGATTTTGAACCCTAATATTATATTACCCTACTGTAGTAATTAAACCTAAATTTGTTTAATTAGTGCTTTTCACTCCACGTAGAACTATTACCAATGCTTGCTCTTCCGTATTCTGTGTGCGAATTGCAATATCTCTATTCCGTCCGTCAACAACCCCGTGCTTTGTATCGCTGGGCCCTTTATGGTATATGATCGCAACCAAATTTTTAGGATTCACAAAGACTAAGTTCTTAATATGTGTACATGTCTGATGCTACTTTAGATACATAGATTTCTTGTTGGTATTAACTTAAAATATTCTAACTTATAATAATTATATGTGGTGCTCTGTGCTAGTGAAATGTTGATATTATGTAGCAATCCATATTTTTTTAGCATGTCAAATAAAACTTACCCAATTGCTGTACTCCAAGGAATCGCTGCGAACTCCAATAATGCTCTTTGCCGCTCCCGCACGGAACGGATAGTCCAAGGCCAAACTAAAAGCATTCTCATCGGACTGCGGCACAATTGTTTTGACAAATCGTTCAAGCAATTTGTAAATTTCTAGTACTCTTTTATCGGTGATGATTTGCTCGACACAATTATCGCAGAAGTTTTTAGGTCCATTTACCTGAACATTCGCTACATTGGCCTTGTAATTGATCTTCCCATTATCGCTGGTGAGCAGCGCTGGATAACGCTTCGATTCATCAAAGGCAATGACACTGACTTGTACATCAGTGAATCCCCGAATCTTTAATGCATCGCGAATCTCCGTAATAGCGGGTGCAACCAGTTGAGACAAAACCTTTGGCGTTACATTGACATCAACAACAAAAACCAAATCGGCTTTGTTTGTCGGCGTTTTTACAGTGAACTCTTCGCCCAATTCACGCTGCCCCACTGCTCCGGTGCACTTCAAACAACGCGGTGGTAGCAGAGACAATTGTTTCAATTCTTTTAGAGCCGATCCGTAAGCCAAGGCAAAGTTACAAGCTACCGATTCCTTGTCTTTCTCGGCAGCGTCTTGAACAGCTATGTCGCACCCCTTACGATAGGGTCGAGGATCCAATTGTAAGTAATTAAGGGCCAATGTTGATTCAATTCCAAATATTTCACTACATATTTCATTGCGCACCACTTGTTGTTCGCCTTTAGAAGATACTGAATTACATTTGCCAACACCATAATCATTACCCAAAGTAGCTGAATCGATTGCGATGGTACCATCAATTAGCAGAAAATCGTCATATGGTTCAGCATTGCCGTTCCCAAGCAATCCTCGTGTTTTGCTGGTATAGAATCCGTCAACGGTGACTTGGCAAACCCTCAAATCAGTGGTACAGGTGATCGTTACGCCGTACTCGGAATGGAGATAAACACCGTAGAATCTACGCCAGGCATGAATGCCAGGAATATGTTGTGGATACTCAACTGGTTTGCCATTCACTTTAAGTGCAACTGTATCGCTAACTTCAACAAAGTTGCCGTCTCTGTCAGTCAATGTGATGGCCTTCAGTTTGCTTTCGCTGCTCAGTTGGACGATGACCGTGAAATTGCTATCGACACTATCCTGAACGAGTACATATCGACAATTACCGGGGTAGGCATAGCTTTGACCATCGAAAGTAAACACATGTTGTCCATCTACAATCTGACCATGCAGATCAAACTTCTGGAAGATAACCGAATATAGCCAAGTTGTATACAAATTTTTGCTCAAACTGTTCTCCCATTTCTCATTAAGTAGGGCATTAATCACGCTCGAGCGGAATGACAACAAGGCAGGCAAGTTTATCAATTTGTCCAACCACGTTGGCAGCGCAATAGCAGTCCAACTCTCCAAATTTGCGACAGGTATATCACCACCTGGCTTAGAGTTCTCGAGAGCTAACCAAATGGAACGCAGCGATTTTATCAACAGCTGAGTCAATTCGTTAAGCACCTTTTCATCATTGATAGGCTGTTGTTTTAATTTCGCTTCTAGATATTTCTGCAATTTTTGTAAGAATTCCTCTGTATCTGGTGTCTGCGGTAAAATGTGCAATTGATCAAAGATGTTGTTCAGCACTTCCAATGTCTTTTCAATCAATTTGAAATGCTTAATTTGTTTAATTATTTCTGTTCGTACAGCTTCGAATGTTGGCAATTTACTTAAATATTCTTTAAGCTCAACATAGATATAATCAGCGCTATTAAAAATTGTCTTGATTAATTCTTGCGCTGCTTCACTCACTGGTTTTAGTGATTCATGGAGTGCCTTTGCGTAATTCTTTAGCACTGGTCCATATTTTTCCAGACCAGCAACGACGGTTTTGAAAACTTTTGTGTATACATTAAGGACTTCCTCGCGAAGATTCTCTTGAATTTTGGTCACTGACACAACGAATTGTTCCCATGCTTTCAATATTGAATTCTTCCATAATTCGTTCCAATTTTTAAGGACTTCTTCAAGAGTGTTGTGCAACTCTTCAAAATGCTTTGCAAATGCTTTTGAAATTTCATTAATGAATGCGTTTATCTTTTCAATAAGCTTTCGGCTGGATTTGGATAAAAATACATTATGAAAAATATTGATATTTGATATTTTGATCAAAATAACGAAGTATCGAGAAATTTTATGATAAACATAAACATACATGCATATGTACATGTACAGGTTACTTCATTTTAGAAGCTTGATAAAATTAATTATTAAAAAAATTCATCTTTATTATTTTTTTCTAACATTTTTTTAGTTTTATAGACGTTTGCAGATGTGGCTACCAATTTCATTTAACTGATACTCTTAGATTTAAGAAATTTTTAACAACTTTCGACGCATTTCTTTTATAATTCTATTGGCTTCATTAATTGAAACGTTTGTGTCGATTAGACATCAGTTATGTACATATGCAAATATGTAAGTATATATATTTATATATATGTAGTTACTTACGTGCTATCAATAATAGATGCCAGTGTTGGATCAACTTCTAATTCACGGATTATGGTTTCTGCTTGATTTTCGTAGCCGTTCAATAATACATCAAAATCTGGTCTACTTTGTTTGATGAGTTTGAGTTTTTCTCCAAAATCGCTTCGAGCGTTATCGAATTGTTTCTTCAGCTTTTCTGTTACCTCTTCGGTTTCCTTTTTCAATTCATTTTTAAGAGTATTCTTCATTTGAAACATAAAAAATTCGTAGGATTAATTTAATTTGTAAGTAACATTTTAAAAGTGAGAATGACAAATAAAATATTTAAAATTAATTTGTATTGGTAATTAGTGCATTAGTATTTATACATATGTATTTTTTCTTTATTGTGAGTAGAGGTGGGCGCGGGCCTGTATTTTGAGGCCCGGGCACGCACGAAAACAAACTCTTTTGAGAGGCCCGGCCCGGCCGAACACGAAACTTTTTCATCAAGGCCCGGGCCCGGCCCGGCCCGGCACGAAACTTTTTTACACATATAAGAAAACATTATTGCCATTATAATTAACGCAATCGAAAAGCTTCCACACTTCACTCCTGCCCTTTTCATATTGTATAAATTTTACACATTCACTTTTTGATTTACAGCGTCCTGAATTGTTTGTTGCGACATTTTTATTTTTCACAGATTTGCTAATTTCACAACAAGCCGCCAATTTTGAATTAGTGGTGTGCAAACAAAGAAAATATTGTATAAGCAAATCAGTAGTAGCATCGATAAGCAATTAAAATGCGATAAATGACGGTTCTAATTCGATCAAATCAAAATTTTTATCGGGCCTATTTCGGGTTTTTACGGGCCGGGCCTTTTTGCCAAGGCCCGGGCCCGCACGAAGCCCGTACGAACCTTAATTTTAAGGCCCGGGCCCGCCCGAACCCGCTCCGGGCCTGTGTAAGCCCGCGGGCCACGAAAAAAAGCCCGGCCCGTGCCCACCTCTAATTGTGAGTATTGTTAGTTTATTCTATTGTTCCTGTACCTGTTAACCATTTTGAATAAAAGCAAAATATTACGGTAGATTTCTCAATATGTACCATAAAATACTAAAAATATGCCAAATGGCATATTTGGTATATTGATATGGTACTAGACTCAACATATAATATAGAGTGTTAGCCAAAGCAACTAAGTCCCCTAGTTTAGTAAGTAGGCGTTTTTGTTCATACAAAGGATTTCTTTAAGAAATTCGACAATTTTTATCTGATCGCAGAAATCACAAAGACTCTAGTTATTATTCGTGATTCGTGACTAGCTTTAAATTACGCTTGAAATAAAATTGATCTGCGTGCAAACATAACAAATGCTATCGACAATTATAGCTCTATCTCATATAGTATCTGAGCCCCAGTGATTTATACGGACAGACGGATATGGGTAGATAGTCTCGGTTGTTGACGCTGTTCAAGAATATAGAGTTGGGTCGTTCTACCTGTTATACCACCCTATGGGTGGCGGGTATAAAAATAAATTAATTTACATAGTCTTATTTTATTTAGTCAAAGACGTTAATTGTTTAGTCTTTACAGTTATTAAAACTGAATGACCTCGAAAATATTTCCCTCTCTCTTCCTGTATTCACAAATTATGTGATTATACTTTCTAGATTTCCTAGTGTTGCATTTTTTTGGTTTATTTAGGCATGTTAGTCTCGCCATGGATTTTGTTTAGAAAATTTTAATGCATTTATTGGAAACCTTTTTAATATTCATTTAAATGCAAAATTTTAGTTAATTAAAATGGTAATATTGCGAAACTTTAATAAATAATAGTGAAGAGTTTCCTACAAAAATCATGAATACTATTTTTTACTTTCAATTCCATACAATGTTAAAATGTTATAGTTAAAATTAGTTAACATTTTCTTAGAATTCATCGTAATTAACTTACCACGAATACTTTGTAATCATCTTCATTGACTTTGTAGTCAGTTTGTAGGAAATTGGCTGCATCGAGAGAAACACGCCCGTTTGACACTGATTTTCCACTTGCAGCTGTGACATCAAATTTAAATTCCTTGCCCAGTTTAATTTCAGCATTCGCATTAATTAGACTTTGCTTATTCAATGAGATCTTGACCCAGTTCGGTTGCAGTTCGGAAATAATTTCAATAGGGTTCTGTCCAGCTAAGGCTTGCAGTTTTGAATTGATTTTCGTTGAATATTTCTTCCAATCGATATCGGCACTCACAGCAATAATCTGCTTGTTGAGAGCATTAACTGTTACGTCGACGTGATCTTTATTTGCCAATATGTTGGCTCCAACATTTAGATCCAAGTTGTTGCTTTTCAGTTCGGTGGATGTCGTGAACTCCTTTTTGTCGACGTTTAGCGCTGACTGCACGTTGATCTCATAATTAAATCGGAGACCCGATGAATAAATTTTGTGATTCGATGTAATATCAAAACCGCCAATGGGACTTTGTTGGGCTTGAGTATTTCGAATTTGATTAAAAGCAATTATTTTCTGTTCGGGTGATTTGAATATGTCAAAAGCAAATTCGCTGTTCACAGAGCGCTTATTACGATCCGCATCAAATGTGCCAGAGACAGTTAAAGGTCTGATAGTGGGATGCTCGATTTTGAGTTGCAACCGGGAGTTTATGGCGACGTGTTCCTCACCAGATATATCCAAAATGGCAGAGATACGCGCAACATCATTAGGTCGCTGCAATTTATCAATATAAAATGCAGCCGACTCCTCGTAATGACCGAAGAGCTTGCCATCTGTTGGCAATGTCTGTGTGCTCTCGAAGAGAATTTGTCGCTTTGGTAAAGTCAATCGAATTGTAGAGCCATTGGGTAAGAAATTAATATTTAACTGATATTTAAGATTATTACCGGAGATGTGACCATCTAGACTGTATTGATGCTTAAAGCCTTGTCGTTTGCTCCTCGACTTCCACTCCAGCTCATATGGATAACCAATCTCTCGCAAATCCATCAAGACGAGTATTCCATGCTCCGAAGTATCCAATTGTTTCTCATCAATGGTCAAAGTAGATTGTGCCTGAATATTCATGCATTGACGCTTCTCTTCGCATGTGGATACCTTCAGATTAAATTCCTTGTTAGTTAGCTTTAGTGTGGCAACCACATTTGTTGGTCCAATATTGCCATTTAAACTATAGGAGGCCCCAACCTCTTTCTCCGTACCGAGGGCAAAGTATTGCCGGGTTAGCTTAAAGCTACTCGAAACAGTTTTACCCCGCTTTTGGAATTGACCCTGTCCTTCGATAATAGCCTTATTTTGATCCTTCTTTAGGTTATACGTGGCTGTGCCGGATATGATAACTTCTTGGGCATTCGTTACGCTAACTTTGATGCTCTTGTTCTGTGCCTTGATGTCTAGCACATAGTTGTCTAGCTGCAGTTTCTTCGAGTTCCAGTCTCCAATGATATAAAATTCATCAATGGTTGTGTACGATGATTCCAGGTGGAGTTTGAAGTCCAAGTCGGCCAGGCTTTGTATATCGACACTGACCTTTGCCTTACGCTCACCCAAAATTTCAACAATGGCCACTACCCCGATGGGCTGAGATTTGGGTAGATTCAGGTGCAGCTCTAATCCCTTCTTGTGTGGCGCACCAAACAATTTTGAGTCCATTTCGTACTTTTTGCTTGCATCCTTAACTTCCAAACGCACTGTATAGGTATCTTCGCTTGCCTTAGTCGACTGTAAGTTAACCTCTAAGTTCTTGAACGACTCATGACTAGTATCAAGTTGCCATTGTACTGTTGCAGTTTTTGTATTTGATACAACATTTATATCGATGTGGTGCTTGATATACTTGTCACCAAATTGGGCATTTAAGGTATTTTCCCAATTGCGGTTACTTTCTGCTGCGTCTTTTTCATTTCGGTAGCTACCATCGAATTTCAATGGAGCAGCTAGCCAATTGCTTTGTGCATCAAAAGTGTAGCTGCCCTGATGACCAAATCCCGTCCAGAAGGTGTTAATACGTGTGAAGTGTCCATCAGCCGTCTTGGTATTCAGATCGAATTCCACATTATAGGGTCCACTGCCGCCTTCGACGGTTCTTAAGAGTTTTCCATGGCTGTTGAGCTCAAAGCTTCTAAAATTGGTTTGTGGTGCTTGCAGGTCAGCTTGCAGCTCATAGGAAGCTGGGATTCCATTCAGCTGCTGTCCTACCTGAACATTACCATTAAGATTCGCTAAGATCCGATCACCAAACTTGAAAGAGATGCGGCCATTTCCTTGCTGTGTGCTATATTCGTCAACAATAATCGACAATTCAACGGGCAATTGATTTTCCACTAAATTTCCCTGCAGAGATAGACCAGCCTCTGTACTTTTAAGGCCGCTTTTTCTTTAAGACTATGCTTAACATGGCTATTAAGTTCCGCTTTTTTGTCATTAAATGAGGTCAAGATTAGCTGGGCATTTGATGAAAATTCCTTTGTCTTTGCATTGAATGTATCTAGCGTAGTCTTTAATAAGATTGAACGCTTCTCTTTGTTGCCAGGCTGTTGTTCATTAACTTGTACATTTGCCGTGCCTTGAATGAGATGAGTCTTGAGGTTTGTAGTTATATGTCGATTAAGATTACCATCATAGACGTGTCCATCGGGAGTAACCAATGTGAATGCACCTTGAATATCACCATTGCTTCGCCAATCACCCTTCAATGCGCCATTGGCTTCGAGAGATACCTTTTTGGTATCTGATTCGAGAAGATTTTTCGTTGAAAATTTTAATTTATCGATTATATTTTCGGTTTTGAAATGCAATTTTGTGTCGCCGTTGATTTTGATCGATGTATCGATATCATATTTTGGTGACAGTATTTGGAATTTTGAGTCGACTTCGAATTTATGCTTGGGTTCAACCTTTTGCGTTTCTATGATTGCGGTGAGCTCGCCTTTGCCATTCCTTGCGATTTTAAAATCACCCTTGGCATTTAGTTGGTTCTTAAGTACGAGATTAAATTTGGCCGCAGACACTTTGTCCAGTGGATGCTGTGATTCTGTTGTCAGTTTGATGAGCTCTGCATTGTCGCGACTTACACGGAATTCGCCATTGGTTTTCTCGGGAGTTCCTAGAGCTTTGAATATCCATTGCAGGGCTTTTTCTTTGCTACGAAATTGTGCACTGCCTTGCAAATCGATGTGGACATCTTGTGCAGTGTAGCGCTGACCCAGCTCACCCTTAACTGTTATCAATGTACCCCAGGATGTGATAATGCTATTATCCACAATTAATAAATTGCCATTTGCATCGCACTTGGAGACAACTTCGATCGAGTGTTTATTGAGCTTTGCCATTGCCAACAATTCGTAGTCACCTGTTGTCCTTTGATTCGACTGATATTTAACATTCACAGATACCTGATGATTTTGATCACGAATCGCTGTAGCATCGAACTCTAATTTGTTCACATCGAAATTCGTGTTAACTTTAACAGAGGCATATGGCTTACTCTGATGGTCAACCCGCAAATCTGATAAAAATTGAGACGAAGTTAATGTATTTGAGTTATCGCCCTTAACGAACTTCAGCGCCGATGTACTTGTCAGAGTCCAAGTGAAAGCCTGACCAATCAGCTGTAAGTCATAGGCATTATTGCCAATTTTTGCTTGCACCGAACTGCCGTAAACATTATTAGGTGTATGCTCATTATTCACAAAGAGAGACGCTTCATATTGACCACTTTCCAACTTCAAATTGCTCTTCACCAAATATGATTCCTCTCCTGGAACAATATGCAATTCAGTACTTAAAGCATTTGGAGTAAGGTCAGCCCAACCATTTATTACAATACGTTCATTACTTGGGCTTAATAATTGGAAGTTTTGGAAATTATAGCGGGCCTGCTTGTCGCCCGATTTCTGTACATTAATTTTGCCATCGGCGCGATACCCATTGATATTGTTGACAATGCCATTTTTGTCGTGAATCTCAATTAGTGGTTTGTATTCATTACCATGCTTCGAAAACCCTATTTTACTCCTCTTTACATCCTTGTTCTGTTCGTATTGACCGTAAACTACCAATTCTGTATTATCATTTGTGATGCCAGCCTCAACGGCGAGGTGAATTTGGGGATTATCAAGGGCTATCCGGCCGTAGGTCTTTGGCTTTGTGCCCAGCTCAAATGCTACACTTGTGTCATGAGATACCCTCGACCCGGGAGTGGTATAATCAAGTTTCCATTGGTGGCTACCTGTTGGAAGTGTTGACTGTGTTCCTTTGAAATTAAATTTTCGTTCACTTGTTGAGTAAATAGCGAACGAAAAAGGTTTCGAAAGATGAAATTCGTCGACGTGTCCCTCACTTTGGCTATTTTCAACAGTGAAATCTTTAAGACTCGCCGAACTAGATATACAGAGATTTACCCCAACAATGTCAAGTTGACTAAAGCAATAATCTTCGTTAATTGGTTTAGATTTTTGCTTTTTAGATGAGTTCTTCAATGGTACCGATTTCAATTGTTTGTCATTCTCAGCTATGAAAAATTCGGCATTTAACTGTACATTGACAAGTTCAAGTTTTTCGCGAGGTAAGTCAACATTCACATTGAATCCTTCTCCATTATTTATAAGAGAAACTGATACATCACTGCCAGTGGCTGAATGTGCCGTGGATACGACACGAAGTCCTGTTGATAGCACCTGTGCATTGAAGCCCAGCAGGATATTCACATTAATATCAATACTGGGCACGAATTTGAAACGATATTTGGATCGCTGCCAATTTTGCTCGAGAATATCATTCACATCAACATTGATTGCAAAGTCGATTTTATTTGCCGCAAATCCTTGGGCTCCGAGTTCTAATGGTACACCCAATCCCGTGGGGTAACTCAATTCCGCATCGAGAAAAAGATGGTGCGAGGTAAACTGTTTTTCAAATGACGACAATTCCTTTTTGGACTTGTCAAATGCACCCGAGAAATATTTAATAATGTCATCTAATGTACTTGGTACATTATCACCCAGGCTCAAGAAAGCGAGCTCAGAGCCAAATAGCTTCAATGACAGATCCAAATTCAAGTCATTGATATTCTTACTGCCATATGTTTTGTATTTCTTGGCGATTTTTGTAGCATCATCAGCAATCGAGCGCTTCGAACGTTCAGCGGCCCCACCAGCTGCTTCAGCATTACCGACTTCTATAAGCTTGACAATCTCATCGAAATCTTTATTTAGCAACCCCTTTGGTCCCACATAATACTCCAAGAGCTTCTCGAGGTTCTCCTGACGCAAGTTTCCCTCAATCACATTGAAATTTGTGCCAAAGATTTCTGCAGACATATTGAATCTCGCTGATCTTGGCAGGAAACCGTGCTGTGAATAGATGAGCTTGTAATCAGTGCTGGCACTAAGACCTAAGGCATCGAGTCTATGGGAACAGCCTCGGTTGAAACTGTACCGCCTGTAGTCTTGTGGGAACTGTTTCGTTACACGTATGTTTCCTAAGTGATAACGCTGAAGCTCGCGATTCGCATCCGTGGAATCTCGGATTACCTTCAGACTTGATGAAATAAAACTACCTACTTGATATACCTTCTCTGAGTTTACAATCTCTGAAATTTGATTAGCCAGCTGAGCAGTTGGGCAATTAACAGCTGTCACATATGCCTCGATTCGGAGCTCTGAATCCTCATTTGGATTCTTCAAGATCTCTAGTGCCTTAGAGTTTAATGCTTCATTACAATTCGAAGTGGAAAAGGCTTGTAGTGCTGCTACTCTAATGCGATTGGAGCGTCCAGAAGAAATACATTCTGTCAAAGCAGGCACCAGACTGTTGACCAGGATATGGCTATTCCCGATGCCCTTAAGTATATATACTATGCGCTCTTCATCTTTTTTGGTGTTGGTTTTGCAGTGCTTCAGACCGTCAACAAACTTCTTTGAAATGCTTTCAACAACGGATGTTTCGCACCTATTTTTCAAGCAAAATTTGGAGATCAAATTGCCAACAACCAAATAAAGCTCCTTGGGTGCGTTAGACAATAGTTGAACAGCAGCTAGATTAAGGGTTTCCTTGTCCACAGACTCCACCAGGTTTAGTGATAATATTCCCAATAATTTCTCGTTTTCACTCAATTTGGTTAGCTGCTTCAAAATAGCTTTCGCCGACTCGGCAGTATTTGTGCGGAAAAGAGCATCCAGATAGACTTTACGTGCTAACACCTTATTAGGATGTGGGACAGCAGCCAATTCTAATATGGTGTCTGTATCCGAGTTACGCAGTAATCGAATGATTTCAATAAATTTTTTAGCTGTGTCTTTTTTTATATAATCGTTAGTCGAATCAATAAGATCAGAGAGTGCTATCTTGAGAGCAGCAATATTCTTGGCTGCATAAGTTCCGTACTTCTGAAATATAATGCTAGCCTCGCGTTGTCCACTAGTTGAAGTTGGCGTTGATCCTGGTGTTCCGCCAGATCCATTTCGCAATTTAAGGCTGCTAACAACCTTGGCACTCAGATCCGAGCTGCCCTTGACGCTGCCCGCAAACTTGTAAGCTTCCACGAGTTGCACATGCTCGATTACACCATTCTGCAGTTTCAACTCTTTGCTATAGTCCGCTTGCAGTAGTGAACTTGATTTAATGCCAGCTTGCTCATTCACTACGCCCGATAACAAGCCAGAATTTATCTGCTCTCGATAGGCACATTGGTTAAGATCACGAACTTTTGTTATTGTTTCTCCGCCACTTGCAGGCGCCGAAATAGATGTATAGGTTGGACATAGTCCAAATACATCGACTTCCGATTTTGATTCCGATGTTTTTCCTGCTTGCAATAGTGAAATAATGGCACGTTTAATATTTAATGCGTACTCAGAGTCGGTGGCATCGCTACAAATTTCTGGTTGCACTTGACCGTTGGCCCATAAGAAGTGTACTGGTTTTTGAATATTTGTCACGAGTTTCTTCTCCAAAGACTGCTTCGTGTTTATTACCTTTATAGCACCGACTTGTAGGGTATAATCGCAGTTGCCATTAGCAAACACTTTCGCAGTACCGATTACTTTAAGACTTGTATCATCAGCTTCGCTTATGATACCCGTACTTAAGCCCACCGTTAATATGCTGTCAAAAGCATACTCGTAAAAATTACCCGGGGTATATTTCAATAATCCACTGTCGGCTGCAGAAGAAGAAATGATTTTCGTTAATCATTAATGATCAATAAGAGCAAAGAATTGTCAGGATATCCATAGGGAAAGCAAAATCTTTATAAATGTTGTTCATAATACATATAATATGCTCACAATTTAATAGCAAATTTAAATTTAAACTTACATATTTATTTTATTATATTTATAATTTATATGTTTTAAGCATTCATCAAATTGTGATATATTCTATAAATGCCTATTTATTGCTAATATAATTGTTTTTTGACTTAAATATTCTCTCGCTCAATAGGAGGCTCCCGAGTAATTGCATATATCTCAGATTTTTGTGCCCATAAGGAAAATTAAGAATACTTACGTTTTACACACCCCTTTTTTACAGCTACCATCTGAAATGTAGATTCAAAAATAATTATTAATAACTCACAAATTAACATTTTTTTGCGTGATGAATTTATAAAATTATATTACTACACAACCTATGTACAATAAATAAATATATCTATGTATGTATGTAAGTCACAACGATTGGCTTTGCTAGTCATATCCAAATAGCTCAAATAACTGTAGTCATTCGTAACCATATTCAAAAAAATTATTCACATTTACGAGATTAAAAAAAGTAAGTTTCCTCAAATTTTACAATGCGGGTCGACCAAAGTGATTTTCTTTGTAGCTCTTCGATGACCTTTTTGGTTTATCTTTTAAAACACTCTGAGTTTCCTTAAAATAGGAAAAAAAAAAATCTCATTGAAAGATAGATGAGAAAAATATTGTAATAGGCAGAAGAAGGCATCTCCGACCCAATATAGTACATATATTCTTTATCACCGCGAACAGTCGGGACAATAAAGCTATGTCTGCCTGTCGTTCTGTCCTACAAACACCTACATCTCAGAGACTATAAGATGTAGAACTATATTTATTTTCGATAGCACTTGTTAATTTGATACACACAATCTACATACAATCATAACAATAGTCTTTATAATTCCTGAAAATTTGGTTGCGGGCAGATAACAATTATAAAAGTTATTTAAGAAAAGGTTTAACATGGCTGCAGTCGGGTTTTAGTTCCTTTGGGTGACAGTCTTGTATATTTTGTACTTTGTAGTTTTTTTCAAACGTACTACATTATTAATATACCAAAACGGCATTTGGTATTTTTAGCACTTGTTCTGTACATTCGGTAAATTTTAAGAATAATAATACCGCTCTGTTTAACTTTAATTTAAAATGGGTATTGGTTGATTTTAAAGTTGTTTTGTATATATTTAAGTAAGCGAAAAACTCTGAAATGCTTATGATCTAACTGGAAAACAAGTTTAGCTTTACCGAAAAATATTTTCTCATTGAAAAAAACTCTATTGTTTTAACTATATCTAGTAAGCGTCGACTACGTTCATTATCAAATTTCATTGAAACTTCGCTCAGGCTCCAAGAGGAGGTTGGTAGTGCTACCATGTTTAAATCTAGCCAACCGATTCTTAACGGTGTATTTCGCAGTTACAGTGTTAGGATAATACTTTTCAAGTAACTACTTTACTATATATACTTTATACCTGCGAGCCATTGTGTAGAAGGGTATTTATAACTTACACCTAACCTACACGAAACGTTTGTAACAAGCAAAAGACCCCATAAAGTATATATATTCTTGATCAGTGTCAATAACCGAGATGATATAGACGGATGTGTCTTGCTGTCTGTATGAAAACCTAGAGACTATAACAGCTATAATTTTCTTAAAAGCACTTTTTGTTTTTGCGCGGAGATCAAAAACTGAATAGCAACCGAAGTTTTAAGGATACAGTCGTGAGTAATTTGTGAGTAATTCATTTCGGCAGATAATCGATTTTTATTTAATTATAATAATTCAAGCTACCTTTACTACTGAAATTAAAGTCAGTGAGGATATGCCTATTGAGACCGCAAGGTTAGGATATATAGTAATAAAACAATTTTATTGTTAGAAATTCGAATTTTTATAGTCTTGCGTATATTTATGTGTTCAGTTTAAAATGTGTAAGATTATTATTGCGCCCTAGAATATTATTTTTATATTTACTTTTATTTCCTTATTTCTTTACGAATATATTTTTAAAAATGTTATTCACAGTAAATATTTAAAGGAATGAAATAGAACATACCTGCATTGATAGCTGTCGCTAATAGCAGACCGATGAGAATGAAATTCTTAATTTTAGAATCGGCCATCCTTGCCGTCCCCTGTGGGTTAGCCTGCTGAAATTGAAATTTCATTTTGCACTGTTATTTATTTTAATTATTGTTAATTTTGAATTATTAACGTAAAATTTGATATCTCTTATTTAATTTGTTGACCATAAATATTTTGTTTTTTGTTTATTATAATCTGCTGTTTATGTTTACATCATGTTTAAGCAAGTAAATGGAGAGAAAATAATAATTAAATATATATATATATATGTATATTTAATTGTTTTTTTTTTAAATATATACTTTATTAAAATCGAAATATATATTATTTATTGCACACAATAAGTTTTTGGACTTCATGTTGTATTTTGTACCTTATCACTACCGAATATTTCACTGCAATTCGATTATTTTGAACATGCACAGAAGAATGCACAAAATCGAATAACCGACACGATACGAATCCGACGACTACTGACTTCGAAATAAAGCGCGTTTTGCACTTGAACACAATTTAAGTACATCGCTTACTTTTGTGAGCTCGTCAACTTAGGAACGTTTTTATGTGTATGTACGTGCATATAATATACTCCACATGCACACCCACATCAAATACATGTAAATATAAACACAACTACTTACATATATATGGTGAGAGGGAGGTACGCACCAGGGGCCTTAAATTTTTCTAAACTCTGAGTTCTCACGCGGCCGACGTTGCTCTCATGCAGAGATTTGTTGATGATAAGGCAGACACTGAGACCACATTCAAAGCATTCGAGCTCAGCTCAGTATTTCATTATTTACCAACACATCTTAAACAAGTAAGAAAGCTACAGTCGAGTGAACTCGACTGTGAGATACCCGCTACCCATTGTGAATAAAAGCAATATATTTTGCGGTATTATTCTCAAAATATACCAAATATACTGCAAAAATACTAAAAAATATACAAAATAGTATATGTGGTATATCGATATAGTACCGTATTCAAAATATACCATAGACGGCACAATATACCAGATTGTCAGCCAAAGCAACTCAGACCCCTAGTAAGTAGGCGTTTTTGCCCATACAAAAGTATTTCTTTAATAACTTCGACAATTTCTATCTGATCGCAACCAAATTTTCAGGGATCATAAATACTATAGTTATTACTGTATATACCAAAATTCGTAACACTAGCTTTAAAATTACGCTTGTTATTCGATTTTTTTGATTTGCGAGGGCGGAAGTGGCCGTGGCAAAAATTTGAAACAAACTTGATCTGCGTGCAAACATAACAAATGCTGTCGAAAAAAAATTATAGCTCTATCTCTTATAGTCTCTGAGATCTAGGTGTTCATACGGACAGACGGACGGACGGACAGACGGACATGGCTATATCGCCTCGGCTGTTGACGCTGATCAAGAATATATATACTTTATAGGGTCGGAGATGCCTCCTTCTACCTATTACATACATTTCCTGCCGGCACAAAGTTATAATATCCTTCTACCCTATGGGTAGCGGGTATAAATAGAGATTTCGGTATATGTAATTTCATTGCTTATACTTCAGTGTAAGTACAGTGAAAATTCTCACCGCCATGCTCTCATAGTCTGATAGTCGAGACATTTTTGTTCGCTCAAGGTCAGTATCCGCTTAAACAATTTGAAAGTACTCTGAAAGCAATAACATACCCCAAAGGAAAAGTGTCCGCTAAATGGAATATTCGGTTAATAGGGTGTCCTCTAAGAGAGGAGGGCACAAAATAAGTTCGATAACACACTTCAAACAGGACAATAAGGAGTAGGAGTAGAAGGCGATTATAAGTGTGTACCATTAGAAAAAGTGTGTTACAGGTAAATGAGACATCTAAGACACTGAATTATATAAAGTCCTGATCAGCAACCAAAACCATGGCCGTCTGTTCGTGTAGCTCTCAAAGATTAAAAACAATGGAACGAACTTTATTTTACAACTCTTATTATTGATGTACACTTGATCGACTTTTGAGTAGACTCAATAATAACTAAAAACTATATGATTACTGATGAATACTATATGATTTGCTTGTGAAACTTAGAAGCTATTTTTTATAACTAAATTGTAGATGCCAGTGCTTAATTGTTGGCAATCTGGCTAATGAAGATTTACCGTAAGGAAACTTTCACTGCATTCTTAATTAAAGTCAACAGCCTAGACGATGTAGATATATGTAGCTACCTGTGTGTGTCTCTGTTAAAAGACCATAAATCTCGAAGGTGTAGATTAAGATTGTTTTATAATTTTTTAACAGCTCTTTGAATAAAATATAAGCTTCTATAAGCTTCTTCCATAACTATTATAATATTAACAGTATAGCAATGTAATATAAAATATTTTAAGTGCATGCATAAATTACATACTACTATGTAGGAGAGGCTAATTATACTTAGTGTATAAAACAATATTGAACATATATAAATGTGAACTAATTGCTTTTATTTCCTCCTGATAAGAAACAACTTTAATCGTGAATTCAAATTTGTTTGAAAGCAAAAACGAGGTTCTCGTCTCGATAAGCGCACAAACGTCTCATTGTTCATTTGTGACAGAAAAAAATTACAGTTCACAAAAATATTGCTTGATTGGGTTTAATAAATTAAAGTACACAAAGTTCATTTGAGTTATATTTCTATTGAGTAACGACAAAGTTACAATCGTATCTTTAAACACAAATAAGAAAGTAAGTCAACAGCCGAGCTAATGCGACGCACTTGCGTGAATTACACCAGGGAATCGACTTTAGCGCTAAAATATTAAGAAATAAAACCATTTAAAAATACTTTATAACTATAATTTACATTATAAAACCTAATTAATTTAAACATTTTTATTAAAAAAGACAGAAGGAAGCATCTCCGACTCCTTAAAGCGGACTACTTTAAAGATTACGGCTAAAATAGTTACCTTTAAGGAATAAGGTAATAATATATGCATTCGAATTATTATTAAAGAATTTAATATTTTAAGCCAATCATAAGTTGATTTGATTTGTATTTAGTAACTATCATCATAAAACAAGATTTCATTACTGACCTATTTTTTTTATAATAAATAAGAAAATAAAAAAATAAAGTCAAATATTCCTTGCTCAATTGATGTCTCAACAATTTTTTAACTTTGTGTCAATAAGTAAATAAGTATGTAACTCGAAGAAGGCACTTCTCCGATCATGTCTGCCCATATGAAAAGTCGAATTTAGTTAAATTACTGTAAATTAAATTTTTTATTTTAAAAATAAGTATGTTTCTATATTCACATTATTATTTTTTTTTAATTTGTAATCCATATGGAACTTCTGGAGTAGATTTGCAATCTTTTGCAATTGTTGGTATTTTAGTGGCGAGAACTGTGAATTCTAGCATTCCATGTACATATGTATACAATAAAAGCTATACAGAAGACCAATCCAAAATTGGTATAATTCTGAACGAAAAAAATGATTTAGAAGCGTTGAAACAGTGAACGGCTACATTGTCTTGTTGAAATGGGAATTACATACGAGTACTTTCTTTTGTTTACCAAAATTAAAACATTTTAAAAGACAAAAATTGTATTGACTAAAGAATGCTAATTGTGGGACTGTAACTTAAGCAATGCACTTTAATGTGAGGATTCCAAAGACATTGTTAAGCATTTTAATTATAACTTTAATCAGCAATTAAATATAGTTTAAGGAGAATTACATACAATAGTTCTGCGTGTTGTACGCTTTAAATGTAATAGAATATTTATTTAACATTTATTCACAATTTCTGGTACTTATATAAAGTTCTTTGTCTAATGGAAGATATTATTATTTTGGCTAGAGATTTTCGATCAATTTTTAGATGTAGAATTATTAAACAAAGTTGGCGAAAATGTAAAGTGTACATGCAGCGTACGATTTGCAAAATAATGTCGAAGTATTTTCAACATTTGAATTCCGAAAAAGGAATTATTTATGATTGGGCAAGCTAAAATGGTTCATGAGATTCCTTATATTTATATGCGAGCAATATTAACTTCAAGAAATGTTCAAGCCGTTTTAATCAATAATTCATGATAATGATATCAATCAATGGTGAAGAGCTGCATCGCAAAATATAAGTTAAAAATTAATAATAATTAATATTTTTTTATAATAGTCTGAGTGTATAGTCAAAAGTTGAACATTTGCGGTGTAGTCAAAAAGACTTGTCGATGATTGCAGTTATAAATGATACAATATACATATGGGCATTTCCAAGATAGCGTACGTTCATACGTCTGTTCAAAATATACATGCAACGAAAAAAAATTGGAGTGGCCGTTAAAATATGGCTAGTACTTTCTATTGTCCTGTTTTCACAAAAAATGAGCAATGGTAAGTGTTGAGTGTGGTGTTTTGAAGCACAATGTCTTTTTAAAATCAGTAATGCAATTTGCATAACTTTGCACGCATTTTTATTATCAATTTTTGCTGTGGTGGGCTCCGCTACACCCGAGGCTTTTTGGTGTAGTGGAAATGGGCTATAAGACAATACTTTGAAATCACAATAACTTTAATATTAACTTTTTTTTATACCCGCTACCCATAGGGTAGAAGGGTATTATAACTTTGTGCCTTTGTGCCGGCAGGAAATGTATGTAACAGGTAGAAGGAGGCATCTCCGACCCTATAAAGTATATATATTCTTGATCAGCGTCAACAGCCGAGACGATATGTTCATGCCCGTCTGTCCGTCTGTGTGTCTGTCCGTCTGTCCGTATGAACACCTAGATCTCAGAGACTATAAGAGATAGAGCTATAATTTTTTTTCGACAGCATTTGTTATGTTTGCACGCAGATCAAGTTTGTTTCAAATTTTTGCCGCGCCCACTTCCGCCCCCGCAAATCAAAAAAATCGAATAACAAGTATTGGTATATACAATAAATACTACAGTAGTTATGATTCCTAAAAATTTGGTTACGATCAGATAAAAATTGTGGAAGTTATTAAAGAAATACTTTTGTATGGGCAAAAGCGCCTACTTACTAGGGGTCTGAGTTGCTTTGGCCGACAATCTGGCACATTGTGCCGTCTATGGTATATTTTGAATGGTGTACTATATCGATATACCAAATATACCATTTGATATATTTTTAGTATTTTTGCAGTATGGTATGGAGTACACTCGACTGTAGCTTTCTTACTTGTTTTCTTTACTTTCTTTACTTCAACAATCGAATTTGGTTTATTTGTGTGGTCTGGTAACTTGGTGCTTTCTTCAAGTGAATTATTCTTGTCGAAAAAAGCAATGAGTTCCAACATTTTTTTTTATATAGATTTCATTTTCCTTGTATGTATGCTTACAAGGGCAGAATATATAATAAAAAGAATATTAAACTATTTATAACTTTGGCCGCATAGAGAGTTATATGTAAAATGATAGCTCAGACGTCTCTCTTGTGTGAGAATCCATACTCCGACACATTTACAATCTTGAAGAGATGAGTTGCGTATGCAGGTCAGACTTCTACGAATGTTATTACAGACTGTTCATACACATCAGTCTCTCACTCTGCTTAACCAGCAATGATCTTGGAAGACATTACGGATTCTTTTTTTGAGGCATACTATGTTATGCTGGTGGCATCCTTTAACAGTCCTTGTTTTTTAGTAGACCCTTTTGGTTTTAAGGCATTTTTAACTAAACATAGGACTTAATATGTGTATATTAATTATTATATTAAAAGTAAGAAAGCTACAGTCGAGTGTACTCGACTGTGAGATACCCGCTACCCAATTTGATTAAAAGCAATATATTTTGGGGTATTATTCTCAAAATATACCGAATATACTGCACATATACTTAAAATATACCAAATGACATATTTGGTATATCGATACAGCACACCATTCAAAATATACCATAGACGGCACAATGTGCCAGATTGTCAGCCAAAGCAACTCAGACCCCTAGTAAGTAGGCGTTTTTGCCCATACAAAAGTATTTCTTTAATAACTTCGACATTTTTATCTGATCGCAACCAAATTTTCAGGAATCATAACTACTATAGTAGTTATTGTATATACCAAAATTCGCAGCTTTAGCTTTAAAATTACGCTTGTTATTCGATTTTTTTTTGATTTGCGGGGGCGGAAGTGGGCGTGGCAAAAATTTGAAACAAACTTGATCTGCGTGCAAACATAACAAATGGTGTCAAAAAAAATTATAGCTCTATCTCTTATAGTCTCTGAGATCTAGGTGTTCATACGGACGGGCGGACAGACACACAGACGGACATGGCTAGATCGTCTCGGCTGTTGACGCTGATCAAGAATATATATACTTTATAGGGTCGGAGATGCCTCCTTCTACCTGTTACATACATTTCCTGTCGGCACAAAGTTATAAAACCCTTCTACCCTATGGGTAGCAGGTATAAAAAACAAATCAATTGCCAAAAAGCGCGGAGTAATCCGATAAAATAGAATCGAGCAGAATAGCGCCATACTGAGTTCATTAATACTTTCGTATTTATTTTTGTAGAATGACTTTTTAAAAAAGTTAGGTTTGTTAGTGTTTTTAACATTTTAAGCGCTGTGTTAGATGCGGAAAATCGTTTTTTCCGCGCATATTAAAAAACAAACAAGAAAGCTACAGTCAAGAGTGCTCGACCCGCTACCCATTTGGAATAAAAGTAAAATATTATGGTATTATTCTCGAAATATACCAAATATAATATGGAATACTGAAAATATACCAAATGATGTATTTGGTATATCAAGATAGTACCACACTCAAAACATACCATAGGCTGCACAATACACCAGATTGTCAGCCGAAGTAACTAAGACAGCTTGTAACATAAGTAGGCGTTTTTGCCCATACAAAAGTATTTCTTTAAAACCTTTGAAAATTTTTATCTAATCGCAACCAAATTTTTAGGAATCACGATAACTATTTTTATTACAATATATATAAGTACGACTTTACCTTTAAAATTACGCTTGTTATTCGATTTTGTCAATTTGCGAGGCGGAAGTGGGCGTGGCAAATATTTGATCTGCATGTAACATAACAAATGCTGTCGAAAAAATTATTAATTATAGCTCTATCTCTTATAGTCTCTGAGATCTAGGTGTTCATACGGACAGACAGGCAGTCAGACGGAGAGACGGGTATAGCTAGATCGTCTCGGCTGTTGACGCTGATCAAGAATATATGTATATACTTTATAGAGTCGGAGATGCCTCTTTCTACCTGTTACATACATTTCCTGCCGGCACAATGTTCTACCCTATGGATAGCGGGAATTACAAGGAATTACAAATAACATGTAGATATAGATATTAACAAAAATGATCTTGCCAGCATTTTATTAATTCAATCATTTAACATTTGTAAAGCTTTCTAATTTATTTACTTACTGAGGCAAAAAGGCAATAAAAAAGTATTAGTTAATTTTTAAAAGTATATATTTTTTGTTCTCTTAATCAACTTTATTTTTTGTAAACTAGGCTTTCATTTGTATACGTTATGCATACGTACATGTCATGATTTATATAGATTATATAATTATGAATAGAATCCTTTGTATCCACACATTTTTTTTGGTGAAATGAATATAAACAAATGCAGGTTATCTAACATAGTTATTAACTTTTGTAAATATTATAAAGTTGAGATAATAGAATTAATAATTATTATTTGCTTGAAAGTTATAGATGTAATAATTAGATTATATTTTGCTTGATTCTTAGATCGAGATGAATGTTTTGGTATTCATATTATTTTTATTTTATTTAGGTGATAAATGGAGTGGATACATTATTATGTAAATACATATACTCACCGTTGTCATTACTATGTTTTATTTTGTTTATACATATAATATATATATATATAAAGTCAACATATATTGAAGAGACACCAAATTAATGAATTAAGTATGAGTAGCGAGTATCTCAACAACAGCAGTCATTCTATCCAAATATTTACCGTTCATTAATAGAGATTGACTCTATGGAAGGACAACTTTATCAAATTCACATACATTATAACGGATAAGCATCAAGATATCGCTTGCCACTCGATATGGTTTGTATGTAGGCAGAATTTAACATAATTTGCGTAATTTAGTTCCCGAGATTGTGTTAAAATTATGTAAAAAAGTGAAGAGCTGACATAACTACCCTGAAGAACACGAGAAGAAACTCGTAATGCACGTACTAGTAA